>OZ012737.1:556102445-557302445 GCA_963859935.3 Lathyrus sativus
GACTATACTTTCGGAAAGGGGCGATGACCTGGCACAAAGGACTTCCTGATTATTCCATCACCTCATGGAGACAACTGGGGAGACTTTTCTCCAGGCATTTCACGACCTCTCACCGCCATCCGAAGATCAAAGCCTCCCCTGAGGCCATTATTCAAGGGAGAGATGAACCCCTGCGAGCCTACATCAAAAGGTTCAATAAGGAGGCCATCCAGGTTTCTACAACCGATGACATGAAAAAGTTTCTGCTCGAACCCGGGCTCTGTCCCCGCACCGAATTTTCTAAAGTCGTGGGCATCCGGCCCCCAACAATGTTGGACGCCTTCCTCATCAAAGCATAAATGTACATTTAGTATGAAGAGAAGGAGATTGCCAGCTCTACCTGTGATTCTAGGCACAAGGAGAATGCCCAACCCTCCAGGTCCGACGAGCCCTCGACATCCCGTCGGGGAGATAAAAGACGAGAATACCGTCCCCGTGTACCCCAGGACAACAAATGACCCTTTGGCCGGTTCCACGAGTACACTTCCTTGATAGTTTCAAGGGAAAAGATCCTCATTCAATGTGCCAACTCAGAATTCTGATAGGCGGGATTCTGGTTCCCGAAGTAGATACTGTCCAAACCCAACACTGACAAGCCTAAATATTGTTGGTTTCACAAAAGCCACCACCATATGACCGAAGATTGCATCCACCTGAAGGATGCCATAGAGATACTCATCAGAGACGGACATCTGAAGCAGTTCGTCAAACGAAAAGATGCTCCTTGACCAGACGCCCAGGAATAAAAAAAAGTCGAGGAAGAAGTACCTTCCTCCGGAGAATCCAGCCTATAGGTCGCTATGAGCATATCGTGACCTAAAGATTTATACATCCCCGAGGGGCTCAACGCCCCTCCATATTTCGCTGCACACAGCCCCTGGGAGTTGTTTCCCTCCGCCATGGTCATCTCCATAGGAGGCTTCAACAAAGTGACGGTAGGGTTCGTCAAAATAAAATTTGAGCACCTTATCAGCAACAACTCAAACCAGAACTCCACCCTTGATAGGGCCCGGGGAGAGGCCGTTCTCATATGCTTCTATCGTGATGAGCTCCTCGGAAGAGCCCCCAACGCTAGTATCCCTCTGCTCGTAAGAGCTCAGATGGAAAATTTCAATCTGCGGTGAATCCTCGTTGACCAAGGTAGCTCAGTCGATATTATGTACTCCCAACTGTTTTCCACGCTCCAACTGGACGAGTCGCATTTGACTCCCTACGTGGGTTATGACCTGTAGGGTTTCAATGGGTCGGTAACAAAGCTCTGGGGTTATGTTGAGCTGATCGTAACCTTCGAGTCCGCTAAAACGGCCAGGTCAATCAAGGTCCAATTCCTGGTCATAGATTGTCCATCGTTATACCAGTGCATCTTCGGGCGACCGAATCTGGTCAAGTTGGTGGCCGTGCCTTCAAAAGTACAATTGAAGATGAAATAACACACCTCTAAAGGCCTTGTTGCAACTCTACACGGGGACATAGAAGCCGCGAAGAGATGCTTTGAAGCAACATCTAAGGGACTGAATACCATCGCCGCCAGGCCGAAGACTTCTAACCAGACTTCTCTGCCCAGCAGCGCCGAAGAAACAAAGCTGCTGCCCCACGTAGATTCTATCTACCTTGACAACCGCTTTTCCAAAGATGACCAGAAGATTCATAAGGAAAAGAGGAGAAAGATCCAGTCATTCTCGAGCATCCCCTTCAGTAGCGGCAAAACTGTCCATCTGGTGCACCCAATTCCATTTGGAGAATTCGAGCTTGTCTTACTCGGCGAAGACCCCAAACGCGGAGTGAAGATTGGGACCGGTCTCCCCGAGCTAGCGAGGAAACAACTAAAAGAATGCCTATAGGAGAATGCAGATATGTTCGCGTGGAGTGCCGCTGAGATGCCCGAGCTAGACCTTGACGTAGTCTATCACCATATCACTATCGACCTCGCCGTTAGGGCGATGGCTCAACGTAGGCAATGACAATCTTTGGAGAAGACGGAGGCTTCCGAATAGGCTGTAAAAGACCTCCTAGAGGCAAACTTTATCTCGGAATCCAACTACACCATTGGATATCCAATGTTGTACTCGTTAAAAAAATAATGGAAAATGATGAATGTGTATTGACTATGCTGATCTTAATAGGGCTTGCCGTAAATACGCATATCCCCTTCCCAACATAGATAAACTAATTGATAATTCTGCCGGTTTTAAATTGCTATCTTTCATGGATGTCTATTTGGGCTACAACCAAATACCCATGGCAAAAAGAGACAAGAGGTTCACGGCCTTCATGACCAATTCAGGCAACTATTACTACAACGTAATGCCCTTCGGCCTGAAGAATGCTGGCGCTACCTACCAAAGGATGACGAACAAAGTTTTCCGAGGAGAAATCAGGAACATGATCGAAGTCTATATAGACAACATCATCATGAAGTCCCACGAGGAATCTGATCACACGGCCCACTTAAGGAAGGTCTTCGAGCATGCCAGGAGGTACGAGCGAGCAAGTTCCTTAGTTTTTATCTAACCAAACGAGGAATTGAAGCTAACCCCGACAAGTGCAGAGCCCTCTTCAAGTTCCCCACACAGAACTTAAAAAGTCCATCCAGTCCCTCAACGGGATGCTCACATCACTTTCCCACTTCGTAGCCAAGTCTGCTCAACATGCCCCCCCTTTTTCAAACTCCTCCGCAAGAATTCCGCATTTGAATGGACCGAGGAATACGATAAATCTCTTCTCTACTTGAAGCAAGCCGTGTATGAACCACCAGTCCTCTCCAGGCCAAAAAATGAGGAACCCCTTTATCTCTACCTCGTTGTCGCATCCGAGGTTGTGAGTGTCGCTCTCATTCGTGAAACTCCCAACGGGCAGAAACCCATCTATTTCACGAGCAAGGCATTACAAGGGCCGAAGCTGAGGTACCAACAGATAGAAAAGGTGATCCTCACCCTTATCAACGTTGTGACAAGACTGGGGCACTATTTTCTGCCCCACACAATCGTGGTACGCATAGACCAACCCGTAAAGCAACTAATGGGCCGTTCGGATATGACCAGCAGGATGTTCAAATGGTTGTTGTAGCTATCCAAATTTGACATCCAGTACGAGAGCAAGAAGGCATTTAAGGCGCAAGCACTAGCTAACTTCGTGGCAAAAATGACCTTGCCCGACCAACCAAACGAAGGCGCCCGCAAGTGGGTCATATTTGTCGATGGAGCATCTAGCTCGACTGGGAGTGGAGCAGGTTTCATCCTGGAAAAGAAGGAGGGAATCCTCATTGAAGTTTCACTCATACTGTCCTTCCCTAACTCTAACAACCAGGCCAAATACGAAGCTTTCCTGGCCGGTCTGCGCCACGCCGAAGACCTAGGAGCGGAAGAAGAAGTCGTCATTTGCACCGACTCTCAGCTAGTGGCCCTCCAAGTCCGGGGAGAATACCAGATCAAAAACGACAACTTGTCCGTATACTTGGCCCTAGTTAAGAAGGAGATGGAAAAGTTCACCTCCGTAGAGGTAAACCACGTTCTCCGCGAACACAACGTTTGAGCAGACATCCTATCAAAACTAGCAAGCACGAAGAAGAAAAAGGAAACAAATTTGTCATCCAAGAAATACTCCCACAACCTAGCATTGAGAAAGCGTCCATGACCATAGACGTGCATGTCGTTAGTGACAACTATTGTCATAAGACCCCAATATACAATTACCTCACAAAGAACAAACTACTGTTTGACCCTAAGCAGGCCAGCGTAGTAAGGCGTAGAGCCTACTCCTACGTTTTGGTCGAAAACAAGCTATGTAGACAGGGATTATCCATACCCCTCATCGAATGCATCGAAGAAGAAATGTTCGTTCACGTCTTGCGCGAGATCTATGAAGGAATAAACGCCCAATACCTCGGTGGGAGATATCTCGCGAGGAAAGCTCTTCGGGAAGGTTACTACTGGCCGACCATGCAAAATGATACAAGGGAACACATGAAGAAATAGGATAAATGCCAACGACACGAGGACATGAACTTGGCACCGCCCAATGAGCTCAAGGCAATGGCCTCCCCATGGCCATTTTCCTGGTGGGGCCTAGACATCCTAGGACCGTTTGTCGTAGGGTCAAACCAGAATAATTAATTGATAGTATGCGTAAACTACTTCACCAAGTGGATAGAAGCTAAGGCCCTGGCCAAAATTACAGCCAACAACATACTTCATTTCTACAAAAGGAACATCCTTGCCCGCTTCAACATTCCTCATGCAATCTTCATAGATAACGGGATACAGTTCACGGACAAAAAGTTCCAGGAGTTTGTCGCTTAACTAGGCACTTAACAACATTTTGCATCTGTCGAGTATCCTCAAACTAACGGGTAACTCGAAGCAGCGGACATAGTAATCTTACGGCACTTTAAGCGAATGCTAGACTAAACAAATAGGCAGTGGGTCGAGGAGATGTACAGTGTGCTCTGGGCCTACCGCACTACACCCCATTCTTCAACCGGGGAAACCCATTTTCGCCTAACATACGAGACAAAGGCGGTAATCCCCATTGAAGTTCACGTGCCCTCCAAGAGGACTGAAGCGCCTTTGGACGAAGAAATGAACAACGAGGCCCTGAGAGAAGAACTTGATCTCGTCGAAGAGGTCTGATCAGGAGCAGCCCTCCACGAGGCTTCACTTAAACAAAAAATCACAATCAAGCACAGCGCCAAGGTTATACGACGAGAGTTTCAAGTAGGAAGTCTCGTCCTAAGGAGGAATCACAAAGATTCCCGCGAAGACAAGCTCATCGGAAACTGGGAAGGATCCTACCGCGTTAGAGAAAAAATAGAGAATGGGGCCTACTACCTAGAAAACCTTACTGGGGAAGAATTAGCTCGACCATGGAACGCCGAAAAGCTGAAACAATATTACAGCTAAGGCTCTCACTGTCGGCATGTCTCGCCCAAGCGACGAGCACAATCACTGACCACATGCGCGAGCTTAGGTACAAGCGTTGTACCACCAACACAGATCTAAGCAAGGTTTAGTCAAAGAGAAACTTAGCCCGTGCATGACAGCAGTTCCTCGACCAAGCCCATCATTATCAAAGTACCATGAAAGGAAGAACCCCCATCTCATGATGGGAAGTTCACGCCGCGAACTCAGGCCACAAATGCGGCCTGAGCTTTGGTCCTCTGGCCAGAAACAACCCAAGCCTTTCGACCAGTTCCCTGCACTGTCGAATATCATTTGTCGAGCATACTCGAAACATAACAAATTACTAAGTCATCTCATACGACCAGCGTTGGACTGCGTATGACACTTGGAAAAAAATCACATAAAGTATAAATAAGCATACAAATACATATTACATAAGGCGGCCACAAGGACCGCAAGTGTGTATGTTACAATAAAACAGGGCCAAGCCCCACAAAATAAAGTTACAGATTAAACAAGCGGCACGTAGGCCAAAAATATAAATCGAGGTAGGCTCACTGCTCCTCCTACTGGGTCTCCTATTGGGTCACCTGCCCGTTCTCTTCACCACCTTCTCCGAACTGGAGGAATTCAGAGACAACTATCTTTCCATCCTTGACAGAATAGAGGAACCCTGTGCCTTCGGTAGTCAGCTTGACACCAGGGTTCACCAACTTCAATTGATTTATGACATTATGAAAAGCCTCCTCGCCAATAGCCAGAAGGTCATCATCAGCCTGAGTGATCCGGGTAACCAGCTCCGCTCGAGTCGACAACTTCTTCATCTCATCGGTCTCGTCTTCAGCAGGACAACAACGACCTTTAACTTCTCCACCAAGTCCTCAACAACCTTCTTTTGCACAGCCAGGGTGTCCCTTTCCGCGGACATCTCCTTGCGACCCTTCCGTGCAGCCTCATCAAGCTCCCTCTCTCACTCCTCTTGGATTTTCTTGACCTTCTCCTCTAGGACCGCCACCATAGCTTGGGACATCTTCAACTCAGACACGTGCTGAAAGCCATCCTCAGTATATACCACCTCCATCTCCAAGATCCTCATTAAGGCGGAGGCATCCTACGCTAGCATGGCTCGCTTGGTGGGACAATCTATTTCCTTGAGCTTAAGAGATTCTGCCAGAGGAATGTACAGGGAGGACCCCTCGAAGGACTTCCTATTGTGCAGGCAAAGAGGCAGCTCGAACTTGATTTTTTCCCTCAGCGGGATGAGGTCCACAATTTCATTCGGGTGTGCATGCTTGAGCCTCGAACTCACGAGCATGGGAGACGTCTGGGTGGTTGGAGGGGTAGACGAGGAAGTCCCTGATCCTGTCTAGGGAGAAGTTGTTCGCTGACTAAGGCGGCTTTTTCCTATGTCCACGTCGCCCTTCATCTTTCCGTGGCATTCTTCACCATCCGTTCCTGCGCAGAAGAAATATTACCTGCAAAAACAACGAGCACATCAACACATGAAAAGAGGGGCATGTCGAATAAAATAAGAAGCGGAAAGCTACCCAAGAGTTTAAAAGCCTCCGCAAGTGCTACACTCGAAGAGCTCTTTCGTGTTAATATACGGGCCCCTGTAGCCCCCTATCTTCTTCATGGAACATCTTTCCAGCGCGAGTCACACACTAGGCGGGGAAGAAACCATCCACAAAGGCCACCAACTTAGCATAGCTGGCCCAACCATCGTCCCTGAGCTGATGAGGAGTAACTATATACTCATCAGTTGAACGGGTGAAATGAGCCACACTACAACAAAAGAGTAACAAAAATAGTCTCCGAGAAACTATCTTATCGTCCTCGTCTATCAGATCCTCCTCGTTCTCATCCGTAGAGACCTCCCAGACGAAGGTCGAATCGGTAGCTGTCTCCGACACAGGCTCGATCACATAGAACATCTCCTTGAAGGTTCGAATAGACTCAGGGAAGGGTTTAAATAATTTCCTCCCCTATTTTAAGAAAACCCAACCGAATTTCCTCCGTGACACCTGTCGCTGGAGGTGGAAGATGGTGAAGAAAAGCGAAAGAATGACCCCTAATATGCAAATACTCACACACTAATTCGTTTTCCCGCATGAAGGCAATATAATTCTGATGCAGCTGGGAGGGTGCCAAATCCAAATGAACAAAGACTGCCCGCTGGAAGTTTGTGAAGGGCAACCTCAACCCTATTTCTTTGAAAACATACTCGTACATGAGAATCTCTCTCCGTACAATGAGTATATACGGTCATCCTCCGCGGGGAAGTGAACCCTCCACTCTCTCTCTGGCCCCACCATGGTAAACACATCCCCGATGTATAAAGAAAAAAGTGAGGCATACTCTATCAGTTCAGCGACAATCCACTCGTCTGCCGATGTCCTCGCAGAAGACACCCCTCAGCCTCAGGGGGCATGAAGTCATCATCCATTTCAGTATCTTCCGAAGAGCTCTCCTCAGATAAAACTCTCTAAGATGTTCTTTTTCGTCAGCCCTGCGTGATATTGCCTTTACCTGAAAAGTAAAGGATAAAAGTGAATTCGATGATAAAATCAAATCCACCCTTCCACTGCTAGTCAAGTGAAAAGGCGCGCAAAGGGCCAATGACAACATCCTCGACCTAAGCCCTACTCAAATGGCACAGCTAAACAAACGAATAAGTGCCAAGGAGTTCTCCCTGGCACATCCAGGGAAGAGTTCCCACGCGCAAAACCCATATTTCTTATAAGGGAACCACCAGAAAGCTAATAAGCACGCCAGAATCCATGGTTCCCTCCGAAAGTGAACACCACCGTGCCGCTACGACTACGGGATCAGATAAAATCTTAAGGCTTCCTAGGTTCTCCCTCTCTAAACGATCACTACGGCACCAGCAGCAGAGAAAGTGGCCAAACCACCGTCTACCACCAACAACCACCACTAAACGCCATAGAACTACTTCATTTCATCCCTAACTACATGCATTCTAAGTGCAAAAACTAGAAAAACGGATAGCAAGCAAAGAATCGGGGTACTTACTTGGTTAGGGAAGAAGCTTCTGGATTTTAGTAGCTTTGGTCTGACTTGGTACGGTGGCCGGAATGAAACTTGACGGCGGCGGACGGCTGGGAACGATGAACAAATAGCAAAGAAGAGAGAGAAGCGAAAGTTTAAAATGAACAGGCTCTCTCACTATTTATAGGCAAACTCCAGCCACATGCACGTGCGGGTAGTGCATCTTCATGACCCTAGCCTAGCCATCATCACGCATTTAATGCAACACACTCGAGGCACATGTGCGCTCCCACTCTTCAGATCCCATCAACCGTTGGTTTCCCCGGACCTCGAGCTCCCCGACAAGCAAAGTTTCAGATGCCCGAGTACAGATTCCTTCGGGCACAAGGTAGCTTACAACGACTTTGCCCGGTAAGTGGACTGTCCCCAAGTCATCACTACCATTCTCGATAACAACGACTTGGGGGGCAACTGTTCTGGACTGGCCCAATGGCTGAGTATGACCCAATCCACTTCTGCTCCTAAAACGACCCAATTGCCCAAGCCCAACCACTTTGGGGGAGAATTCACCTTTCTACCCCTCCAACATGGATATTGACCAATTTACCCCTGGGCCATCACTCATCCTCGTCAGTACTTGCCCGTCACGCAGGATTTCACCATCCAGAAACAGCCAAGACGCTTGTGCCCATAATTGCGCCTCTGCCCATAACAACGACTAGTTATGGGCACCTCTACCCGTTCTGGAAGTTACCTATTCTCCGGGAAACAACTATTTCCCCCCGAAAATAGCGACCAATGGCCAAGCGCTAGGGACACTATAAAAACCCTCTCATCTGAGAGGGTCAGATATCCAATATTCATCCTGATATACTCATATTATGTACATGCTCTCTCTCTCTCTCTCTCTCTCTCTCTCTTGCTTGTTTTCTTACTTTAGTATCGAAGTGCCTTGCAGGTACATCCCCTCCTCCTCTTTCACACCCAGCATCACAAACGATTGTCTTTGCCCCACCTCAGATTCTGATCAACCGGTAAGATCATATATATATATATATATATATATATATATATATATATATATATATATATATATATATATATATATATATATATATATATATATATATATATATATATATATATATATATATATATATATATATATATATATATATATATATATATATATATATATATATATATATATATATATATATTACATAACATATCAAGAGTATGAGACATTACAATACAACATACCTTTTATTGATAATGTGTAGGAAAAACACTCACTTCTACCTCCAAGATCATCAATTAATAGCTTTAAGAACCATGTCCAACTTTCTCTTATTTCACGCTCCACAACTGCAAAAGCTATTGACAACATCTGATCATTAGGGTATCTTCCAATTGTTGCAGAGTTTTTCCTCCACAAATACCCTTTAAAAACAACCATTAAGGCCTATAACATGTCTACATAACTAGAAGCTCTCCTTATAAGTTGCATAATATATGTAAAGTCTTCTGAAATAGGGCCTTCTATCATCAATTCCTTCTTGAGCAGGTTGGATATTTAGATTGACTTTTGACCCAAGATTCTCAAAATTTCATAACAATAGTCATAAATCCTAGTGTAAACCACCTAAGAAAGAACCATCAACCATGTCTCTAGTTACAAATCTAGCCCTGATTGCCTTAGTCTTCTTGACACATACATTCAACTTCCTTTGTGCCTTTTCCTTTATATCCTCAATCTTTATCCTTGAATTGTTTTTATAATGAATTTTGACTCCTCTTACTCAACCACTTTGTTGTCATCATCTTGACATTATACCCTCTACATAAAAAAATAAATAATTTTTAGTTTTATATTATAAATTGTATAGAAATTCATCTAAGACACAGAAGGAAGAAGAAAAAAGAATAGAATAAATTGTTTTCGTTGATAAAAAAACAACAAAATATAAAATTGAACTTATTATAAAATTATTTAAAAATAAAAGTGTGAAATTAAGTCCATTGTTACAAATAGTTAACAAAAGAGTTAGTTGTTAAAAAACAAACCAATTGTTAATAAATAATTAATATTTTAAATTAAACATTAACAACATAGTTCAAATCTTCGATCTTAAAGATATATACGTGAGTTTTTACTAATATTATTACTTCGTCTATATATAAAATTTAGTTAATTTAAAAGTTATTGAAACTTGATTTTTAGAATGTTTTAAAATAGAACGTTAACAATATAGTTCAAATCTTCGATCTTTCAAATATGTGGGTGATATTTTTAAAATTTTTAAAAAATAATATACTATATTAACATATAAATTATATTATTTTAAATTTTTTTAAAAAATATCAAATATACTTAAAAATATAAACGTAACCTTCTAAAATTTTCTCCTTTAAAACTTAAAAAAAAAATTCACAAACAACCTTAAAAAACTTATTAAACAAAATTAAGGATGTATAACCCATTATATTGACCATGGTGTTACAGAATTATGTTAATATAGAAAAATTACATTTGTAGCATTATTCTATAAATAAATAAAAATGTCTCAATTATATTTCCCATGGTTTCGTGTATACTATAATTTGTTGTCTGCATCGGGGAACGTAGCGCAAGAAGATAACGTAACGGTACATACTCTCTTCATGAAATCATTTCATCATCTTCTCCATTTTTTCCCAATCATTTCTCATTCTCATCATTAAATATTAAAAAATTCACAAACCCAATTGGAAAATTTCACTATTTCCTTTTTCCTTTTTTGTAAAAATCATTTTTTTAATCTTTTTCCTTGTTCATAATCATAACAACAACAACTCTACCATCAATAAATAGAATTAATTAATTCTTTTGTTGTTTCTGAACCTGCCCACAATTTCAAACAAGTTCAATTTGAATTCCACCTTATAAATTCATCACCTTTACATCACTTTTTCTCCTACTTCATTGATTGGTTCCAACAGTGCTCAAAAATATAATCTTTTGGGACAATCATTACCTCAATTTTCCCTTTTATTTGATGGGTGTTTCGGTTGATTCACCATCAAAAAAGGGTTCATGGAGATTTCTCACTAGAAAGAAGCAGGTTGATTCTGCAAGTAATAACACTAAACCTCTGCTTGCAAAGGAGTTAACTATTCCTCATCTTATTGCAATTGGTAATTCATTCAATTCAACTTAAAAAGTTTTAATTTCTATCTTTTTTTTTTCATCTGGGTTTCTTGATAATCTGTTTTGGCACGTAGGAAAATTGTCTGGTTTGTGTTTTCATGTTGTTAACATGAAACTGGTGTTTTCTGTTTCTGAGCACATGATTTGGTTTATTATACTAACTGTGTTTTGGAAATTGAATTTGATGTGTGTTTTTTTTTATGATAATAACATAACTAGGTGTTGGTTCAACAATTGGGGCTGGAGTGTATGTTTTGGTTGGAACAGTAGCTAGAGAGCATTCTGGACCAGCTTTGGCTATTTCTTTTCTGATTGCTGGCTTAGCAGCTGGTCTTTCTGCTTTTTGCTATGCGGAGTTGGCTTGTCGATGTCCTTCTGCCGGAAGCGCGTATCACTATTCATACATATGTCTTGGAGAAGGGTTTGTTTTTCTTAGTCATTTTCATTTGGTGTGTGTTTGGATTAGCTTATGTGAAACTGATTTTGAGGTCTGTGAATTTATTTAACATGGTCTCATAAAAGAAATTGATTACTTTGTTTTCAGTGTTGCTTGGTTGATTGGCTGGTCCTTGATACTGGAATATACAATTGGTGCCGCAACTGTTGCACGTGGCGTAACCCCTAATCTTGTACGGTGTTCTTTTAACTTTTCCATTAATTTTTGCTTATTTTGGAATATGTTTCTGTTAGACTATTTATATTATTCTATCAAAAGTCCAATATAAAAAATTCTCATGAGTTGGCCCGTTGGTTTAAGGCCTGAGACCTGAGAGTGTGCTCCTCTCAAGGTCTCAAGTAGCGAATATTGACATCTGATACAGATATGTTCCTTCTTTTAGGCTCCAATTTTTGGTGGTCTGGACAATCTACCGTTCTTTTTGTCGCGCCAGCATATTCCTGGGATTGATATTACTGTGGACCCATGTGCAGCAGTTTTGGTAATGCTTGTTACAGGACTACTATGTTTGGGGATCAAGGAGGTAGTTACAATTATAATATTTTTTATTCATCTCTTATATGATTCTTTTTCAATTTATTTCTTAACCACGCAAGCTAGAATTTTCTCTTCTTGATCGGTGAAACTTATTACACGAATCCCTTATACATGCAGAGCACAGTGGTACAAGGCATTGTAACGTCGGTGAATGTATGTGCATTGCTTTTTGTGGTTATAGCTGGTGGTTACCTAGGATTCAAGTCTGGATGGGCTGGATATGAACTTCCTACAGGGTACGTTAAACTTTTTGTTTTTCATTTCCTCGTATATGTTCGGTTTTTGCGTCCTGTTACTTAAAACTTGTCTCTTTTGGTTTAATAGATATTTTCCATTTGGGGTTGATGGGATGCTTGCTGGTTCCGCAACAGTCTTCTTTGCATACGTAGGTTTTGATGCAGTTGCCAGTACTGCTGAAGAGGTATAGTGCATTGTCACGTTGCCACTCACCAATAGCTTCCATGAATGCAGTTTTGTTTCCTTCTTACCGTAATTTATGTGTGTGGCTCTTTCGCATCCAATGGCTTAAACTTGCTGATAATGTTTCACTTAATCAACAGGTGAGAAATCCTCAACGAGATTTGCCACTAGGCATCGGTGCTTCATTGTTCCTATGTTGTGGAATTTATATGCTGGTCTCCATTGTTGTCGTTGGTTTAGTACCTTATTATGCAATCAATCCAGATACACCGATATCCTCTGCATTTGCTGTCCATGGGATGCAATGGGCCGGGTAAGTTTATAGTTTTCGCAAAGTTTATCAAGTTTCTTTTTTTTGGCTCCATAAAGATAGTTTCCTAAGATGAGTTTACTATCTTTGACTGCAGTTACATTATAAATGCCGGAGCTTGCACAGCTCTCATCTCAGCATTGATGGGTGGGATACTTCCACAGGTAAATTATCGGATATCTCTGATATTGCCAAAAAAATTCTTCCTTATTTCAATTTGCCAAACGAAAACACTAAATATTGGTCGATGTTTCGCAGCCACGAATTTTGATGGCAATGGCAAGAGATGGACTAGTGCCACCATTTTTTTGTGACATAAATAAGCATACTCAAGTTCCTGTGAAGGCCACAATAATTACTGGCCTTGCCGCCGCAGTCTTAGCATTTTTTATGGAAGTCTCTGAACTTGCAGGGATGGTAAGTCCACTATATATATAGATCTATCCATAGATAATGAAACTATAACTATTTGACAAAAATGTATGTATAGTTTATATTAGTATAGTACAGATGTTTATTTTTCTTTTCCATTGCAGGTTAGTGTAGGAACTCTTTTAGCGTTCACCATGGTGGCAATATCTGTGCTGATCCTAAGATATATTCCTCCAAATAAAGTCCCAGCGCCTCCTTCTCTCCAAGATTCAATCGTAGTGATCGAAGCCGTAAATGAAGACGAAAGTGTCAGTACTTCTGAAGACACAAAACCTTTAGATGTTACGCGAGATTTTCCCATTGATCATCCTCTTATTTCTAATCACCTTGTCATAATAGGAAACTGTGAGTTATGACTTTCCTTCTCCTTTATCAATGTCTATCAAATATAAATTAAGTTAGTAGTAAAAAAATATAATAGGTTACTCTAAATTAGACTTTTCTCATAGGCTTCTGTCGTTTTTCTCCTTACATTTTTTTGTTTTGTTGTTTTGGGTGCGCAGATGTAAATGAGGGTAATAGAAGAAAACTTGTTCGACGGACCATAGCACTCATATGCTTGGGGGCGTTCGTCCTCACATTTGCAGCTTCATGTTTAACTTATCTTAGGTTAGTCTCATAAGTGATAACTTATGCACTTCATTAGTGTATGTCATCATGCCATTAAGGATCAGTTCTAGTGTTTGAAGTCTTTTCGGCATTTTTTATGCTATTCCAGTTATGTTCGCTTCACATTTTGTGGAATTGGAGGCATTCTTCTTGTGTTTGGATTTGTGTTCCTATCCTTAATAGATCAAGATGAAGCGAGGCACGACTTTGGTCACTCTGGAGGTACTTATACCATCATAAATTAGGCTGGACTGGACACATTAATCTGTTGATAATAACTCTATGATTAATCATTTTTCAGGTTTCATATGCCCATTTGTGCCATTGTTGCCTATAACTTGCATTCTCATCAATTCCTACCTGCTAATTAATCTCGGGTAAGCATAAATATGCATATGGTTGTCTGCAAATCCTAGATCAACGGGCAGAAACCGATATTACTAGATTGAACACTATTACCAGGATTCAAACCCTGGTACTGGTTGTGTGAGTTTTAGTGGTTATTACCACTTCGTCTACAAGACAAATAAATATTGAATGGTTTCTTTAATGTTATGTTTGTTTTTCAGATTGGGAACATGGTGGCGTGTTTCTATATGGTTGGTAGCAGGACTTGTAATCTATGTGTTTTACGGCCGAACTCATAGCTCTCTAAAAGATGCAATTTATGTGCCAGCAAGTCAAGTGGACCAAACCTATCAGACTCCGAGAAACTATCTTGCTTAATCTGTATAGAAAAATCGTAGTCGTTTTAGTCTTGGGACGCAAGAAAGCATCCAAACATGCTGTTAATGTCTGAGATGATGTTGCAGTTCCATCAGTTGTATAAATCCTTGTACAGAAGGAAATGCTTGTCAAGAATATAGCATAGGGTCATGCATTTTGTTTTCTTGAAGAGAAGAATGTCATTATTATGTGCATCAATTCTTGTATGATAGCACGTATACTTTCTTGCTCAAATGTAAATATATATTTTATTCTTACCATTTTTCTCTGCTGTTTAAACATATTAATGGCAGAGGTTAATGAAAAATCATTATTCTGTACAATGGTAATAGAAACCAGAATTCAAATACAAAAACTAGGATGCTCCTCTTCAAATGGATTTGGAAAATGAGATTTGACCATATTTTCAAATCTATAACCGGAAAATGAGTAAAACTCTTAACATTTTGTAGTAGAAGAGATGTATCATCGTAGTAAGAATGAAGATGAAATATATAATTGTTGCGAAAGAGATTCATAAAATGATGATTTTCGAATAAAAGTGTCCAAGATTTGCAAACACAAGTAAATCTTTTTAAGATTTTAGGCTAAATATTTTCTTCTCATATGTACGTTGTCTGCTAATTAATTAGACAAAAAGGATCAATATTTTAAATAGTTAAGAAATCAATTTAACAAAAAAAAAATAATTAAGAGATCAATCTAAATCTAAAGATAAAGTTAAGACAAAAAGGATATTTTGCTAAAGATTTTAAAGACAATCGGATAGAATAAAAAATGCAAGATCATTATTTATGTAATTTCTAACCTTTTTGTTTGTCAAAATTGCAGATATTTCCATCTCAATTGGAACCTGTAAACCGGTCAAACAAAAATTTCTTGATGAGAATGTAGTGAACAAACAATTTTTTTTGGACTATATTTAAGCTTAGATTTAATAACTTCGAAATGAAATAAATTAATATTTAATATCATTAAATAATATTTGTTGACTTAATTGATAAGCATCCAATAAAAAACTTCATTGAAATGAAATGGTCAAAGATTCTATTATCGAAATAAATTAAAAATATGGACAGTCTTAGGTTATTTTATTGCTATACATCATATGATTTCTAATATAACTGAAAGTTTATTTTATTTTTTAAATTTATTAGATAATAAATACATTTAGTTTATATCTAATACTATTTTTTTTTATATAAAAATGACTAGATGGAGTACTTCTAATTTAATTTTTTTTCAAACATTTTTAATAGTTTTAAAACATAATTAATTATAAATATTATTAAATATTATTTGTCGATTCAATGATGACCATCCGCAAAAAACTTCATTGAGAAGAAATTCTAAAATATTTATTATGTAAATAAATTGAGAAAATAGACCGTTTTAATGTTTTTCAAATGATATAACTAATTAATTGTTTCAATTTATATTTATATTTTAATATTAATTTTATTATAATCACTATCACTTTTTTTAAATATTTTTATTTTTTCGTTCTTATATCATTATTTAAAGGTAGTTATTTAATTAAGTTACAATTTCTCAATGTCAAACGTAATTAGTTATGTTTTTAAATTTGCGTGGTATATAATAAAATATTATATATTTTAGAACGGAGAAAATATATCTAGTAAATAATGATATTTGTTAAATAGAAGAATTAATTGTATTAAAAATAATTTTAAAAATACAAGAGCACTTGCATAATTTACTTAGATGATAGATATTTTCGAGTTTAATTAGATGCTCTGTGTTCAAATTCAACTTTAAAAATAGAGTTATAAAAGAATTATTTTGACCGTAAACTTATTCACTCATTCTGGTCTTTCTTAAATTAAATATATAATTATTACATGAGATTTTGGACAAAATATTAAAACTAAAATAAAAAGATAGCTTTATTGCATAAGTTTAAAGTAACGAGGTTCCACTTCAACTGTAGTTTTTTTTTAAAATTTTATTTTTATTTTATAAATTAGCTATTTGATGAATTTTAAATTTCATTGAAAATATATTTATCATATAATAATTAATTAAATATTGTTACAGATGAACGAGTCTAATTTAATTGTTACAATATACACTGATATTAAATATATCTATAATATTACAATATTTTACTAACTATTTAATAGGTAAAAATGTAAATGAATATTTATAGGAAGAGTAGTATGATATTCACATCCGTTTTATTAGATAAACATGATATCTATATATGTTTTATATTCGTGAAAATATTCGCTAAGCGAATAATATGCGAGCTTTAAGATATTTACGAATATTTATAAATAATTGTTAAAAAAAATTTCTAGTCTTTTTAAAAAAAACAAATTATATTATAACAAAACATTCATATAATTTGTTCTCAATTTAATAACAAAATTTTATCACTTTTTTTTCTTTTTTACCAAAATATAATAATATTTAAATATAACATTCATACATTTTATTTTTAACCAAAATATTAAAAATATATTATAATTGTGAGTTATAATGAAAAAATGAAAGACAGAATAAGAGTGGTACTTGTTGGTATGAAAGAAGTTTAAATATTAAATGATCAAATATGATTTGTATAGAATGTAAAAAGTTTTTTTTTTTTAAAAGAAACTTTAAAAAAAAATATGAGAAGACTAAGGTTTTAAAAAATAATAATACAAATATAGAGTATAATAAACGAATAAATGAATGATATTTAAATATATTTTATAATTTTTTAATAGATACTATCTCTGTTTTTTTATTATAAGTTGTTTTGAAAAAATATTTTGTACTACAATATAAGTCGTTTTATAATATCAATGAATCATTACTGTTATTTTTTTTTTATATTATACCCTTAAATATTTATTATTCTCTTTCCTTTCAATTATGTTAATTTGTCTTTCCAATACTATTAATAAAAGATAATTTTGTAAAACCCTTCTTAATTTATCTTTTTTAAACTATAGTTATTACATTTTTTTTAATATATGTGAAAAATAAAAACGGAGGGAATATTAATATTTGCGAACATGAGTATCATTAAATCTGCAATATTCATCTATTTTATCTATGAGTATTCATTAAATTGCTCGTCGTATTCTAGAGGGAACAAATACTTTTTACCATCCCTAATAATAGAAAGAATTATCATGTCAATTTTATTGTATTCTGACAACCAATGTCGTCTTAATGATAGTTTTCAAAAACTTAAACAATTATCACTATTTTAAAATATACTATAACATGTCAAATTCACTCGTGTTTTTTTAATAGATACTTGAATGATTTTTTTTCCTAACAAAGAAGGAAAAGTCCAAACGAAATAGAAAAACTACACACACCCGGGAATACCTCTAGCATCATCATCCAGGAGACTCAACAAACTATCAGGTGCCGAATTGAAATACACAATATTTGGGCCTATGTTGCAACAAACATTAGTTAAATCATCTGCACATTTATTTGCTTCTTTAAAAGAGTTAACCACATGCACTTTCTCATGATATTCCATCAACCTCTATATGTGGCTGATTAACGCCATACTTTCTCTTATACTCGATCTTCCCTTCTTAATCCTAAAGACAATATAAGTTTGAGACCTTCATACATACCCCACAATTCCAACATGAAGACATTACATTGTCTTAGAAATATTGCAAAATCATACACCCACTGACCTATATCATCTTCGGTGACTCCCCTGCATCCGAATATCATACCATCTTTGCACGCACCATCAAAATTCAATTTCACACAGTTTCTGTTCGGAGGCAACCAAGCAATCATTTTAACCACTTTGTCTCTTTACATGACTTTTTTGTTCATGCTCACTGCATCTATAGATTCCTTTAATCTTAAATAGATGTAAGCTTCGGGATCGAAAGGTCGTTCATAATATTCAATATGCCATTTTTTATTGCGCCAAATCCAAAGAAAGTGACACCCCATAGCCCAATAACTACAGTTTCAGTCACGTTCCTTTTATTAACGTTCAACATACTCCAACTGGAAAAAAAAACTTTGCACTATATCAGTAGGTACCACGTTCCCACACAGCTACATGGCTCTAGGGCATTCTCTCACTACATGCATCGTGGTTTGATAGACATGACCACAAAGCTTGCAAACAACAGTACCCATCTCTTTCCTGCTCTTGTTAAAATTTGTTAGCAACCTATCATGTTTCAGCAACCACATAAAACTTCTTACTCGTTCCAAAACCTTCAAGGTCCAGATTCTTCCAGTCCTTATCATTAGGATGAGCATCAATATTGGACAAGACTCTATACATATCACTCACTAAGAACACTCGTGCACCCGTTTCGACTATAATAAACTTGTTAGCATCATGTTCCTCCTTAGGAAGTAGAATTGCTCGAAATTTTCCCAACATCACCTGAGGAAACCACTTCTGCACCTCCTAGAAATTTGAATGTCATAGTCATTAACACACACCTTGGCTCCAACCAACTATCGCTTAACGCCTCAATACTACTCCCATCTCCAATGCTTCATATGCTCGACTCCATGAACCGAGGAATCATCTAAACTATAGCCTTCCAAATACTTGAATGAGTACTCGTTTACCTAATTGGATCCTGCACCTTAACTTCTTTTATAAATACCTCTCAAAAATGTACACTATAACTCATTTGAATTGCTTATCAGCTTCCAACCCTATTTCATAATGCAGGCCTTATGAATTACCTCTAAGTTCCTCATCCCTAGGCCACTTTCTTGGGTTTGGTTAAGGTATCTCACTTCACCGCATGCACTACGCCAAAAATGAATTTTGGCAGCACAATAAAGACAACGCTTTATATAAAAGCGCTACTAAAAGATTTATAAAAAAAGGGAAAAAAGCACTGGCTTAAGAAAGCGCTTTCTAAAAAGCGCTGCTAAAGGTTGTTATTTTGTAATACAATAGAAAGCGCTTTTAAGAAAGTGTTGCTATAAGGGGGGGATACGAAAGCGCTTTCAAAAAGCGCTGCTATAGGGGGGATACGAAAGCGCTTTCTAAAACCGCTGCTATAGGGGGGATACGAAAGCACTTTCTAAAACCGCTGCTATAGGGGGTATACGAAAGCACTTTCTAAAACCACTGCTATAGGTGGGGGATACAAAAGCGCTTTTAAGAAAGCGCTGCTATAGGTCCTGGCTTAGGTAGACTTTAGAAAACACTTTCTTAAAGCGCTGCTAAAGTTGGGGGTTACGAAAGCGCTTTTAAGGAGAAAGCACTGTTATAGGGGGTTTACAAAAGCGCTTTAGAAATGGCTGCTATAGGTATTTACTTTTTTAAAAATTAAACTATATTTTCATTTCAGACTCACACTATAGTACTTCTTTCTTTCTCTCTCTCTCGTCCATGTACGTTTTGTCTCCCTCTCTCAACACTGAACCCTACTCCCTCGGTCGTGCTTCCTCCGTATGACCGCCGTATCTCTGTCTCTTCGACCGCGTCTCCCTCTGTCTGGCCGTCGTATCTCCGTCTCTTCGACCGCGTCCGAAATCGTATTTCCTCCGTCAGCAAGGTAACAAATATTCCTCTGTCTGAAATCGTATTCTTATGTTGTTGCTGGTTATGTTGTTGCCGATTCTGTTCTATTTTTTATCTTATTTGTTTTCATTTTTCATTTACATGTTGTTGCCAATTCTATTCTCTATTTTCTTTTCTTCATCGTTTTTGTTCATACTCGGTAAGAAAGAGTTGCGTATGATTTGTTATAACAGTCTAGTGCATACCATTATCAATGTCCAATAGGAAATACAAAATTGAAAAGCTATGAGCATCTAAGAATCTTAAAATAAGTACAAATATTTGCACTTATAGACCAGGTCCACTTAAACAATAAGTACAAATATTACAAATGATGAAAGAAGAAGGTAAAACTTAGAAAAAAGATAGGTAGAATTTTAATTCAAAGTTCAAACCATGAAATTGAAATATATCATTAAGCTATGCAACTTATATGTGCAAATATAATTGTAAGCATTGTGATAAAAACTTACAAGTAAAGTGGGAATAGCTGCACAAACAAGTCCGGTGAATGCCACTGAAGTCTGCAGAAACAATAATAATAAATTTTGTTGAATAAGACGAGGTATAAGTAAATATATATATATATATATATATATATATATATATATATATATATATATATATATATATATATATATATATATATATATATATATATATATATATATATATATATATATATATATATATATATATATATATATATATATATATATATATATATATATATATATATATATATATATATATATATATATATATATATATATATATATATATATAGACACACACACACACACACACACACACACACACACACACACACACACCCCTCAGTTTCAAGCAAACATTTCTCAAGCATGGTAAACTCATGGAACTTTTTCAGATTTGTGTATTCTTCTTCGAGTTAATATGGATTTCACATTGGGACTTTAAGTCATAATTTGTTGAAGTTTTGTGGTTCTTAAAAACACAGTTTAAACTAATGCGTAGAACTTTATATTTTTGATGTTGTTAAGTATTAACAATTGTCATTAGTGTGAATAATATTTCCCATGTAAACATCAAAAAGGACCAATAATAAAAAGTAACAAGAATGTTGTTGTTGATGTTGTTAATGTTGATGTTGATGTTGTTGATGAAAACATGAATTAATTTTGAATGTTAATTTGTTATAGGGGTTACTTGTGAAGAGTAAGATTGTTGATAACATTAAATCATATTATGTATTTGACTCAGATTGCACATGTTTCTTAGGATTTTATTGCTATTTTTTTGTTTTGTTTTTAGGATTTTGTATTCCCAGAGCACCTCGCGAGGAAATGAAGAAAAACGGGCAAGAAAAACTAATTTTTGAGGAAATTGTACACATGGAATCCACCATGGTGGGTGCCATAGGGTAGGCCATGACTTGGATAAGAGTCGACTGTTGCCAACTGCCACGATCTCCAATTCTTTCTCCATTGATTCACATGGCGGGTGTAACACCCTTTTCTACCCCAAAGTTATTACAGAAAAATAACACAAATATCAGAGTAAATATTTAACTCAGTAAAAATCACCTCAAAGGGCGTACATTTCTCAATGTCTCAAAATAAGTCAATACTCTGTAACACACGGGTTTTCCCAAAATACATCAAATTGCACAAAGCAGCGGAACTCAAAACATAACTTAAGGTTTTCCCCATATGGGAAGGTAAGCAAAATAACTCAACGATATATAGTTCAACTCAAAGAACCCAACCCGATGTTACATATCAGAGTAAGACCCTCTAAGTTAACCATAAAGGCTAACGACTCTAAACTTCAAAAATACTCCTCGACAGCATCCACGGCTAAACTTGGTCATCTGCATGTTACCCACGTGGAGGTAACATTCAAACATGCAGGGTGAGTAAAACAATTCATAATAATCAATGTATAACAATCAATACATAAACGACATCTTACTCATATTCAACACATTCATATTCCTCAAAATGCCTCAAAGGCCACAACCTCATAATTCATACAAAAAGACTCGGAAATGCAATGCAACACAACCCAATGCATGTGGTACCAATCATCACAGCTCGATGGACACTGGCCATCAACCCTCCATAGATCCCCATCAATAGGATCGATTCTACTAGAGAACCGGAGCACATCAAAATACTTCACATCCGCACAGTGGGATTGAAGTCAAAGTAATCGAGATCCTGAACTGAAGTCCGGATGCACATGAATGCATGATGCACACGTCACAAATCATCCTCATAACAACATCATAGGTGCATCATCATTCATCATATTCATCATCATCAAACGTCATAGCTCATCATCATAATCATCATCATACATCATGTAATCATAGCTCATCATAATAATCATCATCATACATCATATAATCATATACAAATCACATAGCGCTCACAGTCATACTCATATTAATTCATCATATTATCACATATTATCACATATTAATTCATAATTATACTCACGGTAATTATCATACTATCGCCTATTAATCACATAAACTTCACAGTCCTACTCATGTTAATTCATCATATTATCACATATTATCACAGTTACCCTCATGGTAATTCATCAGGAAAATTGCAACATCAAAACATCAAGACATCAATGAACCAAAACATAATTCATTAATAGAACATATACACAATTGACTTCTCAAACATAATTAGATATAAAAATATTGGGAAACCAATTCCATTATCTATACTATGTTATAGATCTATTCATTAGCTTTTCAACACTTCGAACGGGAGCCAAAATGGACTTACGGATCAAAAGTTACGTCAAAAATAATTTCGACCGAAAACATGAACAGTCGTGACGGACAGCAGAACACTGTTACGCTCAGGAACCTAAATCAACCCAAAAGTCCACACGATTCACTTCCCCAATGCCCCCAAAACATCTCTAAATCATCCCTAAGGTCTTACGGCGATAAAGGCACAAAACCTACGGTTTACTAGGCCAATCCCGTAACATATTCATGCCCTAAATCACAATTTTTCCTTCAATTACATCCTAAGGTATCAGAATTACTCACTATTCAATACTCAATCCCTTCAGGGTCAGACATATAACAATTCAAGGTTTTGGCCACGAATGCCTAAGGTTTCCTACTTCTCATATTACACATCAAACAGTCAGGAATACTAACCATTAACCACAACCCTCAAGGTTTCACTATCAATTTTCCTATTTTCCCACAATCAACCTAAAATCCCTTAAATCTTAAATCAACCATAAACACATCGAAATGCATACATGAAAAATCATGAAAAGATATACTCCTCATACCTTAGTCGATTCAAAGCTTTCACGATTATCTCCGGGAATCCTCTGCCTCCAACCTTTCCTTCAGAGCTCTGGCCACAAAACTTTCACGGTTAACAAAATGACTCCTAATTTACTTTAAGAACTCTATTTTGTCAAACCTAGTCTTGTGCCTCACAATTTGGGCTTTTCCCATAGCACCCTCACTAACTCCTCTTAAATGTCCAATTCGTCATTCTTTCACTTATATTTATTTTAATTAGTAACAATATTAATATATTCATATTATATATTATTATTCAAAATAAATAACCCAAAAATGCATTACTTCCCAATATTCCACAAAATAACGCAAAATCACCGAAATTGAATATTCTCAATTAAATAAATAAATTAAAATATTCCGATTAAATTTGGCTGTTATAGCGGACGCCATGAAGGTGTGGCGGGCGTCACCCTTGTAGTTTGTTTTCCCTCCCAAAAGAAGTTGGGAGGCACTTTGGTCTTTCCATAGATTTTTCTAGGCTATAAATAGATGAGTTCTTGATCCTTTTTCATCAATCCAAGCTTAGTTACAGAACTCAAGCCATATATTTTTAGTATTCTAAAGTGATAAACTTCCGACATCGGGGAGTTATCACACTATTCGATCGAATCCGTAATCGAGTTTGGAGCACTCTGATAGAAGTTAATCCTGCCGCTATTTTTATTTCCAGTAATTTATTTCTAGTTTTACCATATTTAAAGCCTCCCATTTGGGGAAGGTTTTCATTTACTTTCCCATATTATTTACTTTCCTGCGTTATTTATTTCCCGTGTTATTTACTTTCTCGCAATATTTACTTTTCTACACCATTTACTTTCTCGCATTATTTAACATGTCTATTTACATTTCCATGTCCGGCTAAATTTTAAAGGTTAGAATGTAAGGATCATAGTTAAAGTAGTATTCCATACTTAGGGGTTATTCTGATTTTTAACACAAGTTTTCTACACTTCATTTATGTTGGGTAAGATCGAAAGTCGTCCAACCTTTGGTTAAACTATGTTAGTCTTAACTGTTCAAAGGAAGTGAAAACGCTTTGTCCAGTTAAGTAGGACTTTTTAATACTTTAGAAAAACGATTTTAAAACGATTTTTAGACACGTTTATGGGTTTAAAGTCTGGTTCGCATGAACCTCTTTTTGTTAAAAAGTTCCAAGTCAAAGTACTTTTCAACTGAGTCAAGAAACTATATTTCTTAAAAATAGGTTTATTACTTTAACGCAATGCACGCCTTTTTATAAGTGACAATAAGAGGGTTCGATTAAGGGATAAACTCGGTTCTGAATACACGAAAGCAACATTTCCCATTAAATTAGATATTTTCATAAGTAGAAAACATTACTTCATTAGAAGTTCTATTATAAGCATTTGGAATACTACTCAGCTGTATGAATTACATTCAAGCCCGTTGTTTTAAATTGAATTTTTTATCTTCATACTTTACTTTTATCGTGCACTCAAGAACTCCCGATTGATTTGCATTAGATAAACATCGTAACAACATAAATCGATAGATTGATGTTTGGTCTCTGTGGGATCGATAATCTTTTATATTACTCTGACGTGATTTGTATACTTGTGAAAATATAACATCAAGTTTTTGGCGCCGTTGCTGGGGACCAACTGTCAATATTGTAATTCCGTTGTTGCACCGTATAGACTAAGGAACTCTTTTCTTAATTACTATGTATAACCCAAATTCCCTCTACAATTACCACTCCTAATATTTTGAGGAATCGCAAGATTTCCATAAATCCAACCTCGAATTATTAATGGAGGAATTCAATGCGACGTTTACTCACTCTAGGATACAATCTACGATGGAACTCTTTGTGGAGACACAAACTCTTCAAAATAAAGATTTTAGAAAATAACATCTCCAAATTAATGAAAACCTTAGGAAGATGAATATTATGGTCGATTCCCTCGCGACTCACAGTGAGGCATTGGAGACTTAAACCTCCCTGCTTGCACAAACACCTCTAGGACCCTTCTCTTAGAGACATATGGATAATGTAATAACCAGTAGTGAAGAACAAATAGAAAATCCTAGGGAGAGTTCTGGTGAGAAAAGTATAGATATTGAGAAAAATCCACTGACACTACCCGAAAGGGAGGTTGTCGAAAAGGTAGAGAAGGAAGCACCTATTGTTGTTCCTCCTCCCTATACCCCACCTATTTCTTTCCTACAAAGGTTTATGGAAGCTAAGGTAGACTCCTAATTTAAAACATATGTAGAGGTATTGAAAAATATCCACACCAACGCACCTTTGTCTGAGGTCCTGCATAAAAAAGGAAAATTCGAGGACCATGAAACTAGGGTTATCATTACTGTTAAAAGGGTAAGATTAACTTTTGAGGTGGTGGGTTAAATAACTAAGCCTAAATTTGAAAAACTGATACTCAGGATAGATCTAGAACCACCACCATAAGTTCAAAAAAATGAACCACCCCACAGAAGAAAGAAAAGAAAAGGCGAAGAATATGAGAGATGGCTTGATAAGTGGCCATGGAAACCGAAGACTATTAAAAGTTCGATCGAGGAACCATTCTCGAAAGAACCGCCATGAGTGCTTGCTCTCCTTACTCGTCAAGCTAACGACGTTAAACAAACGCTGCATGGGAGGCAACCCACGATTTTCCTAATTTTTTTATTTAACTTTTTTACGTCGTTATTAGTTTGTTTTGTATAAACTGGCCCTTTTATAATGCCAGTTTTCAGGTCTTGTCCTCTAATCTTTCTTTTCAGGATGCAGACCTTCGGCGACATGCACATCACTTTCAGAGATGACGCTCAGAGACAACGATATTTAGTCCTTTATCAGCGCCCCATGACACCTACCTATTACCATGACCAGGCTTGCATGGATGCCTTAGGCATTGAGCCTAGTATAAGGTTTCTATGTAACCAGCTCCAGTGGGATGAGTATGCTGATGGCTTACATTCGATCTACAGACATATCACCTTGGAGTTCCTCAGTTCATTCATCCATGAGTCGTATATTGGTCAGGACAGCAGCGTCACATTCAGACTGTTTGGGACAGAGTACGCTTTTACCCATAAGGGGTTTGGTGATTTGCTAGGTTTTCAGACCTCCCCTTATTCCATTACTGATTTACCTATGGGATACTTTATGACTCGAGATATCGACAAGTTCTGGAGCGACATTACAGGTGGAGGAAGCCCTAATCCGTCCATCCATCTATCTCACATCATCCATAACCCAACTCTCAGGTTTTTCTAGACGATCCTTGCCCACACTTTCCTTGGAAAGGCTGATGCTGATGTCCGTGTTAGTGAGGAAGAGATCTTCTTCCTTTTTAGTGCGAACCAGTCACGTCCGGTGGCTTGTGGGAACTTTCTGCTTAATAACCTCGAACTCACAGCCAGGTCTTCTGAAGGAATGATCCATGTAGGAGGAACAATTACTTAGATTGCTATCGCTTTTGGTCTTACTAGTAAGCTGCTTCACCTGATTCCCTACTACGGGTATACCATGCTGGATATCAATTTTTGCTTAGACCGAGGGTTGATGAGGAGAGCTTCCTTTAAACTTGACCAGTTCAGGCTCTTGATCAACGGCCAAACCTTTCATTACTTCACTTTACCTGATCCTACGATGACTAGTATCCACGACCCTACTAATTGGAGTTATGCCTTAGAAGGTTATGGCGAGACCGTTGATGAGCCTCGCTCACCACCATCACTAGAGTATCACCCTACACCATCTTCTCCCAAGATTATAGTGTTGTCGAATAATCATTCCTTATGGAGGCCTGACCTGTACGCACAACTAGTTGAGCTACGTATGTAGACTGCCAGACTTTGACAGACGGCTACTGGCCTTACTTTGCAGGTCCAGGTGTCCGATCTGACTCACGCGACAGAGGTTGATAGCTTGTATCAAGAGATTGCAGATCTTCGCCGCGAGTTAGACGCAGTTCGAGGTTCTGACCAGACCAAGGAGCATCTGGCTCCTGATGACACTACTCTCATTGTCTTCTTTACAGTTTTATTTACTTATTTCCGTTTTTTTCCAGACTTATATACATATATATATATATATATATATATATATATATATATATATATATATATATATATATATATATATTATATATATATATATATATATATATATATATATATATATATATATATATATATATATATATATATATATATATATATATATATATATATATATATATATATATATATATATATATATATATATATATATATATATATATATATATATATATATATATATATATATATATATATATATATATATATATATATATATATATCGTAGTTTGCTTCCATGTTGTTCATGATATACTTGGATTTTTATATATATGCATTTTCTGTTTATCATTCTCTCATTCTTATTTTATTTATTTATTTACTTATTTCTTATTTGCATTCTTTATATACCAAAATAGAAAAGAAAAAGGAAAAAAAAAAATATATATATATATATATATATATATATATATATATATATATATATATATATATATATATATATATATATATATTTTATATTCTCGTATTTTGCTTCCATATTGTTCATGATATACTTGGATTTTTATATATATGCATTTTCTGTTTATCATTCTCTCATTCTTATTTTATTTATTTATTTACTTATTTCTTATTTGCATTCTTTATATACCAAAATATATATATATATATATATATATATATATATATATATATATATATATATATATATATATATATATATATATATATATATATATATATATATATATATATATATATATATATATATATATATATATATATATATATATATATATATATATATATATATATATATATATATATATATATATATATATATATATATATATATATATATATATATATATATATATATATATATATATATATATATATATATATATATATATATATATATATATATATATATGTGTGTTTTATATTCTCGTATTTTGCTTCCATATTGTTCATGATATACTTGGATTTTTATATATATGCATTTTCTGTTTATCATTCTCTCATTCTTATTTTATTTATTTATTTACTTATTTCTTATTTGCATTCTTTATATACCAATATATATATATATATATATATATATATATATATATATATATATATATATATATATATATATATATATATATATATATATATATATATATATATATATATATATATATATATATATATGCGTGTGCTAGAACATGAAGGACTTGCTACCTGCACCACCCAAGTAAAAGAGGAGCCGCAAGCCCAAGAATGCAAACACAAATCCAGCCCAAGCCTTTTGTTAAGGTGGCGCCCACCATATAGTCCATGGCGCCCACTATGGGGTCTGAAGCTATATGCGGGGCAGAACCACCAAAACCCTCATTTTCTCATCTTCCAACTTCCCAACCTCCATTTTT
Organism: Lathyrus sativus; assembly: GCA_963859935.3. Taxonomy (NCBI): domain Eukaryota; kingdom Viridiplantae; phylum Streptophyta; class Magnoliopsida; order Fabales; family Fabaceae; genus Lathyrus; species Lathyrus sativus. Next base: position 556,131,381 of record OZ012737.1, read on the forward strand.
ACCCATTCAAAAACTTTCTTCAACCCTCAAAAAGTTTCCAACTTTCTCATCTACTCACCATCCCATTAACCTCTCCAACCTCCATTTTCATCCCTCTCCATCAAAATCTCTTAAACACCCACTTTTCACCGCTTTTTCATAGTAACTCATTTCTCTCATTCTTCAACCTCAAAGGTGCATCAATAGAGTATGACGGTTACATCCTTCGCCAAGGCAAGTCCGGGGAAAGGCAAAAGAAACTTCTCGAAAAATTGCAAGCACGAGAGATTACCTCAACCCGGTACGTCGACGAAAACTGTCTCTATACTCTTGGTATTTATCATAGCGTTTTTCATATGCTAGATGTCTTAGGATTACATGATATTTTTGCTAGGCAAGATCCCACTTTTGAAAGGTTGACCAGGGAATTTTTGAGTTCCTTGATTTACATAGTTAGGCCTAACACTTCTAGCACCATCGGTACAGTGAAATTTAGAATGTTTAATCTTGAGTATGAACTCACCACTGACGAACTAGCAGAGAGGTTAGGATTTTCTTTTGGAGATGGCACTGTTTGTGAAGCACCATTAGATTCTGATTGGTCGGTTGAGGCATTTTCCTTTTGGCACAGGTTGTCAAATTTTACAATTACGTCTTTTGAAGGGATTCTTGCCTCACAGATCCATAACTCGACCATCCGTGTTTTTTGTTATATGTTAGCTTGCACTATTTTTGGCCGGGAGAATCCAAAAAAAGTAAATGCAAAATAACTTCTGTTTTTGCAAGGGTACCTCACAAATAGGAGGTTTAATTTGGTTCCTTTTATGATTGCTCACATGACTGCTGCAATAAAGAGTATTAGAACCATTTCTTTTGGAGGTTTGATTACGTCTATTGCAAGGGATCTAAACCTCGACACTGAGATAGCCACCTTGGCACCGCTTCCTCCCTGCACGATTAATTTAAGATTTCTCAAAGACATGAAATTGTGTAAGGTAAGGAAGGAAGGGGGGCTTTGAACTCATGGTCCACGGGAAGGCTATCCCATATGTTGTTTTGCCATGCACTAGATGTACTGATGTACGTATAGCGAGGAACTAGACCTATGATTTAGATGCCCCACCTATTACGGGTTCACTACCTCCTAATGTTCCTATTGGGGACGATAACGAGACTGATGACGAGTATGACCAGCGAGAGCAGTCTCCCGATCATCCTATGTCACCCACCATGTATCACTTACACCCACTGCACCGTCTTCTTCTCACCCTTCTGTAGGTACAACTCCTGGTTTCAATATTACTTAGCAGATGTGGCACAACCAGCTGGCCAGAGAAGAAAGGCGTGATGGCTTGCTTGCTGCCATCCAACAGCAACTAACCGATAACATGAGATTCATGCAAGAGTCACAGCAGCAAACAAACCGCTCCATTCAAAGTATCATGCAATCTCAGGCTGCTTTGACTACCAGATTCGACGAGTTTGTCGCTTCTCAGAGCGATCATCACCACAACAGATCTCGTCACCCTAGGCACTCACCGCATGCTGGCGACAGTACCAGTAGCATGCCATAGGACTTCCAGGTTACTCTTTCCCTATCTTGTTTCAAAGCATTGGGGACAATGTTCGGTTTAAGTGTGGGAGGAGACTTTATTTGTTTTACTTGCATTTTCTTTCCTTTTATTTTGTATTATTGCTTTCTAGTTTATTTCTCTTATTTTTAGTTTTTTTTAGAATATACATGTGCTTGACGAGTCATCTATGAAATGTATCCTTATTTTCCCATTTCCTTAGCCTTACCAAAAAAATTATTGACAAAAGAAAGTGTATTGTTCTGAAAATTTTGGCTTTGAGGCAGGTTCGAGTTAGGATGCGAATGACTTTGAATTTTTTTTTTGAAACATCGGTATCATTTTAACACCTTAGGCTTCATGAATATAGAAATCGACCCCGATACCCCGTATACCATGACCTTAATTATCTTTTAAGTCCTTAGTAGTTTATCCTAACAGTCAGCTCCGGCCTAAGCATGCTCTACGTAAGGGACCGATGAATATAAGTGAATGATATGTATGTTGTGCTTCATGAAAATGCAACTCGGGTATAGGTAACCCTCACAAGGTCACTTAACCCAAAAAGTTGTAAAAAAATTAAAAAAATATATATAGCATAAAATAAAATAAAAATATATAATAAATTTTCCCATTGTTGGTTGGTTCAGAGGTATCTGGTGCTGAACTTGGTAGGGCAGGTTATGATCCGATCCCCCACAACTACAATTGGTTCAATAAAGGGGTTACACAAGTTTGTGTACCAGAGCCCCGTGCTTGAGATCAGAATCACTAACCACTCACTTTACTATGAGTATGTACGGATAACGAGCTTAATGTGACTGCACCAGAATGAAGAGGACCCAAAAAGAGATGCAAAAAGTAGGCCTAGGTACAGTGGGGTAGTATGGGTTGGTTTGTATAGGAATGAAGTTTATGTCCGTGTCTGCGAAAAAGTGTCATTGTGATATCCTTGGTTTACTTAGTTAATACCTATCACTTCATCCTAGTTTGAACTTAGAAGCCCTTTTAGCCCAAATCATTCGTTGGTACCACCTCTTTTCTGTCATGAGCTATAAAGTGTTTTACTTGAGGACAAGCAAAGGTCTAAGTGTGGGATAATTTGATAACACTGAATCATACTATGTATTTGACTCGGATTGCACATGTTTCTTAGGATTTTATTACTATTTTCTTGTGTTATGCTTTTGTTTTGTTTTGTTTTCAGGATTTTGTATTCCCATAGCTCCTCACGAGGAAATGAAGAAAAACGGGCAAGAAAAACCAATTTTTGAGGAAATTGTAGACATGGCATCCACCATGGCGGGCGTCATAGGGTAGGCCATGAATTGGATAAGAGTCAACTGCTGTCAACTGCTACGATCTCCACTTCTTTCTCCATTGATTCACATGGCGTGCACCATGAGGGTGTGGCGGGCGCCACCTTTGTAGTTTGTTTTCCCTCCCAAAAGAAGTTGGGGGCACTTTAGTCTTTCCATAGATTTTCCTAGGCTATAAATATATGAGTTCTTGATCCTTTTTCATCAATCCAAGCTTAGTTGCAGAACTCAAGCCATATATTTTCAGTATTGTAAAGTGATAAGCTTCCCACATCGGGGAGTTATCACACAGTTCGATCGAGTCTGTAATCGAGTTTGGAGCACTCTGGTGCCACTATTTTTATTTCCAGTTGTACCAAATTTAAAACCTCCCAGTTGGGGCAAGTTTCCACTTACTTTCCCGCATTATTTACTTTCCTGCATTATTTATTTCCCGCGTTATTTACTTTCTCACAATATTTACTTTTCCGCACCATTTACTTTCACGCATTATTTAACTTGTCTATTTACATTTCCATGTCCGGCTAAATTTTAAAGGTTAGAATGTAACGATCATAGTTAAAGTAGTATTCCATACAAGTTGTCAATAGAAATACTTAGGGGTTATTCTGATTTTTAACACAAGTTTTCTGCCCTTCATTTCTTATGGGTAAGATTGAAAGTCGTCCAACCTTTGGTTAAACTAGGTTTGTCTTAACTGTTCAAAGGAAGCGAAAGTGATTTGTCCAGTTAAGTAGGAGTTTTTAATACTTTAGAAAAACGATTTTAAAATTATTTTCGAACGCGTTTATGGGTTTAAAGTCCGGTTCACATGAACCTCTTTTTGTTAAAAAGTTCCAAGTCAAAATACTTCTCAACTGAGTCAAGAAACTATATTTCTTAAAAATAGGTTTATTACTTTAACGCAATGCGCGCCTTTTTATAAGTGACAATAAGAGGGTTCGATTAAGGGATAAAATCGGTTCTGAATACGTGAAAGTGACAATTTTCGTTAAATTAGTTCTTTTCATAAGTAGAAAACATTACCCCATTAGAAGTTCTATTACAAGCATTTGGAATACTACCCGGCTATGTGAATTACATTCAAGCCCGTTATTTTAAATTGAATTTTATATCTTCTTACTTTACTTTTACTGTGCACTCACGAACTCCCGATTGATTTGCCTTAGATAAACATCATAACAATAGAAATTGATAGATTGATGTTTGGTCTCTATGGGATCGATAATCTTTTATATTACGTTGATGCGATTCGTATACTTGCGAAAATACAACATCAATTGTGATCATTTCCAAGAATCTTACTGTATAGTTCTAGAAGTTGCTGACTTCTCAACAGTTGCTACAGGTAATCACTGTTGTTGTTTAACTTACTTAGTTTAGTTTAGCCTACTTAATTAGTATGGATAAAAAATGGATGTCTTCCAATCGATTGTCAAAAGAGTATGAGAATGGGGTATCAAAATTCGTTAAGTTTATTGTTGAACATGCGAAAGACCCCAGTAAGATCACATGTCCTTGCTTAAATTATTGTTATGGGCGTCGGATTGACGCAGCTCAGTTGGAATCGCATTTAAAGAGGCATGGAATTAATCGAAGTTATACATGTTGGACATTACATGGTGAGATAAGTAACGATGATGTTGAATTGGATGATAATACGACCTATGCTTCAAACGACAATGACACAGATACATACGACTATGACCGAGTCGAAGAGATTGCAGTAGCACTTGAAGAAGATCTTCATAATTATCCCAAAATGTTTGAGAGATTGGTAAAGGATGCAGAGAAACTGTTGTATAAAGGTCGCACTAGTTTCACAAGATTGTCTGCCGTATTAAATTTGTACAACTTAAAGGCGGACAATGGATGGTCAGATAAAAGTTTCATAGAGTTACTAACCCTCATGAAAGAGATGCTTCCGGAGGATAATGTTCTTCCCAATCGAACCTATGAAGCCAAAAAAATGTTGTGCTCTACTGGCATGATCTATGATAAGATACATGCTTGTCCAAATGATTGCATTTTGTTTCGAAATGAATATGCATCATTAAACGAGTGTCCTAAATGCGGTGTATCTCGGTATAAGAAAACGTTGTCCCCAGCAAAAGTGTTATGGTATTTTCCTATAATTCCGAGATTTAGGCGCATGTTTCGTAGTGAAACAGATGCAAAACACTTGACTTGGCATGCAGATGATAGAATTATAGATGGAATGTATCGACATCTGAAGATTCACCACAGTGGATGAAAATTGATAATAAGTATCCTGATTTTGGAGAAGAAGCGAGAAACCTTCGCTTGGCATTATATAGTGATGGAAAGAACCTGCATGGTCTGCAAAGTATCTCACATTCCACATGGCATGTGATTATTATGATGTATAACCTACCTCCATGGCTATGTATGAAGCATAAGTACATGATGCTATCTATGTTAATTTCTGGTCCTAAACAATCAGGGAATGACATAGACGTATACTTGACACCTTTAATCAAAGACTTAAAGAGTTTGTGGGAGAATGGTGTGGAGGTTTATGATGGATATAGGAAAGAATGTTTCAATTTGAGGGTGATGTTGTTTGACACAATTAATGATTTTCCAGCATACAGAAATCTATCGGGGTATAGCATTAAAGGTCAATGTGCGTGTCCTATTTGTGAAGAAAACACATATTAGACACGATTGGAATTTGGTCAGAAGAATGTCTTTCTTGGTCATCGTAGATTCTTAAATTCTAATCATCACTACCGTGGGTGGAGAAAAGCATTCAACGGAAATTCAGAACAAGGCAGAGCTCCACCTACATTGACAGGTGAACAAATTTTTGAAAAGGTGAACGATGTGAGTACTAAGTTTGGCAAGCCTTTTGCTCATACGCTTGTCACGCGTGGGTGGAAGAAGAGGTTAATTTTTTTTTAATTTCCATATTGGAAGTCGTTGTATGTAAGACATTTTCTTGATGTTATGCATATTGGAAAAAAAATGTATTTGAAAGTGTTATTGGTACGTTACTCAATATACAAGGAAAGTCTAAGGATGGCCTTAAAGCAAGAAAAGACTTGGTAGCGATGGGAATAAGAAAAGAATTAGGACCCTTGAAGAAAGGAAATCGAACATATCTACCATCTGCTGCTTATACTTTATCTAGAAAGGAGAAAAAGATATTGTGTAAGTTTCTAAGTGAAGTTAAAGTTCTAGAAGGATTCTATTCAGATATTAGAAGACTTGTGTCTCTGAAAGACCTTAAGTTAAAGATTTTAAAGACACATGATTGCCATGTTATAATGGAACACTTTCTACCAATAGGTATACATTCTATTTTTCCAGAAAAAGCAAGTGCAATAACTAAATTGTGTTTTTTCTTCAGGTCAATTTGTAGTAAGGTGATCGATCCTGCGATCTTACCAACATTGCAAAAAGAAAGAGTTATTACTTTGTGGGAGCTTGAAATGTATTTTCCTCCATCATTTTTTGACATAATGGTACATCTAGTTGTTCATCTTGTGAAAGAGACACAATTGTATGGAACAGCTTATATGAGATGGATGTACCTTATTGAACGTTATATGAAAATATTGAAAGGGTATGTGAAAAACCGAAGTCGACCAGAGGGATGTATTGTTGAATGATACATTGTTGAAGAAGCAGTTGAGTTTTGTACTGAATATTTGTCCAATGTTCAATCCATTGGCCTCCCAAAATCTCTTGTTGTTGAAAAAATAGTAGGAAATCAGTTAATTGGAAATAAAGTTGTGACAATTTCAAGGGCTGAACGGGAGCAAGTGCATTTGTATGTTCTGCACAATGACATTGAGGTTGAGTCGTATGTTGAAATGAACAACGACGTTCTCCGAGGTTTAAATCTGAATAGAAATGAAAATTGGATAGTACGAGAGCACAATCGAAGTTTTATAACATGGTTCAAGGATCGTAAATTTTCAAAGTTTTATTCTGATCCCGCTTCAATAACAGAAAGGTTGAGATGTTTAGCATATGCTCCAAGTTTGCATATATTTTCTTATAGCGCATACGCAATTAATGGATACACATTTTATACCAAAGAACAAGATGATAAAAGTACAATGCAAAATAGTGGTGTCACCGTGCTTGCTGAAGCAATACACATTTTAAGTGTGAAGGACTTAAACCCAAAATATGCAAATCTGTCATATTTTGGGGTTATCGAGTGCATTTGGGTGTTTGATTATGATAAGTTTCAGATTCCTATCTTTAGATGCAAGTGGGTTTAAAATAATAGTGGCATACGAATGGATAAGTCGGGATTTTTGCAAGTGGACCTTAATAAGGTGGGGTACAAAGATGAGCCTTTCATTCTAGCCACGCAAGCTAAACAAGTGTTCTATGTCACGGATCCGACAAGTACGAAATAGTCTATAGTTCTTTTTCCAACAAAGTAATCGATGATAACATTGGAGATCGGAGTGATGTTGATGTTGAGAAGGAATCTTATATTATAGATGATCAAGATGAGAATATTAGAGCGGACGAATCATATATTAGAAATGATCATAACAAGGGAATTTGGATTAATCCATCCGTCTGTGTTGTTAATAGACAAGTACACCACGTTCCAACTAAGAAAAGAAAGAGATGTTAGTGACAAATATTCTTGTAAAAAATTATATATTATATCATTCAATAAAATTATATATTATGTCATTCAATAAAATTATATATATGTTTTTCTTATTTATATTTTTCTTATTTAAATGTTTTTATTTATATATATATATATATATATATATATATATATATATATATATATATATATATATATATATATATATATATATATATATATATATATATATATATATATATATATATATATATATATATATATATATATATATATATATATATATATATATATGTCATTCATTTCATAATTTTATTTTTCTGAATTACAGGTATTATGGCTAGTAATGAGGAAAAATCACATGATACTTCTAAACATGATGGATACGAACCAGCATAAGATGTGGAAGGAGATATTACAAGAGGAATAAAGATTATGAAAGAAATCATTCGTGCGAGAGATAAAGGTATAAAATATGATGTGCATTGGAATAAAACAGACCAATTAATTGAGCCTAACGATGCGATGTTGACAAGTTACATTGGGGCACTTGTTCGTTCGCAAATTCCAATCACTTGTGATAATTGGAGAATTCCTTTGTTGAAACCGGATAAAGAAAAAATATGGAGCGATATACATGTATGATATCTGATATTTTTTAATTATGTCGATAATTATGTCTTTAAATTACTTATACTAACATACTATATGTATGTTAATTTGTTTGCAGAGGTCTTTTAATATTGGTGACGACCGGAAAAAATATTATCTTCAATTGACCGGAAAACAACTAAGAGGATTTAGAGCGTTTTTAACGAACAAGTATCTTAAGGATTCTGATGGAAAATTTGTTGAATCAGAGCGTCCAAAGAAGTATGCTAATTTGATTTCACTTGAAGAATGAGAAATATTTGTTGCCAATCAAAGAACCCAAGAATTCCATGTAATTTTAACTTATCATGAATAATGTATAATATATATACTTCTTCCACATGAGTTATGATATGACTTAAACTTGTTTTTACAGGCTGTGAGTGACGTAAATCGGCAACGAGCATCAAAACCCGTGTATCCATACAAATAGTAAGTATATATAAATGCTTTAATATAATATAGTTAGAATACGAGAAAAGTGAAGCTTATTATCTGTCTTAATGTGTAGTAAGAAGAGGAGAAAAGTGATGCAACATCTCTTCCAGACCATGTTTTGTGGAAGGCTGCCCGTGTGGGTAGAGATGAAGTCGTTCAGGAAGAAGTTCAACAATTATTTGAGCAATGTGTAAGTACAACATTAGTTCTGTCATAAACTCAAAAGTGTATAATATATTTATGCTTTTATCTATATTTCAAGAGAGTCTATCCCAAACTATAACTGTAGCTGAGGACGATGATTGCAGGAGTGTACTAAGTCGAGTGTTAAATGTTCTTGAGTATTCTGGTCGTGTGAGGAGTAAGGGATTTGGTGTCACTCCAACAAAATTGTATAAGCAGCCAAAGAATAAAAATCCTAGCAATAAACAAGTGATGGAGTCGTTGGAAGAATTGAAAGCTCAAATTCGTGAATTGCAAAAGGACAAAGAGAGATACATGTCAGAAAGGCGTGGTCCAGAGTTTAAAGGTACTAGTGACAAAGATGGTATTAATTGTAATTTTCAGCAAAAACTTCCCGAGGTAACTATATATATTACATTGAAATTAATTTAGCACAATTTTATTAATTGACATATATACACGTTAATCATATTCATTATTGGTTTAGGGCATTTCACTTTGTTGGCTCTATTTATCGTCACCGACTTATCGTATGGTTGGCAAGGGAAAAGTGCATAACACTTTGGGAGACTTACTTCACCATAAACCGCTCTCTGCTGGATTTTTAAAAGTATCGATTGATATTGCTTTAGAGGGGGTGCGTTATTGTCTATACCAGACGATGTTTCGGATGCAACATTAGTGGGAGACGCAATAGGATCGTATGTTGCATGACCGTCAAATCTCATTTTCATAGATGATGAGGTAGGTTGAACACCATTATGAACCTTGTAGTATTCAAATTTTTTACGACCCATACATGTAAGTTATTCTTACATTTATGTACCATTTGTTTACATGATGATCTTAGACTCCTACAAAATCCAAATAAAAATATAAGGGGATTGTGCGGGAAACCGAGTCAACTGCATCAAAAAAACAGGTACTCATACATTAATTGATATATATGCATAGAAAATGTCAATTATATCCTCCGATTTCAATATTTTTATGATCTTATACATTAATTACCTAACTTATATGATTTTTAGGTTCATGCTCAAGAGTTGCAATAAGTCAGCAATGGTAAGATGCCTGAATCTAGCAAGGTGTCCAACAAAAAAAAGGCCGAGCCAAAAAAAGCATATGTTCCTCGATTTAGGTTGTGCCTTGAAACATATGTAGGAACAAAAAATATGGTGGAGGGTGGCATTCGTCAAATACCTATGAATGAAGGTATTTTCGGTTTTTCTTATGCCGAAACAATTGCTAAAGAAGATTTGGATCAGATTTTCCAACATTTTAAATTAGGCATCGGTGTTATGCATTCATACATCAGATACTCCGATCAATTTTAATTAAATAATTGAATAATTTATTTTCTCATTTCAATGAATATTCTAATGTTGATTATGTTTTTATTTAAGGTTCTTGTATGACAAGTTGTTGTTCCCGCATCAATTGACAGAGAGATCCGCATTCTTATCTTTTAGTTGTATCAGCATACGGTTAATCGATCACACTCCAAATGTAGTAAGAGATTAATTAGTCCAAACATTTATCGCCATAGATACAAAGAAGTTGTATTTTTTGCCATATATTACTGGTCACGGGTTAAATTTTATTCTAAATTCATTTATTATAATTATTCGTTTTTTGACATTCTATATAACATTTCCGTCTAAACTTTTATCTTATTTTACAGTAGACATTGGTTGTTGGTTGTGATTAATCAGATCAAAGAAATAGTGTATTATCTGGGTTCATTAGATGGTGATCAAACAAAATATCCTAATATGAAGAATATGGTTGATACGTAAGTGATGAGATATATTGTTCTGAATAATTATCTTTATTTATTATGTGAAATTGTTCTAAATATTCGTTTATATTATGTTAGAGCTATACAAATATTCCGATCACAAAGACAAGCAAGAGTACCAAAAAGTAAAGCTAACAACATTAGTTGGATCAGAGTGCGGGTATATTTTCACAATTTTGACTGTTATAGTGATTCTACTTGATAAAACTAGTTAAACTATATATCCTGATATATATTCATTTATTTTTCCATTTACAGTGTCCTCGTCAGCGCAATGGGATTGATTGCGGATATTTTGTATTGAGGTTTATGAAGGAAATTATTCATTCAGGTCAAATAGAGATTTCAAACATGGTATGGATTTATAAGTTATATGATTTATTTTAATATTTAACCGATATTTCATCTGAGTAATTAGTTTTAAAACTAAATCATGCATATTATGTTATATTATGTAGTACTTTGATGAATTCAAGTGTGGTACTTACTCGAAAGACAAATTGGAAGAAATTAAGGAGGAATGGTGTCAATACATTCTTGAGATGAGAATTTTATAAGGTATATATATATATATATATATATATATATATATATATATATATATATATATATATATATATATATATATATATATATATATATATATATATATGTATATATATATATATATATATATATATATATATATATATATATATATATATATATTGTCTTTCTGTCTTTTGATCGGAGTTTATAGAGATTTGTGTTGTTGTGATGTTATGTACATACTACAGAATAATTATAGTTCTGGAAGTCGTATATAATTTTGGAATTTTTTGATATACTTCTAGAAGCTAGTTGTTGTGAGGATCCGTAAATATGAAATTTGTAATTATATGTATAGTGAATATATTTGTGAAGTTATCGGTTTTGGAATATATTTTAGAATTATGGATCGTTTCTGTTGAATTATAATATATATATATATATATATATATATATATATATATATATATATATATATATATATATATATATATATATATATATATATATATATATATATATATATATATATATATATATATATATATATATATATATATATATATATATATATATATATATATATATATATATATATAAGGCCAATATATGTGTTGAAATAAAAGCTTGTGTTGAATTACAATGATTATAAGCAGATTTATATGTTGAATTGTTATGGTATATATAAGGCCAAAGTGTTGAAGTAAAGGCTTGTGGTGAATATAATTGTTATAAGCAGGTTTATGTGGAAAAATATAAAGAATTATGCAACAGAATTCAACAAAAATCACTTCATAAAAATATGCAAAATAGACAGCGCTTTTACAAAAATAAAAAACGCTATGAAAAAGTGATTTTTTTGAAGAAAAAAAATTCAATGACGTGAAAAAAAGGCAGCGTTTTTCTTGAAAAAGCGCTGCTAAAAGGGGAGAAAAGAGAGCGCTTCTGAAAGCGCTGCTATAGAGGTAGAAAAGAGAACGCTTAAAAAAGCGCTGCTAAAAGGGGAGGGGGAAGGCAACGCTTTTCTTAAGAAAAACGCTGCTATATGTATTCAGCAAATACACTTTAGAGAGCGCTTTAAAAAAGCGCTGCTAATGGTGAAGGAATAGAGAGCGTTTTTAATAAAAAAGCGCTGATAAAGGTATTAAGGAAGTATACTTTAGAGAGCGCTTATAAAAGCGCTGCTAAAATGGAGGAGGGGAAGAGAGTGCTTTTCTGGAAAAGCGCTGCTAAAAGTGGGCATATAGAAGCACTTTTTACTTAAAAAATGCTTCCTTTACCTTTAACAGCGCTGCTAAAGGTCTTTTTTGGCATAGTGCACAGAAAGAGCCTGGAACGGAGTTCCAATATCCTCGCCAGCATCAATATAGGAAAAGATGACAAACTGCTTATCAACATAGCCTGTTCTCCACCAACAACAACAAGTTTGCCATTCTGGACAAATTTTAACTTTTGGTGGAGTGTCGAAGTGATAGCTCTGGCTTCATGAATTCACGGGCGTCCTAAAAGACAACTATAAGCAGGATGAATATCCATGACTTTAAAAGTAATCTAGAATAAACATGGACCTATCTTGATAGGGAGATCAACCTCTCCAATCATAGTTTTCCTTGAGCCATCAAAGGCTTTCACAATGACCCCACTAAATCTCATAGGAGTACTCTGATAAAATAATCTAGATAAAGTAGATTTTGGCATCACATTCAATGATGACCCGGTATCAACCAACACATTGGGTAGAGCGTCCTACTGGAAATTCATGGAAATATGGAGAGCCAAATTATGATTTCTTCCATGCTCGGTCAACTTTTCATCACAAAAACTGAAATTATTACACGTAGTGATATTGGCAACAATGTTGTCAAGCTAGTTAACAGTCACATCATGATCTAGACAAGCTTATTCCAATATTTTCTGCAACGATTCACGATGAGCCTCAGAGCTCATTAGCAGAGATAAAACTGATATTTTTGATGGTGTATACAACAATTGATCTACCACATTATATTCACTCTTCTTGATCAATTTCAACACTTCATCATTATCTAATTTTTGGTTCACGTCGCTTGATTGACCAGATTCAACAAAAGTCTTCAACTGAGTTTGCTTACCCACAACATCTTCACTTATCTTTGAGGGTACATTAGCAAATACTCGACCACTTCTGGTCACGCGTCATACATCAAAAATAGTCACAAATAAGGAAAGAGAAGGAATGGGAACCTCATTTCCATCCTCTAACATAGTAGCATTGTATTTGTAGGGAACAACCTTATCTGATTCATACGGTACTGGGCCAAGAAAACGGATGATCAAAGGCTTCACATTAGATTTCTGACTATTGTAAGAAATTATGACTCGTTCCGGGATGTTGAAACGTGGAACTATGACATTCACCTCATTCTCAACTTCATTTCTGTTTACAGTAACTTGAATCAAATTCTGATCAATCATCTTTTGTAAGTCCCTCTTTACAATCACACACCCACGAGGGTTTACCAAACAAATACAACAAGCAGCATAATCATACTCAATATCATGGAATTCACTCAAAGTAGCATGCATCTAAACAAGCGACCTCTGAATCCAGTGAACATCAAAAATGCGGTATGTACCAGGACACCCATATACCATATTGACAATCATGTTACCATGATTAAGAAACAGATTTGATTGCACATTGGGATTGGTATCTTCAAAAGAAAAAATACCATTTTTTACGAGCTTTGCAACTTCATATTTCAGAGGATAGCAATTTTCAATATCATGCTCAGGGGTACCCTGATGAAATGCACAATGGGCATCTGGCTTATACCACCATGGAATATCAGTAGGAACATCTGGAGGATCACGAGTCTGAACCAAATTCTTCTTTATCAAAGCCGGAAATAATTCAGTATACGACATTGGAATGGGATCAAATTTCACTTCCCTCTACACACGATCTTGCTGAGTTGTTTTCTGTTGGAAACATAGTTGATAACTTGAAGTAGCTTGAGCAGCAGGAGCGACATTGATGACTAGCGTAACAGACGTTACATGTTGCTGATGACGACTACCATTGTTACTCATAACCCTGCGTCTTCTAGACCTCTCTGGAGAGATAGCATTAGTTTCTCCATCTTTTTTCTTAGAAAAACCAGCACCAAACTTCTTCGTATTTCTAGAACTACCTTCTTTAGTCAGGCGTCCCTCACAGACAACTTCCTCTAATCTCATTCCCATATTAGCAATTTCTATGAAATCACTAGGAGTACTTGCAACCATCCTTTCATAGTAAAATGGACCCAAAGTATTCAGGAATATCTTGGTCATCTCTTTCTCTTCAAGCGGAGGGCTTATCTGAGCTACAATCTCGTGCCATCCTTGCGCGTACTCTTTAAAAGTTTCTTTCTCTTTCTAAGACATTGCACGGAGTTGATCACGGTTCGGCGTCATATCCAAATTGTATTTATACTAACGGACAAAAGCTTCACAGAGATCATTAAATGTCTTGATTTGGGAACTATCAAGTCCCATATACCACTTCAGCGTAGCACCAGTAAGACTATCTTGAAAATAATGAATCAACAACTGATGATTGTCAGTATAGGTAGACATCTTTCTAGCATACATGACCAAATGCATTTGTGGACAAGTGTTCCCTTTGTATTTCTCAAAATCTGGAAATTTGAACTTGGCAGGAATTTTTACATTTGGAACAAGAAAAAGCTCGTGAGCATTCTTCCCAAATAACTCTTTTCCTCTTAAACCCTGATTTCTTTCAGCATCTCAGCAAAATGATCTTGAAAATCATCCATACGATCAATAACATCCAAACTCTCGCTGGGAGCAGTGTGGAAAATTTGCTCTTCAGCATTAGGCGTTGTGTGAACCATGGGTGGTGGCACAGGTGCAACAGTAAGAACAATTGGAATCTCAGCATTAGGAACAATATTAACAATAGGAGGTGGTACAGTCATAACAGCAAGAATTCTTAGACCTTCAGAAGTAGGAGGTTGATATCCCTCTGGCACATATTGAAAGGCATTCCCCAAGGGGAACCAGTAGGCATATGATATTGAGAAGCATTAATCGGGGACATAGAAATGGGCGTTGATTCAATCTCAGAAATCACAGTTCTCTGCATAGGAGAAGGAAGAGGCGGTGGTGGCTGATTCTAAGCAGCCACTAGAGCTTCCATTGCAGCATTGAGTCTTTCCATACTATCTTTCAGAGTTGATACCTCTTCACGGAGCTCGCGGTTCTCTTGTTGCAACTAATCCATATTTTTCTTAAGATTAAATCGAGTATTATAGTGATGTGACAGCTTGGCTGAACGAAGGCCAAAAGGAAACAAATAAGACACCTGAAAAAGGTAAAACACAATGCACAATGATGCGAATGCAAATTCAAAATGCAAATGTTTCAATCAGTTTTCAAGGATCTTTAAGATATAAAGAAATTACAGACATCATAACATTTTTTGAAATTCTGATAAACATCTCATTTCATTGAATATTGGAAAGAGTTACACTTGGAAGTACAAGTTACATAATATCAAAATTCAATAAGAAAAATCTAGGTCCTAAGGAGCACCTGATGACGATCTGAGTTGATACTTCCTTCGGTATCTCTTAACCTCTCTCTCATAGTTGTCCTTCATGGTGGTCTTCTCTAACACGAGCTGATCCACAATACCCTTCCAAGCACCAGAAGTTGGAAGATGAATAGATGAAGTAGTAGAGGAAAATAAATCCTCTGCATGTCTCTTCACAGCGCGTCGCTCAAGCAACTCAATGAAGACTGACATACCCATAAGATAGACATACTCCTCTAAGGTTGGCAATAGCTAATAAGTAAAGAATCGGTAGACAGGATCATAGAATTGCACAAGGGTGTTCAGAATTTCGTCTTCCATGTTGGTAGAAAGAATAAATGGAAGCCTCCCATAACGAGATCTGAAGCCTGAACGATCAACTACCAAGAACACTAGCTTTATCAAATCTGCAAGATTGGGAGTTCAGAAGCCGTACTTTTGAATGTTTCTCCTTCCAATATCCATAATCACAACATCTGCGATATTTGCAAAGGAAAATCTTTGAGATCCTTAAACTGACTGAAACAAAATGCCCATAAATGCATGAGTGCAAGATGCAACACCCACAAACAAGACACACAAAGCACACATGTTTAAAGGTTCAGCACGAGCATGGAGCCAACGGTAAGAACCAACCCACAATGGTATGTATTAAGGTTATATCATCACCTGTAGAACAAGGTTCTAAAAAAGTTCCTAGAGTCATAATTCCATCTTTTGGATATTATCGGCTTAAACAACTACTCGTCGGCCAATAATATTCTCAAGAGAAACTCGTCTGAGTGTGGTATCGCATAACAAATAATTCAAGTCTACACCTGAATAGCCCCTGCACCACATCCTAATAAGGCCAAGATGGGTTAAAGGGTTCTAAGGTCCTCATCTTCTCAGGCTCTCAGGTCGGAAAAAGTAATGCCAATTACGACTACTCGTAAGACATCATAATTCCAAAGGGGCTTCCACTGAGAGGGGGGTCTCGAGTCAGCTTAAGAAGGACTACTCTATGTAAGCCAACAAGACTATACCACTCTCCTATCATAAGTGCACTAAAGTCCGGGTATATGACTTATCTCACCACACAGATCACAAGGCACCAAAACAGAACAAGCAATAACAAACAAGTCAAATAAAAAGCGATAAATAAATCAAAGTAGGCTAAACCCACTAGGAATCGGATCAATCAATTCCCCAGCAGAGTCGTCACTTTTCTGTAGCGGGGAAATTTGTAAGTGTAAGCTATTGATTAACTTAACTCAAAAAAATACAAGAGTCGCCACCACACTTTTATTTTATCCAAAAAAAAGGAAAGGAAAAAGAGCGAACAAAACCAAAGAGTTCTAAAGCAAGAACAAATAAACAGATATTTGGGTAAAGGGGTTGGTTACGCAATGGGAAGGTGTTAGCACCCAAAACGTCTATAGTACTCTATAGGAGCCCTTTGAAATATTTACACTTTTTGGTTTGAAAAATTTTTGTTTGAAATAAGATTGGGGTGATGAGAAGAGAATATTTTTTAAGATTTTTGTGTTTGGAGAGACTTCTCGCCTCATGCCTACGTACCCACAAAGGGCAATATAGGATCAAAACCTCGTAGTTCGTGGTACAAATAACAAAAATTTGTTGTTTTTGATTGATTTTAAATATAAAGACAAGTCGTCATTTTAAGGAGAAAACTACGACTAGTCACCCACAAATATAAGACAACATTTGCATCACCTAAAGATGGAGGATTTTTCTTAGATTATCAACAAGTCTATCACTCAAAATCTAAGTGGAAAATTTCAACATCTTAATACTATGGAGAATAGAAGAATTATATCTCAACTATTAAAATGACTCATGTCTAAACTTTATGAAAATTTTAAAAATGAAAAGTGCACAAAGGCACAAAAAGTTTGAATGAGGTAAAGTGTTTTTTATATCTTTTTGAAATTGGTCAAAATATGATTAACATTGATTGCCATTTATTAAGAAAACAAAGTTTGAAAATCACTTGATAAAAAGTCAAGGTTTTATTGTGAAAGCAGTTTTAATTTTGAAATCAAGAAAGTTTTTAAAAAAGGGAGGAGATTTTGAAAATTTAAGAAGGGGAGAAGATGAAGTGACTACCCTAGAAAGCAAAATAAAAGCTAGAGATAAGAAGGATCTAACCAACTTTTAGCACACTCCATAGCAAGCCAAATTAGAATTTCATCCGTCTTGAAGCATAGCAAAAAAGAAAGCCAAATAAAAGCAAAGATCCATAATACTCCAAACATAGGGAAAGGGTCCTAATTCTAAGTCCAAGGGTCCAAGAATAGTCCAAGATCATAACCACAAAGTTAAGAGCACCAAGGTTTTTAGAGTTTTAATCCTTTATTAGTGTTTTGAACAAAGTGTGGTCCAAATGGACAAAAGAAAAATGGTGGAAACATAAACATGTGTCCAACGGATAAAGGAAAAATAATGAAAGCATAAAAAAAAGTATGATATGAGATGATAATAATGAAGCATAAAGATAAAAGAGAGATATGGAGTAAGAAGGAACATAAACAAAATTAGTACAATGATATCGTTAGTGAGTTAGTGATTAGTTGTTATGATCAACGATGGTTAACTCATGCACTTAAGCCAAAGTTAATGAAGACTCATTAGAGGATTGATAAGATCAAATCCTCCTAACAACAAGCTTCATAGGTGATGGACTTAAGACAAATAATCAACCATACTTGGACTTTCAAACATAGGTTTGAGCCACGATTGGTCACTTTCTGATTACTGGACAATTTAGCGCTATGTTAAGCAATCGTAATCGGGTTTATGTAGAAACCACGACTATCTGAGGCCGGTCAATAAAAATGTTAGTTCTAATGCATGTTAGAGAAGCGATGTGTAGATCACTCTCCGAAAGCAATGTCGCACGAAAAGAAAATAGGTAACAATCTCATCTTCATTAAGAATTTGAAATAAGTTCAAATGATATTGAAGATTTTCATCGATCAAAAGAAAAAAAATAAGAGGAGAGGGAATTCCAAATTGAATTACAAGTTCAAGATCATTCCATCTTTAAGTTCATCCACTCATCTTGGTGGATTAAAGTACTAAACATATCATTAAATCAAAGCACCTAAAATGAATTGAACAATTCACTTTAAAGATAGATTTGAATTAATGAATATTTATCCAACTTCATCTACACCTAAGTCCAATGAATTTAAAGAGGAAAGTAACCTTTAAAAGTGCATTCCAAGGTAAAAATCAAAAGGAAATGGAAAAATAAGAAGAAGAAAGAACCAAAACAGTCCCGAAACAGAGTCAAAAACTCAAAACGGACACGGGGTAACCGGTAACCCAAAACTGGTAGTCGGTTACCACTGCTAAAACAACAGCAAAAAGGCAAAATAACACTGGGTAACCGGTTACCACTGCCAAAACAGCAACAAAACAGTCTAAAAATATGCAGAAACTTGATCAATCATTTCTCCAAACACCTCATGATCAAGGATGCAATTGAGCACAAAAATTCAATTAAAATAACAGCAATCAACACCAATAGAACATAATTTGCAAGATCCAAAGATCAAGCAACAAGAATCAACAATAGATCATATTGTGGAAGATGTATCAAGAACAACAATGGTGGATCAAGAAATTACAACTCCAAATCTGGAAATTATTCAAATTAGCTCCACAAACCACACTTCAAAGCCTTGATCTAGTAGAATTGATGATGAATAAGTGAATGGATGAAGGTTTAACTCAAAGATTAGTAAGTTCTAATGATGAACTTACTATCTTTCAAAGGAAGAAAGAGATTTGGTGAATTTGGTAATTGGAGAAAGTTGAGAGTCAAGAAGGAATTTGACAAGTTGATTTTGGATATCAAAAGCTTATGAAATGAGATAAATGAGACCTCTATTTATAGGATTTAGGCTTGGAAAATTTGGTGGATTGGAATTTGGTTTGAAATCAAAATTAGGCTTTGAATTTAAATTTGGAGGGAAATTAATGATCAAGTGGTGATTAGTGAAGGTGTATGGTGGGAATTAATTATGATGAGGTAAGGGAATTAAAGTGAAGTGATCTAGAATACTCTCATGTTGCAATATTTGAATTTGGTGCCAAAAATGCTGCAGAATTTGAATTTGCCCAATTTTCACAAAATTAGCACACGTTAACCGATTACCCAATATTGGTAACCGATTACCACAAGCAAAAATGGTGAAAATGGCCTTTATGATGTGTTGTCTTGGCTCTGGCTCGATTCTTTTGCTTGTCAAAGAAGGCATGGAAATAAACACATGAACCTTGGAGTCTCTTGAATAAAAGTCAATCAAATCTTGGAAAACTCTTGATCAGATTATTTTGAAATGGTTGCAGATCAACTTCGACTTTTTTCAGATGAAATTCACTCGAGCCGAGGGACTGATATTTGATATCTTTGATCCAAATTCTTCCTGAAAAAGTTAGTAAAGGAAAAACAAACCTTTTTTAGATTTTAATCAATGGTTAATAAACATAAACATAAACAAATATCAAGCAAACAAGAAAACAAAGGTGTCCGATGATCTCTCAAGAATAAACCTGTAGAGGAAGGCAAGAGAACCAAAGCTTGCAATCTTGTTTGTGGGATGAGATGAAAATGACATGTGGGTTCTTAGGATTAAAAATTAGGGTATTACAAGTAGTTTCCAATTCTTTATCTCAAAAGATTTATTGTGAAAATGGTGTGGCGAGTATAGTCACGTCTTCATATTGAAAGACGAGTATTGAGACCACACACTCTAAAGTGAGTATCCTAATACTCGGAGAGGGAGAGGTCTTCACCCAATCCTCTCTCTTTAGTTAAATACAAAAATAACCCTATTCTTTTGTTAAATATATTTTAATTTTTGAATGGTAAGTGCTTTACGATAGTGAACCCTAAAGGTAATGTCAAGCACTCAAAATACGACAAGGCCTTCGCCTAACCGCTCCACAATCATCCATGTTTATTAAGAGAAGAGTTTGAAAGTGAACTTGGTACAAGACCAAGGTTTTTAGACTCAAGGAGACAAAAATAAATAGAGAAAAAGGTTTTGAAAAGAAAGGGTGGTGAATAGGTCAAGGTAGGTTAATGGTGATGCGCGAAGCAATCGACTTACAAAGGTGAGGTACATACAAGGTTAGTATGAGGTATAATGGAAGAGATAAGAGATAAGAATAAGGACAGAAAAGAAACCCTAAGGTGTGAATCAAGTTAATTAGTTTTGAAAAATGAATTAACGTTGGATCAAACCTTATTTGATCTTTGTTTTGAAAAGGTGATCTAACCTAGTTCATTTTATCTTTCTTAACAATCAAGCAAGTAAGCATAAAAGAAAACTAAGTTATTACATTGTAAATTAGGAGAGGGAAACATAGTGCCCACCAAGAGGAGATATGATATATGATACATGGAAAGTATTTGAAAGAACTTACAAAGATGAACTAAAGGAGAAACATAAAAAACAAGACAAAAGGTCAAAATCATCAAGATAATCAACGAATGGTCATGAGTGCATAAACATGTAAAACATGAATCAAATGATCAAGACATGTAATATATGATATGAAAACAATATGGGAAGTAACCACATCACTCCATATATCATCAAATATTAGCAAGGCAAGACATAAGAATAACCTCCAAAGCATGCACCAAATACAAGTTAAGCAATCTCACAATGAACAAAGGATCATGTGAAGTGTGTGTGTGATAATGTGATCATGAAATGAGGGCACAAAAACCTTGACCAACAAGTTAAACATCTTACATGCAACATGTAAAGATCAATAAGCTTCAACTAGCACGTGTAAAGAAGTGTCAAAACAAAGTTGATCTTGAGCTCTTGGTTAAGCTTTGAATATGAAGCTCTTTTGTTAACTGTTGGATAAGATGCCTTGATTCCCTATCTAAGATTAATGTTAGGTGTAAATTCTAATGCAAATGATAATGATATGGAGGTTAAAGGTTAGGGTGAAAAAGAGGGTATGACACATTATAGAATATGAAGCGTGTATGTTAGGCATTGAAGCTGCCATCGATCTCTGGATTAAGAGCCTTGAGGTATGCAAAGACTTTACTTTGGTAATCTACCAAGATAAAGGTGAATGGGAAACCTGTGATGAAAAGTTGATCCCATATCGTGCTTACATCGTGGAGTTGATAAAGTACTTTGATGAATTCATTTTTCTACATGTCTCAAGAATGGAAAATCACATAGCTGACGCTTTGGCTATGTTGGCCTCCGTGTGGAAATTCAGACTCCTTAATGAAGCATCGCTTATTATGATTGAATGGAAAACTGAGCCATCCTACTGTCAGTTAGTTGAAAAAGAAGCTTATGGGAAACCATGGTTCTATGACATCAAGAATTACATGCAAAACCAGGAATATCCAACAAATGCAACAACTCTCGATAAGAGGACTCTGAGATAATTGGCATCCAAATTCTTCCTTAGTAATGACGTGTTATACAAAAGAAACCATGACATGGTACTGCTTAGATTTATGGATAGACACGAAGCAGACACGTTGATCAAAGAAATTCACGAAGGATCGTTTGGAACTCATGCCAATGGACATGCTATTTTTAAAAAGATCTTGAGAGCCAAATACTACTGGTTAACCATGGAGTCCAATTGTTTCCAATATGCCAGAAGATGCCACAAATGCCAAATTTATGCTGACAAGGTGCACGTGCCTCCAACGCTATTGAATGTTCTATCATCTCCTTGGCCTTTCTCTATGTGGGGCATTGACATGATTGGGGCAATTGAGCCCAAATCTTCCAATGGTCATCGTTTCATCCTAGTTGCAATTGACTAATTCACCAAATGGGTAGAAGCTACCTCATATACCAATATGACAAAGCAAGTGGTTGCCCCGCTTCCTCAAAAAATTGATTATCGGCAGTTATGGGATCCCAAGTTGAATCATTACAGATAATGGGACAAACCTGAACAACAATACTATGAAAGAGTTATGTGAGGGTTTCAAGATTGAGCATCACAATTCTTCCTCATACTGTCGAAAAATGAATGAAGTTGTTGAAGTCGTAAACAAAAATATTAAGAAAATCTTGTAAAAGATGGTGAAAACTTATAGAGATTGGTATGAAATGTTACCATTTGCTTTGCACAGATACCTAACTTCAGTTCGAACTTAAACAGGGGCAACATCTTTCTCTCTGGTGTACGGGATGGATGCAGTCCTCCCAATCGAAGTAGAGATATCATCCATGAGGGTCTTAATGGAGACCAAATTGGACAAACCTGTGTGGATTCAAGATAGATTTGATCAGATGAACCTTATTGATGAGAAACACATGACTTCAATGTGTCATGGTCAGTTGTACCAAAAGCAAATTAAGAGGGCGTTTGACAAGAAGGTTCGTCTTCGAGAATTCAGAGAAGGAGAACTCATACTAGAGAAAATCTTGCCAGTTCACAAAGACTTGCGTGGAAAGTGGACTCCTAATTGTGAAAGCAAATTTTTTGTAAAGACAACCTTTTCTCCGGAGGTTCACTAAGGCTTACAAAAATGGACGGTGAAGAGCTTACGCACCCCAGAAATTTTGATGCAATCAGAAAATACTATGCCTAAGTAAAGCTCACTAAGTTGAAAACTTGAAAAGGCGACTTAGGCAACAATGGGTATCCCGATGGATCAAAACCTATGAAGGAGATCCAGGAAAAAGTTAGGGATAAGAATTAAATAAAATAAGAGCTCGCTAAGTTAAAAACCCGAAAGGGCGGCTTAGGCAAAAATGAGTGTCCCGGTGGATTGAAAACCCGAAAGGGCGATCTAGGAAAAATTAAGGACAAAAGACATTTCACTGCATCAGATGGTGTTTACAATTACAGAAGAATAAAAGTAAAGGTTCAATCCAACCGCTCTCTTTAGAAGCAAGGTTTGGGAAGTCTTAGTTATTAGGGCTAGTAGTTGTCATTAGATTCAATGTAATCTTTCCCTATTGATATTTTCAAATTGTAATACTCCATGGAGCTCTGCCATTTGCAAGCTACCATTCTTGAATAAATACATATTTTTCCTAATCGATTCTTGTTATTTATGCTTTTTCTACTTTTCCTTGTTATGCAAGATGTCATTTATTTGTTAATAATGAATTTTGAAAGTGAAAAGTCTTTAATTGAAAACATTTTTTGAGAACATAATGAAAGAACATGAATTTTCTTTGACATATGGAAGGATTAAAAGAAAATATTTTATTTCCCCAAGAAGTCTCAAGGTTACAAAAACACTTTTAGACCATTACAAGAAAAATCCCCATTGAAGCATAAACTGTCAGCACTTTTGGATTGATCCTTTGATCGCGTGTGACAGATTGAAGAGAATCTCCCTAGTGTCCATTATGTGATACATATTTATTGTTGTTGAGGATATATTCCCTAGTGAGTTTCTTATCTCTTTTATTTCCCAGTGAAGTGAATGTTTATTTCCTTCCTCATGAGAGTCTCTGCAAACTCATTGTATCTCCGCAGAGTATATCATGATCATCTGCATCATGCCTAATCATGTGCATTTGGCACTAACCCTGGTCTTTGTTGTTGGTTGTAGCCCTTTGACCCCAAGTTCAGTTGTTGTTGGCATCTTGTTAAAGATCTTTGGTCGTCATCAATCCTCTATCAAAGTCCAATTGTCACTAGCATTCCCTTTTATAATCCAATTGCCATTGGTATCTAAAGTCCAATTGTTACTAACATTGTTTATCAGAATCCAATTTTTATTGGTATTCTAAGTCCAGTTGTCAATGGCTCCCTTTTTCAAGTTAGGTTGTTACCGACATTATTTTAAAAGTCCAATTGTTATTGGCACTCATTGCAAATCCAACTGTTATTGGTATTGGTAATCTGGTTGTCACCAGTCCCTTCTTAAAGTCCAATTATTACCGGTGTGCTCGTTGAAGATCCAATTGTTATTGGTATCTAATGTTTATGACCTTTGAAGTTTGTTTGTTACTGATATCTCATTGTCATCCAATTGTTATTGGTATTCAAAGTCCAATCGTTATTGGCACTCTTATCCAACTGTGTTTGGCATTTGAAGCTTGGTTATCACCAACATCCCCTTTGAAGTCCAGTAGCTACGAGCACCGATCTGTTAGAAGATGGTTGCCACCTTTGCTTGCGGTCTAAGTCCAATTATTTTGGCATATACAGAAGAGTTTAGTTACCCCATTTTTTTCCTGATGTTTCCTGAAGAACATGTTTGACTTCTTCATGTTAAGGAATTTCCAGCAGTTAGGACGTATTCTGGTCAGAAAATCCAATGTTTGGTTTGATCTCTTGTTAGAATATCTCTCTTGTTTTGTTTGATCTCTTGTTAGAAGATCTTTCTCTTGTTGGTTTGATCTCCTGTTAGAAGATCTTTCTTGTGTGGTATGATCTCTTTTTACAAGATCTATTTCTTGTCAATTGTATTCTAGAGTGTCACCCGATCATGTCTGAACCTGTTGATCAACCACTTTGGATATCCCCTAATCTGTATTAGTTTCCCCAGTATATGTCATCCCCAGTGAATTGTTACCCATGGTCGTTGACATTATCCTTTGCTTTTATCATTCTCCACATATCACATTTATCATTCATCATAAATCATCATACTAGAGTTCATTGCATTTCACAGCATTGTCCCCAGCATGTACAAAGAGAGTTCATTTGTCTATAGCATAGCATGCCATTGCATCTAGGGGCAAAATTTCTATTTTTTTTATATTTAAATATTTTTCACTCTGATTTCATAAGGATTGTCATCACTCATGCCATCCAGTAAAGTTATTTAAATAAGGGCAACTGTCATACCCCAAATTTTATCTCTATATTCCATCATAATTTTCATAGCATTCAACATATTTTAGGTGTGTCATTCATGCATAGCTAACCATCAAATTATCAAAATATTTGCCTTGCTTTGTCTTATTTGTGAATTAGGGTTTGCATTAAGGAGATTATTAGTTGATCAGTCAAATTCTTGGATTGATCATCAATATATCAAGTTCTCATGATTAAGAATTTCCCTACATCAACAATCAAGTGTATTATGGCCTCATTACAATTTTATTAAGTTTCAAATTCATCTGGTCCACAAATTAGGGTTTATGAGCCAAAGTCAACTGCACCTTTGACTTTTGACCAAGACATGATCTCAAGCCTTGGGGCATGATTCAAGACACTAGAAAAATTTGGAGTCTATCCATAGTGTTCAAATAGCTCAAGAGTTTGATTTTATTGAAGTATGCAACTTAGATTTCATTTGATACAGAAGCCAACAACTGATCAAAGTCAAGTTTGACTTTTGACCTTTTTGGTCCAACATGGTCTCCTCAAGTTGAATTTCATAAAAATATGTTTGATGAGTGAATTTGATCAATAGAAATCAAGAAATATGAGTTTACTTGCAAAAAGGGAAACAAAAAAGAAATTGAATTTTTTTCTAAGTTATGAAAATTCATGATTTTTGTCCAACTTCTCAAGGCCATAACTTCCCATCCAAGGAACCATTTTCTTTGATCAAAAGACCAACATGAAGATCTTGCTACATACTAAACTTTGTACTGGGTTGATTTCTAAAAGATGCATGGATTGAGATATATGAAGCCATGAAGTGGAGGATTCATTGCCTTTTGAACAAAAAAACTTACATAATTTTTCAACAAAATCTGTCTTGTCTTGGAGCCAACTTGTTGGCCATTTCTCATCATGATCCTAATTGATTCAGGAAAAAATCAAAACATGAAAGTTGTAGAGGATGTTCCAAGCTTTCTAAAGAGTCTAAGAATACAAAATTATCATATTTAAGCTATGAGTTTTGAAGAGATGAAGTTGGTCTTCAAAACCTGAATTTTGGTTCATGGTCATGGCAAATTCTTGTTGCAAAACCTAAATGATTTTATTTTGCAGGTCATGTTACTTTCCAGTATTCCTCTAATCATAAGTTTACACAAGTTAGTGATGCATTGACCACAGATTTGAGCCATTAACCAAGTTGTAATGTCATATTTGGATTGTTTTGCAAGAAAGGTTACATTGTCATTTGCATAAAGTGGCTTTAATCAAGAAGTCAACTTGTCTCGAGCTCATACCTTGTTTCTTTTGCACACAAACTCTTTTAAACACATAAGCAACACCTCTAGACCTTCCAACCACTCTAGAAAGGCATGTATTATGCTTTGGAACCACAAAATCCATGAAACTATCACTTGGAATCCAACCAAGCCATTTTGCACCAAGCTTCCATTCTGCATAACCTCAGCCCTGTCATACTCCAAATTTGTCCTACCTCTTCTATTTCACAGGACGATTGGTTGAAGGTTTAATTATTCTTCCTTGAATGAACATTTGGTTTTGAAACTGATCCTCTAAAGATCAAAACATGAAATCTTGTTTATGCTAGTTTTATCTTGAATAATCTTAAAGGTTTGTCAAGATCAGGATGAAGAGAAGAAGCTTGCATCCTCACTCATGTGACAGATTTGCAGATAGTTGTAAAATAATTTGAATCCAAATTTTGTGGAAGGGTTTGCCATACTTAGTCATATTGAGAATGAGCTTTAGCATTTGTATTCAACAAAGGCAAATAAAGCCCAAAGAGATATTTTTAAGTTATTTTGATTAAGGCTAAGTCCATTGACCTCCATATTCATGGGTTTAGTTAGCATAGTTTAAAGACATCCAAATTCTTAGCCCTTATCAAATTCAAGGAAAGATAGAGAAACATTCTATATAATCAAGAGAATCATTTTGTTTTCATTACATTTAAACTCCTTGAAACACAAATTCATAACAAGGGTACAACGAGTTCAATTTTGCCATCTACTTGGATTCGTATGTGACGAAACTTTGAAGGGGCAAAATTTAGGTTAATTTCCAAGAGCATTATATGACACCCAAAATACAAGGATCAAGAAGTGCAAATTGATAGAATTTCAAAGGATTTCACAATTGGTACAAGTTTCAAACGATCAATCCAGAATTAAGGGCAAGTTCATATTCAACTTCAATCATTTGAATTCAAAGATTACAAAGCAA
Source organism: Lathyrus sativus (assembly GCA_963859935.3). Taxonomy (NCBI): domain Eukaryota; kingdom Viridiplantae; phylum Streptophyta; class Magnoliopsida; order Fabales; family Fabaceae; genus Lathyrus; species Lathyrus sativus. Next base: position 556,159,087 of record OZ012737.1, read on the forward strand.
GCATTTTCCAATTTTTACAATTACAAGATAAAGCTCAAATGTTTACATTCAAGTTACACTACAAAAGTATAAAGGTGCCAAATTTCAAATATATCACAAGAGTTGCGCCATGAATGGAATCCTAAATACACAAAGCTTATCATTGTTCATCCTTTTACCAAGTCCAAATTACACAAAAGTTGCATAAAAATAAAGACAAAAACACCATGAAAGCCATGTTATTTTTTTCAATCCCATTGGTATTTAAGTTTTACAAAGCCCATTACTTAAAGAAAATTACAAAAAATGAGAATAGAAGGTCTTGCCAACAAAAGATTCACATGGCACATAGCAGTGTAAGGCAATAGGACACATTATTTTTTCAGGGGATTCACCACGCATAAGCAACAGTAGAAAAACCTCAACCTTCCCAAAATTTAAGTTAATATTGCCATGATATATGCTGCTACACCACACAAATTCTGACCCCACAAGCCACTACAAATCATCACGTACCATAAAACCATCATCCTGCAGAAATCACAAAAGCACAACCCATCAATAGCAAAACCATCATCCTGCAGAAATCACAAAAGCACAACCTATCAATAGCAAAACCATCATCCTGCAGAAATCACAAAAGCACAACCTATCAATAGCAAAACCATGTCACCATATGACAAAAACCGATTTCAACAACCGGCAGCAAACCATTAAGCGACGCAACAAATACCAGAATGATACCTCTATGATTTGATATTCGGCTCTCACCCAAAAACCCTCTCTTTACATTTTCATACTTCCCTCGTAAACATACAAAACCTTCAGATTCTTCAATTCAACGACTTCAAACACCCAACCTTCAGATTCTTCAATTCAACGACTTCAAACACCCAACCTTCATACATCTCAACCTAAATCTATTGAAAATCAAATCCCAGAGAGTGAGACGAACGAAAGGGGAACGAAATGATGAACGCGAACCGGAAGCGGATCGAAACCTGAGTGAAAGTGAGATCGAGCAAGATTTTTTAGGCTAACCGTGAGCACGATCGAGGAAAGGTCGCAATCAAGTTTCTTCTTTTCATTTTCTTCTTACAATGGTGATTTTCAAACAAGATTTCATTGCATTGAATGAGTTTTCGATAAAGTTGTTGATGTTTAATAATCTCGTTCCATTTCCACGATTAGTATTTAGGCCAAGAAGCCCATTTTGTTTCTTTATTTATTAACCGAGCTTCATTACTAGTGGAAATATGATTCCACTCTTATGCAATCCCTTCACTCATTTTTACACCACCTTCTCCTATGATTCTAGTTTTTGTTTCATTTTTTTTTATTCATTTCACTTTTTAAATAAAACCTAGTTTTAGGTTTTATAGATCTTGTTTTGTTATTTTATATTTTGATTTTGTGTTTAATTTTCACTTCAAATATATTTTTGATCCTATTTGTTTATTTGGTCAATGAAAGTCTTTAGAATTGTGGATGTCGATGGTTGAGGTTGTTTAACCTTCACGGTTTTAAATCTGTAGTAAATGATCATCGAGATCATTTTCTATACTCTGGGGTCGTGATAAGATACATTCAATTAATCGACGCAAGTTTGTAATTAAGATGAGATCACCCGCTTTTATTTTCGTGTGACATGATTTCTTTGGAGAATGATTCTCAATATCATTTTTCCATCGTGTTTTAGCACAAATATCACCTTGCGCAACCTCCTATAGTATGATATTTGTCATAAATTGTGCTACGACGGTTTAGCGCTAAAGTTGACCCGATGCATTCAATAACTATTAACCACTAACTTTAATTTTTGTCAATGTATTCTTGATTTACATTTCCGTCAATATATCTCAATTATACCATTGCTCATATACTATTGTCAATATTATCTTGATTATATTATTGTTGATATTATCTTGATCATATTATTCATATTGTTCATATCATATTCATCTTGTTCATATTTCGTTCACACTATTCAAAAACACGCTAAAATTATCGAAACCCTAAAAGGCAAATTGGTGGATTGTGGTTACTATTCCGAGCAAAGGAACTTGGATTATATACAAAAATCCTAGCATGGAAATTTTTGTCCGACTCTCGCTCGTGGCTTAGTTTAGGACACCTCGCACACACACGACTTCCTCTTGGGCTACCTGACAACGAGACATTTTATGTCGTGCAATCTCGTGTAACTTACATGTATCCCACTCTCATTCTGATGTACGCCCTTTACTTGTTTGTCTTGATTATGCTCTGATGCTTTGAACCATTTTTAAAATAATTCTCGATCTAACGTCGAACCATTTTCCACCTTGTAACTTGATTGCTTTCAAAGCATCGCCATCAACCTTTTGGTCACTATACATAACATTCAAAGCTTACTCCTGGGCTTCTTTACAGTGAGGCCTATTTGATCAATTATTTATAGTTGGTCATTTAAAAGACTAGCTCACTTTTCTAGTGTACACGATTAAAACTCAATTCAATTGCTTATTCATTTATTGAAACCCTAAAGCTTTTAAACCATATCACACCCCATAACCCTCTTGTAAGTCGAGCACTCTCGCATCGCCATCGACCTCACCTTATACCAATAGGATCTCCCTTCCATTAATTCAAACCTTAATCGTTTCGCACACGAACTCAAACCTCGATCGACATCGAGTATTTTCTTCAAACCAAATCAATATACTTAATTATACTTAAACACAATTTCGGCAAAGATGAAAAGGGAGTTGGAATGGAGTTTTTGATTCCTCTCCTCAATTTTTTGGGCCCGAGGAACCTTTCTTACGCTCGAACAATTGTCTTCTATAAAAACATTTCTAATCCGTTTCACGAAATCAAACTTATTTTCTCAATACTTAGATGAAAAGAGAGAGAGTTGAGCATTTGACTCACTTTCCCGATTACTTGGGCCCGAGGATCCTTTCTTAAGCTTCGAGTAATCGTCATCCGATTAACTTACTCTAACCATATCAAAATCCTTTCACAATTAAGGTTGAAAAAGAGATACGGTCGAGTCTTCGACTCACTCTTCCGATTACTTGGGCTCGAGGAGTCTTTCTTAAGCTTCAAGTAATCGTCACCTCTAACAAAATATCCAACGCATTAAACTTTCTTTCCTCGCCCCCGTGCGATTGAAACTTTTCAAAACACTAATTCTTCGCCCTCGTGCGATCTAGATTCAAACATCTTTCCTAAAAAAACATTGTTTAGTCCCTTCTTCCGCGCATATGAACTAGTGCTTCAGCCTCCCCTAGCGAGCAGACAAGCCAATGTTTAGCAGTTAGAATGTGACCTAAACACTCGTTCGCCAAAAAACACAAACCAACCAACTCTAGTATTCCAAACTACGATTGCTCTGACTTCCTCATTATACTATGAGGGTACATAGGCATAGGATTGTGAGATCCTAACGAGCTACCTTCTTTTCTTTTTACTCCAAACCTTTTCCCGTAGTCCCACAAACTATGATGCTTTGACTTTCCTATTGCATGAGGGAGTACGTAGGCACAAGGGCCCTAATCCTTGGCGAGCACCCTAATAAAAACAACTCATTTTCCCCTTAGAAGCAAATCTTTAGAAGATAACAAACAAGTGTAGCTAACTTTTCTCTCGAATCAAATCAAGAGGTTCCCGTTGAGTACATTGGACGTGGAGGGTGCTAATACCTTCCCTTTATGTAATTGACTCTCGAACCTAGAATTTGGTTGCGACGACCATGTTCTTATCTCTTTAAATGTTTTATCGATATTTTTCTATTCCTTCCTTGGAATGAATTGGTGGCGACTCTGTTCGAACATTTTTTCCGCGTCCATCGCGACGATCGTATTTTTCGAGGTACAAAAATCCCCTCAACCTTTTACCTATAAATAGAGACTCATTCATCAATTCAAAACACACAAAAAAACACAATAAAAACATTGAGAAACACTTCTGCACCAGAATCATACCAGTTCCGCCATTTTCAAACTTCCATTTCCACAAACCTGTCCAAAACCTTCCACAGCCACGCACATTATAAAACACCTAACAAAGGTGTTCAAGTCATCATCGTCACCAAAAAACCTCAAGATCATAAAATCAACTTTCAATACCAAATTTGTTGACTTTTTGCACAAAACATCCCAAAACCTCATTCTGACTAGTTTCAATCCATTCAAGCCTTCAAAGACCCTCCATAAACATCCCATAAATTCTCCATAACATCATTTTGCAACTGTAACATCATTTGCACCAAGATCAAATTCTAATTTTTCATTCTTGTAAGAGGAATCGTGCAAAAGGTTCGAAGTTGTTCTAAGGGAAAGTAGACATTTTAAAAGCATCAAGAGAGGTCAAAGAAGCTTTCTGAATCATTAAATAATTTTTGTAATCACTTGAAAAAGCATTGGATCTTTCTCTAATAGGTAAGTGCATTTCCATCTGCAACTATGTGATTATGATGTCATTTGCATGCATTTGAGATACCAACTTGTTTTCCATCATGTGAGGGTCATTTACCCTTTAGCAATTGCTTTGAATATGGTTTGTATGGAATTTCATTTTGAATTCTTGTTTTAGGGTTCTTACTGGTCTTGAATTGATTATTTGAAATGTGTTGAGAGTTAATAAGATTAATTGGCATCATCATGTTCCTCATCAAAAATTAAAAAAGTTTCATGTTTACATCATTGCATTTCATTTAGAATTGAGTGAGATACAAATTTGAGCTTTTCAAAAATGGTGGATGAAGATGATGAAGGTCATGGCGCGCAATTTCTGATTTTAAAACATGTTTTATTATTATTATTATTTTAGTTTCCATATTATGAATGACTGAGGCATTGCGCCATGGTGTTTTTGTGTTCTGTTTGTGAAGGCATGCATGTTCAATGTCTGGGGTTCGAATCCCTTTCACCCCAGACCTTTTGTGTTATTTTATTTTTCCATGTTTTTCAACTTGTTTTTACATATTATGTACAACGCGCGTATCTTCTCAGGGCCAATCAAATGTCCTAGTGGCTAGGTTTTTAAGCCTGCAGCCAAGGGTTCGTGGGTTCAACCCTTGTGTGGGCCAAAACCTTTCTTTTTAGAACTTGTACACTTCGTTTTTTTTTCAAATTTCTTTTGATATATCTCATTATTTATTTATTATTTTAAGCTGATTTTTTACATACCCATTATTTGTCATGCCTATTTTGTGAATATATGAAAAACTCCAAAAAAATATTTTATTTTCAATCATTTTTATTTAGTCAAAGTGAGTGACTTTTTAAGGTGTTTTAGGCTTTTAATAAAGTTCCTTTGGCTTGTTTCTTGATTCCATTAGATCTTGATGATTGTTGTTAATATGATATACCTTGTTTGGATCGTGTTTAATGTTTGTTAATGTTTTTCAAGTGGTTTTTTCCCATGTTAGGCACACTTTAATACTTGTTTTTCATGTATATATGCCTTGAACTTTAATGTTTAACAATGAACATTTTCCTTGCCTTTGATGTGTGATGTAAATACACTTGATTGCTTTTTCATACCATATTGAACATGTGATACATGATTGCTAATATATCCATATTGTTTAAAGCTTTGATATCATGTCTTTGTTTGACTTTATGTGCATCATATTCAAACCCTTTGAAATGCTTAGACTTGTTGTAATCATAATGAACCCTTGACATGAACCCTTGGTTGTTACCATTTGTCTTGAATCTTATCTAACTTGTTCTTAAATGATATCTAAACTTATATTCATGATTAATGGTGTTAGTGAACCCTACACCATGTCACAATCTTGAGCTTAGTTCATCGATGTTTGACATTGTTATATTTATGTTGATTTGAATCCTTGTTTGATATTGCTATATCCATGTTGATTTGAATCCCTTGCTTGATATGGTTATATCCATGACTCATATGATTTGAATCCTTTGTTTGATGTTGTTATATCTATGATTGACATGTTGATTTGAACCTTTGTTTGACATTGTAATATCCTTCATGTCCATGATGATGTTGTTGATGTTGTTACATTTGTGCTCATGCTCATATGTTGTTACTTATGTGTTTATATTCCATGTTCATATGTTGTTTCTTATGTGTTTATATTTCATGCTCACATGTTATTGTTATGAGCATGCTATGATGCCACACTTGTGTTATTACTTTGGTCTTGTTAGAACCATGTCTCATCTATGCTTTGACTATGCATAGTCCATGTTTATGTGTTCATTCTTGGTTATTACCATGATCGTTTATGACTTTGTTAAGTCTTGTATTAGGTCTTGTCACATCTGAATTTATGTGTTTACCTTGGTTGTTACCTTGATTATTTATGATTTTGTTAAGTCTTGTCTTAGATGTTGTCACATCTACCTTCATGTGTTGGTTGTTACCATTACTTTGTTATATCTAATTTATTCTCACCATTTGATTTATATCATGTTTTAATGTCATTCTTGCCATGAGTTGTATTTGCTTTAATTGATTTCATGTTTGAACATCATATTTATCACTCTTTATTTAGTTGATATCATGTTTGAATGTCATCCTTTGTCAGGTGTTGTTTACCGTGATATCATGTTTAAATATCATTCTTGTTCATCTCATCCATTATCACCCTTATACTCATGTTTATTTTGACTTTTTCAAGTCATACCCTAGTGATGTTAGCATATTAGCTCTCTTTCTTCTCTTTTCTTTTGTTTCCTAAATCCAAAGAAAAGATTTCTTTTGTTGACTTTATGTCATAGGTAGTATAACATTCCTTCAACTAGCCCTTTTGAATTCTTTAAGTCATTAACCTTTCAACATAGTCTTAGGCTAGAGTTTGTAAACTCTTTGACTTTGTTAAGTCATGTAAGTGTTATTGTTATATACATTTACTTTCTCCTTTGGAACTTTGATCACCATCAAGTGTTCTTTACCCGTAGTTAGGAGAATTACGATTTCTCTAATTCCATTCTTGTTAGGATATGTAGGCATAAGACAGCGAAGTCTTGGCGAGCACTTTAGCAATAAACCCCCTTAGGTTCACTATCTCATAAAACCTAAAAAAATATATAATATTTCCAAACATTAGCAAGCAAATTACCATAACACAAATACTTTTAAGATGTTCCTATAGGATACTATAGATACTTAAGGTGCTAGTACCTTCCCTTTGTATAACCAACCCCCGAACCTTTAGATCTCTTTGCATTGTTGATACATTGCATATTTAGCGTTTTATTCGATCTTTTCTCTTTCCTTTGGATAAATTAAAATTCTCTCGTGAACATTCAATGTTTGTGATTCAAATTAATGTAATAGCTTGATATCTGATTCTCACCACGACATGTTGAATCTAAATATTATTTGTGATTAATGAATATACAGGCACTAATCTCTTTAAATATAATATTCAAATCTAATAGATCTTACTAAAGATCCAAAATGACATATTAATAATACTAAAAATAACAATAATAAAATTAACTATTTGCAATACAATACAATTGATTAAGAAAATGTTTCGAATTCAAACATTTTTAACTTGGTAAAGGTTTTGACTGGTTATAGATAATGAAATGTTTCTTTAGAAAAGAAGTTGTCAAACTTGTATCTTAATTAATTTATCCATGCGCACAACTTTTTTAAAGTATGTGGTTAAAATAGAGGAATGATCTTTTCATCCTTAGTGCTTCCTTCCACACCCTTGAAAATTCGATATTGTCTTTCATGTGTCCAGAGATGTATCTCTAGACGCACTCAAAAGCACATCAATATTTTCTTTTCTGAGATTCACCCCAGTTCTTATAAAAATTTGGTCCAGAGATACATCTCCATATTTTGTTTGGGTGTATCCGAAGATGCATCTCCAAAATAACCCCTACACTCAATTATGGGATTTGTTATTCCATCAATTAATTTAATTAACAAGTCAGTGATATTTCTGAAGATACATCTCTGAAAATTCCTAGAGGAAAATTTGATAAAAAAGACCACCTTACATGATCTTCTTCTTCATCCTAAAAACATACTCCACTGCAAAACTCTTAAAAAATTCTCTCATTCTCTGTCAACTTTTCAACATCAAAACATCATTCTTGTACTTCATCACTTCAAAGAGAGAAAAACAAGTTAGAATTGTAGGTAAATATCATCCATTTCATCCGTCATTCCTTGCATTAATATTGTGTTTGAGTTGTAAAATAAACGTTGAATCCAAATATGCATCTTCATAAAAAGTTTGGCGTGGTCCAAATGTGCATATCCAAATTGTCTCGAAATTTTGAGTTTCATACTATTTTTCTTTTGTTGTTGGTATTAGATATGGTGAATTCGGATATGTTTCCCAAAGATATTGTGAGTGTGGGTCTTAAACCGGTCATAGTGAAGTATGACGTTAAACCAAATGAAGTGAATGATGATGTAAAACTGGATGAAGCGAATGATGATGTTAAACTGTGTGCTCGATCGATTGTTGTCGAGGTAGATGTCCGTGCACGTTTATAAATAAAGAAGTATTTATTGTTCATGAGAATATGCTACAATAGGCCCGTAGGCAGGCCGGAAAATTGGGGTTTGCCATTGTAATCGGAAGGTCCAACATTGGTTTGCAAAATAAGTGAGACGTACGAACCAAGGATTAGGAAGTTAGAACATGGTGACAAGGGATCGAAGAAATGTGAGTGTCTGTTTAAATTGCATGAATATTGTATGGCGGTTGAGACATGAAAATTTAATGTGATTTTGGATATACATAATCATGTATTGACTAACAAACTTTCTAGTTATCTCATTGTATGTCGCTTTGTTTTGAATGAGAGGGAACTTATTTCAGACATGACATTAAACATGGTGGCGCCAAAAAATATACTCGCATATTTGAAACTAAAAAAACCTCTAAATGTTTCAAATAGCAAGCAAATATACATCGTGCATACTCGAGACAACAAGGAGGTATGAGAACCAAGATCTGAGATGTAACAATTGTTAAAGCTTTAGAATATGACAACTATGTCTCGAGGTACAGAGTCTGTGAGGATAAAGTCATCGTTCAAGATATATTTTGGAGTCATCCTGATTCTGCGAAGTTGTTCAACATTTTTCCCTTTGTGCTTATAATTGACTCAACATACAAAACAAATAAGTATAGATTTCCACTATTGAAAATTGTTGGTGTTACTTCTGCGGAGATAACTTATTCAGTTGGTTTTGAATTTTTGAAATCTGAAAAAGAGGACAACATTACATGGACTTCGAAAATATGCAAGACTATATTGAAGGACCAAGAAAACATGCCACAAGTCATAATCATTGATCGTGACACTACACCGATGAATTCGATTGTAACCGTGTTTCCTACATCGTCCACATTACTTTGTAAGTAATCACATAACCAAAAAAGTGAGAAGTCGAGTAAAACCTGCGGTTGGAACCAAACAAATCAAGGGTGAAAATGGAGAAATGGTCAAACCCGGTGTGATGGTAGAAAAGATAATAGATGCATGAAATGGTATAATAAACTCTTCCACGAAGGAATTATATGTCATTTCTACATTTTAGAAGTGTGGTGTGCGAGATATCTAGATTTGCTAAAATATGTTGAGGGCACGATTATGGATCAGGTTAAAGAGAAGATGGTTTGTGCATAGACCGATCAAGTTCAACACTTTGGCAATACAACAACTAACAGAGTTTAATCTGCATATGCTAGACTGAAGAATTGGTTAGGAAACAGTAAATGTGATTTTTGTCGAGATTGGAACATTGTTAACCAAATGCTTCGAAACCAACATAACGAGATATCGACATCTTTTGGTCGAAGCGTAGGAAATCATACACAAATTTATATGAAAACAAAGCAAATTACGATGCAATTCTCAATACACTAGTTCCTTGTCTTACGGGTACAACTCCATTTGAAAAATAGATGCGCTTTCCGGAAATGAGACACCTTATAAACATTCTTTTCATTTAGGAGTGAGTCACCTCAAAGTCCATCGGAATGCATCATGTGTATAGGTTGGCTATCAAAAACACAATATTTGTTCAGGTTTATTTGAAATCAGAAAGTCCTATATCAAAGACATCACTAGAGTGGACGTTAAATTTCACACAAGATGTTGAAACTTGGTCGGATCACTTTTTAGAAATGGTGGAAGAGTTCGCCAAGTTGAGCGACATTGAAAGAGAAGCGAATAGGGAAAGATCAAAGAATAAACCACCAATAGATTTAGGCAGTGGCATATGTTTTGATGCATTTTAGTTGTAATCTAACAATGTGACATATTTTTTATATATAATGCAGTGCATAATGTTATAAAATTGGGTAGTATTTTTTAAAATATTTTTGTATTGTAATAATGTTTATGTGGTTCTAGATATACATCTTCGAACACACCTACTAATTATTTTTTAAAAATATAACACATAGGCTCATTTGGAGAAGCATCTCTAAATAAACCCTTATTTTTTGAAAAAAGGGCGGATCCAAATATGCGTCTCTGAATTTTGTCCTAATGATATGATAGGGTTTGTAAGATCCTTATTGATCTACAACTTCTATAAATAGTGTCTCTCATTCTATTTTTTTTACAAAAATCAGAATGAATCCCTATCTACATCTTGCACTTATGTATTTCAATGGAGCAAATCTCTCACTTCAATTTAGGGTCTTCGAGGGCATACTTCTCGTCGATATGAAATCAAAAATGAATACTCTCTTAAAATATCCAGAAATTTAGAGAGGTGTCAAGCTCGAGTACCATTCACCCACAATTGACAACAAAGAAAAATATAGTTCATCATGCTTGAATTGAAGACAGGTGATGATTTGAAAGTTATGTGGAATATCTTTTACCGTTACTCAACAAATGGTTCGACTGAAGTGGATGCGATGACTCGAAGATTAGCCGAAGATATTACAAGAATGTTGCAACGTCCTAAACCACCTGTTTGTAATGACATATAATATTAAATTTATATAATATTTATCTATATAATGTTTATTTTGATTTAATTTATGATGGTTTTACATTCTACCATTATTGTTTGTAGGGGTGTTCAAATAAACCGGTTATTTAAATAATCCATATCCATATCCAAATCCGGTTATTAAAAACCGGTTAATTATTAGTATGGATTTAACCAAATCCATATTTTGGATATATTTTTAATATGGTTTTAACCAAATCCATAATTTGGACATCCATATCCAAAATAAAAACCAAATTAGTTAATTTTTTTTAATTAAAAAAAAACTTTAAAAATTTTTCTCAAAAAATTTTTTTATTAATTATGAAAAAAAATTAATACGGTATTTCCAAAATTATTGGTAACTAGGTTTTAATTATCTTTCTCCTCTGCTTACATAATGTCCATTGTATTTTTTTAATGAGATATTTATTGTAATCTGCATTATTTTATTAAAAATAACGTTATCAAGATATAGATAGGAGAATTAAAACTAAGATGAAAAATATATACTTATAAAATATTATAGTGAATTAAAAGAATAGTAAAATTAATTGCTACCATGTATATGTTTTTTCTTCTCCTTGCCATATACTTGGATACTACTTTAACACTCAGAAATTAATTCTAAAAAAATAGGTTTTGGTTACTCTTGAATACCGAAATTGTAAACAATATCTTAAATTATACTTAATAACTAAAACATATAAAATATTATTGATATTGTGTCATCAATGACTTACTTTAAGAGAAAAATTAATTAATTATAAATTTAAAATATAAAACTAAACTGATATTTTTTAAATATGGAAATGAATTTGATGAAATGATATATATTAATAGTTAAATTGAATCATTCAATTAACTAACTTTTCATTTAATAATGAATGAATTGAATGAACTTTTCATTCATGAATTTTAACAATAGTAATTATGAATTTAAACAATAGTAATTATGATTTTGAATATTTAGAGATAAAAAATTATGAATTTAAAAAAAAATAGTTATTTTAACAATATTATGATTTCGAAAAAATTAATTTTAAAATAAAATTAAATCAAAACTAATTATAAAATTGGTTATGGATATAACCGGTTTATAACCATTTTAAAAAATAAAAACCGGTTATGAGAATTGGTTTTAATAACCGGTTGTAATATATAGATTATTTATGGTTATGGATTGGTTTTGAACATTAACCATCCATGACCACCCCTAATTGTTTGTTCCGGTTTTGAACTAAGAAAGCATATTTCGGAGATACATCTCGGAAAAGTTTACAGACTAATGAACTAAGAGGAGTTACAAAGATACATCTCTAAATCCACTTATTGTTCGTACTCAGATGCATCTCCGGATCAAATTTAAATAAAATAAGAATTTCTCGAAATTTTCATCTAAGGTGTTCGGACACCGGGGACATTTGCGTCTTTTCACGGTGGGAGGAAGACAAGGGTGAAAAGTGCAACCCTCTAAAAATTAATGAGATTACCCAATAAACCTGGTCTTTAGATGATCTACAGTACCATTTTTCAATTAGCTAAAAAAAGAAACACCAAATTCAATGTCGTGCACATGCACAACAATATTACTTCTCCCGTATCACATGTAAGATAGTATTGTTGTACTAAGATTTACATTGGATACTTCCAAAATGAGAGTTATCACAGGAAGCATCATTTAAATAAATTGAAGATTAGAGCACAAGGCTTAAGATGCAGAGGTATCATTGGGAGAAACAGAAAAAATTCCCATGACATACAAACATCGTGAGATTTATGGAGTATACAAAGGGAGCTTCGAATAGTAAAACTCTGGCATCTTTCCTTCACAAGCAAGATTATGTGCCTTAAAAAGTAGTCCTGTAAGTGTCTACTCTCAATTCAGACACCAGGATATGCCACAATCTGTTGTAAATAGCATCAGTTCAGGGAAAAGTGAATCAGGAGAATGATATTGATTGCTCATACCATTTATTTGTTAGTTTGCAAGTTGCAGCCTCTTTTGTGTGCATATGAAACCATTTTCTATCGCAAGCAATGTCATTCTCAGTTTTCCTTGGAAATATTTAGCTCTCAATTTTATGCCTCTTCACCAACCAAACTACTTTCATCTTTGCTAGAGACACTACTGACTGCTTTATTGCTGCTCTTCTTGATCTCGTCTTTGTTCGCGACAGGCTTCTCCTGGGAAGGGCTTACCGATCTCCTGCTAAACTTTTTTGATGGAAGTGCGGAATTGTCCTCTGAACTTCTTTTAGATGAGGCTGTGCCCTTGGGTGTGTTAACCTTATCATTAGGCTGTTCAATTTTCTCTTCAAATAAACCAGCATTTGCCGGGCTGCTTACTTCTTCCAATGAACTCTTATCAGTTGATTTTGATTTGTCTGAATCTGCATCTGGAAGCAATGCTCGGTAACTAAGACGCAGCTGTCCCTTTTCATTTATCTACAGCATATAGTTAAAATCCATTAGAAAGAATGCATGCCATGAGATTCGGTTAAATCAAATATTAGAAAACAAGAATACAATGTCAATCAGATATAAAATATGTTCGGATTTGCATTGAAATGGCTTGAACCTCCATTGCTAGTGTTAAACATGATTTGCCTCATAATTTTACACAATTCAAAACAAAGCATATGAAGCAGGAAGTATCAATTCAATAACATGGAATTGACTTGACTGGATGCAATATTACTAATTTTGGCAAGTTCAAGTGATAAGAAAGAATCTCAGAACAATATTATAAAAAAAACTTCACATGGGCCTATTTAAAGACAAAGAACCAATCTTATAAAGAAGACTGTTTGCATCAGCTTCGTCCCCACTTCAGAGAATGGAAAAGAAAAGGTGAAAACCAAACAAAGAGATGTTTGCAGTTTGGTTTGGAGACAGAGTCATACAATCCAAAGACTAAAAACACATGTTGTTTGGTCGATTTGGATTGCTTCCTTGAATGAAATCGATCCAATCTAATTAAGTGCAGTTTGAATTGAAACATCTGATTTGGTTTTGACTATGCATAATTACAGATTTATACATCAACATATATAACAATTAACATACTAAAAGATAATATTATAAAGGAAGTATCAATTATGTTCGGAATGCATGCAATATTATTATGAAATAATCCATAAAAAAAATATATATTAATACTACATGTCGTACTAATAATAAAATAAGTAACTATCAAACTTTATATATGAAGCTGGACTCAGTCTTTTTTTTTTCTTTTAAAAACCATGAATTTTGATCCGAGTGGTTTTCACCAAAAGAGGCCCCAAAACACATCTAACAAAAATCAGCTTTGTTCAGTTTTCGGTAATTATTTTTGGATAGGTTTATGGTTTTTCGAATCATTAGATGTAAACACCCAGCTTATGGCAGGATACATATTTTAGGGGTAACAAAACAAAGTTAAGAAGAAAATAACAATAAATATAGTGAAGGTGATTGTTTACCTAATCTCAACAGTAGCAAACAATCTTGTATGGTAACAAAAATTAAGTAAAGATAACCACTGTTTAAACATTTCACCTTTTAATATAAGTTGTTAACACAAAATGAAAGTGGTTAATTCAATAATTTCAATTACTAAATGCTTAGCTTCAGTAGTAAATGAAATCATTTGATAACCCGTTAATAAATGTTTGTTAACTTATACATAGACTAAATTAATTTATTAAACACAAATGTAGTTAAAATAATTATCCACGTAATTCATCCAAAACAACTTATCAAATAACGACCATCTCGCTACAGGCTATATAAACTACTACCCCACTTTTGGGGTCAGCAGAGCTCAGACCTGCTGTCTGGAATTGACTGCCTAAAAGAACTGTACTACAAATCTGGGTACTTCGGGACCACTGATATGTTCAACGTGATTTAAAGCAAACAAAAAGTAAAATGACATACCTCTGTAAGTTTTACATCAATTTTATCTCCAACCTTGAAAACCTGGGAAAATTTAAGTCAGATAGTATCCTACCATTTTTCGGGTACAAGGACATTTGTGTTCTTTAAAAAAGGAATCAAGATAAAATTCTTACATCTTCTGCCTTAGCTAGCCAACCTGAACTCAGTTCACTAATATGGCAAAGTCCCTATATAAAATGAGAAGAAATATCCAAATATTAGTTACAAAGTTTGGATCCATCATTCTAGAGAAGATTTACCTTTTTTCTTTAAAACATTTTAAAGTATTATCAAATGAAATGATACAAAAAAGAAAGTCAAATACATGCATTTTTCTGATCATCTGAGTAATTATAAACACGAGAATAATAAATATTAGCTCTAAAACATTTATAAAACCTGAAGAAACAACTATAATTTTAAGACTTCTTTTGACAGCTAGGAGAAAATATGTACCTCTCGTCCAGGCGATATCTCTACAAAAACTCCATATGGAAGTATTGATTTGATTTCACAATTCCTGAGGTATGCAAGAAAGAAATCAGATATAGTTGTGTTAAGTAGTTTTGCAAAAAAAGAAGAAAAAAAAGTACTTTTATTTTTATTCAGGACAAATTCGTTCAGACAAAGAAAAAGGGGAGAGATACCATTCATGGCAATACAAAAACAACACAACAATATAATTAACTAGTGAAGAGATTATTATATGTTCAAGAGACTAAAAGTCTATCTCTCAAGTAATTCACAACTAACTTTAGTCACATTCCAGTTCGTATTAGAGCTTACATCTCGTGGGACTATTACCCAATCTTTTATGAAAGAGCAATCCTAATCAGCTTGAGAGTGTTTACTCGCGAAATTTGACGATAGTGTAACACTAACCATACATGAGTGAAGTGGTCAAATAGAAAATGAGTTTCAAGCCCTGTTCCTCTCAAATTACAAATCAATAGCTCGTTCATCTTTGCTTTTGTATATATGATTTTCATAACATCGAGTCCACCTACCTCCCAATTTCATAAATCCAATATATATCCTAACTCAGTAACAGACAGAAGTTGAACACTGAGTCTCTCACAAATGTTTCACTCTTTAGGGATACTTTGAACACTGAATCACTCACAAATGTTTCACTCTTAAGGAATACTTCAAAAAATTTACACATTAAAGTTATTTTTTTTAAGCTCACTTGCTTATACCATTGAAAATAGTCATGTCAGTTAAAGCAACAGTCCGATATAAACATAAGAACAAAGAAATTACTCATATATTACCAATAGTTGGAACCGAGTAACATGTCAATATAAGCAGAAGAATAAAGGGATATTTACCTATATATATCACCAACATTTGGAACCATTGTCAAACTACTAATGATAGCCTTAGACTTCTCTAAACTAGCCAAATCTTTTGCAAATATTCTCACCTTCAATAGCCACAGAAACATTAATCATTATCTACAGAAATATATATCAACAAAAAAGTACTGTAATAGTCAGAGAAAATAAGCTGATTGCTGACATACAGTGCCATTATCTTCGGTATCAATAGCCTCTACTCCAGATTGCTCAATAATGCTCTTCACTTTTTTCCCACCGGAGCCAATTATAAGATTTACTTTATCCGATCTGACCTAAATTTTTTATAGATATAAGAAAGAGATGTCATGTGTTGTAGATCAAAATACTAGGATAAGGAAATAAAATGTGCGACTGAATGAAAAAAACTGAGAAAAGAAGTAAAATAACAAACAGACCTTCATAATGTGAATCAAAGGAGCATATGGGGAAAGCCTTTTGGCTGGAGGGGGCAAGCTTTTCATCATTTCTCCTAGATTAGGTAATAAAAAATATCAGCAAAAAAATACAAATTATTCCTGATTTTTAACTTAAAACTTCAAAAATTCAGATAAGAAAAACAGATCAAACTTTCCCCTCCTTAATTAATCTTCTCTCAACTTTAATTACCTCTCATGACTATCCATTTTTCTATGACAAGAATCAAATTTTCCCCTACTTAATTACTTTCCTCTCAACTTTTAATAGTGTCTTCTCTCTCCCATGTACTTTGTGATGCACCCATTTAATATTCTCTCACGATTGCCATTTTTTAAGATAGGTTTCTTTTTCTGATAATTCCTTTACTAATTATTAAATTTTGCAAATTCAATTGGTTTTTGTTAGACAATGATTTAACTAATGGCTAGTTTTAATTTTAAATGTCATTCATATATGTATCTTAAACATATCCTATATTTTTCAATGACTGACGTATCGTCGTATCGGATATGTATCATATCGGATGTGTATCGTATCCGATACTTGTATTGTGTCTGTGCTTCATTGCTTGCAAAACAAGCTTGAGTTTATACATAAATATCATTGTGACTATCAGATCAAACAGAAGCAAATGATTAGCAAAATTCACATATTTTTGGATCAATTCTCTTTTGATTCTTCTTCTAGGTTCTCGTATGTGTTTGGTTTCATGGTTAGAGTATAGGAACTGATTTTGCTTTATGTCAAACGTAAGTTTAGTGAAAATAAAGGTGTTTGGTAATAATCAGGAATAATTGATTGTCTCTGTATCTCACTTTAACTAGAAATGATAAAAAGTAGCTTTTGATTGGCTTGAAAAACATACACTAGGTTTTGTTTCAATCATGCTTTTGAGTAAAAACATTCAATTATAAATCACTTCACTTCAAACTCAATTATAAGTAAATCAATTTTACAGTATGAATGTACTTGTAATCATCTTTTTTAAAACATTCACCCAAATACACAGTTACACACCTAATGAGTTCAACTTTGAACTTACCAAGTATATGCTTCCTGCCGTCTCTTGCCTGTAGCAGTGCTTCTCTCATTATGGGCAAAGTAATTCCAGCAACCTGTAATGCCAATACATTAATAGCCCTTAGAGAACAATATTATATTAAAAGATAGATACCAAAAACAAGAGAAAATTATTACTTACTCAGGAGAAAATAACTACTAGAAGCCTATTAATAAATGATTTACCTTAAAGAGAAAATAAGCAGTTTTTCGTAATTCAAACAAACAAGAAAAAAGGAAATAAACATGTCAAGACATTACTAGTAGCATAAAAAATGTTTATACTACTTAACCTTAATGTCCATCTGAAATGCAGTTATGCCATCTTCATTCCCAGCAACCTGCATTATATCATTTTCATCATTTTTAGAAGATCCCTCTATTATACTAATATCATCATCTTGTTGATCAAATGTGGTTTGAAATAAGAAATCAGCTAGGGGCAGAAACCAAAAATAAGTGAAACAAAGGTGAAGGAGCAATATAGAGAATCGGCGGAGCTTACAGTTTTCGAGAACTTTGAGCTGGATAAAACTAACAAAACTGTTTAATATTTATAATAAAGAATTAAACAGAGACCCAACTACTTTATGTACAAAATAGTAAGGCCAGTTAAACTAACAGCTGAACATAATGACATGCAAAAGCATCATCAGCATCAAAAAAATATAACAGCTGAATATAAATGACCAAACTATTACTCTAACATTTACCCTTCAAAACTCAGGGCATATGCATCAGTGAGAATTGACAACACCGCCCTAAACTTGTCTAGTAGTGACAAACAAACCAAGAGCAAAGGATTCCTGACTTGAAGAATGGGTATCGAGCCATGGGTCCAAACATACATCGAAAGTGCTACAGAAAAATGGCATATTTGTGAAGACATGGGACATACTCAAATAGTCAGTGAAGAAGCTTAATAGATGGCCATAGCATTTGTGAATTGTGAGAGCTTATTTAGTTGAAACATTTTTTTAGCAAGCTTCAGTTCTATGAGATTGTGCAAATGATAGTGTTGACATTTGTAAATATATAGTGTTGATATTTGTAAATATATATAGTGTTAAGAATATTTGTATATAGAATAGTCCCACATCCATTATATCATGTACTTAGTTGTAATCTATTTATATATAATAAATGCCTCTTAGTCTCTTGTATTTTAACATGGTATCAGAGCCTACTAAGAGGCAATTCTTTGTTCGCCGTGTTTTACCCGGTTGACCCACTGTGTTCCGTTGAGAAATTTTTTTTAATTTCTTTTTTGCAAATTGTGTTGTCACTCCGGCTTGCCTCACTTTTCAAAATTCTCCGGTGAGTCGTGCCAAATTACATAAGTTGGTGTCAAATTTATCGAAAGTATCTAATTTACATTGTGAGTCGTGCCAGTTCGGGAAACACACGTAGTCAATTCTCCAATCGAGTCAACAAACGAGCTTCGGCCCCTTTTGCTTTAGTTCACACCGATGTTTGGGGTCCCTCGCGTAATGTCTCTACTCTTGAGTCTAAGTATTTTGTCACCTTTATTGATGATTTTTCACGTTGCACGTGGTTATTTTTAATGAAGAATAAATCTGAATTGTTTTCTATTTTTGAACAATTTTATCGAGAAATAAGAACCCAATTTGGTTTGTCTATTCGTACCTTAAGAAGTGAAATGCACATGAATATTTATCCCAACAATTTCAAACATTTATGTCATCCAATGGTATTTTGTACCAAACATCTTACCCTCATACACCCCAACAAAACGGGGTAGCCGAACGCAAAAATTGGCACCTTGTAGAAACCACTCGAACCCTACTTCACCATGGTAATGTTCCTCTTCGGTTTTGGGGAGATGCGGTGCTCACGGCATGTTACCTCATAAATCGCATGCCCTCATCTGTCCTTAATAATAACATTCCTCATTCAATCTTGTTTCCAAACTCTCCACTCCACCCAATTCCTCCTCGAGTCTTCGGGTCTACGTGCTTTATACACAATCTCTCCCCTAGTCTTGATAAACTATCAACTCGATCACTAAAGTGTGTCTTTCTTGGTTATCATCGTTCTTAAAAGGGTTATCGTTGCTACTCACATACTCTACAACGATACCTTGTATCAGCCGATGTTACCTTCTTCGAGTTTGTTCCATATTTAGAGTCCAGCCAAGTAACTACGGAACCTCTACATGAAAGTATTCCCACACCTCTTCCAGAAGTCCCATCTGTCATTATCCCCCATCCCTGACCCACTAGATACCCCTACGCTTAAATGCTAGACTAGACGATACTCTTATGGATCCAAGTGTTAAACTACTACCCAATCAGGGGAGCCTCTATCTGACTCAGGAAGGTATAGGAGATTGGTTGAAAAGTTGAATTATCTCACAGTCACTCGTCCGGACATTTCTTTTGCGGTCAGTGTGGTAAGCCAGTTCTTAAATTCCCCTTGTCAGGAACACATAGATGATGTTATCCGGAATTTGAGATACATCAAATGTGCTATAGAAAAAGGTCTTGTGTATGAGGATAAAGGACATAACCAGATAATTGGATACTCCGATGCTGATTGGGCAGGGTCACCCATTGATAGACGATCCACCTCTGGATATTGTGTACTTGTTGGAGGAAACTTTATATCCTAGAAAAGTAAGAAACAAAATGTAGTTGCAAGATCAAGCGCCGAGGCAGAGTATAGGGTCATGGCAATGGCAACATGTGAACTTATTTGGTTAAAACAGTTGCTCAAGAAACTTCAAATTGAAGAAGTAAGACCAATGACACTTATTTGTGGTAATCAAGCTGCATTGCACATTGCTTCAAATCCAGTCTTCCATGAGAAGACCAAAAATATTAAGATAGACTGTCACTTTGTCAGAGAGAAGATCGAGTCAGGCGACATCGTCACAAGCTTTGTCAACTCTAATGATCAATTGGCAAATGTGTTCATAAAATCCCTACGAAGTCCCAGAACTAATTATATATGTAACAAGCTTGGTGCATTTGACTTATATGCTCAAACTTGAGGGGGAGTGTTGATATTTGTAAATATATATAGTGTTAAGAATATTTGTATATAGAATAGTCTCACATCGATTATATCATGTACTTAATTGTAATCTATCTATATATAATAATGTCTCCGTAGTGCTTTTCAAAACACACAGTTTATTTAAGTGTCTCTTAGTCTCTTGTATTTTAAGAGATACTAATATGTGAAAAACAAGCCTCATAGCATATTGTCTCTAATCTTATTTTGCATGAGAGAATCAAATATATTGAAATTGATTGCCATTTCAGCAGGAGAAGATCGCATCATGAAACACTAGAACAGGCTTTTTCAACTTTTTCAACTTTAATGATCAGCTAGCAAATGCTTTCACCAAACCCTTAAGAGCTTCTCGAATCAATTATCATAGTAACAAAGCTCGGTGCATATGGTTTATATGCTCCAGCTTGTGGGGAGTGTTGAAAATATATTAGGATCTTCACATTTATTGGAAGGCATATTGTATCATATCATAAAATGTAAATAGGAATAATATCTCCTATATTCATATTTGTTGCCTTCACATTTATTGGATAGGCATATTGTATCATATCTTAAAATAAAAATAGGAACAATATTGTAAGGCATATTGTATCATTTCATAAAATGTAAATAGGAATAATATCTCCTACATTCATATTTGTTGCCTTCACATTTTTTGGATAGGCATATTGTATCATATCTTAAAATAAAAATAGGAACAATATCTCCTATATTTATTGTCTTGAACCTAAATAAATCTGACTGTTGTGTAGTTGAATCACAAGGTTTAGCCATCTCTTGCCTCTGTTTTCTCTTATTCAACAATATGTAGCTCATAAGCGTTGATTAATCCACCAAATTGTTGTTTCCAAAGCAAAAAGTTCTCATCACGACACGTGGATATATATGCTAAATGCAACAGGTGCGGAGAGGGAGTTCACAGAAGAGTTTGAGATCTAGAATTGATTAAGAGATGAAGCAAAATGGATTGATACCATCCTGAAAACCATGAACCAGCAAGAAAGCAAAAGCGAATGAGGGGCGGTGAGAGACAAAGCCAGCACTTTGTATTCCTGAAAACTGTACACAGAAAAATGAGAACATGGGCTTAAATGAAAAGCTAGCACATCAGTTGCCCAAGCCCATAGTGTGGTGAATTTATGTTTTAGGAAAAATAAGAGGAATGGAGAGAATGCAAATGAGGCAGAGAGTGAGGGTGGATTATTTATGTGATGAATCATGTTATACCTGTTAAGAGTCTCACATCGGACAATATATGGCATGAATATGTGTTTATAAGTGGGGGCAATCCTCACTCTACCAACCGGTTTTGTAGGGTTGAGTTAACCCCAACCACATTTCTTAACATGGTATCAGAGATTCGTTTAAGATCCGGTGAGCCACCATCTATGGTTTCCGCTATCGGGACCACCCACCATTTATTTCCACGCTTCAGTTGTCCAGTCCTGAGCGTGAGAGGATGTTAAGAGTCCCACATCGGACAATATAGGTATGAACATGTGTTTATAAGTGGGGACAATCCTCACTCTACCAACCGGTTTTGTAGAGTTGAGTTAGAACCAACCACATTTCTTAACAATACCGAGTCTGAGAGAGAGTAAGGGAGTATCTTGGAGAAACATTTTGGAGTTAGCTGTCGATGTGGGTAAAGAGCAATGTTTTCTGAAGGAGCTAAACTCTATGGAAAGTAGAATATTCATCTTTCTACAATTTGCTTTAATTTTAAGAAATAATGTATTCCTCGTTTTTCCATCATTGATCTAGTTTCTATGTTAATTACTATTATGCGAAGCGCTCGCAGCAAGAACAACACAAAATTAATCGTAAAGATTTTGTCATATCTATCGTTAGGAATAAAACTCGGATTCTCAGCTGATTCAGTTACAGTGAAGGCTGAGCATAACTGAACTGAGTATTACTCTAACAAATATAAATGAAGAAACCAAAAGTTAAAGAGAAATCCAACTTAACTCTTCAATTCACTTATTCAACCAAAAAATTATGAATAAATAGGTATCACAAGTTCAATTATGTAAATAAAAACCTTAAAATCCATATCCCCAGATGCATCTTCAGATCCAGTTATGTCAGACAGAATAAGCGGAGTTCCATCTCCACCAAATTCCTTGGTATCAAGAACCAAACCCATAGCAATTCCAGCAATTGAGCACTTAATAGGAACCCCAGCATCTTGCAATGCTAAGCAACCTCCACAAACAGAGGCCATGCTATAACAAAAGAGAAACATGTTAAATAACAGCCGTGTGTAAAAACACAATTCCTAAAACCCTAATAAGATCTTTAAAATTGCAAATTATTATACGAATGTGGAAACATGTTCGTGGCCTAACACATGAGATTTATTGTTTATAGTAGAATATTGATCACAAATAATTAAGGAATGCGACTTCATGTAGGACCTATCTGTATATATACTCACCTCGAAGAGCCATTGCTTTCTGTGATGGTACTTTCAACACGAATAGTGTAAGGGAATTCATTATCAGAAGGCAAAATTGTTTCAAGGGATCTCTCAGCAAGCATTCCGTGACCAATTTCTCTTCTACTCGGTGCACCAATACGGCCCGCCTCGCCAACACATGAAGGAGGAAACGAATACTGCCAATTTTCTTGAGTTAGTACCAACAATTTCATTTTGAAAATTTTACAAAATAAAATATAATAAACTTGTACATCCAAACAATTTTTTTCATACACAAACAGTCATAAATACATGTGTGGATGTACTTGTACATGCACACGCAGAATATTGTCCAAAAGAAAATGTTGCAGTAGCGGAAAAAAATGGAAGAAGTACAAAGAAACCTATGCACTGAACCAATCACCAGGCTAAATATTGAAATGCATGTATACAAGTCATGGAAGATCTTCATTGTGAATTTAGTTTTAATGAATAATCAAGTCGTGGAAGAACATAAGAAACAAAAAGATTTAGCTTTCAGATTGTAATTTGAGGAAAATTGTGAGCCCATGAGTTGCGTTCATATCACAAAAAAGAAACAGCCATATCAAATCGTGTTATAAATGAAGAAAAAACTCCTTGACTAATTATTTTACTATATTATGGAAAATAACTCCTTCAAAAAGATGAGACATTGTTTATATTAAATTACATAAAGGTTCAATAGAATTCTAATTCAAAATTTTCTATATATTTATTATCCCGGAAAAATGATCAAAATATGCTCTAATGAAACTAAGCATTTATTTCAATAACATAGAAACAGTTTTTTAAAACTTAGGTATTAAACAAACAAGAAAACTAAAGTATTGATCTAATAAGACCAACAGCACCAAATGGTTAAGTAGTTTCCATCATGGCCAGTTAACTAAAAATGGACACGGTCCCATTCTTCATCTGGCTACCCTATCCCCTAGGATTTCATTTTGATGGTACCATGTTATCTGCTCAGACTTACTGAATGACAGTGCAGTCGGTGTGTTTTTGTCTTGGTTCATGGCATCTAAAGATCTAACCAAAAACTGAACTTGACATACATAGGACTGGTTCACAAGTCAAGCAAACCAATCCAGTTGGGGTTTTCAACTACAACCACAAAAGCATAAGATAAAAGTAGTCAAAGTTCTAATGAGACCTGCAGATAGAACTTCTTATAATCATCATCTTCTATAAGATTGTCTACTCGTTGTGCCATCTTGTTATCTCCAAGCGTAGCAACAGCCAGTGCCTGCCAAACAGACAAAGCAGATTTACTACTCAAGATACAGAGATATGAACATCACTAGCAAAGTACTAACTAAATAAAAAGCAGATTTACTACTCAAGATACAGAGATATGAACATCACTAGCAAAGTACTAACTAAATAAAACAGAACAATATAAAACTATTAATGGTAAAAGAGAATTGTTATATGACTGCATGAGTATGAAGCCTGGATACACAGGACCACACAGAAATGATGATACAGGAAACTTTTGAAATTTATTATTCAATAGTAAACTTATATAGATACATATTAGTAAAAAAGGAGACATTCATCATTCCTCATTAATAGTAATTTATAATCTTCAAACAAGGACTAAAAACAATTTGTCAGTATACATGAATATGGCGAAGTATGAGAGTATATCCAAATTGTCCATAAAGATCATTTTTAAAAACAAATAAAGTTGAGATACTTTTGAGAAACATAACAAAATATACAAAGTGTCTGACACCACCAACCCTTTTCCTTGTTTAGACTGTATCCAGTCTTCTTAGCTGCATGCGCATATAAAGACAGCACCACAAAACATCAAAGCATAATTGGGGACAAGGAAAAGTCACCACAAACCTGTGTTTCGCCCCTCGTAAAAAGAGCGCTTCCATGTGCTCTAGGTAATATGCTACAACTTGAGTTGATTGGGCGGATTTCTTTTGGTGTTCTCCCATCACTCCTTTTCCCACCCTGAACATGCATAGAAAAGGAATTGATAAACAAGACTCTTTCAGTTTGGTAGATTCAATATTTACAAACAGCAACTCCCAGAAGACTCTCTTGGTGGAATAATTATTCCATTTGTGCTTCCACAAATGCCTGAGTAGATATGTTTACCTATATTATCATATCATTCTATAGGGTCCATACCTATTTCTTCTACTTTCTAGGGCGAGATCTTTACAGTCATGAAGAAAACAGAATTCTAAAAGACCATTTGATAAAGTCCCACTAAGACAGAAAATAAACCTGCTTATATAATTATGTTGGAATAGTATTTTATGTTAGGTGTCCATACCTCTACTATACGTTTCCTCAAAAACTTGGATGTAACTTCTTTAAATACCAACTTCACATCTACCTCAGAAAACTGTAAGAAGAAGAAGAAACAATATGTACAAGTTCAAAGGTAAAATAAAATGAAATCAAAACAACAGGCACTAAAGAGGGAAGGGCATAAACTGTACATTAATGATCAATCAAGTAGTTCCAATAACAAAGGAAGAAAGTAAACTAGCTCAAATGCATGAAAATAATTTAGAAAGAACATAATGTCTATTGCCAGCAAAAATTGACAAATAGTATGCATAAAACGGGAAAAGAAAATGTACAAACTTCTTTGGATGCTATTTAGGTTAGTGATAAATAAGTGAAGCACACATGAATGTAGATGCTATTAGTAAATCCTTTTAAGCCTACAAAGAAACTACAGGAAAAAAAAAAAAAAGAGAGAGAGAGAGAGAGAGAGAGAGAGATCAAAATTAGCTCATTCAAGAAACACTATATTTGCATGGCTAACCTAAACATGCTAATGAAACATACCAATGGGCGAAGAGAGCGCTGAGCTTATGATACCAATATTATGTTTCGCTTTATAATTGAAAAGAAGAAATGAAGACTGTGGGACTACATGAGTGGTGCTTACTAAAGGCGTTGGTTTGCGTGGAGTTGGCTTTATATGAACATCGCCTTCATCAACTTCACCATCAACAATTACTTCCTCATCCTCATCCTCAAGAATCTCTGCGATGGTTTCAGCATTACTCCTTGGTGCTGATTCATCAATGACAACCCCATTTTCTGTCAGTATCTTAAGAACCCTTTCTTCCAATGATGAAAGGGCTTTCCTTCTTGGTATTTTATTTCTAATTTGAAGAACTTTTACCAACTCATCACCAGCGATTTCCTGCATATTACCACTAACTTCAGTTTTTATCCTAACCACCATATTCAACAGAACTATTTAACAAAGCCTTCAATCATTAAGTTAAACATGATAGTCAAACAAGTCAATGCCAATTACTTTCATAAACACGTGCATGTAACAAACTGAATATATGCCAAAATGACTATAGAAAGGTTTCAACAGCAAAAAAAACCAGTAAATTTCACACCAAATTACATATCATGGCAAATTTCTGAAATTTTATAGGAAACATTATAAGGGTGTTTCTTGGGGAAATGAGGACTGAAATGAGAGTGAAGATACACAGCCACAGCATCATCAGCATCATGAAAGGCATAAATCTGACTAGATATGGAATAGAAGCAATGTACTTTTCCTCCCAGAAATTCTTTCCAGCAAAGGGTCCATTGACCAGCTTGATTCGAGGACAGTCATCTTTGGGCCCAGTAAGGAATATCACTGGTCCAACCAACTGTCGAATAGGAAAAACGAGAGGATAGAGCTCCAATTTACTAGACTAAAAACTTCAGAGCAATCGGTACAAATCCAGACAGAAATCAAGAAGTCCAGCAGCCGCCATATTAGGAATTTATTAGAAGAGGAGAGGGTAGATGTGTTCAATATGACAGACCATTTGATTACATGCAAATACACCCAGAAAAAAAGTGTAAGGGTTACAAGGCCGTTTGTTTTGACTTTTTTTTAAAATTATTTTTAGTGTTACATAATTTTATGTAAAAAAAATTTACAAAGAAACTTTTCATAAAAGCTTCAAATGAAAATTTGATTTGAATAGTTATTCTAAAAATGTTATTTTAGGTATTTCATCATTTTATTGAAACTTTTTTTGGATATCAAAATTTCAAAAAATCACTTACCTGGGAAGCTATTTCAAATAGTTTTTCATAAAATCATTTTTGAGATACAATTTTTTGAAAAAATTGCGATTTTCAATAATGTATGTTTATGTTATAGGATGTCAAAATTAGTCTTTCAATTTAGAAAAAACGAATATAAAAAAACTTGTAATATTTTGAAAAACGGTTTAATAAAATCTATTTTTAAAAATACGAAGAAAAAATGTACTTTTTAAAGCTAAAACAAACAAGCCGACAATCTTGTCGGAAAATGAACAAGTGGATGGAGACCGCGAGATTGTACAAAGGAAACAAATTGCAAGTAATACAGGAACTATGGGGAAGAGAATAACATCTCACATAGAGAATTTCATGAATCAGGGACACTTATGAAAAAGTTTATCATATAACAAACAAATGATAATGTAGGATAGCAAAGGGTTATACCTCAACATGTTTATAAAGCTCGGGAGGAGGCAACTTGATGGCATCAATCATCTTTGGCTTCCCACATTTCTTGACCAAGAGTTCTACCTCATTACAGATTGCTCGCACTGCATCCTGACAACGGACAATAGGAAAAAGATTAAGCATCAATGCAGAGCTGTTCATAAACAATCAAAGAAAACAAACAACACATAAAAATAAGAACATCAGCAACATAAACTGTAGTCTATATCAAACCCTTTATAATCCCTTAGGGAGGCAAGCAAATGGCTTACTCTTGTACCGATGAATAACCATATCACCTTTCTCTACTAAATATTTACAATGCTCAATGGCATAATAATCAATAGAAAGAGGAGTTATTTATAGGTCTTAATAATCGTTAAATATGTTTGGATCTCAACCCCCAAAAGCTAGCTTAAAGGGTGATGTTGCCCTCAAATATTTATATTCAACAGTCCGAGAACCTAAACAATGTGGGACTTCAAACAACAACACAACTATCAACTTCAACACTCACCCTCACGCCTAGCGTGGGCCTGGGTCAAATGCCTACATTACAGTCCTTAACCCGACTCTAATACCATGTTAAATATGTTTGGATCTCAACCCCAAAAACTATCTCAAAGGGTGAGGTTGTCCTCACATATTTATACATTCAATGATTAGCAATCCGGGAACCTAAGCAATATGGGACTTCAAACAACTCCAACAACACAACTATCAACTTCAATAATAATAATAACTTACTAAGATTTATGTTGAATAATGGCGGGAACTTTAACAATCATAATAATAATTTACTTGATTTATGTTGAATAATGGCGGGTTGAAATAACATCGTGAGATAATTTATTTTATATGGTAAATTTGCAGAGCCAGTAATATTTTAAGAACACGTGCATATGAATTTAGGGGACAAAAAGGAAATTCCTAATAATTAGTAAGCTTGTCTGCAAACTACGAGATGAAAAAGTGTCTGAAATATTTTTGTAAGATAATTCGGAAAGCGATTATATTTATAGACTACTTCTAACATAATTAAGGAATTACAAATCGCATCACATCAAATCTTTCCGAATTATGGAAACAAATCTCAACTAACTGTATTAGACAACACTACGATAATGTAACAACCTGACCAACTTCTACAGCTTTAAGTAGCTTCTCTTCAGGAAGAAAATTGCCATAACCCTGCAATAAAATTTTAAACCAGTTCATTTAGTATGTAAGTACAACTACAAAAGTTTGAAAAATCAAGAATGGAACTGGGAAGCTATTGTTTCCCCAGCACTTTATGTACCAACTTCAATGCAAATTCCAACAACTTGTCTTTGACAAGGCTGATAGTATGTGGTAATAGTTCATCTTTTGCAAAATACATGGAATTCTGGGTAGGAAAATTTGAGAATCTGTTTGTCCTACTAGTATGTACTTGATGTGGATGATTATCACTGGGTTTCAATTCGATCTTTAAATGTAAAAACTCTCATATTTGGTTGCACACAAAATTAGTTCTAAATTAAAGCCCTGGATAAATGTTGGAATTTAAAAATAGTAATTTTGGGTTTTTCCCGTTTTAGCATTTCCACCGCACTAAACCAAGGCATATAATGATACCAATGTACGATTTTCTTTTGAATTATAAATAACAATGATAGCCAACATCTTTTCTATTATCATATCCCTAACATGTTTTTGGCCACAAGCAAGTGATGTTAATACCTCTATCATCAATATTGCGCTATCTGTGCCCGCCAGCATGAGGTCCAACTCAGAGTTTTCCATCTCCTCAGTTGTAGGATTTACTATATACTTATCACCAATGAGGCCAACTCGAACTCCAGCAACTGCTTTTGACATAGGCACTTCTGAAAGTGCACTGCAGAATATATTTTATTAGGAATGACGGTGATACAGAGTGCCTCTGGGCATAGCTTCATGTATATGACCAAAGTACCTCAGACTTAGATATGTGTTTATCTATATGTTTGCATCTGTGAGATCATTGGGTTTATGTGCTTTATTTTGACATCTTTTACAAGATATCTTATCATCTTATCCTCTTTTCTACTTGTACTTCTTTCCTCTATTTACAAAACTCTTTTTAATTTTATATTTCAGTAAACAAAAGTACAGAATAGAGTATGAGAAATTTTTGTTAACATTTAAAAAGAAACAGATAGCATTGTGCATGGGGTCTAAATCCCCAGGGTTGGGACTTGGGAGCAAAATAAAATGACCAACTTACAGTGCTATACCAGCAGCTGTGATGGCCAAGGAATCGGGGGCATGTGATCCATCATAGCTTAAAACCTGTAAGAATAAATTCACGGCTGACAACATCATGCTAATTTTCCACAAGGTACATATGATTAAAAGCATAATAGAGTAAAGAAAGAATACAGCAAAATAAAAGAATCCTTTAGGCTAGTACAGCGGCGAATTGAAATAAACATTGCTAAGTTGTTATATCTCCTAGACTCCTGGCTATATCTCCCACTTGAATATCAAAAGGAAGCTATACATTTCCACCACCAGCCAATTTCTTTAGAAAATACTTCATCAACAATAAAACTTGTGGTATTTTCTAACATCAATTAAAAACCAACAAAAAAAGGGGGCAGGGGATCTCTATAACTATGTATGCATAATTTTTTTAAACAGCGGTGACCTTGAAGTTTAATTTAATAAATAATGAATAAATGTTGTTTTAATAAATTCAAAAAAAAAATATTGACTAACCAATTATTAGCTAATTACATATTTTTCATATTTCATACAATTAATTAAACAAGAAGTATTCAAATGTCCAATATGGAGATGATGCATATGATATTTTAAAATATTATAAAAATTATTAAGTCAAAATTAAATAAAAATAACTTTCTGGTTCCACTATTTTGCTTCACAGCCAATGTAATTAATCTGTTGCATTTTGCTTCACAGCCAATGTAATTAATCTGTTTCATTTTGCATTTATTTCATCATATAACTATAGGACACTGTCAAGCTACTACGTCAGTTTAATCCAAATAACATGTTATTGGTTGTCAAGCAAAATATTCTATAAAAGGAAATTGTAAGGACCATACCCAAGATAATATTTGAGTTTCATGGTAGAAGCCCTTAGGCATAGTAGGACGTAGAGGCCTATCAATCAATCTACAAATAAGAACCTACAAGAAACAGATGAGGATAAAAAATAAGGAAAAGAATTAAGAGCAAAAGCCTTTACCAGATAGCAAAAAAATTATTTGAGTAACATTTCTTCTTTTGTTCAAAAAGAGCTATTCAGATCTAACAAGGAAGACCCTCCCATGAAAAATAGACATCTTCAATTGAATTAGAGAAGTTAGAACAAATCCAAAGTAGTACCTCGTGATCCTTGGTTTTTCCTTCTCGTTTGAAGAAACCTCCACTACAAAACATAATAGAAAATCAGAAGAAAAAAATAAATAAATGATCGGAAGTATGTGTAAGACATACCTAGTACGACCAGCAGCTGAAAAGCGCTCTTGATAATTCACAGAAAGGGGGAAAAAATCGGATGGCTCACTAGGAGTATCATTCAAACAAACAGTGGTGTACAGAATCTGCAAGAATACAATGAAAATGTTTTTTGTCACGAATGAATTATCCCAAGAACTGAGCTATTGGGTGAAATCACATATGGTTTTAGGTTTGACAATACATGCCCACTATAAATGTCGTGTATCTTTGTTTTGAGTTCACTTGATTACTCTTGTAAGCTGTATTTAATGTTTCTTAGAGTTCGTTTAGATTGGGCTTAGGATTGAATATTGGTGCGTAGAAAAGTTCAGGTAGCCTTATAACAACACGCCTAAGACCAGAAATCCAGAGTGTTGACAAATGTGAGTGGCCTAGTAGTAGTAACACATCTGTCATAAACACTGATCCCTTTTTAGAATTTAGGCTGCAACTAACTCAACCCTAAAAACCAGTTTAAGAAGTGAGGATTGCACAAGCTTTATAAGGACTACATTGCCCATATCTCTAGTTGATGCGGAATCTCGGCAGTTAATTAGGCATTATGTATATAAATATCATTCAAATGAGTGTGTTAATTAACTTATGGTTCTATTAACAACGATTAGTTAGTTAGATAGTTGTTACCGACATTTCTGATAATTGTTTGAAAACAATTGGCTTATCATAGAAGCCAATGTGCCTACTAGGGTCTCTTGTCATTTCAACTACATCAGTTTGTGCTTCAAGTATCCAGTCATGAGCGTGAGGGAGGGCATTAAGAGTTTCATATCAACCTATGTTATTAAACTCAACCGGAACGGCCTCGGCACTGAACAACAAAACCAAGAAAACCACATCAGGTTGTGGCGTTCCATCACGGATGGGTGACTCGGCTAGCACGGCCGCAATAATGGGATTGGATTTGGAACAATGCCGGCGTCAGCCGCATATGATATTACCATACCCTTAAATTTTTAAGGATACCAAGATTATTTTTAGACTTTTATTTCTAAATATGAAAACTTCATAAATTTTGATTAACTAACGTTAGTTTTTAAGAATTATGTTTTCATTAGTATTAACTGTAATAGTGTCCACGTCACTATAATATCGGCCGTTCCACTCCCTGCTCCCGTTCCGTTCCAATTTGGAGATGGCTCCGTCCCGCTGCTATCCAAGATTGATAGCATAGATATCAACTAGAGATATGGCCAGGTGATGCATTTGGAACTTGTCAACTTTCAATATCAATATATGTTTCCTAACATGTATGATGGGGACCAGTATTTTATATTAACATTGAAATTGAGAAGAAACCAGTAGAACAATTTAAAAGGAAGATGACTGTGGAGCTATGCTCCTTACAAGATGAACAAATGAAAATTACAAACTAAAGAAACTATGACTACCCTTTCCTGAGGAAGAACCAACTTCTTCACTCAGCTTTTCCCCAATTTACTTTCACAATTATCTCGATACCCATTCTGTTAGACGCCCTCTTTTAATATACAATAGGCATGGACAAACATGGGTGTGATTAACATTGATCGTAAAATCACTTTCCTAAGCTGATACAATGGCCCTCACATAGAGTAATAAAGGTTTCCTTTTTAACACGATTATGATCCATATGACAATGTTCAAGGTAATGAATAAACTAATCAAAAGAAATATGGAAACTTACGGTCTCCCCATCCGTAACTGTAACAGAACCACTTGCTTGCCTTCCTATGTGACCAGTCTCAACCAAAATCTGCAGAATACCACATAAACTGTTATTAATAAGTGTCGTTTTTACTCTAATAACATACTTTTGCAACAATCACGCCCCAGGTACAACAATAATGTAAAATATGACTTTATAAAGATTTTCCAATTTCGAACAAAAATATCTCTAAGAAGCCAAAGGCATAATAATCTTCTTGACAAGCAATAGGAAGAAAAAAAGCTTAACCACAACACTAGAAAGATAAAACTATTGTTTCATCTCTGCACTTGTTTAGTTAGGAAGAATAAACATTATTACACACAACATGCAATTCAAAGCGCATGACTTGATTCAGTTTGGCAAGCTATTGATATTCATAGTATATGTTGAATAAAAAAGGCAAAATATCCTTTTTGGTCCCTTAACTACACATCGGGGATTCATTTTGGTCCCTTAACTTTAAAAAGGTCCATATTGGTCCCTTAACTCTTCAAAACATTCCAAATTAGTCATTTTTGTCTATTTAGCGACTGATTTTTGAATTTTTCCGTCACTAATAGGACAAAAAGGACTAATATGGAACGTTTTGAAGTCTTAAGGGACCAATATGAACCTTTTTAAAGTTAAGGGACCAAAATAAACCCCGAGATATAGTTAAGGGATCAAAAAGAGTATTTTGCCAATAAAAAATGCATTGCACTGTTCATTATATGTATGGCCCAGTATAATTCCATGTCACCAATATGAATTGCAAGATTCAACAATTTGTTTCATTTCATCATAACATGCCACAAGCATCAAAACTGGAGTATTATGATTTATGATAAATCATACAAAATCAAAAGGAAATAGAGAGAAACATCAGCCGGAGCTAAACATGAGCATATACATCTGCAAGTCGGCCAAGTTAACATGTAACTCACGTGAGTTGGGACAAAGCATATTGCATACCCATGTAAATGTGGGAAAGATCGGTTTAAACAGGTTGTAGTCCCGGTTAACTTACAAGCAGGCAAACCCACAGTATTTAGCTAATTTCTCAAATAAGAGTTATGTGAAGGAAGCATGAATACTTCTAAAATCTTTGACCATCATAATTCATAGAAAGAACCTTTCTTGGCACAAGATAGGTCAAATCATAATTTGTATTTCGTGATCACAAATCACACACGTTTTATGAGCACAACATGAGTAAGAATTCGTTCAAACCAGAAGTTAGCATTGTCATACACTCACCACTAATAACTTTTTCTAAATAGAGTTTTATCTGCACAACCATTAGATAGAAAGTTCTCATGAAGCAGAAGTGGATAAATATTGCACCACTTCATGCTAGAATTTAAAATAACCAAGTGGCATTTAATAAAAAAACAAAAGTCCCTTATTAAATTAAAGAAATAAATGACACAAACAAAAGTAATTAGTTATAAAACATAAACAAAATTCAAGCATAAATCACTTCACATTTCATAATCAAAACACGTGCAACAAAGCTGAAAACAAATGTATCCCTTCAAAACGAAGAAAAATACTTACATGTCTATCACCAACGGGAATCTTCACCGAATGCTTTTGCAGGGAACTATGCGGGACACCAACATCAATGGACTCCAAAACTTCTGATGATGAATTGACGGAAGATTTGACGTCGAAACGGCGGAAGCTATTCTTAACGGAAAAGAGCGAATTGAACTTTAATTTCCCGAAATTGACTACGCGAGGGAGGCGAGGGAAGAGAAGAGGCTTGGAGAGTAGGAATTTAGAAGGCTGGGATTGGCGGTGGAATGTGGCAGGGCCATGGAAGATGCTGTTAGTGCATGCTAGCATATTCTCCGTTAGGGTTTATGATTTTTGAGCGGTTGTTGCTGGTGGTGAGAGTGAGTGGTGGTGGTGAGAGTGAGTGGTGGTGGTGGTTGTGGAAATGAAGTTCAAGAGGGAAGAAATGGGAAGTACCGTTATCCGCTTCTGCAATTTGGTTCAGACGCGCGCAGAGTTTTGGGCCAAAACTATGGGCTTTTCTTATAGTTGCTACTTGCACCACTTTATCTAAACAATTTCTTATCGGACCCGATATACTTCTAGCGCACATAATTTTTAAATATATTTTCTGTTTTCGGAAATATATCTTTAGACGTATCTTTTGTATATTCAACAAAAACAATTCTAACAGACGCCTCATAAATTTGATTAGAGTTATTCCAGTAGATATATCTCTGAAATATTTTAAGAAAAATAGTTTAATTGTTCAGTTCAGTGGATATACATATCCGGAATTATAGGCGGTATTTGAAAAATTATTGTCACTTTTGCATGTCATGTATTTCCGGAAATGCATCTCCGAAAATATCTGATATAGCTTCCAGCTGCATGATCAGCCCTCCATTGTTGTCATACTTCATTCTTACCTAAACCCTCACCTTAAAAATCTTTCATTCTCAATCCATTTTTCACTTCAAATCTCCATTCTTTTGATTCACCATATCACAGGGAGAAAAAGAATATTGAATTTTAGGTAGAGATTCTTCTTTTACATATGCATTGCTCACGTTAATCATCCATTTTAGCTTTAAAAAGTTACGATGTGTCCGAAAATGTATCTCCAGAACGTGTATGAACTTGTTTGGAGATGCATTTTCAGAAAGTGTATGTGTTCTTTTTTCCAGCCATTTTGCAGCAGTACTTAAACAAATGTTGTGTTATTGTTTGTATTGTTTCCAGTAGATATGGTGCACCCCGATGTTTTCCCAAAACAAATGGTTTATCCGAACATTGTTTCTACAAATGTTCAAGGGATTGTTGTGAAGGTGGTAGATATTGGCTATGACTTTAATAACAAACAAGAGTTTGAATCTCATGATAAAATGCTTGAATGAATTTATATGGAGGCATCTAGACTTGGTAGTCGGTCATTCTATTGTATGTCGGCTCAAGCCAGAAAATAAAGAATGTATTAGTGACATGACTTTGAATCTTGTTCAGCCGAAAAACATACTTGCAACATTGAAACGGAAGCAACCGAACAATATATCAAATATCAAGCAAGTGTATAACATTTGGTACCTCACTAACAATGTGATTAGAAGGATAAAACTGAGATGCAACAACTCTTAAAACTGTTGGACGATAACAGTTATGTGTCCTGGTACCGAACGTGCGATGATGGAGTTACAGTTAGAGATATTTTTTGGACCCGTCCTGATTCGATAAAGTTTTTCAACACGCTTTTTACGGTGCTACTTACTTGATTCAACCTACAAGACCAACAAGTATCGACTTCCATTATTTGAGATGGTTGGTATTACCTCAAATGAGAAGACATGTTCTGTTGGTTTTGTATTTCTTGAGTGTGGAAAAAAAAAGGACAATTCTATTTGGGCATTAGAGGTGTATCGCTCACTTTTGAAGGATCAGGGTGAGATGCCTAAAGTGATCGTTACCCACCGTGACACCGCATTGATGAATTTGGTTTCTAAGATATTTCTTTCTTCTTATGCATAACTTTGTAAGTATCACATAACAAATAATGGAAGAAGTCGGGTAAAACCCACGGTAGGGACGAACCCAAAAGAGTTCAAAGGTGGAAAATTGGTGAAGGCGAGTGTGATTGTGGAAAAAATTGTGGATGCATGGAATCGTATGATAAATTCTTCCACAAAAGAACTATATGTTGATTTCGTTACTCATTTTTGGAAAGTGAGTGAAAAGTATCCAGATTTGTTGAAAGTACCATTCTTAATCAGGTGAAGGAAATGATAGTTTGTGCGAGGACTGATAATATTAAACACCTAGGAAATACAACTACTAACAGAGTTGAGTCGGTCCATGCTACTTTAAAAAATTGGTTGAGAAATAGCAAAGGGAATTTGTGTAGAGACTGGGACTCCATGAACCACATGATTTAGAACTAGCATAATGAGATACAAACAACATTTGGTCGGAGCATTACGGTTTTGGAACACCGATTTAAAGATAACATATTATATTCTCAGTTTGTCAGTAACATTTCTCGGGCAGGTTTGATCTATATTTTTCATGAGGCTAAACGGGCTGATAATGTAGGCTCCGATAGCGCAAAGTGTGGTTGCACTATTGGGAAAACATATGGTCTCCCGTGTGCTTGTACTATTGTTAAAAATGTGAAACATGGTGAACCAATAAGAATGGTTTGATCTCATTGGAAGAGACTTAGGTTTAATGAGGATGGATGCATGGATGACGGAAAATCAAATATCTTTATTTTGACCGAATGGGAAGTGATACAAGAGAGATTTTCGAAGGTCATTGACATCATGAAACTTCACATCAAAGAACTATTGAGGAAAATTGCATATCCTGAAACTACCAACATAAAACTGCCTTCTCAACCGGTAAAAACAAAAGGTGCTCCGAATGAAGCCTACACTGAATGACAACTCGACCACACAATCTCCTTCATATTTTGAACACATTGGTAAAGTTTTTCCCGACTCACCGACTCCAAAATCTCAAAAAAGTTAATGCTCAATTTCGCAAGTATACGAATAAAGTCAGAGTAATATAAAAGATTATCTATCTCACAAAGACCAAACGTCAATCTTTCGATTACTGTTGTTACGGTGTTTATCTAAGGCAAATCAATTGGGAATTGGTTCATGCAAAATAAAAGTAAAGTGTGAGAATAAATTTAATATTAAAATAATAGAATTGGATGTAATTCACATAGTTGGGTAGTATTCCAAGTGCGTATAAATAGAATGTCTTATGGGGTAGTGTTTTCTACTCGTGAAAAGAACTAATTTAACGGGAACTGTCGCTTTCGGGTATTCAAAACCGAGTTTATCCCCTAATCGATCCCTCTTATTGTCACTTATAAAAAGGTGTGCATTGCGTTAGAGTGATTAAACCTATTTTTAAGAAATATAGTTTCCTGACTTAGTTGAAAAGTATTTTAACCTGGAATTTCTAACAAAAAGAGGTTCATACGAACTGGACTTTAAATCCATAAACGCGTTCGAAAATAATTTTAAAATAGTTTTTCTAAAGAATTAAAGATTCCTACTTAACTGGACCAAGCGCTTTCACTTCCTTTGAACAGTTAAGACTAACCAAGTTTATCTAAAGGTTGGACGGCTTTCGATCTTACCCAACAGATTTTAAGTGCAAAAAAATGTGTTAAAAGTCAGAATAACCCCTAAGTGATTCTATCGACAGTCGTATGGAATACCACTTTAACTATGATCCTCACATCCTAACCTCTAAGATTTATCCGGACATGGAAATGTAAATAGACATGGTAAATAAATGCGAGTAAATAAAGTGCGATAAATAAAATGCGAGTAAATAAAGTGCGATAAATAAAGTGCGATAAATAAATAGTGCGATAAATAAATGCGGAATATAAATAGAAACCTACTCTAAACGGGAGGTTTTAAATCTGGTACAACTTAAAGTAAAAGACTGTAAATAAAATGGCGGCAGGATTAACTTCTGCCAAGGTACTCCAAACCTGATTACAGACTCAATTAGACAATGTGATAACTACTCGATGTGAGGAGTTTATTACTTTACAACAGATGGAAATTTGTGGCTTGAGTTTTGTAAATAAGCTTGGATGCTTAGAAATGAGGCAAAACTCTTCTACTTATAGTGATAGGAAAGTACAGGTAAGGACTAGATTGCCCCCCAACTTCTTTTGGGAGGGAAAATAGAATGCAAGGGTGGCGCCCGCCATACCCTCATGGCGCCCACCATGTGTACTAGAGTAGAAAGAAGTGGGAGATGTGGCAGTTGTCAAAAGTTGGTCTCTTATCCAAGTTATGGCACCCCCTATGGCGCCCGCCATGTGTACAATTCCTAAAAAGCTGGTCTTTTTGCTCGTTTTTTCTTCATTTCTTCTCGAGGAGCTCTGGAATTACAAAATCCTGAAAATGAAACAAAAGCATAATACAAGAAAACAGAAATAAAATCCTAAAGAACACGTGCAAATCGAGTCAAATATATAGTATATTTTAGGTCTATCAAATTCTCTCACACTTAAGCCTTTGTTTGTCCTCAAGCAAAACATTATGACAAAAAAAGGTGATATCCATAAATGATTTGGGCAAAAAGGACTTATAAGTTCAAGTTAGGATGAAGTGATGGGTATTAACTCAGTGAACCACGGTTATCAAAATGACAATTCTCCGTAAACACGGACATAGGATTCGTTTTTATATAAACCAATCCATATTACCCCACCGTACCTAGGCCTACTTTAAAATCTCCTTTTGGGCCCTTTTCATTCAGGTGCAATCACATTAAGCCTGTTATCCATACATACTCATAGTGAAGTGACCGGTTAGTGATTCTGATCTGAAGTATGGGGCTCTGGTACATAGGCTGGTGTAACCCCTTTTATTGACCCAATTGTAGTTGTGGGGGATCGGATCGTAACCTGCCCTGCCGAGTTCAGCACCAGACACCTCTGAACCAACTAACAATGGGAAAATATTTTATTTTGTTTTGTTTTGTTATTATTATTATTATTTCGAAATTTTTACAACTTTTTGGGTTAAATGACCTTGTGAGGGTTACCTATACCCGAGTTACAATTTTATTGAACATACAGATCATTCACTTATATTCATCGGTCCTTCACTTAGGTCATGCTTTGGCCGGAGTTGACTGCTAGGATAAACTACTAAGGACTTACTACGAACATTATCATTAAGGCCATGGTACATAGGGTATCGGGATCAATTTCTACATTCGCGAAGCCTAAGGTGTTACAATGATACTGATGTTTCAAAAAAAAAATCAAATCATCTGCATCCTAACTCGAATTTGCCTCAAAGGCTAAAAAATTTCAGGATAGTACACTTTTTGTCAATAATTTTTTTTTGGTGAGGCTAAGAAATGAGGGAATAAGGGTATACTGCAAATGACTCGTTAAGCACATGTGTATTCTAAAAGACAAACTAAAAAATATAAGGAAAATAAACTAGAATTAAACTAGAAAGCGATAAAAGAAAAGAAAATGAAAGTGCGAGAAAAATAAATAAAGTCTCCTCCCACACTTAAACCGAACATTGTCCCCAATGTTTCGAAATAAGTTAGAGACGAGTTACCTGAAGGTCCTAAGGCATGCTACTGATATTGTCGCCAGCATGGAGTGAGTACCTAGGGCAGCGAGATCTACTACGACGACGGTCGCTCTAAGAAGTGTCGAACTCGTCGACTCTAGAGGTCAAAGCAGCCTGTGATTGCATTATACTTTGCATGGACTGGCTCATCTGCTGCTGAGACTCTTGCATAAATCTCATGTTTTCAGTTAACTGTTGGTGTATGGTAGTGAGCAAGTTATCACGTCTTTCCTCTCTGGCTAACTGGTCGTTGTCGCACCCTAATTTTTTACCTTAAGATCCCACCTCCTTGTTTTTTGATGTATTTGTTACTATTATGTGTGTATATTCTTTCTACTGACAAGTCTGTACAGGTGCGATAATTTCAATTGGAGGTAGTGCTCATTCTCACAGCCGAACGTTCAAAACATGACCCTGCTGATTTAAAGAACTTTAAAGCTTTCCACTAGCTTGAACTTCTGGTTTCATTAAAGATCAATTTAACTAAAGTCTCCTGTTGGAACTGGGCTAAGCATCCTCTTACTAAGGACCGGAGGTCACTTCCCTCGAAGTTCTCATAAGCTCTCGGGCATGCTAAATGAATCAGGAATTCCCCAAGGCATAATGCTTATGTTTGTCCGGAATTGTGTGAATTTTGTCAAGAATTTTACGAGATCTTGTATGATTGACTTGTGACTTAATTACTAAAGGTGACAACCATGGATTGAAGAATGCATCAGATGTTTTAAGTTTTTGTTTGGTTCAAACAACAAGTGGATTATTGGAAGTCCGTTAGCTAAACTTCTCATGTGACCAAAGCAATGAACACTTCCATAGATAGTTTTGTCCTATCCATTATTCCTATTTGTTGGATTTGAGTAGTTTGCGTTTGATCCAAAACCCGGTCAAGTTCCATTCAGTGAGCTCGTCTGATGTATAGGTGTCTGTGATATGTTGTGGTAATTGATTCTATTAAGTGTACCATGTATCCTCCTCATGCCAAAATTCGTACAGATGTGTATATTATTTTACTAAGAAGTACATTAAAAAGGGGTACATTCAGCTTTGATCAGAAGATCCCAACAACATTACATCAGTTT
Organism: Lathyrus sativus; assembly: GCA_963859935.3. Taxonomy (NCBI): domain Eukaryota; kingdom Viridiplantae; phylum Streptophyta; class Magnoliopsida; order Fabales; family Fabaceae; genus Lathyrus; species Lathyrus sativus. The sequence continues at coordinate 556,200,150 of OZ012737.1, forward strand.
ATGCGACGAGTAATTGAAAAGGAAAGTTCAACTTTGTTAAGTTGATTACATAAGCTACAGGCATTATGTTACAATTAAAATACATAACAAACGGCGACGTCGTCAAGACTACGGAAAGACACGCCGTTTTCCGCCGGGAAGTAATTCAGGCTTCGTTGAAGTTCCATTGAAGGCGTTAAGGACCAAGACAACGCATAACAAGAGGCTTCACCCCGTGCACTAGAGTTAAGCGGATTCGACGAGAGCGAAATTGTTGTTACTAAACTTCCTCCCGTATTTAACGCATCCAAGTATTGGTTCTTCAGAAGAAAGCGGCATTTGTTATAAAAATTGGGAAAGTGGCACAAGTAAACAAACTTAACTCATGTGAGAACCAGGACGACAAAGTGGTCGAAGCTCACCGCGTTTAACCAATTTCCAGGCTCTTCAGGCTTTGACATAAACCTTTGAGTACGTTCTTCACTCCCCAACGTCCACCAACAGGTCATACAAAGCTCAACGACTGATAACCCTTCCTAAAATGGTGAACTGACTTTGTTTACTCCAACAAGAGTTGTCATTATGATTGCGTTACCTCTACAAAAAGAAAATCAGGTGGTGATTATTCAAAGTGGTGAAAGTGAAAAGCAAGTATGTCATAAAGGCATTGATTGAAATTACGATTCATCGAAACGAAGACAGTTTGAAAGCAATTACCTATGAGAACCACCTTTGTTGCCAATCCAAAGTCCAAAACGCAAGTTTCTTCTACAGACTATCGCTTGTGAACCCCGCGTCTTCTTCCAACAATACTCCAGAAAACCTTGCATCTTTCAAAGGCACCATTCAGAACTGACCTGCCAAGTTCCTGCACATGTTAACTAGCTGCCAAACGAAGTAACGATGTCTGCTTTAAAACTTTGTAAGCTGAACAAAACTAATAAGAGCAAGCCCTCATCAAATAACCTGTTAGTCTCGTATGACATGTAGACATGGTCGATGAACCCGCTGTTATGCAGTGCGCCTACACCTTGTAACGTCGAAATAGGACGGGCACGGTCGTAAACCTGCAAAAGATAAAGTAAGTGAGTTGCTTCCTGGTTAATTCCAACATAATTGTTTATTAACTAATGCAAGGAGGTATTTAGCCAAACAAGAAGAAAGAGGGGATGTTCAGAAATATTGCCCATGGTAGAAACCGAAGCAATCGGCACTAACGCGTCCCACGCCCTAAGCCTCTTGATTTGTCACCTTTGCTGACTAATGAATCAGCAATACCCTCAGGCTCCCTACATGGTAGATGAAAGAAAAGTTGTTATCAGTTTATACCATGAGCTAGGATCCAGCGTGTAGCTTCTACTGCACCAGCAATGATTTCACCTGCATAATAAGAGTAACATCATATCAGAAGAAGTTTGAAATAGATTGTTAATAGCTTGTTTTGTGCAGAACAATGAGGCATACTTAACACTTCAATAACTGCAGTGGTAGCATACCGAATTCCTTCCGGCGCCAATCCTAATGAGTTCTTTCGGCCTGAAACTAAAAGACACAAAGATATCAGGAAATTTTCTATTTTGCCATGAATAAGTAAGTTTTGTTTAAAACAACACCATTCAAAATCATCGTCATGTCTTCGTACAAGCGAAAGCTCAAGTGCTCCAAGAAATAAGTCTAACACACCCCGACTGTCCATCCCGTCGGCTGCTTCTTCAACCTCTGAGAGCATTTTGTTAAGATTCTCTGGACCAACGGTTTGAGTGTCGTGTTTTAAAGAAAATTCGAAGGACCTTTGTCTTGAAGGAAAACCTGCCAACAGATTTCAACAAAGTTAATAATGCAATAAAGATGCGATTCAAATATCTTGCAGTGAATCCAAATGAAATCAGACATTCAAGAAATATTAAGTGATATGTTTGAACATGTTTGGCTGAAATGGAAAGATTTTATCACAACCCCACAACTACCATCAATGCCTTCATTACGAAATCATGATTGAAACGAAGCAAAAAACCATTTGAGGTATATATAAAGAAGACCTCATTCACAGCAGAAAAAAATCAGAAACCACCAAATCCACAGCAGAAAAAAATCAGAAACCACCAAATCCACAGCAATTTGATGAATCCAAGAATCCCCAAAATCCCAAATCAAAAACCCCATAAAGCATAAAATTCAAAAGAAAGAAACCTATCTCAAAGATACACACACAAAAATCCCCAAACGGCAAAGTTCGAAAAACCTAAAATTATTGCGAAGAGGAAAGGTTAAAGAAAACTCATCTTTTCTTGCCTCCCGCAGTGAAAACCCCTTTCGCGAACTGTTATTGCCTTGTTTCTCAAACCTCCACTGCAAAACCTCAACCGAACACCGCTGTCCTCCGCTTTTGATCATCGTCGGAGAACCTTCATTATAAACCGTCGAGAACCTCAGCGACCCGTGCCTCTAACCATCGCCACTTTCCGCCACCATCGGATACCTACACAAAGGCCATTCATGCCGTGAGCTGATTCTTGGATTTTTTTTTAACATAACTTGTTTGTTTATTTCTATGTTTACAGCGAGAAAGAGATAAAAGGAGAAAAAAGGAGAAGGACGGTGAAAGAAAATGAGGAATAGAGAGGGAACGACGCCGAGAGTGAGATGAGGTAGATGCGAAGAAGACGAGAAAGAGAATCAATGGACCAAAAGAGGATTAGTTTTAGGGTTTTTTTTGTTTTTGTTGTTTATTATTGAAATCTAATCCCATAAGCACACACCCACGGCACCAAAGGTACACCTGCACACCATGACCACGCGATCCCATACAATCCAAATCGTACGTCTGTACTCGCGTCCCCACCGTAAACCCCCAGGCCTGCGACCACACATGATCCATTCGCCCTGATTAACACCCGTTAATCCCCCATCTAATCCAATCATTAACCGCCTAATCCTTTCAATTAAAACTTAACCTTAATCAACTCTTTCTAAACTAATTAATTACCTTTAGTTAACTTTCTAATTAATTAATCTTTTTTCTTTTCTTTAATTTAATTAAACTTTTAATTAACCCAATTAGGGCCCTTTAGCCATTTAATTAATTAATCATCAATCCAATTTTAATTTTTATTAATTAACCATTAATTAAATCATCAGCCTTGTTTTATCAACTTAATTTTATTAATACCCCTTTCTAAATTAATTCATTAATCCTTTTTAATTAATTTCATATATTTTACTATCAAATTAACAAATATCTTGATAAATAAGTATAATAAGGTTGCTCATATTCTTAACTTTAAAAACCTTTTTTTATAATGTAGATAAATAATCTTTTAAAATAAATAAAACTTATTTAACTAAATCTATTTTATAATTTAAGAAAACCACTTTTTATTTAAGAAATCTTTTCTTTAAAATTAGGAACTTAATCAATTCACATCTAAAAACCCTTTTATTAATAAAACTAATATAACATTTCTCTTAAAATTAATCTCCCCTAAAATAAATGCAATTTTCCCACTAAGACCAATCTCGCCAATAAATAAGTTAATTCAACATTACTCGTAAAATAATCCCATCTAAAATCAATTTCAACTAAATTAATCTACCACAACTCATCCAATCAAGCACGCTTACGCCTCTCTCCGTCCTCGCACACTTACATTCACAATTCACCACACACCTTAGCGCTTTCATGCGTTCGTGTATGCTTATTTATCGTCTTTATTTTCCGCATTTTTACACTTATCGCATTGCATCATTGCATTCCGTCCAAAGGAAAAACCTACACATAAGTCAACACTTGTGTGTAGTGCACATCATTTGCATCATACTCCCTTACGATCCTTGATCCCATTCAAGTTGATCTTTCTAAGTTAGATCCTACCCCATAGGAAGGACCTTTATCCTTTACAACTTAGATACGAATACAAATACAACTCAATTCAAACAAATATTCAAACACAATAGAGAAATAGATGTTAATCATCTTAAGCGAGATAGAATCTCCACCCCACATCAATACAATCAATCCGTAGGGACTTTGCCTTAAGAGAGATAGAGGCGTACATCGTCGATCAATATCCAAGTACTTGAGCCCTTCTCTTAAGACGATGCAAAGACTATTTTCCTACAACTTGTCGCGGTTAAATCTCTCTTAAAATGACAACTCATATTTTCTCCTAAAATCAATCAATCAACTACCCTAAACTCGTAAGAAATTTGACCACGGTTAAAGAACTCCTCAAACCCTTTAGGATAACTACAAAATACTCTGATTCCACTCCCGTAAGGATATGTAGGCATAAGATGCGATATCTTATCGAGTATACTTAGAAATAAACCCCTAGGTCTTTTATCCTTTAAGCAAACAAACCTTAGCAATAAACAAACATAAAACAAGAGGTTCCTGTAGAGTACTACAAAAATTTAGGATGCTAGCACCTTCCCTAAGTTTAACCAACCCCCGAACCTAAAACTCTCTAGCTTGCATTTGCATTGCATTGTGGGAATTTCGATCTTTATCCCTTCCTTTGGACAAATCAAAGTTTGGTTGCAAATGAATAAGATTCAAACTAATCAATAGTTTGGTATCCAAATTTCACCGCGACAGTCGCGCCACATCTACTCAGAAATATAAAAACCGGGAGCGGTACCTACAAAATGGTAAGAAGAAGACGATGCAGTGTGTGCGGGTGATACGTGGTGGGGCGACATAGGATGATCGGGAGACTGCTCTCTCCGGTCATACTTGACATTAGTGGCATCGCTGTCACCAACAAGAACATTAGGAGGTAATGAACCCGTAACAGGTGGAGCATCCAAATCATAGGTCCAGTTCCTCACGATACGCACATCAACACGTCTAGTGCAAGGCAAAACAACATATGAGATAGCCTTCCCATGGATCATGAGCTCAAAGCCTCCTTCCTTCCTTATCTTGCACAATTCCATATCTTTTAAGAATTTTAAATTAGTTGTGCAAGGAGGAAGAGGTGCTAAGGTGGCTATCTCAGCATCGAGGTTCAGAGCCTTTGCGATAGACGTCATTAGTCCTCCGAAGGCAATGGTTCCTGAGCCCTTAATAGCAGCAGTCATATGGGAAATCATAAAAGGGACCACATTAAATTTCTTGTTTGTGAGGCACCCTTGCAAAAATAAAAGTTCTTTTTCATTCACCTTATTTAGATTCTCCCAGCCAAAAATAGTACAGGCCAATATGTAATGAAAAATGCGGATGGCCGGGTTATGGATTCGGGAGGCAAGAATTCCTTCAAAAGATGTAATCGTAAAGTTTTACAACCTGTTCCAGAAGGAAAATGCCTCCACTGACCAATCAGAATCCAATGGTGCTTCAAAAACAGCATCACCAAAAGGCAATCCCAACCTCTCTGCTAGTTCGTCGGTACTGAATGTGTATTCAACATTAAACATTCTAAATTGTATCGTGTCGATGGTACTAGTAGTGTTAGGTCTGACTACATAAATCACGGAACTCAAGAATTCCCTGGTCAGCCTGTCGAAAGTAGGATCTTGCCTAGCAAAAATTCCGTGCAATACTAAAATGTCTAACATATGAAAAGCACTATGGTAAATGCCTAGAGCATACAAATAGTTTTTGTCTATGTACCGTGTCGAAGCGATTTCTCGGATCTGCAATCTGTCGAGAATTTTCTTCTGCCTTTCTCCGGGCTTTCCTTGACGAAGAATGTAACAGTCGTATTCCATGGATGTGCCTTTGAGGTGGAAGATGATAGAAATGGGTATTTTTTGGGGAAATTGGTAAAAATGGAGTTTTTATAGGTTTCGATGTAGAGAAATGGAAATGGAACTTGGAATGGTTAAATGGATGGTGAGTGGATAATAAAGTTTGGAACTTTTTGGGGTTTGAAGAAAATTTCTAGTGGGTAAAAATGGAGGTTTGAAGGTTTGAATGTGTGAAAATGGTGGTTATGGAGGTTCTGCCCCGCATATAGTTCAGATCCCATGGCGGGTGCCATGGACTATATGGCGGGCGCCATCCTCACAAAACGACTATGGGCCGGATTTTTCTCTTCTTTCTTGGACTTTTGTGCTCCTCCTTGTTTTTGGGTGTGTAGGTAGCAGGAATCACCTGTCCTAGTAAACTTATATTCCTCTTATTTATTTATTTTTTTCTTCTTATTTTGACATAAAAGATTGCAAAGAACAAAAAAAAAAGTAAATAAAATAAATAAATATAACAGAAAATAAGGAAATAATAATCATTGCATATATATACAAAGTGCATAGTCAAGGTCATCGAAGAAAGAAACATGAGCATACGAAATATATATAAGTCTGTAAAGGAAAATGGAAATAAATCAAACTATAAAAATAATGAAAACAATGTCATCACGGAGTAGGGTGCTCTTCTGTCTGGTCAGGATGTCGGAGTGTGTGTAACTCTTCTGTCTGGTCAGGATGTCGGAGTATGGTGCTCTTCTGTCTGATTAATATATGGCTCATGGTGGAACGAACTAAGGAACTCCAGAGTAAGGTGCCTGTAGGTCTGGTGCAACTCATCAACATATTCATCCTACTAAAGCTGATGACAGTGGAACCGTATGTTGGGTTCAATGCCCAAAGCTTCCATGCAGGCCTGATCTGGGTATTAGGTAGGTGTCATAGGACGCTACTAAAGGACTAAGTATCGTTGTCTCTGCTCGTCATCCCTAAAGATGATGTGCATGTCGTCAAGAGGCTGCATCCTGCAAATAAAATTTAGAGAACAAGACCTGAAAGCACATGCATCATAAACAGTTAGTTGACACATAACATAATAATAATAACTAAAATAAAATAAAATAAAAGATAAGTAAAGAAAAGTAAAGAAAACTGTGGGTTGCCTCCCAAGAGCGCTTGTTTAACGTCGTTAGCTCGACGAGTAGAACTTATGTGGTTGAAGTAGGCAGTGGTGGATCAATCAAGGTGTGGTTGGAGTAATCATCGGGAACGTCACCTCCTTCGTAGTATTTCAATCTCTTCCCGTTTACAATGAATGGGCTACATGACTGGTTCTAGATCTCAACTGCTCCTGATTTTAGGACTTTAGTAACTGTAAAAGGACCTGTCCACCTTGAACGAAGCTTGCTAAGAAAGAGTCACAATCTGGAATTAAATAGGAGAATAGGGTCTCCTATATGAAAATCTTTCTTTACGATCTTCTTGTCATGCCAGGCCTTGGTTATTTCTTTATATATGATGGCGTTTTCGTAGGCGGATTGGCGGAGTTCTTCTAGTTTATGAATGTCCAGAACGTGGTTTTCTCCAACAGTCAAATAGTCAAAGTTTAGGGTCGTTATGGCCCAATAGGCTTTGCGTTCTAATTCAAAGGGTAAATGACAAGACTTTCTATAGACTAATTGGTAAGGAGTTATTCCAATAGGGGTTTTGAAGGTGGTTCTATAGGCCCATAGTGCATCTTGCAGCTTCTGAGACCAATCATTTCTCGATATATAAACCGTTTTCTCTAAGATCTGTTTAATCTCTCTATCAGATACCTCTACCTGGCCACTAGTCTGTGGATGGTAAGGTGTTGTTATCCTATGCTTAACTCCATATTTTCTTTAAAGCTTTTCAAACATTTTTTATATGAAATGTGATCCTCCATCGCTGATAACAAGACGGGGTATTCCGAATCTAAGGAATATGTAATTCTTAAACAACTTTATTACTACACGTGTGTCATTGGTGGGTGAGACTATAACTTCAATCCACTTAGACACGTAGTCAACGGCTACTAAGATATATTTTTTTCCTAATGAAGACGAAAATAGTCCCATAAAATCAATGCCCCAAACATAAAAGAGTTCTACTTCCTGAATATTTCTTAAGGGCATTTCGTCACACCAGGAGATGTTCCCAGTGCGCTGGCACCGGTCGCATTTAACTATATAGGCGTGTACGTCACGCCACATTGTGGTCCAAAACAGGTCGGCTCTAAGAATCTTGGCGTGTGTTTTGGAGGTGATAGAGTGTCCTCCATAAGATGCAGAGTGGCAGTGTTCTATAATATTTCTTACCTCTTCTTCTAGGATGCAACGATGAAAAATGCCGTCAGTGCCTCTTTTGAAAAGAAGAGGCTCTTCCTAATATAAGTGTCTTATGTTGTTAAAGAACTTATTCCTCTGTTGGTAGTTAAAGTCAGGGGGTACGATGTCGGCAGCTAGGTAATTTACAAAATCTGCATACCAAGGTATGCCACTTACTGCCAGAGATTTCTCAGGGGGTTTATAAGGATCTAGGTTATTTTCTTCTATGGCTTCTATCCTAGATATTAATCTGTCAAAGGTAAAATCATCGTTTATAGGGAGTGGATATGGTTTTAGGTACTCAAGCCTAGAAAGGTGATCAGCAACTACGTTTTTTGTGCCTTTCTTGTCTCGAATATCTAGATCAAACTCTTATAATAAAAGGATCCATCGAAGTAACTTAGGTTTGGCATACTTCTTATTTAATAAGTAACAAATGGTAGCGTGATTTGTATAAACTATAATTTTAGCTCCTACTAGATAGGATCGAAATTTGTCCATAGCAAAGACTGCGGCAAGGAGTTCTTTTCCAGTAGTAGCGTAGTTAAGCTGAGCAGCGCCTAGGTGTCACACCCTAATTTTTGACCTTAAGATCCCACCCCTTTGTTTTTTCTACGTGTTTTCTTTTTACTTTGGTACGCATGTTTATTACAACTAACAAGGGTGTGCAACTGCATTAAATTCAAATAGAGATGGCACTCACAATCCTATCCTTCCCGACATGGCCGTTTGATTCTTATCCAGGTTATGCTTATGGTGATTGCATCGTTTAAGTAGCTTGTGACAGGTTCAAGAAGATCTTCATATAGTTCATCAGATATTGAGCCCAAGTTTCTATCAAAATTCACGACAAGATTCGCAAGCCGTTTTGAATTCAAATTGTTGTATTTGGCCCCGAAGATCAAGAGGAAGTCTAGATCGATGTGTGAGGAGTTGGGTCTTGTTCTACAACAGGGAGTTCATCATATTTAGGCTCATCATAAAATCCATACTACTAAGTTGCCGCATACTACGCAAATGGGAATCTCATAAGAAACAGATTTATGGTGAACTTTTGTTTGATTGATGCATCAATACGTTTTATGGATAGTCATTTGGGTTTCATTGAGATAAGCTTTCTCTAGCGTTCAAAGGAATATTCCAAATGCTTGATTTTAATACCCGTCTTTATTTTCATCAAAAGTTTAAGGAGGCATTGCTCAGACTCTTAAAATTCAACAGAGATCTGAAGAAGCATTAATATCTTAAAACCTTTTGTGTATGCTACATCATAATTATTACAAGCAGAGTTTAATTCAAGAAATTGGAATAATATTCAAGACATAAACCCATCACGAAATTTGAAGAGTTATTGATTATTGAATCTTTGATCCAGTATTGATTATGTCTTTACTACACCATGGACAACGAGTCTATGTGAAAGGACTTGTTTCTCTCCCGAGGCTACGATTTAGTTCTATCATTTGTGAAGTGAAAGACGTCTGTTATCGTCCATCTACAAATTAATAATTTAAATACATTGAACTTTTTTTGGGAAGGTATAACATAGTCAAAGTTGTTAAATATACGAGGACATTGCATTTTGAGTGATAAAGGAGATTTCAAAGCAACTTTCTCTTTAAAATGTCGGAAGTACATTTTCAAGGTTCTAAAAAAGGCTAATGTTATCTTCGGGCACTTAAGCAAGATCATCCTCCACACCTTCGAAGTCAGCTCCAGCAAAGTACCATTAATGGACATGAAGAGAAAGCTAGAAGAATTAAGGAAATAATTGAGATGGGCATAGCCGAACAACCATTGTGGCAAGTCGCTTTTGTTCTCTCTCGCATCGTTGTGTAACGGCGACACACACAGTTATGGCACCTGTAACCGGACTTGCGATTCAAACCTTTGCTATTGGCTACCAATTCAAGAAATCCATTGGCCGCTCCAACCGGACATGGGAGCAATTCCTGCAATGCACAAATCTGTTCATGTCAGCCCTCACATGTATCAAGGCGGATTGATAATCTAAAACGTAAACTTGTTAAAGTCGGTACCATATTAAGAACTGGGAGGCATTCAAATGCCACAAGAAGACTCGTCGCGTTTTAACGTAGTTAACCTGTCAGGGAAGACAATTAGAGTTATTGCAATTTAAAGTATACAAATTCTTGAGTTTTTTAGAAAGTTGCTTTTGGAAAAACCTTATGTTAAGCTCAAAATATTCTCCACTCGATGAATCGTTGATATTGAATACTTCCCACCATGGTGTAACCGGCTGCAATACCAATTCCTTTTGTTGCAGACTTGATCTCGACCGTGAGCCAAAACCTGTCAAAGTAACACAGCTAACAATCAGAACAACCATTATAGAAACAAGTTGAAGTAAAAAAAGGATTTAAGAAGAATAAATTTAAGTTTCAGCCCTCAGTTCGAATCATCATGGGGCGGAAGTTCGAGCGGCCGGAAGGGCGACAATTGAAGTTGTCACCAGCTCCCTGCCGAGCATCGAAAGAACATAGTTTCGGACAAAACAATTATTTTCAGACAGCTTCCGACGTAGTTCAAAGCATCATGTTTCACTGAACCAATCAAAGGCAACAACAACAAGTTAAAGCCCCGGTTCAGACGGTTATGCCATCATCACTGCAAAAGGGACACATCATCTTTCTGAATTGGAATATTGCATCAGTTAGGTTGCATTCGTTTCAGACGGGAAAACTCAAAGGCTACAACAGTAACGAAAAGAAGAGTCAGATGTTGCCAGAAAGAAGGAAAAAGCAATTATGATCCAGCATAAATGGCAAGACCATCAAAGTCCAACATGACCAATTCAAATAGGGAAAATTGTCAAGTGCAATCAGTAAGAGAGCATCATAAGGCAGCACCCTCCAAATTCAATTCACGACAACGTCACAATCCAAAACCTGCCCGAAAATAGAAAACCGTCATCACGAAGGGACTGATTTATGACACCACCAAAACAATCCTCAAGATTCCTGCAAGCATTTACCATAATTAATCAATAGAAAGTGAGGAAGGAAACTTAGAGCCAATTGATTACCGACATAATTAATTCATTCTTTAATCATATTCCAGACATAAACAGAAACAATTTCGACTTGCCAAAACAACATCCAACATGTCCATACGAATTTGGTAACGTTTTTAACCAAGAATTATTAGCAGAAGAATTGATTCACAAAACAATGGTAGACAAGATCAGACATAGTGAGCATAATCCATAAATCTGCAATCGTGAATTTCAAGACAAATTCGAAGCATGTTTAAGGCAAATCCATTTTACTTCCATATATGTCAAAATATGTTCAGCTTGAAATGGAAACATGTAAATCAACATACCAATTCTTTGAATCACATTTGAGAATATAAATTCGGAGTATTTCGGTCTCAAAAGGAGGAAGACAACCCAAACATTTCAACAAAAAACCACAACATCCAGAATAAATTTGGAGATCCCAAATTAAACCCTAACGGTATAAATCATAGAGATAAGAGCTTATCTTTCATTTTGAAGCCGCCGCGAAACCACCTTTCGAGACCTTTAAACCCTCACCCTCTCTATTGCCGCTTCGCCGTCGCGCCGAAAACTCAAACGCATCGCAAACTCATACACACATCGCCGTCACCCTCAAACCGCTCCATCGCGAATCATCCGCCATCGTTATCCCCTAAAAAAAACATTAGACCGTGAGATTCCTTTTCTTGCTAACATTTTAACTCTTTTTATGTTTGATTTGTGTAGAATGTCGAGATGGAAGAATAGAGAGGACGAAGGAAGAAGAGGACGAATGCGCAGACGAAAAAGAAGGGAGAACGAAGAGCGAGGAGAGGAGATGGAATCGCGAAGAAGTTGAATTGGAGAGAGGAGAGGAAGATGGTGGAAGGTTTAGGGATTTGGGAGGATTGGGTGTATTTTGTTTTCTTTGTTTTTTCTTTACATTGTAATTGTCTGCGCGCACGCTCATGGTAGTGACCGTGAGCCATCACCACACGCCATACCCTCACGATCAGATCGGATCACACGACTCATATCGCTGCGTCCCCACCATAACCCACACACCCTGCTCACACTCAATCCATCAGCCTCAATTAACTCTTAATCTTTTTTTAATCAATCATTAATCTTAATCAAACCCTTATAACTAGCCGCCACTTGACTTTTTTTTTTTTAAATTAAACTAATAATCTTTTTCTGATTTAACCTTTTAATTAACTTATTTAATTAGTCTTTTTATCTAATTTGCCTTCAATAAACCTTTTTATTAATTAATATGAAATTGATCATACTCTAAGATGAAAAAAAACCATTTCATTTTAATAAACTTAAAAAATAATAACACTTTTTTTATTAAGAGAATTTTAGTTAGTTTGTCCTTTTTTTTATTCAATAATAAAATCCCTTTTATTTAATAAAACTCATTTAATATTTAAAATAATTCCAAAAATAATCCCTTTTCTTAATTTAAAAATAAACTTTTGTCTAATAATAATTAAATTTTTTTAATGAAAAAAAACAATTTATTTTTCTTCCAATCTAATCAACTCCAAACATTTTATTAAACCTTATCATTAAAAAATAACATTTTCATAATATCAAATCCCAATAAACCAATTCTACTTTTCTTAAGGTCAAATTAATAACAGTAATTTTTCTCATAAATTAAATCAATCACAATGTCAACAAGATAATATAACTTTTCTTAAAATCAATTCAACGCTTTTCTTCAAATCAATCGACTAAAATTCAACTTCTTTTAATTCAATCAATCGTGCACGCTTCCGATTCCACTCACATATTCACTATCCACTTTCACGCACTTAGCGCTTTCATGCTGTTGCACCCCAATTTTTGACCTTAAGATTTCCCCTCGTTGTGCATTCTCTTCCTTGTGTGTTATCTTTATGTTTTGTATGTATGCTTATTATCACTAACCAGCTCGTGCAGGTACGTGTGAATGTCAGACAAGACTTGGTATTCGTTCTCCCAGCTGTGTATTCTAAGGCGTACCCATTTGTTTTCTTTTCTAAAGTTTCCCGCTGTTTTGTTTATCTCATTGATTCCTCAGAGGCCTCAATGCAAATCTCAAGGTTCATTAAGGATGTTACTATAATTCTACTCGTCGGATCAAGGGGGCCTCGGTGGATTCAATGAAAGTCCTCTCATTAATAATACAAGATGGTGATAAGCTCAAGAATCGTTGGAGATCTACAATGTCATCAAATTCCTTGAAGTTATTCCCGACGAGAGGTTTGAAATCAAAATCGTGAGTACAAGTAGTTTGGCTGCATATATTGGTTTGGTTTGGCTGCAAATAATGGTTCAATATCCGTTGGAATGGTTTTAGGCCCCGATTGTTGTCGTAGGGCGATCCAAATTCTTACATTTATGATGTGTTTTAGGAAAGAATCCAAGTATGCAATATCAGGTCTTCTGAACCAAGGACAAATTCAATTCATCCCATTTGGCTCATACCATGCGAGCCGTATGGTTAATTCCATAATACATAGAAGAGTGGAAGTATAAAGTGATTTATTAAAAGAGCAGCAAGTTGTTTGAAGTTTTACAGTTCCATGTTAATTTGTTTGAAAAGAGAAACTCCTAACTGGTGCAATTGACAGCCTAAGGCCATACAAGGCTTTTAATATAATAACTTTTTACATCAGACAGGATATAAGAAAACTATATCTTCGTATGCAACAGTACTTGGTCTGCATTTATCCATGAATCCTTCGCATCAACTATGTAAGAACTAGCGATGCCTCCACTTCTCCTTGGCTTCTAAATCTCTCGTACGACTGTGTGCAAACAATACTTCCAAGAGCACCTAGCAAACAAAGATAACATACAAGGTCCAATCATGAGACGCCGACGACCGCTGCTAGCAGATTTTCGTAACAGGCAGAAGAAAAGGCTGCCACAACCTGCAAATTAAGAAATCAACACCTGCAAAAAACACAAGAATGAGTGAGGGTCTTCATAGCAGCAAGTCACAACTCTGTTCAAGGAAACAGAAGATCCATCAGTCGTCAACTAATCACGACAACACGGTGAAACCTGTCAAGACTAACAACAATATTCAGATAAGGTTATACAAGGAGAAACTCAAACACAAAATCATTATTGGCGTGAATAAAAATGCCATGTACCAGCACATTGCACATACTACTTTACCCTGTTTTGACATACTCACAACAATACTATCACTACATGAAATGAGAGTAACGTTTGAAGTCATGATTTCTGAAGTACGAGGTCGATGACGCGTAGATTTAAACACGTCTTAAACGTTGCATAAATATTACAATTGGTACTTGCATTCCTAAAAGAGATCAAGATTGCTAATGGAAGCTCACCAAACCACCCAAGCCAATAACCTGCAAAGAACCGAAAACCAGCAGCACAATGTGCCCCGAGCAAATCCCTTCATGCCTCTTTAACCTCTGTCAAACATATGCCAGAATTGATGAGAGAAGTATGCGATTGATAAACATATAATCCGAGGTTAAGGCTATGGTACCTGACAACTCTCGAGTTCTCCAAGTGTGTCTACCGCAAGTGCCTTGTCAAGAACCACCTGAACTGATAACATGGAGACAGGAAGTTATAACCAGTTGCTTCATTGTTTAAACTCAGGAAACAAAACCAGCAGACGCCATTAAACCAGCAGATAACATGAAGAAGGAAAGTAACAGAAGATTTACCTTCAGCGGTTGCAGTTTTCAAACTCATTCAGCGACTCCCATTTAGAGCCAGACATCCATAATGGATCCACCACAACTATCAGAACTTACTCTAGGCCGCATATATCTTCCCTGGCCCAAAATCATCACTATCTGCACCTGCTAAATCATCAATCCAAAGTTAGTAATCAGTTGGAGAATATACCAATTTAAAGGGAAAAGATTCCCAAGACATTGAATCTAGACAATCAGAGCATTTAACATAATTGGCAAAATCACACAGGAAGAGATTTTCTCGTTAGTAGGCATTTATGAAATCAGATGAAAGAAGAAAGTTTTCAAATCCTCTCTAACACCAAAAAGGAAGGCTCAATCAGGCATTCAAATATCTTAATCAGATTTTAAAACAAAAATCTCAAAGATCTTAATGAGATTTTAAAACAAAAATCCCTCTTTGAGCCTATAAAAGGGAGAGATTCGAAGAAAAAAAAGAGGTGGAGGATCATCACAAGAAACCCTACATTTCGTGAAAATCAAAAAAAAGGAAGAATACTTATCTTCATCGCCATCGCGAACCTCCTTCCACCCGCCGTCAACAGCCAATCTTCCACACCGCCAAAACCTTCGTCAGAGCTTGTGAACCATCCTCAACTACTATGAAACCCTTGTTGCCATCCAGAACCGCGTCTCGTCACCTCGAGTCCCCATTTTGGTAATTGCTTTGTTGTATAATGATGTGAATCCTCTAATTTGTGTTTGATTTAACAGGTTGAGAAAAAAAGAGGGAAAGGCGATCGAGAAAGTAAGAAACGCGAAGACAGACGCGAAAGAAAAAAGAAGAAAAGGAAAAGAAGAATGGTGGGAGTGAAAAAGAGAAAGAGATGACGGAATGAGAGTGTAAACGAGAGAGGAGAAGCGATTGAGAAGGGCGAAAACGAGAGATCGAAAGGGGAAAGTGGGGAATTAGGGTTCATCATTTTTTTTCTATTTTGTTAATCCTTGTTTATGTTGTAATCACCTACACCACGCACACACCTACCACACTAACCACGTTTAACCACCTTAATCAGCATTTAACTTTTTTAATTAACTAATTAACTTTTTTTTTAAATAATTTAATAACCCTTTAGTTAAAATCAGTTTATATCTTTTTTTTTTACTATTTAGATAATTAGTCACTTAATAATTCATATCTAATAATTATTTATTTAAATCAACCTCATAATCTTTTTTAATAAAAGCAACTTTTTTTAAAAATCTTGTTAATTCCTATTAAATGTTTTGCTAATTAAATTAACTTTTCTCAACTTAATAATCCTTTTATTATTAATTAAGTATTTAGTCACTATTAAAACTTTCATAACAAAATTTCATCTCTTTATCAAGTTTATTTAATTAATAATAATTTAGTTTTTAGAAATAAATATTAATGAATCCCCTTTTTATTATTTCATAACCAATAACTTAGTTCTTTTTATAACAAATGAAAGTATATCACTTCACTTAAGTTTTTATAATAAAATCAAGATCAATGTAACTTTTTTTTAAATCTTTAATTTATAGATAATCCCATCTAAAATCAACTCATCTTAAAATCAACCTCTCGCTTAAAATTAATCAACTAAAATCAACTCACATCGTAAAATATAATCAGTCGTGCACGCCTACACTTCACATTCACTCTCACACACTTCAGCGCTTTCATGCGTACATGTATGCTTTACTTATTTGCCCTTTATTATTCCCGCAATTTATCTTACAGTAATTTACATTACTGTCATTTACATTTTCCGCACTGCATTCCGTCCAAAGGAAAAACCTACATATGATTCAACAATGGTGTGTAGTGCACGTCATTTGCATCATCCTCCCACATGATCCTTGATCCCATTCAAGTCGATCTTTAAGATAGATCCTACCCCATAGGAAGGACCGTTATCTTTTACAACATAGGAAAACATTCAACCCAACTCAAATATTCAAACACATTAGAGAAAGATTTTAATCATCTTAAGCGAGATAGAATCTCCACCCCACATCAATACAATCAATATCGTAGGAACTTTGCCTTAAGAGAGATAGAGGCGTACCTCGTCGATCCCTATCCGAGTACTTAAGCCCTTCTCTTAAGACGATGCAAAGACTATTTTCCCACAATTTGTGGCGGTTAAATCTCCCTTAAAATGACAACTCACTTTTTCTCCTAAAATCAATCAATCAACTACCCTAAACCCGTAGGAACTTTGACCACAGTCAAAGAACTCCTAAAACCCTTTAGGAGAACTACAAGTACTCTGATTCCACTCCTATAAGGATATGTAGGCATAAGATGCGACATCTTATCGAGTATACTTAGAAATAAACCCCTAGGTCTTTTAAACATTAAGCAGATAAACACATAGCAATAAACAAACATAAAACAAGAGGTTCCTGTAGAGTACTACAAAAACTTAGGATGCTAGTACCTTCCCTAAGTTTAACCAACCCCCGAACCTAAAACTCTCTAAACCTTGCATTTGCATTGCATTGTGGGAATTTCGATCTTTATCCCTTCCTTTGGACAAATCAAAGTTCGGTTGCAAAATGAATTAAAGATTTAAACTAATTAATAGTTTGGTATCCGAATTTCACCACGACACATGCGTGTGTATGCTTTTACTTTATCCGCAATTTATCTTTATCTGCAATTTATTTTATCGCATCGCATACGTCCAAAGGAAGAATCTACGTATGACTTAAACAATCATACGTATGCATCTCATTTGCATCATATTACCCCATGATCCTTGATCTCATTCAAGTCGATCTTTTAAGTTTAGATCCTACCCCATAGGAAGGACCTCTTCTTTTATCTTTACAACATAGAAAAACAACTCAAATCAAACTATTCAACATATTACAGAGAACAAAATGTTAATCATCTTAAGCGAGATAGAACCTCCACCCCACAACAATACAATTCCTACAATTTGTGGCGGTTAAATCTCCCTTAAAATGACAACTCATCTTTTCTCCTAAACTTAATCAATCAACTACCCTAATCCGGTAGGAACTTTGACCACAGTCAAAGAACTCCTCAAACCCTTTAGGGGAACTACAAATACTCTGATTCCATTCCCGTCAGGATATGTAGGCATAAGATGCAATATCTTATCGAGTATACTTAGAAATAAACCCCTAGGTCTTTTACCCTTAAGCAGATAATCCTTAGCAATAAACAACATAAAAACAAGAGGTTCCGGTAGAGTGCTACAGAAACTTAGGATGCTAGCACCTTCCCTAAGTTTAACCAACCCCGAACCTAAAACTCTATAACCTTTGCATGTGCATTGCATTGTGGGAATTTCGATCTTTATCCCTTCCTTTGGACAAATCAAAGACCGGTGGTAAAATGAATTAAGATTCAAATTAATTAATAATTTGACATCTGAATTTCACCGCGACAGAAATGGCGACTTCACTGGGGATGCCTCAGCGGGTTTCCCTATCTTGTTTTATTTTGCTTCTTTATTATCTGCTTATTTGCTTATTTGTATATTTGTTCTTTATTTCTTTGGGTTGATATCTTTGAGTGGTGAGACAAAGTCCTACACCCGGACTTGAGAGAAATTATGATAGGATGGTGATATATTCAACGAGGCTTATAGGGAGTGAGTCCCGACCAAGCTAACTCGAGAATCCCGCTTAGTTGAGACCCTTTTGAAAATGGTTCAGTTGAACGAGTTTAATCATGAAAACTTTTACTATTTTCAATTGGAGTCCATGATACTAAGGACCGTAGTTACCTTTAACCCCACTTTGGCCTTTATTAGGACGTAGTGCGAGACTATGAGGGAGTAGTTTTGAAATAATGCTACGTGATGTTACACTCAAAAGAAGTTCTCTTGAGAATATTATTAACCACTGAGTCAGTCGAGAAATTGATAATATCCGAAAGATGGACTAATGAATTTGGGAACCTTTTTAGAACCTTCTTCTACAGGTACAATCCATATTTAGTCCACGTCCTTTGGGAATGGGTACACCCTTTGGCTCCATGATCGTTGCAAACCTAAGGTCCCCTTGTTGTTTGTTTATCTCTGTGTCTCTATGTGCTTACTTATGTTTGTTGCATTCATATGGCATCATACTACATTAGGTTTCATGGAATTTAGTTTTATTTATAAACATTACAAAACCAATATGGATTACAAAAGAAAAATATTTTGATATATTCTTTTAAGAGTCCTAACTTGGATGTCCTAAGGAAATTAAGGGCACTAATTGAAAAATAAAGAAACTCAAAAAGACAAATATAAGAGGCTTCCCTCATCATTGAAGACCAATAGAAGTTCAAAAGACTTTCATCAATATTGAAGATCTAAGTAAACAAGGGTTTCCTTCCTTATTTTCCAACAAGACATAGAGGATTTATTTTCCTCTATCACATTACTCCTTAGAAGTTAATCGTGGACGAACTTATCTTCAAGAAGATCCAATTGGAAGAGCAGATCAAGAAGCCCAAAGCAGGACTTCCTTAGGGTTTTATTAGCTTTTATTTAGCTATTATGTAAGGACTTTTATAAGAATATTATCTGTAATCCGATATTAAAAAAAATAAAAAATAAAATAAAATAATAATAAATGAATTTTCTTTGGCATTTTGTAACGTTTATAAATACTTGAGTTCCATGAAACCTTTCGTTTTGCATTCTTGCATTTGCATTTTGCATTTTGCATCAACATGGTATCCTTTGCATTCCATGGGGTCTCACTCTTGCTTTATCTTCACAGACCTCAAGCTGAATCATCAATACAACACTCGAGCCAGTCAACGCCAGAAGATAGATCAACTGGAACGGGAAAACAAGGTGCTCCGTGATGAAGTTGCAGTACTAAAGGGAAATTTGGAGAGGTTGAATGGGTTGGTCGAAGCCTTGTCCAATCAATCCACACTCAACAATCAAGATGTTCAAAGGACTGTTATTTCGGAAGTGGTATCAACACCGATCCCAGTGGTGTCTACTGTTGCTGAAGTGACTTATAGCATGCCAATAGGTTTCCCATGGGGGATGCCTCCTCATTTCATTTCGGATGGCTATCGTCCACCCGTTCCTGAGGTCCCTGCCGTAACCACTGTTCAAGCCGTTCCTGCGACTACTGCCGTAATAACCACTGCACCCCCGCATGTGAATGCTACTCCATATATGTTGGACGAACCAATTTTTCATGGGTCATCAAGTGAAACTGTGGGTTTTGAAGAGAGGATGGATGGATTCCAAGACCAATTTTCTGAGATGCAAAAGGAATTGAAATCTCTTCGTGGGAAGGAACTGTTTGGCAAAAGTGCCTCTGACTTGTGTTTGGTCCCAAATGTCAAGGTTCTGCTGAAATTTAAGGTCCCCGATTTTGAAAAATACAAAGGGAATACTTGTCCTCAAAGTCATCTTATCATGTATGCTAGAAAGATGTCTGCACAAACTGACAATGACCAATTGCTCATTCACTATTTCCAAGATAGTCTGACAGGCGCCGCGCTCAAGTGGTATATGGGGTTGGATAGTGCAAAGATTCGAACTTTCAATGATTTGGGTGGAGCCTTCATCAAGCAGTATAAGTATAATATGGACATGGCTCCTGACCGTGATCAGTTGAGGGCCATGGCTCAAAAAGACAAAGAGAATTTCAAGGAGTATGCTCAGCGTTGGCGCGAGTTAGCCGCCCAAGTCGTACCACCATTGGAAGAAAAAGAGATGACCAAAATTTTTCTAAAGACTCTGGGTCCTTTATTTTATGAGAAAATGGTAGCAAGTGCACCCAGTGACTTCACCGAAATGGTAAACATGGGAATATGTTTAGAAGAGGGGATTCGCGAAGGAAGACTGGTCAAGGAATGGAGTATCCTTAACAATGCTAAAATGTATGGGAGTGGTTTTGTGAAAAAGAGAGAACATGAAGTAAGTGTTGTGCAACGGGGACGATCCAAGAAAGGGTATACGCCATCACATCAGGGTGCAGCAATATCGCCAGTGTTCAACGCTCCAGCTTATCAACCATAGTTTTCTCAACCGTATCAAACTCCCATGGCTCTATAGCCGCAACATCAACAAAATCAGACATTCAACGATCAGAGTCATGTACACAGAAGAATAGACTTTGATCCCATCCCGATGATATATGCTGACTTGTTCCCAGCTTTGATTCAAAAAGGTCACATCCAGACGAGAGCTCCACCTAAGGTACCCAAGAAACTTCCGTACTGGTACAAAGCTGACAAATTTTGCCCATACCATCAAGGTGCTCCAGGCCACGATATTGAGAACTGTTACAGTTTGAAAGCAAATGTTCAAAGGTTGGTTAAGTGCGAAATCTTATCCTTTATGGGTCCCAATCCTAACATACAGGATAATACTTTACCTCAGCATGGTTCGTCCTCCGTGAGCATGATCCAAGGTTATTTGGGAAACTCATATCAATGCAATGTCTGAAGATGAATCTAAAGGCTACATATCAGACGGTTTTGCAAGCCTCCCCATCCCATACGAAGACTCAATAGAATCCAAGGGAAAGGACTTATCTGGCATTTTCACTCTGTTTGCTTGTGTGTATTTCATAAAAGCATGTTTGGCTTGTAGGGTTTGTTTATTTTGAATAATTAATGCAATAAAATGTTTGTCTTGAAGAAATCCATTCATTTCACTCATAAAATGTTTTTCATGACTTATAATGCCAACTTTATCCAATTTTCTTTTCACTTTGGTGAATAATTGGAAGGAGGATGACGAAGTAAAACGCATGATCTTGTGGTATGCTTTTGAATAAAAACCCTACTGATGATGTAAGGCATTGTTTCAAACCTCCTAAAACACCAGAAATAGTTAACCCTTCTTTTAAGCCGTGAGAAAGGATCTGTTTTTTTTTCTCTCCCAAATCAAAACCTCGTTTTTTAACCTGGGGCAGGGTATCAAAAAATAAGCATCTTCCAAAAATTGGGTGGGCACAAATATATTTTAGCCTTTTATTCCTCTGTTTTACAAATCATAACTAAACCCAGAAAGTCCTAATTGAAGTAAGGTTTAGTTTGAAAGCATACTCGTTGAAATATCGTTTCCTAACTCCTATAAGCCATGCTCAATTTTTTGGCTTTATAAAATCAATCCATATCCTAACTAGTGATTTCGGTCACAAGTTATTATGATATCTCTTTTTAAAACTTTAAGACAAACATATATGTTGTATTAATAGTTTCAGAATTAACATTTCCGACTTGCTAACTTCGCTTGATATCTTGGAAAATTTTCATGCGAACATCGGTGACGAGTTCAGTCTATTAGAATTTGAAGACTCTGCTAAACTGGGGAAAGATTGTTTCCATTTGGTTTACTCTGTACAAGTTTGACTTCCTAAAGAGAAAGTTTGAAGACTCAGTTACACCGCTAATCAGGAGCAGTTACGTCGAGCTTCTGCGAATCTCTACAAGAGTTTGAAGATAGTGGGGCATTTAGACGCCATGTTCTCTATAAAATCCTCTCGAGATAACCTTTTCTCATGAACCATGTAACTTGGGGCATGTGAGAGTCAAAGGGAAACTCCAGTTGGTGACTTGAGAATTCCCATTGAGTGGATTGGCTTCACCTCTCCAGCGAAGTGGATGTTTATTTCATCCCTACGAAGCCTCGACTCCGGCATATTCAGCAGCTTTGTTAACTCCAGTTTCCCCGTGTTAAATGGATATTTATTTCATCCATGGAGGTTCTCCAAGTTATGAGTTGGATTTGTTCCATAATGGATATGTATTCTCATTTTCAACAGGATACCCAGATTCCTCTTGACAATTCTTCAGTAAGATCAAGATGTTTTATATTCCCCTGATGGAAAGTTTTGAAACCTCGAGACAGGATGATGATCCCATATTTGGCCCTCCGTCTATCCACGGTGATGTTTCTATCTTTGAAGATTGGTCTGATATTTGTTTCCCAGAGGTCTCCCACAGCAAGTGTACATTCTCTAAGCAATATTTGATCTGTGAAGATTTGGTTTGAGTGCCCTCCGCCCGAGATGTTTATTTCACCTCCGTTTGCCTTTGTTCGTTTGTTTTGACAGCATAGGCATATGCATAGCATATAGATAGTTAGCATAGCATGTACATTTTGCATCTTTGTGTTTGTTTATTCTGTCACTTTTGGTCGTGTTTATCCCCTAAGTGACTGGGTTTGTCTTCTCCCTCCAAGTAAAGTTGTAAGCTCTAGGCAGAAAAGAGCACGATATTTCCATTTCCCCATGAAGCTTGATCCTCATGGAAGACAATTGTTTTAGTACGTTCCCTTTTGAGTTCATACCTCAATGGTCGAGTCTTGCTTGACAGTTTCTCTTCGGCTATTTCCCGAAGTGAACTTCGGTCCTTGACAATCGCAATGGTGGATATCTCCAACTTTTGAATATTGGATTCAATGTGCATTTATTTTGCACCTGGCTCCCCAGGAAGGGTCTTTATGAAGATTATCATTGTAGACAGATGTTTCTCCAAGAATATTACAAGGATTCCTCAACAATTTACATATGGATTGCAAGCAATCTCTTTATTTGAGCAACTCATTTCAATCAGGTTTTCTATCAAGATGACAAATGGTAGTCTCCTCAAGACAGTTTGTCCATCCCCAGCGATTTTATCAAGATTATCAACCTGACAGGTCGGCATATCTTTGGAAATCTACCAGAGAAGTTTGTCGAAGACTTTACAGATATTTTCTCTTTATTTGAGAATCTATGGAGTTTCAGACATATTTTATAACTACAGCAAAGAAGATACTCCTCAAGAATTTGCTCCCCAGTGAGTTCACTACACAAGTCTGGTTCTATCAAATAGCATCTCTTCCAAAGATCCTCGATAAAGCTTTACAATCTCCAGTACATCCTTTTGGGTCAGACACCTTTTCTTAGGCTTCCATACGTTTGGTAGTAGGTGATTTTTCCTTCTTTGAGTTTATTACCTTTTCTTAGGCTATCATATGTTTGATAGTAGGTAATATACCATCCATTTTGGTCAGATACCTTTGCTTAGGCTTCCAAGATTGGTAGTAGGTCATCTTTCCTTTGTGTTCACCTTTTCTTAGGCTATCATATGTTTGATAGTAGGTATCACACATGTTTCTGGTCAGACACCTTTTCTTAGGCTGCCATATATTTGGTAGTAGGTGATCTCTCCTTTCAAGTTTATTACCTTTTCTTAGGCTATCATATGTTTGATAGTAGGTAATATACCATCCATTTTAGTCAAATACCTTTGCTTAGGCTGCCAAGATTGGTAGTAGGTCATCTTTCCTTTGTGTTCACCTTTTCTTAGGCTATCATATGTTTGATAGTAGGTATCACACATGTTTCTAGTCAAACACCTTTTCTTAGGCTGCCATATGTTTGGTAGTAGGTGATCTCTCCTTTCAAGTTTATTACCTTTTCTTAGGCTATCATATGTTTGATAGTAGGTAATATACCATCCATTTTGGTCAGATACCTTTGCTTAGGCTGCCAAGATTGGTAGTAGGTCATCTTTCCTTTGTGTTCACCTTTTCTTAGGCTATCATATGTTTGATAGTAGGTATCACACATGTTTCTGGTCAGACACCTTTTCTTAGGCTGCCATATGTTTGGTAGTAGGTGATCTCTCCTTTCAAGTTTATTACCTTTTCTTAGGCTATCATATGTTTGATAGTAGGCAATATACCATCCATTTTGGTCAGATACCTTTGCTTAGGCTGCCAAGATTGGTAGTAGGTCATCTTTCCTTTGTGTTCACCTTTTCTTAGGCTATCATATGTTTGATAGTAGGTATCACACGTGTTTCTGGTCAGACACCTTTTCTTAGGCTGCCATATGTTTGGTAGTAGGTGATCTCTTCTTTCAAGTTTATTACCTTTTCTTAGGCTATCATATGTTTGATAGTAGGTAATATACCATCCATTTTGGTCAGATACCTTTGCTTAGGCTGCCAAGATTGGTAGTAGGTAATCTTTCCTTTGTGTTCACCTTTTCTTAGGCTATCATATATTTGATAGTAGGTATCACACATGTTTCTAGTCAGACACCTTTTCTTAGGCTGCCATATGTTTGGTAGTAGGTGATGTCTCCTTTCAAGTTTATTACCTTTTCTTAGGCTATCATATGTTTGATAGTAGGTAATATACCATCCATCTTGGTCAGATACCTTTGCTTAGGCTGCCAAGTTTGGTAGTAGGTCACCTTTCCTCTTCATGTTGCCTTTGCTTAGGCTATCATTTGATAGTAGGTAACATGCGTTTCTTGTTTCAACCAGAGATCTTTGCTTAGGCTACCACGCGTTGGTAGTAAGTTATCCTTCACTTTCAAGTTCCTCGCCAGTTGTTCGAGCTACTGTACTCTTAGTGATATTATTATATCTTATCTTTATTTTGGAAATTCTGTGATGCTGGTTTTCCTCGTGGAGTCCCACTTTGTGAGTCCGTCTTTTTCGTTGCTTCTGAGTCTCTCGTGTGCTGTGTCTAGTTTTCCCCCTGTGACATCTTTTCCTCACATGACCCTTTGTCTTGCATTCTCATGTCATTGCATATCATTTGCATTCAGTGGTTTCTTAGGGCCATAAATTCGTGCTATGTTTATATTTAAGTCCCTCCTATCTCGTCGAGACGAAGATTTCAATCTCCACATCTCCAGATAGAAGAAACTTAAATAGGGGCATCTGTCACACCCTAATTTTTGACCTTAAGATCCCACCCCTTCATTTTTTCTACGTGTTTTCTTTTTACTTTGGTACGCATGTTTATTACAACTAACAAGGGTGTGCAGGTGCATTAAATTCAAATAGAGATGGCACTCACAATCCTATCCTTCCCGACATGGTCGTTTGATTCTTATCCAAGTTATGCTTATGGTGATTGCATCGTTTAAGTAGCTTGTGACAGGTTCAAGAAGATCTTCATATAGTTCATCAGACATTGAGCCCAAGTTTCTATCAAAATTCACGACAAGATTCACAAGCCGTTTTGAATTCAAATTGTTGTATTTGTCCCCGAAGATCAAGAGGAAGTCTAGATCGATGTGTGAGGAGTTGGGTCTTGTTCTACAACAGGGAGTTCATCATATTTAGGCTCATCATAAAATCCATACTACTAAGTTGCCGCATACTACGCAAATGGGAATCTCATAAGAACCAGATTTATGGTGAACTTTTGTTTGATTGATGCATCAATACGTTTTATGGATAGTCATTTGGGTTTCATTGAGATAAGCTTTCTCTAGCGTTCAAAGGAATATTCCAAATGCTTGATTTTAAGACCCGTCTTTATTTTCATCAAAAGTTTAAGGAGGCATTGCTCAGACTCTTAAAATTCAATAGAGATCTGAAGAAGCATTAATATCTTAAAACCTTTTGTGTATGCTACATCATAATTATTACAAGCAGAGTTTAATTCAAGAAATTGGAATAATATTCAAGACATAAACCCATCACGAAATTTGAAGAGTTATTGATTATTGAATCTTTGATCCAGTATTGATTATGTCTTTACTACACCACGGACAACGAGTCTATGTGAAAGGACTTGTTTCTATCCCGAGGCTACGATTTAGTTCTATCATTTGTGAAGTGAAAGACGTCTGTTATCGTCCATCTACAAATTAATAATTTAAATACATTGAACTTTTTTTGGGAAGGTATAACATAGTCAAAGTTGTTAAATATACGAGGACATTGCATTTTGAGTGATAAAGGAGATTTCAAAGCAACTTTCTCTTTAAAATGTCGGAAGTACATTTTCAAGGTTCTAAAAAAGGCTAATGCTATCTTCGGGCACTTAAGCAAGATCAGCCTCCACACCTTCGAAGTCAGCTCCAGCAAAGTACCATTAATGGACATGAAGAGAAAGCTAGAAGAATTAAGGAAATAATTGAGATGGGCATAGCCGAACAACCATTGTGGCAAGTCGCTTTTGTTCTCTCTCGCATCATTGTGTAACATAAACACACACAGTTATGGCACCAGTAACCGGACTTGCGATTCAAACCTTTGCTATTGGCTACCAATTCAAGAAATCCATCGGCCGCTCCAACCGGACATGGGAGCAATTCCTGCAATGCACAAATCTGTTCATGTCAGCCCTCACATGTATCAAGGCGGATTGATAAGCTAAAACGTAAACTTGTTAAAGTCGGTACCATATTAAGAACTGGGAGGCATTCAAATGCCACAAGAAGACTCATCGCGTTTTAACGTAGTTAACCTGTCAAAGAAGACAATTAGAGTTATTGCAATTTAAAGTATACAAATTCTTGCGTTTTTTAGAAAGTTGCTTTTGGAAAAACCTTATGTTAAGCTCAAAATATTCTCCACTCGATGAATCGTTGATGTTGAAGACTTCCCACCATGGTGTAACCGGCTGCAATAGCAATTCCTTTTGTTGCAGACTTGATCTCGACCATGAGCCAAAACCTGTCAAAGTAACACAGCTAACAATCAGAACAACCATTATAGAAACAAGTTGAAGTAAAAAAAAGGACTTAAGAAGAATAAATTTAAGTTTCAACCCTCAGTTCGAATCATCATGGGGCGGAAGTTCGAGCGGCCGGAAGGGCGACAACTGAAGTTGTCACCAGCTCCCTGCCGAGCATCGAAAGAACATAATTTCGGACAAAACAATTATTTTCAGACAGCTTTCAACGTAGTTCAAAGCATTATGTTTCACTAAACCAATCAAAGGCAACAACAACAAGTTAAAGCCCTGGTTCAGACGGTTATGCCATCATCACTGCAAAAGGGACACATCATCTTTCTGAATTGGAATATTGCATCAGTTAGGTTGCATTCGTTTCAGACGGGAAAACTCAAAGGCTACAACAGTAACGAAAAGAAGAGTCAGATGTTTCCAGAAAGAAGGAAAAAGCAATTATGATCCAGCATAAATGGCAAGACCATCAAAGTCCAACGTGGCCAATTCAAATAGGGAAAATTGTCAAGAGCAATCAGTAAGAGAGCATCATAAGGCAGCACCCTCCAAATTCAATTCACGACAACGTCACAATCCAAAACTTGCCCAAAAATAGAAAACCGTCATCACGAAGGGACTGATTTATGACACCACCAAAATAATCCTCAAGATTCCTGCAAGCATTTACCATAATTAATCAATAGAAAGTGAGGAAGGAAACTTAGAGCCAATTGATTACCGACATAATTAATTCAGTCCTTAATCATATTCCAGACATAAACAGAAACAATTTCGACTTGCCAAAACAACATCCAACATGTCCATACGAATTTGGTAACGTTTTTAACCAAGAATTATTAGCAGAAGAATTGATTCACAAAACAATGGTAGACAAGATCAGACATAGTGAGCATAATCCATAAATCTGCAATCGTGAATTTCAAGACAAATTCGAAGCATGTTTAAGGCAAATCCATTTTACTTCCATATATATCAAAATCTGTTCAGCTTGAAATGGAAACATGTAAATCAACATACCAATTCTTTGAATCACATTTGAGAATATAAATTCGGAGTATTTCGGTCTCAAAAGGAGGAAGACAACCCAAACATTTCAACAAAAAACCACAACATCCAGAATAAATTTGGACATCCCAAATTAAACCCTAACGGTATAAATCATAGAGATAAGAGCTTATCTTTCATTTTGAAGCCGCCGTGAAACCACCTTTCGAGACTTTTAAACCCTCACCCTCTCTGTTGCCGCTTCGCCGTCGCGCCGAAAACTCAAACGCATCGCAAACTCATACACACATCGCCGTCACCCTCAAACCGCTCCATCGCGAATCATCTGTCATCGTTATCCCCTAAAAAAACATTAGACTGTGAGATTCTTTTTCTTGCTAACATTTTAACTCTTTTTATGTTTGATTTGTGTAGAATGTCGAGATGGAAGAATAGAGAGGACGAAGGAAGAAGAGGACGAATGCGCGGACGAAAAAGAAGGGAGAACGAAGAGCGAGGAGAGGAGATGAAATCATGAAGAAGTTGAATTGGAGAGAGGAGAGGAAGATGGTGGAAGGTTTAGGGATTTGGGAGGATTGGGTGTATTTTGTTTTCTTTGTTTTTTCTTTACATTGTAATTGTCTGCGCGCACGCTCATGGTAGTGACCGTGAGCCATCACCACACGCCATACCCTCACGATCAGATCGGATCACACGACCCATATCGTTGCGTCCCCACCATAACCCACACACCCTGCTCACACTCAATCCATCCGCCTCAATTAACTCTTAATCTTTTTTAATCAATCATTAATCTTAATCAAACCCCTATAACTAGCCGCCACTTGACTTTTTTTTTATAAATTAAACTAATAATCTTTTTCTGATTTAACCTTTTAATTAACTTATTTAATTAGTCTTTTTATCTAATTTGCCTTCAATAAACCTTTTTATTAATTAATATGAAATTGATCGTACTCTAAGATTAAAAAAAAAACCATTTCATTTTAATAAACTTAAAACAAATAATAACACTTTTTTTATTAAGAGAATTTTTGTTAGTTTGTCCTTTTTTTTATTCAATAATAAAATCCCTTTTATTTAATAAAACTCATTAAATATTTAAAATAATTCCAAAAATAATCCCTTTTCTTAATTTAAAAAGAAACTTTTGTCTAATAATAATTAAACTTTTTTAATGAAAAAAACAATTTATTTTTCTTCCAATCTAATCAATTCCAAACCTTTTATTAAACCTTATCATTAAAAAATAACATTTTCATAAAATCAAATCCCACTAAACTAATTCTACTTTTCTTAAGGTCAAATAAATAACAGTAATTTTTCTCATAAATTAAATCAATCACAATGTCAATAAGATAATATAACTTTTCTTAAAATCAATTCAACGCTTTTCTTCAAATCAATCGACTAAAATTCAACTTCTCCTAATTCAATCAATCGTGCACACTTCCGATTCCACTGACATATTCACTATCCACTTTCCTGCACTTAACACTTTCATGTGTATGTATGCTTTTACTTTATCCGTAATTTATCTTTATCTGCAATTTATTTTACAACAATTTATTTTATCGCATCGCATACGTCCAAAGGAAGAATCTGCGCATGACTTAAACAATCATACGTATGCATCTCATTTGCGTCATATTACCCCATGATCCTTGATCTCATTCAAGTCGATCTTTTAAGTTTAGATCCTACCCCATAGGAAGGACCTCTTCTTTTATCTTTACAACATAGAAAAACAACTCAAATCAAACCATTCAACACATTACAGAGAACAAGATGTTAATCATCTTAAGCGAGATATAACCTCCACCCCACAACAATATAATTCCTACAATTTGTGGCGGTTAAATCTCCCTTAAAATGACAACTCATCTTTTCTCCTAAACTTAATCAATCAACTACCCTAATCCGGTAGGAACTTTGACCACAGTCAAAGAACTTCTCAAACCCTTTAGGGGAACTACAGATACTCTGATTCCATTCCCATCAGGATATGTAGGCATAAGTTGCGATATCTTATCGTGTATACTTAGAAATAAACCCCTAGGTCTTTTACCCTTAAGCAGATAATCCTTAGCAATAAACAACATAAAAACAAGAGGTTCCTGTAGAGTACTACAAAAACTTAGGATGCTAGCACCTTCCCTAAGTTTAACCAACCCCCGAACCTAAAACTCTCTAACCTTTGCATGTGCATTGCATTGTGGGAATTTCGATCTTTATCCCTTCCTTTGGACAAATCAAAGACCGATGGTAAAATAAATTAAGATTCAAATTAATTAATAATTTGACATCCGAATTTCACCGCGACACTAGGGTTATACTAGCATAGTATATAAAATGTAATTTCTTATCCTTTCTTTGCCCTATAACAGCTCCTACAGCTTAATCGCTAGCGTCGCACATGATTTAGAAAGGTTCGACCCAATCTGGAGGTTGGATAATGGGTGCCGAGATCAACGCTTGTTTTAAAAAGTTGAATGCTTTGAGGCATTTTTCATCAAAGTTAAACTCGATATCTTTCATTAGGAGGTCGGTTAAAGGTTTGGTTATTTTAGAGAAGTCTTTGATAAAACGGTGGTAGAAACCAACATGTCCAAGAAAACTTTGGACTTCTCTGACGGTGTTAGGGGGTTTTAGGTTTTCTATCACTTCTATCTTGGCTCTATCTACTTCAATACCTCTTTCAGAGACTACATGTCCTAAAATTATACCTTCGGTGACCATAAAGTGACATTTATCCCAGTTTAACACTAGGTTAACATCAACACATCTTTTCAGGATTTTCTCAAGGTTATCAAGACAGTTTTTGAAATCAAATCCGCATACCGAGAAATCATCCACGAATAATTCCATAATTCCATCTAGGTAATCAGCGAAGATTGCTATCATGCAACACTGGAAGGTTGTTGGTGCATTACAGAGGATGAAAGGCATTCGTCTGTAGGCAAAGGTTCCATAAGGGCATGTAAAGGTAGTTTTTTCTTGATCTTCTGGATAGATAGGGATTTGGAAAATCCCGAATATCCATCAAGATAGAAAAAATATGAGTGTCTGGCTAAACGTTCCAGCATTTGATCTATAAATGGTAGGGGGAAATGGTCTTTTCTAGTAGCTTTGTTTAATTTCCTATAATCTATGCACATACGCCATCCTCTTTCTATACGTTTTACTACATGTTCTCCTTTCTCGTTTTGCACGACTGTGATGCCTCCCTTTTTGGGTACTACATGCACAGGGCTCACCCACTTACTATCCGAGATTTGATAAATTATACCTGCTTCTAGTAACTTAAGAACTTCCTTTTTTACAACATCACTCATTATAGGGTTTATCCTTCTCTGATGTTCTCTATAGGGTTTTGAGTCTTCCTCAAGTGAGACCTGATGCATGCACACATATGGACTTATACATTTTAGGTCAGAGATGCTATATCCTAAGGCTGAGGGATATTTACGTAGGACATATAAGAGTTGGTCTATTTCTCCCTGGTTTAAGGTAGCACTGACTATAACTGGATGGTTCATTTCTTCGTCCAAGAACTCGTATCTTAGATTCTTGGATAGTTCCTTAAGTTCTAAAACTGGTTTCTTAGGGCATGGTATTGGATTGGGGGTAAGGGATAAATATTTGTGTAGACTATCATCAATGTAGGGTTCCATAAATCCATCATCTTCCTTTATGAAGGTTGAAGGCAGTATGATAATTTCTTCTTGTTCTAGTTCCCTAATGCATTCATCAATGATGTCTATGGCATAACATGCATCTCCTAATACTTGGGCCATGAGAAACTTCGATAGAACGAATTCTATCTTTTTATCACCTACCTCAAAAGTCAACTTTCCTTTCTTGACATCTATTATGGCTCCTGTGGTTGATACGAATGGCCTGCCTAGGAGGATTGAGATTTCATCATCTTCTTTAATGTCCATGACAACGAAATCAGTCGGGATGAATAATTGACCGATCCTGACGGGGACGTCCTCCAATATGCCAACCAGATACTTGACGAATCTATCAGTTAACTGAAGAGATATCTTCGTAGCCTGTAATTCTCCTAGTTTTAACCTTTCAAAAACTGCCATAGGCATTAGGCTTATGCTAGCTCCTAAGTCTAGAAAAGCTTTATTGATGACACGACTCCCCAAAATACAAGGTATGGAGAAATTTCCAGGATCTTTCTCCTTTTTGGCAAGTTTATTTTCAGAAATGAAATTGCATTCCAAAGGTTTTGGATCGTCAAGTCTATGTTTATTGGTAAAGATGTCTCTGAGGAATTTTGCATATGAGGGTATTTGGGTGGTGGCTTCTGTGAAAAGGATTTCCACATGAAGTTTCTCTATGACTTTAATGAATTTCTATTATTGGTTATTGATCTTGGTTTATTTTAATCTTTGTGGATAGGGTATATGAGGTTTGTATGACGGAGGTGGTTCGTTAGTTTTTTCTATAATTTTTTCTTTGTCTTGGTTTTTCTGTTTTTTAAATCCTACTGGTTCCTCTACTTTGTCCGTGGGTACCATGCTTTCTTTAGAAGTCTTGAGTTCACTCAATGCCGGGTTAACTGGTTTATCATAAGGGGTCCCACTTCGTAAAGTAATTGCATTGGCTTGCCCTCATGGATTTTTTTGAGGTTGTCCAGGGAATTGCCTTCTGGGTGTAGTTTCGGGGGCTTGTTTTAAAGCTATTTGAGAGATCTGGGTTTCAAGCATCTTATTATGGGTGACTATTTGGTCTACCTGAGTTCCTAACTGGGTAGTTAGTTCATTTACATTAATGTTCTGGTTTAGGAATTCTTTATTTTGCTGGGTTTGAGCCGTAATGAAGTTTTCCATGATTTTCTCAAGGTTCGGCTTAGGTTGCACAGCTTGCATAAGCGGGTTTTGTCTTTGAGCTTGAAAACCAGATGGTCTCGGAGGTGCAGCGTTTTGGATAGGGTTATTATTTTTGTAGGAAAAATTTGGATGATTCTTCCATCCAGGGTTGTAAGTGTTTGAAAATGGGTTCCCTTGGGTATAGTTGACCTCTCCTGAATGAGTTTCATTCAGCAGATTGCACTCTGTTAATTGGTGTCCTTTGGCTCCATATAATTTGCATTCAGTTGAGACTGCTGCTGCAACAACTGAATTTGCACACATATGTTCGACTTTAAGGGCTAAAGCGTCCATTTTGGCTTGCATCATGTCTATAGAACTTATCTCATGTATTCCTCCTTGGGCTTCTTTCTTCTCCACCGTTGCTTACTATATCCCCCATTAACAATGGTTTTGAGCCATATCCTCGATGAGAGCGCAAGCTTCCGGGTAAGGTTTATTCATCAGAGCGCCACCTGCGGCGGAGCCGATGGTCATCTTAGTGTTATAGTGAAGTCCATTATAGAAGGTTTGAATGATTAGTCATGATTCCAGGCCATGGTGCAGACATATTCTCAACAGGTCTTTATATCTCTCCCAAGCCTCGAAGAGTGATTCACCTTGGTTTTGAGTGAATCTAGTTATCTGGTTCATAAGAGCAGCTGACTTGCTTGGGGGAAAATATCTAGCAAGGAAAACTCTCATAATATCTTCCCAAGTTGTTATAGAATTGGCTGGAAGGAAATCTAACCAAGTAAGGGCTTTATCTCTGAGGGAAAAAGGAAATAGTCTTAGACGAATCACCTCAGGAGTAGCACCGTTGGTTTTAAAAGTGATAGCTAATTGAATAAAGGTTTTTAAATGTTGGTTCGGGTTCTCCATAGGGAGACCCGCAAATTGGTTTTGTTGTACTAATTGTAATAGGGAGGGTTTTAGTTCAAAATTGTGAGCAGGAATATTGGGGTTCACAATACTAGAACTAGGTTCGTCATTGGATGGCTGGGCGAAATCCTTAAGGGTTTTTTGGTTACAATCTTTGGCCATAGTTTCCCTAATTCTACGAAGTAAGAGACACGCGTGAGCGTAACGTTCAGGTTCCTCTAAAGGATCTATAAGACTACCGGTGCTGCGATTTCTTCATATTGACCAGTAGGTAAAAACCTTAGTCTAGACAGTGTGACAACAGGGTACGAAATTTTGACGTAATTGGTCCCCGACAACGGCGTAAAAAACTTGATGCTCAATTTCGCAAGTATACGAATAGAGTCAGAGTAATATAAAAGATTATCGATCCCACAGAGACCAAACGTCAATCTTTCGATTACTGTTGTTACGATGTTTATCTAAGGCAAATCAATTGGGAATTGGTTCGTGCAAAATAAAAGTAAAGTGCGAGAATAAATTTAATATTAAAATAACAGACTTGGATGTAATTCACATAGCTGGGTAGTATTCCAAATGCGTATAAATAGAACGTCTTATGGGGTCCTGTTTTCTACTCGTGAAAAGAACTAATTTAACGGGAATTGTCGCTTTCGCATATTCAAAACCGTGCTTATCCCCTAATCGATCCCTCTTATTGTCACTTATAAAAAGGGGCGCATTTCATTAGAGCGATTAAACTTATTTTTAAGAAATATAGTTTACTGACTTAGTTGAAAAGTATTTTGACTTGGAATTTCTAACAAAAAGAGGTTATACGAACCGAACTTTAAATCCATAAACGCGTCCGAAAATAGTTTTAAAATCGTTTTTCTAAAGCATTAAAGATTCCTACTTAACTGGACCAAGCGCTTTCGCTTCCTTTGAACAATTAAGACTAACCAAGTTTATCTAAAGGTTGGACGACTTTCGATCTTACCCAACAGATTTTAAGTGCAGAAAATATGTGTTAAAAGTCAGATAACCCCTAAGTGATTCTAGAGGCAACCGTATGGAATACCACTTTAACTATGATCCTCACATTATAACCTATAAGATTTATCCGGACATGAAAACGTAAATAGACATGGTAAATAAATGCGAGAAAATAAAGTGCGATAAATAAAATGCGAGTAAATAAAATGCGATAAATAAAGTGCGATAAATAAAGTGTGATAAATAAAGTGAGATAAATAAATAGTGTGATAAATAAATGCAAAATATAAATAGAAACCTGCTTCAAACATGAGGTTTTAAATCTGGTACAACTTGAAGTAAAAGACTAGAAATAAGATGGCGGCAGGATTAACTTCTGCTAAGGTGCTCCAAACCTGATTACAGACTCGATTAGACAATGTGATAACTACTCGATATGAAGAGTTTATCACTTTACAACATATGAAAATTTATGGCTAGAGTTCTATAACCAAGCTTGGATGCTTAGAAATGAGGCAGAACTCTTCTATTTATAGTGCTAGAAAAGTACAGGTAAAAACTAGAATGCCCCCAACTTCTTTTGGGAGGGAAAACGAAATGCAAGGGTGGCGCCTGTCATACCCTCATGGCACCCTCCATGTGTATTAGAGTAGAAAGAAGTGGGATACGTGACAGTTGTCAGAAGTTGGTCTCTTATCCAAGTTATGGCATCCCCTATGGTGCCCGCCATGGTGAGTGTCATGTGTACAATTCCTAAAAAGCTGATCTTTTTGCTCGTTGTTTCTTCATTTCTTCTCGAGGAGCTCTGGAATTACAAAATCCTGAAAATGAAACAAAACAGAAGCATAATACAAGAAAATATAAATAAAATCTGTTAGTTTCATGTTTCTATGATTGGCTAAATTTTGGTAAAACATGATTCTGCATTGATGTTAAGCAAGATGTTATAACATCTTCATCAACTGTTATGACAATACTGTTGTCATGTGTTTGTTGCACCCCAAAATTTGCCCAACCTTTTCCTTCTTGTTTTTGCATTAGCATAACATCATCATAGCATTATCATAGCATTGCATTAGCATTTATGCAGGGGATCAAGTGTGATATACATCGAGAGAGGCCTATCTAGAGGTTTTATTCGAGCTTGAGGAATCACTAAAGTCACCAGGAAGTGGTTCATGCCCTTGAGAAGTTCAGATGCTTGTGTGGGGTTCATCCCCTGACTTAGAGGCCAACTGAAGATTATCAATGAGTTGGGAAACTATGATTACAGGTCATAAAATTACGGGTCAAGTTCAATACTTTGCATAACTCAAATAGACTTTTTTCCAACATGAAAGTTGCTCCGAATGACGTCATTGGGTCAACTAAACCTCAAGGTTTTAATGGGTTAGCTCACGGTGGAAGTTTGATAAAAGTCACTTTGGTGAAAACATGTGAAAAGGCATAGTTTGGTATTTCTTCAAAATTTATTCAAACAAGTCCATATTTGTACTTATTTTGAGTGGAAACTTCATTTTAAGAATATTGGCACTTTTACATTTTTCATTTGAAGCTTTCTTCATGACCTATTCCAAGATTTCTTCACACTTAATTAACACTTTGAATCTAAGCCCTTAAGATTGAAACAAGGGCTAATTTTGGACCATTGATTATTCTTACAATGCAACATATATAAACATTTCAAGCCAAGGCAAAAGGCTCTTCTAGGATCATTTTTCTCACATTCTTCACCACTTTACACATTTTCCATATTTGAAATTCTGAAAATTCAATTCCTTTTCTCTCTCATTTTTTTGTGCATTTTTCTCATCACAAATCAATTACACAACAATTATACACATTATTCATCATCTTTTTGGAGAGAATTGGAGCAAGAATAGCATTGTAGCAACATGAAAAAGTGGTGAAAAACTCAAATTTGATTTTCAAGTTCCACTGCAATTCAAGGCTGTTCTTCGATTCAAACATCTCCACCAACAATTTTAGAACGTGTTTATACAATTTTATTGAAGGTTTAGTGGTTGTGTGAAGCTCTAGGAAGTCAAATTTGGAGGTAATGGAAATTCAAATTTTTCTCCCTAATTATGAGTCTCTTCCATACCATTTTTATAGTATTGCATCACCCTGGAGTAGTACATCGTTTCTGGTAAAGAAAGATTCATTTTTATGACATTTTTGTGTTCTTGAAAGTTTGAGGTTCATACACGGTTTTTGAGTTAGAGGCCATTTCAATGGAAAATAAGGGCATATTTGAACTCCTCTCGAAAAATCCCACAAGTTTCATTCAAAAATCATTGAATTTGGTTGAGTTTGGAAGGAGTTACATGGAGTTGAAATTCGCCGGAAATGGTCCGTCCTCCCCCCCCCCCCCCCCCCCCCACCAGTGCTGCATTTCTTTCACGGTCATGTCCAAGGAAGAAGATATAATCGTGGCTGTTCATTGGTGTTGAAATGTTGACTTCATCCTCTGATCGAACGCCCAGCATCACGCCACATATGCAGCCAAGTCACCACTTCATTAATCCAGTGGCGCGCCACCTCAGCCCATGGTGTTCAGGGACCCCAGTTCGATTCCCTCTGGCTGCAGTTTATTTATTCACATATTTCTTGTGTTCTCTCATATTTTCCTTTATTTCCATGTTCTTTCATTTCTCTTATTTTTATATACTGACTTCAAATAATCATAAAAAATAGCATAATTAATCTTTTTGATCCCCATTGTTTTGTGCTGAATACTTGAGATGTCTAGAAATTAATATGATTGGAATTATAATTTTATCATGTTCTGACATTTTCTTTGGATTTTTTACATTTGGGTCGTCATAAAAAGGCCAATACTTGTGTCATGATTTTGTTGAATTTTTTTGACCTATCAAAACATCATTTAAATGTCAAACCTTTTGCAGGGATCTCATACACATGTTGAGGTATTGTGATGTACTTTTGTGGGAATTTTATTGTACCATTTTAGTTGGTTTTGGATGCTTTCTTTAACGTGCTCCATTTTAACCTTTCCTTTGGTATACATGAGATATCTTGCAATGTTTTCATCTTGTTTGACCATTTCCTTGTGGATATTTTTGTTGTATCTCTCACCCCTGGTTTGTGACTTGATATAGGGCATTGGAGATTTTTATTTGAATTTTTTAGCACCTTTTGCTATTTTTCTTGTATTTTTGTATTCGGACTTGTAATTTGGACATTCGAACGGACTTTGGTTTCATTTCGGCTCCAACGGCCTCGATTTGTTTGTGTGGTGAACGATAGGGTTCTTGTTGCTTGTTATAGACATTATATAGGATATGTAGATCATTGATTGGCTGGTTTTATCATACATGAATTGCCCATTAGGTTCCATATTTCCATGATAATGCGTTATGATTCCTAATCGTAGTATACGTATGTCATTCATAGGTTTTATTGCCTCGTATCACTTTATAATCACTTGGGGCCAAGATTGAATGTTTATAATAGGCCAACTTCCATTCATTATGGGCTTGAGGTTGAGATGACTTGCTCCCTCACTTGCATTCCATGTTTACTGTTATGAATCCGCATTTCCTGTATGCTGTTTATTTCATCTGTTTTCTGTTGCTTCCTGTGCCTTTCCCTTAGGATCTCCATTCTTTCTTGTTGAAGATAGAATGTGATAGACATTAGGCTTTGCAACCATGTATGACAACATTAGGGTAGTCTTCCCCTTTGCAAACTTCAACCATAGGACGAACATTGCATGATAACATTTAGGGTTGTGTAGTTTCCCTTAGAGGTCTGTTTCTCTTTCTCATCTTCAAACATTCTTAAAAGACATAAAAACAAACATTCAACTCCTTTTTGTCCTCTTGGACCTTTAATCATTAGAACCCATTTTCGTAATGAGAGTTTCGTTAACTCTCGGTTCTCCCACAAACGGTAACGCCTAAGTCTCCAATGGTCGAGCTGCATACACCAAACTGCGAGAACCGTTTGTTAACCCTACTCAGGTTAAAAACAACTTGAACGAAACTTGTGGTCTAGTTAGCCCAAACTACGTTTGCTCTGATCTTTCATACCAGATGAAAGTACGTAGGCACGAGATGCGATATCTCGGCGAGCAACCTTCCCTTCTTTTACCCGTAGTTAGGCGAACTACGTTGACTATGATTTCTCGTTCCAGACGGGAATACGTAGGCATAAAGTGCGATACTTTGCTGAGTCACTTTTCTTTTCTTTTGTCCTTAAGCCTTTAATTAGATAGTATTAATCAACCCTTTTAGATAAACAATTAAGCATGGATCCCATCGAGTACGATGGACGTGAGGGGTGCTAATACCTTCCCCTTGCGTAACCGACTCCCGAATCCAGACAATGGTTGCGACGACCTTGTCTTATACCCTTTCGTTAGTTTTCTCTGAGTGTTTCCTTTCCCTCCTTTGGGATAAATAACGCACGGTGGCGACTCTTCTGTTTTGCCGACGCCGATTTTCGCAGTAGCGACAACTGGCGACTCTGCTGGGGATACTTTATAGCTGCAGGGGAATTTTCCCATCCCCTACGCTGGGACCGTTTCCCATCCCTTAGGCGAGTCAGCCCTAGCGCTTGTTTGTTTATCTTATGGGTTTTGTACATACCTGTTGTATCTTAGCTTTACTTTCCCGCATTTTATTTTCCCGCAGTTTATTTTCAGCATTATATTATATCCTTATTATGCTGTTGTGGAAGGGAATTGATTCTGATGAGTGATAAGCCAGACCCAGGCTTGAGTGTACCTAGCATTAGTTGTGGAAAGTAGTGGGCGCGTGCTTGCTTTGGAGGTACTAGTGTCTCACAAAATCCACGCTCAAACGAGATTCTCCTGGTTGACTTCTTTTCTAGCCCTTTGGGCTCGAGGGGTTGTTGGTTTGGAGGATTGTCGACTCTGGGGACCGATCATTTGTGATTCAGCTAAGTGAGGCCGCTTCAAGAGATGATGATGCCACACCTTCTAGGTATCGTATCATCGCTCTTGAAAGTTTGTGACGCTGATGAACGCATAGGATGCCGTACCTTATCAGTGGATAGGTCCATACCTGTGAGAGGGATTGGGTTAAGCAGGAAACCATAGCTCCAGATCACCCGGTTTTCTCTATAGTGTGAACTTTTGGGTTTGATATCAGAGGTCTTCAATATCAGTGATCTATGTCATGTAGTGATATATGTTATGCAAAGGCGAAGCTCTGGTTATTCTCAAGCTACAACACAATCAGCTTCTGATTATTATTGCTACAGCACTGCACATCTACCTTGATCCCCTATAGCATCCTTGCATTTTTGCATTTCTCATCTGCATTGATTACATGACATTGCATTAACATTGCAGGTGCATATTCCCTTTGATTCTAGCTATCTCGCTTGCCGTCATTCGTGCTCAGATACTTGTGCTTGTAACTACCTATGTGGTCTTCCATCTGTATATGAGGAGTTTTTTACTATTGTTGTCTGAGGGGTTTCCATTGTCATGTGTTTCACCCGGAACTAGAATCAAGGGAAATATTCCATATGCATATATACATTGTTAGCATTTTGCATATTTTTCTTTGTGTTTGTAGGTACCTTCTTAAGCCTCGTTCTTATGTTCTGTTGTCTTTTCATAGTTGTTTCAGGATTGCTGACCAGATACTTCACCGGTATCCTACTAGAAACAATCTCAAGAAAGCCATGGATCACGTTCAGACTGAGATACAAGAGATGAGGGAGCGCATGACTCAGCTCATGGAAGTCATGCAAGGTATGGCTCAAGGACAGGAGTAACTGAGAATAATGGTCCAGCCCCTGGTAGATAGGGTTGATCTTAATGGAGTTCTTCACGGAGGTACTGCTGCTAATACTCCCCGCAACGATACAGAGATTCCTAACGCCACTGTTGTGCCTACCGGATGCACCCCAACTGCTGTAGGGGCCGGGATGGTAGTGATGTTGGCGTCCGCCACGCTGGTCTGGGTAATGCTGCTGGTAATGCAGGTTTGGGTAATGCTGGTAACGCAGGTCTTAGTAATACTGTTAACTTGGGTTGTGGTAATGGTACTCATAATGCTGGGTTTGGACCTAGTGCTGCTAACCATGGTCTTGGTACCGCTGGGTATGGTTACACCGTCAATCGAAACGTCTATGGTCCGGAGGGTGCCTATGCTGAGTATGGCAATGGGGACCAACAATGGAATGAAGATCGTCAGGACGACGTGTTCTCTATGAGGGATGTGGGCGCTGAGCTGCCTACTAAAGCTGATCGTAGATTCAGGATGCTGGAGGAACAGATGAGGAACATAACAAATAAGGACTCCATGGGGCTCGACATGGCCAATTTAGGGCTGATCCCTGATTTATGAGTGTCGTACAAGTTCAAAGTTCCTACCTTCAATAAATACAAAGGTGTCACTTGCCCAAAGGTACACATACGTTCATACTACAGAAAAATGTCAGCCTATTCAAATGATGAAAAGATGCTCATGCACTTCTTCCAGGATAGCCTGTCGGGGCCGTCGCTCGAGTGGTATATGGGTTTGGAACCCTCTCAAGTTCGCAGTTGGAAGGGTTTGGCTGAAGCATTCGTGAAGCATTACCAGTACAATAGTGACCTTGCTCCCAACAGGGTCCAACTTCAGAATGTCGTCCAGAAGAACGGGGAATCTTTCAAAGAGTACGCCCAGAGGTGGCGTGAGCTTGCAGCCAGAGTGCAACCCCCAATGGTAGAGAGAGAGAGAGAGTTGATTGACTTGTTTGTATCGACGTTATCTGGGATGTACTATGAAAAGCTCGTCAACTGTATGTCCGGGAGTTTCTCTGACCTTGTCATCACTGGTGAGCGTATAGAAAACGGCATCAAGATTGGGAAAATTCAGTCCGTAGAAGTACCTTCGTCAGGTGGAGGAAAGAAAGTGTTCGGAAATAAAAAGCGTGAAGGCGACGCTAATTCTGTGTCAAGCTCTCGGGGTAGAGGCAGAGGTAGATATCAAGATCAGTGTCATCATCATCAGGCTGCAAGTGTTATCATTCCGATACCACCACAACAACAACTGTAACACCTGAGGTGAAAGAGGACGGTGGTTACATGTAACACCCGTGGGCGAGGGAGTGGTTGTTGGTGTCATGAGGCATGACAATGAGACACTCCTAGCAGCTTCTAGGGGAAAACCAAATTCACATCCGAATGAGAGGGATCTTGAGGCTATGCAGGTATGGGACTGCATGGTTGAATGAAGGCTTATAAGGATTAATTGGTACTACCTATACCAACAAGATGCATCTTCTTTTCGGTAGCCCGTTCATAAGAACTCCACAGTTAAGCGTGCTTAACTTGGAGCAATTCTGGGATGGGTGACCTTCTGGGAAGTTTCCTGGAAAAGCGTGTGATTGAGGACAAAGCATGCTGAAAAGACCCGTGGGGGACGAACCAAGCGGAAGCTGGTGGGCATGTAACACCTGAGGTGAAAAAGGACGGTGGTTACATGTAACACCCGTGGGCGAGGGAATGGTTGTCGGTGTCATGAGGCATGACAATGAGACAAACCGAATTCACATCCGAATGAGAGGGATCTTGAGGCTATGCAGGTATGGGACTGCATGGTTGAATGAAGGCTTATAAGGATTAATTGGTACTACCTATACCAACAAGATGCATCTTCTTTTCGGTAGCCTGTTCATAAGAACTCCACAGTTAAGCGTGCTTAACTTGGAGCAATTCTGGGATGGGTGACCTTCTGGGAAGTTTCCTGGAAAAGCGTGTGATTGAGGACAAAGCATGCTGAAAAGACCCGTGTTGGTTTGTGGGGTCAGTCAGTAATCCTAAAAAGTAATATGGGGCGTTACAACAACCACAACAGCAAAGCATGCTGAAAAGACCCGTGTTGGTTTGTGGGGTCAGTCAGTAATCCTAAAAAGTAATATGGGGCGTTACAACAACCACAACAACAGCATAATCAACAGGGCTACAGGAAGTACCAGAATTCGAGGGGAGCGAATAGAGTATTCGATACGCCGCCAATGCCGTACTCCCAGATGCTTCAGACGTTACTACAACTGCAGTTAATCCAGAAGAGAACCTTGACCCCTCTGACAGGCCAACCACCACCTGGCTATGATGCAAATGCCCGCTGCAAATTCCACTCGGGGGCACCTGGGCACAAAATTGACGATTGTAAGGCTTTTAAGCACAAGCTACAAGATTTGATTGACAGTAAAGCCGTAAACTTCTCGCATGAAGCGCCCAACATGGTACAGAATCCTCTGCCAAACCACGGATAAGCCAGAAGCGGCTGAGTCTCCCACAAGTCAAGATACAAGAAGCCCAGTTCTCAGAAGCTGGCAATCTGCATTTTGCATGTCATTGCTTTGCATTTGTAGTTTCTTCCCTGTCTATGTGCAATTTTCGCTCGTAAAACTTGTTGTT
This sequence comes from Lathyrus sativus, assembly GCA_963859935.3. Classification (NCBI taxonomy): domain Eukaryota; kingdom Viridiplantae; phylum Streptophyta; class Magnoliopsida; order Fabales; family Fabaceae; genus Lathyrus; species Lathyrus sativus. The sequence continues at coordinate 556,243,441 of OZ012737.1, forward strand.
TCTCAATTGATATTGAAAATGAAATAAATATGCATGTTTTGAATTAATCCATTCGTGTTCACTTTATTGCTATCTTTTATTTCAAACGCTTGTTTAAGTGGAATCCGGGGAGGATGACGAAATCGAAGAATGCATGAGCTGCCGATTGTATGCTCTTGGATAGAAAAACCTGTTGATGATATACAGGCATTGTGTCAAATCCATAAACACCGGAGATATAAGGAAGATAATCCCTTGTCAACCCCGTTGAGCCTTGTAGTAGGAGTTTCTTTCTGAAAATGAAAAACCCTCAATCTTAACCTGGGGCAGGGTAGGCGTCAGTTAATTTGACCAAGCGTTCAAATTGCAAAGGGAATGTCCGTTCAAGGATAAATCACACCTGTATAGGTCGTGCCTAAAGGACCACAATGGTTAAACCTTGCCGATAAAGAGTGAAACAGTCACAATCTCTTTTAACAAGTCAGACAAGCCGGTGTCACATGATTTGTTCAAAAAGAAAAAATCAAAAGAAAAAGCCCGCTAAGTCGAATCTTGGGAACAAGCGACTTAGGCAAAAATCAGGGTATCCCGCTGGACTTCAAAATCAGAAACTCAAAAGAGTTAGTCCAGGCAAAAATTAGGGAACGGAAAAAGCGAAAAAAAAAAACGAAAAGGATTACAAGAGAAAATTCCTCAAGCAAAAACGAAATCGTGTGACTCCAGGCACTACGAAGACGGAAAGGGAATGACTGTCACTTCAGAAAGCATGTGATTTCCTGAACCATCACTCCTATCATTCCACCTTTGAAAGGTGAACGCTAAGGTCGAATTAGCTGAACATAGGATTGGAGAACATCAAGGAGAATGGGTGGGTTAAAATGAATTTTGAGCCTTATATCCTTCCTTGTTAACCGTGAACCCGACCACGTTACAACCTCCAAAAGTCCTAATTGAAACAGGTTTAGTTCGAGAGCATACTTCGGTAAAGATCACATCGAAACTGACTCCAAAAAGGATTCCTCTTACAGCGTTGTATTAATTTTGATACTTTGATAATTGATTCGTTCATTATATGTCATAAATTTTTCCGGTGAACAGGATTGGGTTTTGAAGAAAAAACTGTCATATGCATTGCATTTAATATATCTTTTATGCAGAACAACTTGTTTTACTTGCGAGTAAGCGCTCGACCGCAGGAAAGTTTCCACAGTGGAAAGTTTGATCAGGATAGAATGTAGAACGCCTGAATACTCCGTTCAGTTGTGGCCAGCTATTATCAAATAACCCCCAGTAAGGTCAGACATCCAAGAATCAGTTAATCTGGGGCAATCAGGTCGAGATTTGGTAAATCTCTCGCAATCGGGGGTACCGCTCCGCAAACTAGTCAATCAGAGGCAAAACCATTACAAGGCTGGGGCATGCCACCCTATGAGGAAAAGAATTTGTTATTCTCCATACCTCTAGAGCTTATCCGAACTATTCAACCAAGGATCCTCTCACGGTCCAGATTCTGGGGTAAGCCATCTCGGGGTCGTCTCATGGCAAGCTATTTTCTTCTCAGCGCAGACCTTCCCAAAAGTTAGACTGGGGCAGAGGCATTACGCTTGGGGAAAATTCTCAGAGATATTCGGATGAAGCTCATTTTTACAACAATCAAAGATCGTTCCCTAGCAGATGGAAGTTGCATCTTTACCCCCAGCAGTTGGTCAGGCATACCTCTAATCCCCATAGAGTATGAGTATGGGTTTGTTCCCCAACAAGTCGAGATCAGATTTCTCTCCACCAAGCATACGTGGAATATCCTCCAGTAGGTCGTTCGTGACCTCTAGCAGTGTAAGATGTGTTCCAGGGAGGTTATGCAGGACCTTTACCCCGTCCCTTAGCAAGAGTTGCTCATCACCAGCAGAGACTTGTTCATTTTGTAACTCCAGGTTTGTTAGTATACCCCCCAGCAGAGTTGGGATCGTATCTTCCAAAGTTGTTCAGAGTTCTTCTCCCCAACATGGAGCTGTGGTATTCAAACATCAGTTTTTACGTTGAGTATTCAGGCTCCGGTCAGTACGTCGAGTGTTCAGACTCCGGTAAACTCAAGCAAGGGTCCAGACCCCTATTAGTGTTCGTGGTTATTCCGTCGAGTATCAAGGCTCCGGTAATCTCCAGTTTGTATGGATTCTTTCTCTCGTCGAGTATCCGGACTCCGGTAAAGATTTTGTGAGGTGACCTTGATGAATATTTGTAGTATTCTCTTTTTGTCTGATTTTCTTCGTTGAGTATCCAGGCTCCGATGTGTTTTCGTCGAGCATCCAGGCTCCGGTGCGTTTTCGTTCGTCGAGTATCCAGGCTCCGATTTGTTTGCTTTGTAGAGTATCCAGGCTCCGGTGCGTCTTCGTCCGTCGAGTATCCAAGCTCCGGTTTGTTAGCTTCGTTGAGTATCCAGGCTCCGGTGCGTATTCGTCCATCGAGTATCCAGGCTCCGGTTGTTGCTTCGTTGAGTGTTCAGACTCCGATGTGTTTTCGTTGAGCATCCAGGCTCCGATTTGTAGCTTCGTTGAGTATCCAGGCTCCAATTTGTTGTGTTGAGTGTTCAGACTCCGATTTGTTGCTTCGTTGAGTATCCAGGCTCCGATTTGTGTTTTCGTCGAGTTTTCAGACTCCGATTTGTTGCTTTGTTGAGTATCCAGGCTTCGATTTGTGTTTTCGTTGAGTATCCAGGCTCCGGTTTAGCGCTTCGTTGAGTGTTCAGACTCCAGTGTGTTTTCGTTGAGTATCCAGGCTCTGGTTTAGCGATTCATTGAGTGTTCAGACTCCAGTGTGTTTTCGTTGAGTATCCAGACTCCGATTTGTGTTTTCGTCGAGTTTTCGGACTCCGATTTGTTGCTTCGTTGAGTATCCAGGCTCCGATTTGTGTTTTCGTCGAGTTTTCAGACTCCGGTTTGTAGCTTCGTTGAGTATCCAGGATCCGGTGCATTTTCGTCCGTTGAGTGTTCAGACTCCAGTGTGTTTTCATTGAGTATCCAGGCTCCGGTTTAGCGATTCGTTGAGTGTTCAGACTCCAGTGTGTTTTCGTTGAGTATCCAGGCTCCAGTTTATCGCTTCGTTGAGTTTCCAGGCTCCGGTGTGTTTTTGTTGAGTTGTCAGCCTCCGATTTTTTGCGTTGAGTGTTCAGACTCCGATGTGTTACGTTGAGCATTCAAGCCCCGGCTCCTCCGTTGAATATCCAGATTCCGGTGAAATTTCCAATTTGTAACGTTTTGCTTTGTCCGTTGAGTGTTCGGACTCCGATAAAGGCAGTTGGGTATACAGATCCTAGTAAGTGTTGCGATAGTACTCTCTCTCCGTTGAATGTCCAGATTCCGGTGAATGTTCGGTTTGTGATGTATTGCTTCGTCCGTCGAGTACCCAGGCTCCGGTAAATGCCTAGTGAAATCACCAGTTACATCGAGCATCCAGGCTCCGGTCAGTGCGTTGAGTATCAAGATTCCGACAGATTTTGATGTGGCCCTATCGTGTGTTGAGTATTCAGATTCCGACGATTCGAAAGATTGTCCTTTGGCCCATGTGGTGTTCAGACCATGGTCAGTTACATGCTCCCAAAGCGGAGTTACTTGATTAAGTTTCTCTTTTCCCCAGCGGGGTGTTCAAAATGTTCCTTATGTTCGTTTCTTCGGAGATTCTATCCCAATCAGAGTTTGCAGTTTACTTCTGCGGTTGGCAAATTTACAGGTTCTTTCGGTATTCAACCGTCTTTTACCTTGATTGATTGAAAGTCGTTCGCTTTTCACTCATTCAGGTCCAAGTCGCTTGAATAGGGGCATCTGTTGCACCCCAAAATTTGCCCAACCTTTTCCTTCTTGTTTTTGCATTATCATAACATCATCATAGCATTATCATAGCATTGCATTAGCATTTATGCAGGGGATCAAGTGTCATATACATCGAGAGAGGCCTATCTAGAGGTTTTATTCGAGCTTGAGGAATCACTAAAGTCACCAGGAAGTGGTTCATGCCCTTGAGAAGTTCAGATGCTTGTATGGGGTTCATCCCCTGACTTAGAGGCCAACTGGAGATTATCAATGAGTTGGGAAACTATGATTACAGGTCATAAAATTATGGGTCAAGTTCAATACTTTGCATAACTCAAATAGAATTTTTTCCAACATGAAAGTTGCTTCGAATGGCGTCATTGGGTCAACCAAACCTCAAGGTTTTAATGGGTTAGCTCACGGTGGAAGTTTGATAAAAGTCACTTTGGTGAAAACATGTGAAAAGGCATAGTTTGGTATTTCTTCAAAATTAATCAAACAAGTCCATATTTGTACTTATTTTGAGTGGAAACTTCATTTTAAGAATATTGACACTTTTACATTTTTCATTTGAAGCTTTCTTCATGACCTATTCCAAGATTTCTTCACACTTAAGTAACACTTTGAATCTAAGCCCTTAAGATTGAAACAAGGGCTAATTTTGGACCATTGATCATTCTTACAATGCAACATATATAAACATTTCAAGCCAAGGCAAAAGGCTCTTCCAGGATCATTTTTCTCACATTCTTCACCACTTTACACATTTTCCATATTTGAAATTCTCAAAATTCAATTCCTTTTCTCTCTCATTTTTTTGTGCATTTTTCTCATCACAAATCAATTAAACAACAATTATACACATTGTTCATCATCTTTTTAGAGAGAATTGGAGCAAGAATAGCATTGTAGCAACATGAAAAAGTGGTGAAAAACTCAAATTTGATTTTCAAGTTCCACTGCAATTCAAGGCTGTTCTTCGATTCAAACATCTCCACCAACAATTTTAGAACGTGTTCATACAATTTTCTTGAAGGTTTAGTGGTTGTGTGAAGCTCTAGGAAGTCAAATTTGGAGGTAATGGAAATTCAAAATTTTCTCCCTAATTATGAGTCTCTTCCATGCCATTTTTATAGTATTGCATCACCCTGGAGTAGTACATCGTTTCTGGTAAAGAAAGATTCATTTTTATGACATTTTTGTGTTCTTGAAAGTTTGAGGTTCATACACGGTTTTTGAGTTAGAGGCCATTTCAATGGAAAATAAGGGCATATTTGAACTCCTCTCGAAAAATCCCACAAGTTTCATTCAAGAATCATTGAATTTGGTTGAGTTTGGAAGGAGTTACATAGAGTTGAAATTCGCCGAAAATGGTCTGTCCTCCCCCCCCCCCCACTGGTGCTGCGTTTCTTTCACGGTCATGTCCAAGGAAGAAGATATAATCATGGCCGTCCATTGGTGTTGAAATGTTGACTTCATCCTCTGATCGAACGCCCAACATCACGCCACATATGCAGCCAAGTCACCACTTCATTAATCCAGTGGCGCGCCACCTCAGCCCATGGTGTTCAGGGACCCCAGTTCAATTCCCTCTGGCTGCAGTTTATTTATTCACATATTTCTTGTGTTCTCTCATATTTTCCTTTATTTCCATGTTCTTTCATTTCTCTTATTTTTATATGTTGACTTCAAATAATCATAAAAAATAGCATAATTAATCTTTTTAATCCCCATTGATTTATGCTGAATCCTTGAGATGTCTAGAAATTAATATGATTGGAATTATAATTTTATCACGTTCTGACATTTTCTTTGGATTTTTTACATTTGGGTCGTCATAAAAAGGCCAATACTTGTGTCATGACTTTGTTGAATTTTTTGACCTATCAAAACATCATTTAAATGTCAAAACTTTTTCAGGGATCTCATACACATGTTGAGGTATTGTGATGTATTTTTGTGGGAATTTTATTGTACCATTTTAGTTGGTTTTGGATGCTTTCTTTAACGTGCTCCATTTTAACCTTTCCTTGGGTATACATGAGATATCTTGCAATGTTTTCATCTTGTTTGACCATTTCCTTGTGGATATTTTTGTTGTATCTCTCACCCCTGGTTTGTGACTTGATGTAAGGCATTTGAGATTTTTATTTGAATTTTTTAGCACCTTTTGCTATTTTTCTTGTATTTTTGTATTCGGACTTGTAATTTGGACATTCGAACGGACTTTGGTTTCATTTCGGCTCCAACGGCCTCGATTTGTTTGTGTGGTGAATGATAGGGTTCTTGTTTCTTGTTATAGACATTATATAGGATATGTAGATCATTGATTGGCTGGTTTTATCATACATGAATTGCCCATTAGGTTCCATATTTCCATGATAATGCGTTATGATTCCTAATCGTAGTATACGTATGTCATTCGTAGGTTTTATTGCCTCGTATCACTTTATAATCACTTGGGGCCAAGATTGCATGTTTATAATAGGCCAACTTCCATTCATTATGGGCTTGAGGTTGAGATGACTTGCTCCCTCACTTGCATTCCATGTTTACTGCTATGAATCCGCATTTCCTGTATGCTGTTTATTTCATCTGTTTTCTGTTGCTTCCTTTGCCTTTCCCTTAGGATCTCCATTCTTTCTTGTTGAAGATAGAATGTGATAGACATTAGGCTTTGCAACCATGTATGACAACATTAGGGTAGTCTTCCCCTTTTCAAACTTCAACCATAGGACGAACATTGCATGATAACATTTAGGGCTGTGTAGTTTCCCTTAGAGGTCTGTTTCTCTTTCTCATCTTCAAACATTCTTAAAAGACATAAAAACAAACATTCAACTCCTTTTTGTCCTCTTGGACCTTTAATCATTAGAACCCATTTTCGTAATGAGAGTTTCGTTAACTCTCGATTCTCCCGCAAACGGTAACGCCTAAGTCTCCAATGGTCGAGCTGCATACACCAAACTGCGAGAACCGTTTGTTAACCCTACTCGGGTTAAAAACAACTTGAACCAAACCTGTGGTCTAGTTAGCCCGAACTATGTTTGCTCTGATCTTTCATACCAGATGAAAGTACGTAGGCACGAGATGCGATATCTCGGCGAGCAACCTTCCCCCCTTTTACCCGTAGTTAGGCGAACTACGTTGACTCTGATTTCTCGTTCCAGACGGGAATACGTAGGCATAAAGTGCGATACTTTGCCGAGTCACTTTTCTTTTCTTTTGTCCTTAAGCCTTTAGTTAGATAGTATTAATCAACCCTTTTAGATAAACAATTAAGCATGAATCCCATCGAGTACGATGGACGTGAGGGGTGCTAATACCTTCCCCTTGCGTAACCGACTCCCGAATCCAGACAATGGTTGCAATGACCTTGTCTTATACCCTTTCGTTAGGTTTTCTCTGAGAATTTCCTTTCCCTCCTTTGGGATAAATAACGCACGGTGGCGACTCTTCTGTTTTGCCGGTGCCGATTTTCGCAGTAGCGACAGTGTTTTAATCAAGATGTCAAGACAGATGTCATGGCATCTTTGTCTGGTACAGCAGGCGCTGCTATTTTATATCTCTTGACAGAGGTGTTTTGGTTTGATGAGATCCTGTTGGATATACCTAATCAGTATGTACATGTCAAAGAGATTTATTAGGAACAAAGTGCATATTTAATTGGATTTCATAAAAAGGATCTTTGAGACTTTTTAGGAAACTACTAAATATTTGTTTCTATTTTTATGAAGAAGAATCTGCAAAAGATTTGGAGTTTGACTTGATTGGCAGTCTTTTTGGTAAAACTAGGTGTAATCACAGGATGTCCTACAGTATGTTGTGACATCTGTCTATCATGAATATGTTTGTGTGTCCATATCTTTTTGTGCAAGCTGGCTGCACTTTTCTGGTGCAGAATCTGCGTGTTTCTAGTGGCTTACTATGGCCGTTTTTGATACATTCATTGTGGATCAGATTGAATTTGATTTGGTGTTATTATCAGAAGATTGATTGAAGATTGAAAGAATGCTATGATTAGATTTGATTGATCAAATCAAATCTGTTGCAATTTATGAAGATTGAAATCTTCTCTTTCTACTGTTACTTTTGACCAGCCCAAGCCCAATCTGCATTACTATTTAAGGAGGCGAAAACTCTATAGAGACAAGCATTCACGACAAGAAGATATTGAGTGCAAAATAAAGGGTTTAGTATTTTGAGAGTCTCTTGTGTGTTTGACTTTGTAAGTCACCCTTTGTATCTTTTGATGCATTGTGGTAGACATACTTATGTGTTAGTTTTGTGAGCCATTCACTCATTGATTAATGTATGAATTGGACTAAGTTGTTGATTGTTAATTGTTAATTGTTCACTCAAAGCTTGTAACTATTGTTCTTGATTGAAGCTGTTAAGCAAAATCAAGTTGTGGCTTTGAAGAGTGTCTTCTAAAGTCTTCTTTCTGTGTTGAATTGTTTATCACTGCGTGATTGAGGGGGAGTGAGAGATGTATCTTGTCTAGTGGGTTCTAGGCAGAAATTGCATGGGTAGAGATTAAGTGAGGAGTTATAAACTGGGAGTTTAGCTCTGAATTAATTCTATTGTTAGTGGATTTCCTCCCTAGCTTGGTAGCCCTTAGATGGTGATGTTGCACTGAACTGGGTTAACAATTCATTGTGTTATTTATCTTTCAGCATTTACAATTCTTCACAATGTAAATGGTTAGATAAATAATTCTGTCAGTCTACATATGGTCGTGGAAAGTGTATAGATGGTTGGAAGATGGTGTCTGTTGCTGCTCTGTTTGGTCTGACAAGATGTTGATCCTGCTAGATGCTGTTTTGTTTGGGTTGTTGCTGATTTTTGTTCTACAAGTTGCTGAATGTTGTAGCTGTGTTGTTTGTGTGCCTGGGTTGTTGCTTGTGTGCTTGGGCTATTCTATTGTGTATTACAGGTTGCTGAGGACTGTTTTAAAGAAGATATTGGGAGGTGATTTATTTTCACCACTCATGACTTACAAGGGCTCTATCAACAAAGGAAGTCATAGGCAGGTTGAGTCAAGGGTGTCAGCCTTGATGTTTCAACATTAAAGATATGATGTTCAAGCAAATGTTGAGTAGAGATTCTGCAAAATCCTGTCGGTTCAAATAGTGTTTCTCTGAAGCAAAGAAGATGTAACTGATGATCTTGGTACCATTTACATGTATGATTGCATTCTTTCTCTGCTTGGACCTACAGAGGCACGAAATTTGTCTAGAAAGTTTCCTGGAAAGGAACTTGTCTAAAAATAGTGCTAAGGGAAGATGAAGATTTTATGAATTGACCTTGGATCAGTTTATTTCTGACCTAGGTATAATGGAGAGCATTAAGTGTCAAGGATAAGTGGCGGTTATCTTTGACTTTCTGAAGAAGTCTCTACTTAAGGAAAGCGGGAGTCCTTTTGTAAAGATTTTTGTGATCCTTCTTCTCTGAAGAATCAAGCTTTGGTATGTTTGGTTTCTCTAAAGAGGAGTTTCTGAAGCAAGTGCATTTCAAGTGATTTGTTGTGTTGTAATGGTGCATAACTTGAAGATCAAGTTTCTTGTAGGATTAGAAGATTTTCTAGAAAGAAGCTGTGTTAATCAAACAGTGGCATTTGGTTATTTAAGAAGTGTGCTTAAAGAGAATTGCTCTTGTGCAAAAGGGTAGTTGTTTGAAGACCAAAGGAGGTTCTGGTTCTGTTCATGTCTTAGAGCCTATGAAGGATGAGTGCCTTCTTTTTGGAGAGGTTGCTTGTGGTTCAAGCAGTGAGTGAATGTGTTCAGCAGGAGTGTTGAACAAGAAGTGAGCTCTTGAAGACATGAAGATGTTGTGACACTGTGTTACCATTCTAGCTCATGGTGAACTTGACATTGTATTTTTTGGCTCTACCATTGAGTGTCAATGGATCAAATCAAAATTATACAAGCTTATTGGGAGTAATATAAAGGTGAAGAGCAGTATGATCTGGCTTTCACTAAAGGGATTGTTCGTCAGCATACTTTTGGGCCTCTATCCAAGTGTTTTGTCTTATATTTGTATGACCGATGAAGATGAAGATCAAGACATCATCAGCTCTGATTTGTGCGTATGGAAGTCAAGGAAACATGTCTAGGAAACTCACCTCGACATCATGGAGTTTTTTCTAGTATTTCAAATCTAAATCTGAGTGATCTTATAGATAATTATGACTATCCTGCAACTACTCCTGCTATTAGGTTTGGTTCTAGCATGTATTATGAAACAAGGGGTGTAGGGTTGCATGTGTTTCCAGTGTGTGAATATGAAAATGTTGAAGTGATTCTTCATGTGTTTAGGTTCTCTCTTTTAGGGGGAGTGCTAATTATGCATGACATGAGGAGCTACATACCTGTATGATGTGTAGCTACATTACTTGTGTTGACATTATGCTGATATGGAGTTGTGTACAAAGTTTGTTGATTCTCAGGCAAGCTTGTGTTCTTAGACCACTAATGAGGTTGTAATGTCAGACAAGATGTCCTGACATTGTACTGTCTGGTGTAATTTTTCTTGACAATGTGACTGTGGGTCTGGCTTTGTGAGACTATTGGTTTGAACTAGGTCTATGCTTACTTCTTATGAATGACCTAGGAAACAACATTGGTTATTATCTGGGAGAATTTATTTTTCTCTGCAGAATATTTGTGTGTCTTAAACTGGGGATTTAAAATCATTTACTACTTGTGGCCTTAGCAAGTATTTAATTAATTATCCTTTAATTGATGATGTCTAAAGTGTCATTCCTGAAGGTGCAGTTTCAGACAAGGCAAGAACTCAAGATTCAATGACTATGTTCATAGGGTAAAGCTTTGTGGAGTTTTTACTGTGGAGGTTGTTTCTCATCATGATGAAGCATGGTGTATGATGTTCTTGATGAAGAATCGTTTTATTGATGGATCTGTGCAAAAGGGTAGTAGATAAAAAGTAAAAAGAGATGTAGTCCATGACTTGGTGCTTGGAGTCTGACTGATTGATGAAGGAATCATATCGTAAGGTGCTTAAGAATAATTATTGTAATGTCAGACAGGATGTCGGAACATTATGTATCTGAGGAATCTATATGAGAGTTTACTTCTCTCCTTGTTTTTACAGTGTTTGAATGAGCTCAGAAGGGGGTTTAAGTCCTTGTCCATGGATTGTTGCTGTAGTGGTGTAGTCTTTATATTGTTGGGGATCAAGAAGTCTGTGTATCTCTTGGGAGGTTGTGAGATGTCATTCAGTTTTTTTTAGGTTGGCTCTGTTTGATGTGTGCATCTGAGTTTATTTGTATGTACATTTACTCCAATTTTTGTCAACTTTTTGGCTCAACAAAAGGGGAGTAAAGTGTTAATGTTAACTGTTGTTCTGATGTTATGTCACATGTATTGACATGATGACCAACATTGTGATAGGAATTTGCTATTGCTAAGGAAAGAGTAGTGTGATGTTATTACTTGCTGAATGCAACCATTAAGGGGGAGCAAATATAGTTTGTGTTAATGGATGTATTGGATAAAACTACTGTTGTTGCTGATTTATCATGGTTTGGTTATTTTAGCCAAAATTTGCTAAAGGGGGAGATTGTTAGTTCCATGTTTTTATGATTGGCTAAATTTTGGTAAAACATGATTCTGCACTAATGTTAAGCAAGATGTTATAACATCTTCATCAACTATTATGATAGTACTGCTGTCATGTGTTTTAATCAAGATGTCAAGACAGATGTCATGACATCTTTGTCTGGTACAGCATGCGCTGCTATTTTATATCTCTTGACAGAGCTGTTTTGGTTTGATGAGATCCTGTTGGATATACCTCATAAGTATGTACATGTCAAAGAGATTTATTAGGAACAAAGTGCATATTTAATTGGATTTCATAAAAAGGATCTTTGAGACTTTTTAGGAAACTACTAAATATTTGTTTATATTTTTATGAAGAAGATTCTGCAAAAGATTTGGAGTTTGACTTGATTGGCAGACTTTTTAATAAAACTAGGTGTAATCACAGGATGTCCTACAGGATGTCGTGGCATCAGTCTGTCATGAATATGTTTGTGTGTCCATATCTTTCTATGCAAGCTGGCTGCACTTTTATGGTGCAGAATCTGCATGTTTCTAGTGGTTTACTATGGGCGTTTCTGATACGCTCATTGTGGATCAGATTGGATTTGATTTGGTGTTATTATTAGAAGATTGATTAAAGATTGGAAGAATGATATGATTAGATTTGATTGATCAAATCAAATCTTTTACAATTTATGAAGATTGAAATCTTCTCTTCTTGCTGTTACTTTTGACCAGCCCAAGCCCAATCTGTATTATTATTTAAGGAGGCGAAAACCCTAGAGAGACAAGCATTCACAACAAGAAGATCTTGAGTGCAAAATAAAGGTTTAGTGTTTTGAGAGTCTCTTGTGTGTGTGACTTTGTAAGTCACCCTTTGTATCTTTTGATGCATTGTGATAGACATATTTATGTGTTAGTTTTGTGAGCCATTCACTCATTGGTTAATGTGTAAATTGGACTAAGTTGTTGATTGTTGATTGTTAATTGTTCACTCAAAGCTTGTAAGCAAGAGTGTATTGTTCTTGATTAAAGTTATTAAGCAAAATCAAGTTGTGGCTTTAAAGAGTGTCTTCTAAGGTCTTCTTTATATGTTGAATTGTTTATCACTGCTGTGATTGAGGGGGAGTGAGAGGTGTCTCTTGTCTAATGGGTTGTAGGTAGAAATTGCATGGGTAGAGATTAAGTGAGGATTTGTAAATTGGGAGTTTAGCTCTGAATTAATTCTACTGTTAGTGGATTTCCTCCCTGGCTTGGTAGTCCCTAGATGTAGGTGATGTTGCACCGAACTGGGTTAACAATTCATTGTGTTATCTATCTTTCAGCATTTTCAATTTTGCACAATTTAAATGGTTAGATAAATAGTTCTGTCAGTTTGCAGATGTTACAACAGATGTCATGACACTGTTAATTTTTAAAAGGATTTAAATTGCTCATGTTCTGTCCTTGTTTTGTTTTAGTAGAGATCAATGTTCTTAGCATCTCTTATGACATCTGAGATCTGCATACCAGAATTTCAAAATTCTAAAGAACACGTGCAAATCGAGTCAAATATATAGTATATTTTAGGTCTATCAAAAGTGTTATGAAAGGAGCTCGCTTTAGCAAACCACTGTTGATGTCGCTTCCATTGAAGATTCCATTCATCGACGAGATGCTGGTTTTTAGGCACAAATATATCGAGCGGATCTTTAATGTTGTGGGTGACGTTAATTGCAATTACCGAGTCATTTAGGCTTTACTTGGTAAAAGAGAAGATAGTCATGCACTTGTCCGACATCAACTTGTCCGACATCAACTTGTCCAAAAGTTGAAGACGAACAAAGAATCATACACGTGGTTGTACGAAAATAAAGAAAAATTTAATGTGGTTTATGAGTCTCTTGTTCCTTGCTTGAACGGTCCGACACCAAAGTCAAAATAGATGAGTCTTTTGTTCCTTACTTGAGCGGTCCGACACCAGAGTTAAAATAGATGAGCTTCCCAAAAATGGGTCACTTATACATATGATAGAGTGTGCATTCACCTGACACGCTATGGTTTTTCGAAAGCCTTTTTCCCACTATGCACCGCACCATCCCAAAATCCAAATGATTGTATCATGTGTATTGGATGACTTTCAAAATCAAGTAATTTTGTTCAAGTTTACTTGAAATTGGGTTGCCCCATACCATTTACATCACCGGAATGGAAATTCGACCACAAAAGTTAAGACGTGGCCGAATCATTTCATAGAAATTGGGTTGCCCCATACCATACCATTTCATTCAACCACAAAAGTTGAGACGTGGCCGAATTATTTCATAGAAAGGATGCAAGAATTCGAGATATTTAACAACATTAAAAAAGAATTGAATGCACAAAAGTCCAAAGGGGTAACACCTATATATTTGGAAATAATATGATAGTTAATGAGTGTTCTTGTGTTATATTCCACACAAACTCAAAATGTCTCAAATCTCACAAACAAACATCCATTGGTAATGTTGCAAATGTTTATTACTCCAACGAATCTACACCCGGGAGGACATTTAAGCTCACCGGTTTCACCCCCTTGAAGATATCATAGACGAAATCTATTATCTCCTACCTTACGAAGACAAACAAAGGATTATGAAGCTAGAGTATTGTTCACCTTTGGTTGACAATGAAGGGAACATTTTGTTCAACAAATTTGAGCTTAAGACTCGAGCGGATGTTAGGGCTATGTGGAATACGTATTTCAGTTTTGAAGAGACACTTCCACTTGAGTTGAAAGCGACGCTACAAAGATGAGTCAAAGTTATCCTGAATACATGCAAGCGTCCACCAAGATATTGAAATGTAATACTGAATTTTCTATTAAAATCATCATTGTAATGATCATTTTATATTATGAATGTCAACTGCATTTTGGAAAGTTCAATTTTTGTTGATTCTCTTTCTGGTGTTTTTTCGGAGATGTAAATATGGACATCATCCAGAACAAATTAAACCCAACATATAGGGCGCCTTTTATAATTGTCTTTGTTGAGTGTACAAAAGGTGTGTCATGAGATATATCTCTAGAGCCTAGGGGCATGTTTGGATATTCATACGGTGCGCTAGAAGTATATAAGGTGTAATAAGAAATTATCTTTTTCTAAGGGTGTTGTTCACTACACGTCATATGTAGCAATCAGATATCCTATGGAAATCTCAAAATATCTTTAATATTGATTGTATTTTAAACTTCAGACGCTTTTATTATACACCAAACCATTTTATCATAATGGCCCCCCATTTTTGCAAAAAAAAAAAATGGTCTGAATTCCAATACTTAGATAAACATTTGATGCATTTTTTTTTGTCTTTCCTTACCATGGGAAAACACAATTCCAAATTTCAATCTCTGAATTAACCTCGTGATAATATTTTAACTTTTTGACAATAAGTTAGAAGAATTTTGTCTATTTTTAATAAACCTTATATTATGAGTCATTAATAAATCAATTTCACAATAAACCATACACATTTGTCATTTAATAATAAGATCAAAATAAAAGAACTATTGTTTATATCTGAATACCAAAATGTCAGATATATAATTTTAAAATTTTATATCAAACCCACAACAAACCAAAATATAAAATGTCAAAATATCAAAATATACAAAAAAGACAACTAATGTGTATATTTGACGCTCGTGTTCCTCCTATGCCGCCTATACTATAACACATGATGTGCCTCTGCTAAGACTATAGAGTGGCCATCTAAGGCGTGTCTTCTTCAAAGTCGCACCAAATTATGACCCTACTTGTTAATCTTCTAAGATCTCTTGATAAATTGGCATCGGGGGATCTCCATATACATCTAGTGTCATAAAAATGTGATAAAACACATATATAAACATTTTAACAATATTCATGAGTACAGGTGAAAACATCCAAAGAAATCACAAAATACAAAAGATGAGTAATAGAGAATTCGTTAGGCAAATAAAGGGACCATCCAGTCAAGGTAGGACCAAAACAAGTCAAAAACATGGCAACCTTCCTTACTCATTCTCTCCTGAAAAAGACGCAAGCTCACTAAGCGAGCATAGGTGGTTGAGATTACTTTCAAACCAAGCTAATTCAGGCATAAGTGAGGCACATTGCCAAGCAAGGTGACAAACTCGATGGGTGAAACGAAGTGGTTCAGAGACCCCTTTATTAAGTAAATTCAAGATGGTGCAAGGATTTTCTTGATTTGCAAACATTGAGGCTCACTAGGTGAGATAAGGAGACCAAAGTCCACTTGGATGAGCTGAACATGAATTACCAATGAAGAAAAGCAAGCTCGTTTGGTGAGCTAAAGGCCTCATTAGGTAAAATCACCATATCAAAACTCTATAAATATAAATCTCAACCATTTCATTTAAAATATATATATATATATATATATATATATATATATATATATATATATATATATATATATATATATATATATATATATATATATATATATATATATATATATATATATATATATATATATATATATATATATATGTATATATAAAATAAAATTCAATATATTTCCATTATGTAACAAGAGATAATTGAGAGGGATAAATCTCAAGAGAGGTATTGAAAATCTAAGGTGGAAGCTTTGTGCGTCTGAGAAATTGTCGTGGATGTTATCTTATCTCTTTCTTCTTGATCAACATTGTAAAGCTACTATGAGTAAGAGTGAGTAAATTCTCTTTTGTTTGCGGTTAGATGTAGTTATTCTAATAAGCATGTATTCATCTTGATCATGGTGTTATATAAGTTTTAGTTATTTATTAATATTGATGATTATCTCTGTTTTTAATGTTTGTTATGAATTAGCTACTTATAACTTGTTATAATGGTTTTGAATTAATATTAAAAAATACATTTCTTAACTAGATCAAATATTTTTATATGTTAGATGTTAAACTCTAGACACAAATTTATGTTTAACATTCACATATATTGTCAAAAGTTAATGTAATTATATTGGTTAACTGACTAATAAATTGTTTGTTAAACAATATGGTTGATTTCATGTTGTTGTTTAGACATAAACAACAAACACAAAGTGATAGGTGATAATATTAACGGATGGATAGGAATATATTTAAAGAGGAAACTTTATAGACAAAACTTTTGCTATTTGAAGGGTTTATTGTTGAAAGAACCTCTTTTGGAGTAATATATTGTGTACCTGGAATTCTAAATATTGCATGACAAATTAGTGTTAGTGGATGTAAAATCATATAAAGTTTTTTGACATTCAAAGTTGTTAGAAATGCTTAGAGCCTAAACTGGCCTAAGATTTGGTATTAGAAGGTTGAAATTTTTTTAGGTTAATTATTTTATTTTTGAGATTTGATTATGATTATGTGATTAAAGAGTTATGTATACTATTGAAATTTTAGACTCCTTAAGATTTAAAAATGAATCAAACCTTTTGACGCCTCTTTAAGGTGTAGGGATTTTTGTTTATTTACTTTGTTTTAGATATGTGAATATATATAAGCAGGGAAATTTTTGAAATCTTGTTAAAACAAAGTAGACTATGGCGAATTTTTATAGAAAATTTCAGGGAAACTTTCTTATTGTCGAAAACAATTTACTGTTATAGCAAGGAAATCCTAAGGATTATCTAAGGGGTTGAGATGTAGGGGTTACTTGTAGAGCAAAACTTTGAGAAATTATATACTTTAAGTGTGGCTAAGTCAAACTAATTAGAAGATCTTAGTTGTTGGAAAACAAGATGTTGTAAGATGGAGTAAAATCATTAAAAAGTGATAAGAAACCACAAAATTAATTAAATAGATTGTCAATACTTTTATGACTTTATTAAATAGATTGTCAATACTTTTATGACTTTATTTCTATTTCTGCTATGGGCGATTGAAAGCCACAACAATTTGCACTAAATTAATTGTGTCACTCTAAAAGTATTAAAGTCAAATATAATATTTTTTCAAACTTGTTATGTTTTTCAAATTTCTTTTAAAAACATATTGATGTGAGCAACACTTTTGAAAAATTAAAGTATGATAAAATAAATTGCTTACTTAAGAGCATCTTTAGTGGGAGTAAACTAAATGGGTAAACTAAGATACTTTTTGTGGGACCAAAATGATTTGTAGGATTTAAAAAATTTATAGTTTTTGAGTAGTTTTTACTTTAATAGTGGTTGTCTATAAGAAACCAAAACTTGACCCCACATGGTATTAAATGGTTAATAAAAATCTATTATTTATGTTAAATAATTAATAAAAATTTATTATTTATGTTAAATAATGAGTTAGAGTACGTTGCTTGTGTAGAGCACGTAAACTAGTTTTAGAGCATCCCATATGCCATGTCAGCACTACTATAATGCAAATTCCTTATTACTAACGTAAGCTATAAAGAATTTTGGTTTAACAACCCTGCACTAAAGTTGCTCTAATAGATTATAGAACAACAAAATATCTCTATTCTACTCCAATGTTTTATCCCTCAATAAAGTTGACCATCTATTCAAGGCTAAATATTAGTTTCTTTGACTTTTACTAGCATTTTTCCAAGTATATCTATAGTTTTTATTATTACTAACTGATCTGACCTGATCAGGAGGGGATCACGGACTGACCACACTCTGTTGGGTTGCTACCTGTTCACCGGGGTGAGAAAGAGGAGGGGGTGTACCTGCAAGACACTCCGATGTCAAAGTAAGAAGTTGGACAGAGTGGAAGCAATAGTACAGAAAAAGGGGCAAGAAGAGTTACCTGACCCTCTTGAGGAAGAGGGTATTTATAGAGAGACCCCAACGCTGGGCCAACGGTCATTCGAGGTGGGCTGGATGACCAGGCCCAACCCTAATGACTGCTAGGGCTTACGTGGCGTAGTGAAGACCAGGACGTGGTCTTCGCCCTAGTTCAACCGCTCCTAGATCCCCGGAAAGTGGGTTTGACCTGCTCTTTCGGGGGTGGGCAGCTGGCCGGTGACGTGTCCCCGCGAAGGGGAGCACGTGGAGAACGTGCGCCGAGCACGTAATTCTTCCCGCGGAGGGGAGCACGTGGAGAACGTGCGCCGAGCACGTTATTCTCCCCGCGGAGGGGAGCCCGGGCGGTTCCCCGGAGCGCGTTATTCTCCCCGCCGAAGCGGGGAGCCAAGGGCCGCGCTTTGGTGAGCCGGGGGGGGGGGGGGGGGTTCTGCCCGTCTGGTGTGGTGGACGACGAAAGGTTGTGGAGACGTGGCATGTGTTCGGCGGCTTGCCCTGCTCGTCTCGAGGGGAGCGCGTGCTTGGCGTGTCCGGTTTGCTTGTTGGGCCGTACGCGGTATTGGGCCTGCCGAGGTTGGGCCCATACCGGAACACTAACTATGAACACTTGATGAATTAAAAAAAAAAGTTTTGGTTTTTAACAATATTAGTTGTATTAGTGTCAGCGACAAAAGCAATATTGTAAAATATGTTCCACTCCTCACTCGGCAGCTACCCATAATTGATAACACAATACTAAATCAAATCCTTATCAATTGACACCATAGCAAATTGTAAAGTCAACATACTAGGATTAAAACAACCTAAATTTTATAAATTAATTCAAGTGCAAACCAGGGCACTCCATAAACAAATACAAATAAATAGTGTAGTCAAATATTATAATTAAAACATACTAGAGAATATTATGCAATCTTCCATACCTACAAAGAAAAAAATGAGTATCAATGTCAAACTATTTTTCAACACTTGATCAATATCAATTATTTTAAAATGAGTATCATATTTGTGTGAGACTGTCGATGTGCATTTTCTTTAAAAAAATTGCCATTCAGTTTAATACAGACAGGAAGAAACTAGGCTTAAAAAAGAAAAGAGAATTCAAATTTACTCTAATTGATTACCAGTCAATTCAAGGGCGGATGATAACCAACTATGATCTTTGAATTGATATTATTTCACCCTGGAATGTGCAAATTAAAAATAAAATCAGAATCTTGCACAGAGAGTTTTTGCAAGAAAATTGAAACAAAGTCAATTCACCTATTGATATCTTACCTCGGCTTCTTGCTAGGATTTATGTCAGAGTTTGAGCATTTTCTAGATATAGCCATGACTTTTTCAGCCACCTAAGTAATAACAAACATTGCAATGTCAAATGACTAAGGCTTAATTACATTTTACTTGTCCTAAATAATACAAACTCACAAATTTAATCACTTATTTTAGAGCAAATAGAGTTCCCTCCCCCAAGAAAAACCTTTTGAATTTGGGAAAATGCGAGACCAAAATAAAAATCACACTTACATCTTTCACAATGCCTCCAACAAGAGGGGCGGATATGGGGAGAAGAGATAGTGTGTTTACGAGTATCCATTCTAAATATCTTTGAGTAATCAACTCTGATGTAAAAAATTGAATAACATTAGATTAAACAAAAAAACAAAAAGATACTAAATAAACAATGTACTTAAATTTTACTTTTTCCCTGTGTGAACCAAAAGGTGATATCATCTGCAAATTGTTGAGGAGTAGTTATGCATGGTTCATCAGGAGTAGTTATGCATGGATGACCAGGAGGAACATAGACATGAGAATTCCACAATTCTTCCAACAGCTCAAGAATCTGTTCTCTAAACAGTTTCACCTGGTGTTCTCCTTGCAAAGCTCCAGATTCAGAACCGTTGGTTTCATTCAAATGGGCCTTTAAATTGAAATGATGGGTTATTTTAAAGTCATAGTAAGCAGCATGCTAAGAAAAATGCTTAGTAAGTAAATACCTTCATCCCCATTATACGACGACTTTGGCTAATATTGGCTAGTCCGATTACTTCAACAGAGTCGTAATTACCTTTTGAGCATTCTTGGTACATTTCGCATAGTAGTACAGAAACCTAAATAAAGGTGGGATTTCAAAATTAAAAAGAGAAATGAAAGATGTAAAAGGAAAGTAAAATGAGAGACACGTATTAGAATATTATTAATAATTCATATTTATTTAGTTGTACTATTTTCTTAGCCCCTAAGTTTGTTAGAGGGTATTTTAGTATTTATCTTATTCTAGTAACCCTAGTTTTAGCTTATAAATAGGGTGACAATCATTGTAACAAAAATATCATGTTTTTGTAGCCGTCATTCTCTTATTAGTAATATTTCCTATTTCATCATTTATTCTATCTTTGCACCAACAATTGGTATCTAGAGCTCCGGTTCAGATTCATTGGGAAACACGGGAAACACGAGTGAACGTGAGGTCTTGTGTGTTTGATTTTGTTTCTCAGATTCTTGTTGAATCTTGAACAAAATCTGATCAGAATTTTTTAATTCTGTGGGTTGGGAAACACTGTGTGAGAAAACTCTGAGTGTATTGTGCAAAGTAGAAGATGAACGGAAACGGCAACATGAACACCAAACTTCCAGTATTTGACGGTAAAAATTGGAATCGTTGGATGATCCAAATGCGTGTACTGTTTGGTGCTCAAGATGTTCTGGATCTTGTCACTGATGGTTATGTTCCAGTAGCAGCAGATGCAACTGATGAACAGAAAAATGCGCAGAAAGAAGTAAGGAAGAAGGATCAGAAAGCATTGTTCTTCATTCATCAATGTGTGGATGTAAACGTGTTTGAGAAGATTGCAGACTCTACAACAGCAAAGGCTGCATGGGACACTCTGGTGAGATGTTATGGTGGTGACGCATCAGTGAAGAAGGTGAAGCTTCAGTCCTTGAGAAAGCAATATGAGAATCTCAACATGAAGAATAATGAGAAAGTTTCTGAATACATCTCCAGAGTGATTCTGATCACTAATGAGATGAAGGCATGTGGAGAAACTCTTTCTGAAGAAACAATCATGGAGAAAGTGTTGAGATCCCTTACTCCTCAATTTGATTACATTGTGGTAGCAATAGAACATTCCAAAGATCTGAGCACAATGAGAATTGAAGAGCTGCAGAGCAGTCTAGAAGCGCAAGAGTTGCGTCTGACTGAGAGAAACTCTGAAAAGGAAGTAGAACAGCAGGCTCTGAAAGCAACTTCTGATAGGAGGTATCA
Organism: Lathyrus sativus; assembly: GCA_963859935.3. Lineage (NCBI taxonomy): Eukaryota > Viridiplantae > Streptophyta > Magnoliopsida > Fabales > Fabaceae > Lathyrus > Lathyrus sativus. The sequence continues at coordinate 556,264,806 of OZ012737.1, forward strand.
GAAGCAGTCAGAAGCCAAGAGAAGATCTGATGGTGGTCAGAAGTCAGAAACCTCAACCTCTGATAGACAAAAGAATGCTCAGAAGGGAAAAGAGAAGTATGACAAGAAGAAGATCCAATGTTACTGTTGTAAGAAGTTTGGTCACTTTGCTAGAGATTGTTGGTCAAACAAGGAGAAGAAATCAGAAGAAGCAAATATAGCCAGAAGTTCTGATGACGAATCTGTGCTATTGATGGCCTCTGAATCTGATGATCTGACAGACTGGTGGTATATGGACACTGGCTGTTCAAATCATCTTACTGGAAACAAGAAATGGCTGGTTGACTTTGACTCTGAAAAGAGAACAAAGATCAGATGTGCTGATGACAAATATCTTAATGCAGAAGGTATGGGAAATGTCAGAGTGACTCTGAACAATGGGAAAATAGCATTGATTCAGAATGTGTGGTATGTACCTGGCATCAGAAGCAATCTGATGAGTGTGGGACAATTAATTGAGAAAGGTTTCTCAGTTACCATGAAGGACAATCTTCTGAAGCTGTATGACTGTAATCAGAAGTTGATTATGGAGTCAGAACAGGGAAGGAATAGAACATTCAAGGTGAATGTCAGAACTGCAGACTCAGAGTGTCTTAGTGCAACAAGTACTGAGAAAGAGAGTGAGCTGTGGCACAGAAGATTTGGTCATTTGAATTTCAGAAGCTTACAACATCTGAATTCAAAGAAATTGGTACATGGAATTCCTGCAATTAAGAAGCCTGAAAAGTCATGCAAAGTTTGCATGGAAGGAAAACAACCAAGATTGCCATTTGCATCAGAAGTTGCTCCAAGAGCAAAACATGCCTTGGGAGTTGTACATTCTGATGTGTGTGGTCCATTTCCAGTAGCATCAATTGGAGGGAATAAATACTTTGTGTTGTTTGTTGACGAATTCACAAGAATGACATGGGTATCCCTTATAAAGTTCAAACACGAGGTGTTTGATGAATTCAAGAAGTTCAGAATGAAGGCTGAGAATCAGAGTGGTCAGAAGTTGAAGATTCTTAGAACTGATGGTGGAGGTGAGTATAACTCCAAAGAGTTCCAGAAGTTCTGTGAGGAGAATGGAATTGAGCATGAGGTTACTGCTCCCTATACCCCTCAACACAATGGTCTTGCTGAAAGAAGAAACCGCACTCTGCTTGATATGGTGAGAAGCATGCTAAAGGAGAAGAAGCTTCCTCAGAAGCTCTGGGGAGAAGCTGTTGCCACTGCAACGTATGTACTCAACAGATGTCCTACGAAGAAGTTGAAGGAAATAGTTCCTATGCAGAAGTGGACTGGAGACAAGCAAAGTGTTAGTCATCTGAAGGTATTTGGTTCTGTTTGCTATAAACATGTTCCAGAAGCCAGAAGACAGAAGCTGGATGATAGAAGCAAAGTGATGATTCTGATAGGGTACCACAGTACAGGTGCATACAAGCTCTATTGTCCAGAAACCAATAAAATTGAATTCAGCAGAGATGTGATTGTGAAGGAATCAGAAGTTTGGAATTGGGATAAGTCTCAATCTGATTCTGATGTTAGAACCTCTGAAGAAAGGCCAGAGTTAAGAATTTCTGAAGTTGAAGTAAACCCTGATATTGACTCTGACTCTGATACTGATTCAAACTCTGAAGAAGACTCAGAAGATGAAGGTGACCCAGATGACCCAGACTCTGATGATTCAGACTCTGATGGCAATCCAGATCTTGGTGGCAATTCAGACTCTGGAAATATGCCAGACTCTGAAGATGGTCAAAGCTCTGGAGGTCAATCATCTGAAGTTAGAAACTCTGAAGCTCAAGACTCTGAACAAGTTCAGAGACCACAAAGAATCAGAAGCGTTCCCAGAAGATTTGCAGAATTTGACATGCTGCAAGACACTGAAGTAGACTCTGAAGGAGAAGTTATTCAGTGTGCCATGTTAGTAGACTCTGAACCTATAAGTACAGAGGAGGCTCTTAAGCAGAAGCTCTGGCTGAAGGCCATGAAAGAAGAACTTGATGCTATAGAGAGAAACAAGACTTGGAAGCTGACAGAACTTCCAAAAGACAAGAAAGCCATCAGCGTCAGATGGGTTTTTAAGCAGAAGTTAAAGCCAGATGGCTCAATTGGCAAACATAAAGCAAGGTTGGTAGCCAGAGGATTTCTACAGAAACCTGGGCTGGATTATTCTGAAGTGTTTGCACCTGTAGCAAGACATGAAACAATCAGAATGGTGATTGCAATAGCTGCTAACAGGAATTGGCCTCTGATGCATTTAGATGTAAAATCTGCATTTCTGAATGGTCCATTAGAAGAAGAAGTTTACGTGTCACAACCTCCTGGATTTGTGAAAAAGAATCAGGAAGGGATGGTGTACAGATTATACAAAGCTCTATATGGATTGAAACAAGCGCCCAGAGCTTGGAATCAGAAGATTGATTCATTTTTCAAGAAGCAAGGCTTTCAGAAATGTGAGATGGAGTACGGTGTCTATGTTCAGCATACTTCTGAAGGCAATATGACTCTGGTATGTTTATATGTTGATGATATACTATTGACTGGAAGTTCTGAACAGGAGATAGCCAAGTTCAAGAAGGTTCTAATGAATGAATTTGAAATGACTGATCTAGGCAAAATGACATACTTTCTAGGGATGGAGTTCAGATATTCTGAGAAAGGTATCATTTTGCATCAGCTCAAGTATGAATTAGAACTTCTGAAGAGATTTGATCTGAAGAATTGTAAGATGGCTGTCACACCTTCTGATACAAATCAGAAACTGGATTCAGACTCTGAAGGAAAGGATGTGGATGCTACAACCTTCAAACAGTTGGTTGGTTCTCTGAGGTATCTGTGCAATACCAGACCTGATATTTGCTACTCAGTTGGGATGGTTAGTAGGTTCATGAGTAAACCTAAGTGGTCCCATTACCAAGCTGCTGTCAGGATTCTGAGGTATATCAAAGGAACTCTGAAGTATGGAGTGTTATTTCCCTCTGGAGGAAATAATGAGTCAGAACTTCTGAGTTATTCAGACTCTGATTGGTGTGGAGACAGAGTTGACAGAAGAAGTACATCTGGGTACTTGTTCAAATTTCTGGGAGGTCCCATTTCTTGGTGTTCCAAGAAGCAACCTGTTGTGGCGTTGTCAACCTGTGAAGCTGAATACATTGCAGGTGCTGTTACTGCATGCCAAGCTGTGTGGATTCTGAATCTGTTGCAGGATCTGAAGATTAAAGTAGACAAACCTCTGAAGTTGATGATTGACAATAAGTCTGCAATCAATCTTGCTAGAAACCCAGTGTTGCATGGGAGAAGCAAGCATATTGAGACCAAGTATCATTTTCTGAGACATCAAGTTCAGAGTGGAGTGTTAGAAGTTGTACACTGCAGCACTCAGAAGCAGTTGGCAGATGTTCTGACGAAAGCTATCAAAACTGATCAATTTCTCAGATTAAGGGATGGAATTGGTGTCACAAGTTTTGATGGAATATGAATTAAGGGATGGTATTAGAATATTATTAATAATTCATATTTATTTAGTTGTACTATTTTCTTAGCCCCTAAGTTTGTTAGAGGGTATTTTAGTATTTATCTTATTCTAGTAACCCTAGTTTTAGCTTATAAATAGGGTGACAATCATTGTAACAAAAATATCATGTTTTTGTAGCCGTCATTCTCTTATTAGTAATATTTCCTATTTCATCATTTATTCTATCTTTGCACCAACAACACGGACCTCAAATGAAGTGTTGTCAAATTCACCAGTCTCGTTGAATAAGAGATTCATAAAATGCCTAAGGGTATGCTGGATTGACCTAGGACTGAGTTCTCCTCCCTTGGACTCGTATTCAACAAACCTTTTATAAATGCCATTACGTAGTTCGAACGCTCTTTTGGAAAAGTAAGGTCTCTTACGATCCTCGTCCAATGCTCGAATCCTCCACCAAAAGTTGAGGATCAAATTGATTCCTTCTTTAAACATTTTCATTTCTTCGGATGACATTACGATAAGGAAGACAGAAGCCGATATCAATGGTTTAGGCTTTCGATTGTGAATTCCCCCCTACCTCGAAAATTAGCTCAGATTGAAGACGAAGACTCTGAACCCTAGCTCCTCGTCCAATGCTCTCCCCAATTCCTCTTCCTTCTTCTTCTTTCCCGTGTTTTCCTTTCTCTCTTCCTCCAAATACCCTTCTTTTCTCTTCTTTCCCAAACTACCCCTCATTAACTTATTTCTCCTCTCTTTTATTCCAATTTCTTACTTCCTTTAATCCATAATAATTATATTACTCCAATTTCTTTTTATTCCATTAATAATAATAATCATATTAATAATAATAATAATACTAAAAATATTACTATTATTCACTTAAAGTATTATTATCATTAATAATCATATTATTAATCTTAAAAATCCGAAATTATCCAATAAACTCCAATTTAAGGGCTACACGCAATCGCACTCAAACATCCCCACAAAACACGCCGAAAAGAAAATACACAGAAAAACGAAATAATTAAAATGGGCGTTACAGTCGACATGTATTTTCAACATTGATGTTCGGTTGTTTCACTATTTTATGGTTTACATAATGTTTCCAAGGGCTGAAAACCACTGCATTGTGACTGATTTAGAAATGTTGATCTTATACACTATTAATCATGACATTGAAATAAATTAGGCTTATTTAATCTTGGTTCACATGCGCGGAATCAACGAAAAATCAAAGTTTTTGCCATATGCATGGTTCATCACAAAGATTTTAGAACATTTTGAAGTAGATTTTGAAGGGTTTGATAAGTGTCTCGTGGACTCAAATATCAACAAAATATCCATAAAAAATGTGGACCCTCGGATGGGTGTCAAATACAACCCAGAAACAAAAACCATTGTTTACCTTGGTGAAGGTATGGCTGAAAATGATGAGCAAGAGAATGAAGACGGTGATGATGTTCCTCCTCCTCATGAACATGGCCTGAGTAACCAGCAATTGATGAATTACATGACTCAACAGTTTGGAAATCTCAACACTTCTATAAACAATCAATACAATGCTATTCAGGAGTCAACAAACACTCGGATCAACAACTTCCAAGAGGCCGTCAATCAACAATTCTCATATATTTACTCTCACTTATACATTCCGCCCTATTCAGGAGTCAACAAACAAGAAAAACATGCATTTGGTCGAAATTACGTATTAGTAACTTTGATGTAGAAAAAGTTAAAAGTTACATTGCATTACCATGGAGATGAGATTCTAAGGATCCCAAAGGCAAATAGTCATACACAAGAAGCCGTTGGTCGCCTTCAGCGCAATAACCGATCATACTAACAAGGTTAGGATGTTGTAGAAGAGAGAGCATGAGAACCTCTACTAAAAATTCTTTCTCCCCTTGGACACCAGTTGTATCAAGTCTTTTAACAGCTACCATCTGATCATTTACATCACATAGTGGATTTATGAGTATTTGTAAATAAGAAACGGGTACGAAAAAATCGTTCATTCTTTGAACTATAGTACCTGATTAGTTTTATCTAGTTTTCCTTTGTAAATAGTTCCAAATCCACCTTGTCCAATAGAGGTTTCATCCCTAAAATCTGTTCTCTAAACAGTTTCACCTGATGTTCTCCTTACAAAGCTCCAGATTCAGAACCGTTGGTTTCATTCAAATCGGCCTTCAAATTGAAATGATGGGTTATTTTAAAGTCATAGTAAGAACCCTAATGTTATCATGCATTATGCTCCTAAAGTTGGGATTAAGAGGGAAGAAGCTATCCTAATGTTATCATGCAAAGGATTGAACACCTAATGTCTCTCCTAATCCCATATTAAACAGAGAGTTTAGGAATCTAAAGGGGATCAGGGCAAAAGGCCAAGTAAACAACAGATAATTCAATCACAGATGAAATGAAGAATGAAAAGAAGTTGACTTAAACAAGTCAAAAGTTATGAAAACATGATATGCAAAGGTGACCAAATGAAATGCAAGACAAAATTATGCAACAAAGATAAAGCAAATGGTTCAATCAAATGGACTTAAGCAAGTCAAAAAAAAAGTGAGATGAAATGGGAGAAGTTACAACTCCTACAACCATTCAAACATTAATAACTATAACCAAAGTTAAACACAAAGCAAGAACAAAAGTCCATGATCAAAAGGGAGGTGGTAGAAAGAGGCTTGGGCAGCAAGAAACATGCAAAACATATCAACCAAACAACTCAAGTTGACCATGTAAAAGAAAGGAGCAAAACAAGTGCTAAAAGAGATGCATCATTCAAGGCAAACTCAAAATATGAATATGAATACCAAATCACCTTGAATGATGATCAAAGCTCATGGGGCAGAAGTGGAACCATAAGGAGGAAGTCCATATCAAAGTTGAAAACAAAGTACAAGCATCATACAAGTCATGGAAAATGGTGGAAACAAAGTTCCATAACCAATTCAATACTTAGAAACAAGTGGAAATGCCTAAATTCTAAGTAACTTGTAAAACAAGTTACACAAATGTATGACCCACAAATGAAATACCAGAACCTTGAGCAAGTTATAAACATGTAGCAACACTCACAAGATACATATGGGGTCATTAGAAATCATTTCCCAAAGAAACTAGGTCAAACTAGCTTGTATGAACACCTTCAAAGGTGACTTGACTTGCAAGGTTCACCAAAAATGTAAGGATTGTTCAATAAATGCCAAATAAAATACACAAAGTAGGTAAAACCAATGAAAAACAGAAGCCAAAGTTTCAAAGTGAAACTCACCTCAAGGCATCACCAAACAATTCCATTGTTAAAAGTACTCCACCTTATCGAGGGAAATAAAAAACCAACTCAAAGTCAATCACAACATGATCAAACATGGACCAAAACCACCCTTTAGGATGCCCCAATGCCTCACCTAAGTGAAGGAGAAGCCATGGTCATATGTGAAACCCTAATTTCATCCCCTTTGCTTAAGCCTTTTGCAGATGAATTGAATGACTATTCCAATTCCATAATAGCCTTTAAGGTACTCAATATATCTCTATCCAATGCTTACCCCAATGATAAGACCTCATGAACTCTTGACAAGTCCTCTAGTGGTTCTCAGACAAGGAGCTATAACAAACCTCTCATCTCAAGGAGCTTTGACAACCTCATGACAATACCAAACACTTAATGACTTGTCTAATGCCTTTGCTTAAACATGTAGCCAATAAGACTCTCGTCTTGGATGGCACACAAACAATATCTTGATCCCCTGTAAGAACAATGCTATGCAAATTCAAGATGCAAAAATGTAATTAAACACAAGCCAAGCAAGAAAAAAGGGTTGGTCAAATTTTAAGGTACAACACCACCAAGATAAAGCGATGTCCATTGGATGCAGTCGGTTCGATCTTACCAATCATATCAATGCCCCACATAGAAAAGGGCCAAGGAGATGCCAAGACATTCAGAGGACTTGGCGGCACATGCATTTTATCAGCATAAATCTGGCATTTATGGCACTTTCTGGTGTATTTGAAATAATCAGACTCCATAGTCATCAAGTAGTAGCCTGCTCTCAACAGTTTCATGGACATCGCATGCCCTCCAGCGTGTGTACCGAAGAAACCCTCGTGGACTTCTTCCATTAGCAATCTTGCTTCATTTTCGTCCATACACCACAACAATACCAAGTCGAAGTTTCTTCTGTAAAGCACATCGTCCTTAATCAAATAGAAGTTTCCCGCCAACCTCCTCAGGGTCTTCTTATCCCGGCTCGATGCCCCGGCCGGATACTCCTGATTCTTGAGAAAGTTTCTGATAACATAATACCATGACTTCCCATCCGATGTCTCTTCTACTGCAAATATGAATGTCGGCCTGTCGAGGCGCATGATAGTGATCATTGGAGCTTCATTCCAATAATTCACTTTGTACATCGATGATAAGGTTGCCAAAGCATCTTCCATATGATTCTCGTCTCTTGGCACTTGATGAAACTCTAATCTGTCAAATAAAGGTAACAACCTTCTTGCATAATTCATGCTAGGTACCAGATTGGGCTGACGAGCCTCCCATTCTCCTTTGATCTGATTAACGACCAAAGCTGAATCACCATATATATATCAAGGTTCTTGATTTGCAATTCAATAGCTTCTTTAATACCCATGATACATGCTTCATACTAAGCTTCGTTGTTGGTGCATGAAAACGTTAATTTGGCGGTAAACAGTATGTGGGAACCGTTAGGCGTTGTAATGATTACCCCAATTCTGCTGCCATAAGAGTTAACAACACCGTCAAAAATCAACTTCCACTGGGAGCCTATCTCGGGACCTTCGTCTAGTAGTGGCTCATCGCAATCCTTCATCTTTAGAAACATTATGTCCTCATCGGGAAACTCAAATTTCATCGGCTGATAATCTTCGATCGACTGCTCTGCGAGATATTCTGACAAAACACTCCCCTTAATGGCTTTTTGGGAGACATATTGAATATCGTATTCTGTCAGAACCATCTGCCAACTAGAAATTCTTCCAGAAAGTGCTTGCTTCTTGAACACATACTTGATTGGATCCATCTTTGAAATCATCATGGTTGTGTGATTCAACATGTACTGCCTTAGGCGATTGGCTGCCCAAGCAAGTGCACAACATGTCTTCTTTAGCATTGAGTATCTGGACTCACAATCTGTGAACTTCTTACTCAAGTAGTAAATAGCATGTTCTTTTATGCCCATCTCATTGTGCTAACTGAGAACACAACCCATGGAATTCTCAAGAACCGTCGGGTACATAATCAAATGTCTTCCTGCCACTAGAGGCATCAGTAACGGAGGCTCCTGCAAATATTCTTTTATTTTTGCAAATGCCCTTTGACAATTTTCATTCCAGATAACCGTCTGATATTTCTTTAATAGCTTGAACAAGGGTTCACGGGTGGCTATAAGGTGAGATATGAACCTTGCAATGTAGTTCAATCTCCCCAGAAAACCACGAACCTCTTTCTCTGTTTTTGGCGCTGGCATTTCTTGTATTGCTTTTATCTTTGCAGGAACAACCTCGATTCCTTTTTCACTGAAGATAAACCCCAATAGCTTTCCTGACCTTACTCTGAAAGTGCACTTATTCGGATTCAACCTCAATCTAAATTTCCTCAACCTTTCAAACAACTTCAAAAGATTAACCAAACGTTCTTCCTCCGTTTGTGACTTTGCGATCATGTCATCAACATACACTTCGATCTCATGATGAATCATATCATGAAAGAGAGTCACCATCGCCCGCTGGTAAGTTGCCCTTGAATTTTTCAATCCAAAGGGCATAACTTTATAGCAAAAAGTCCCCCACGGTGTGATAAATGTTGTTTTCTCCATGTCCTCTGGGGCCATCTTGATTTGGTTGTACCCAGAGAAGCCACCCATGAAGGAGAGCATATTGTATTGAGCAGTATTATCAACTAAGACATCAATGTGGAGGAGCGGGAAATCATCTTTCGGGCTCGCTCTGTTCAAGTTTCGATAATCAACACACATTATGACCTTACCGTCCTTCTTAGGTACAAGCACAATGTTAGTGACCCACAAAGGGTAGTTTGTAACAGTCAGAAAACCGACGTCCAACTGCTTCTGGACCTCTTCCTTAATCTTGACTACCATATCTGGTCTAGTTCTCCTCAGCTTTTGCTTCACAGGTGGACATTCCTCTCGAAGAGGTAGACGGTGTACCACTATGTTTGTATCCAATCCTGGCATATCCTCATACGACCAAGCGAAGACGTCTCTATACTCACGGAGCATTTCTCCCAATCTTCTCTTGACATCATCTTCCAATGCAGCCCTATTCTGACTTCTTTCTTATCCTCTTCGATGCCCATATTGACAACTTCAATTTCTTCTTGATGAGGCATAATGACTTTCTCTTATTGTCTCAACAGTCTAGCAAGCTCTTCAGGCAAGTCTTCATCTTTATCAATCTCTTCTTCAGCTTGAAAAATAGGATTGTCAAAGTCATACTGAGTCATAGCCGAGTCTAAATCCGTGGCATCTGCGATGTGAAACCTGCATGATTGATGTTTTATGCTTAAAATGATATGCAAACAAGCACAAACCACATTTCTATTTTATTGTCAAAAATAAAAACAGAAAAACAGGGATCAAAACACTTGAATGCATAAAGACGCGTTTTCATTTATGATAAAAGAGAATGTTCAAACATAAATAAATAAGGGCCCTACAATGGAAAACCGCTACGTCCTGGGCAGAACGTAGGGCCATACATAATCCAAACAAATAAATTACTCTTCCAACGAGACTTGGAAGACTTCCTCGATGGTCCAATTGAATAAGTTTTGACGAGGAACACACGGCTGAATCCATGCATACATGTCACAGTCACTGTCTCCTTCGTATTCTCCCACAACATTAATTCTGTCAAAGATGACTCCGCCACTAGTAAACTGCATCGGTCCTCTATACCGCGGAGCACTTTGTGAGGAAAAAGGGCTGCATCCCAATACAAATTTATCCTGCTTATTGGGGATACTGAGCACTTTACCCCATCCTTGTGAAGAACCAGACTCCACCACAGCTCGAGCTTCTTTGAAAGAAGACATTGAATTCTCTGGAGCTCTGTCCACAACATAAGACTTCTCTTTAATCGGAACAGCTTCAAACGCCTGGCACAAAGTTTTGTGGATCTCTCCATCCACTTCTATATACTTGAAGGATGATAGCTGGCTAATCATTATATCCTCCTCACCGCACACGGTGACAATCTACCCTTCAACCATGTACTTCAGATTTTGATGCAAGGTCGATGTAACTGCTCCTGAAGAATGAATCCACGATCCACCAAGTAGACAGTTGTACGCTGGCTGAATGTCAATAATGTAGAAAATAGCATTGAAAATTTTTGGACCCACCTGAATCGGGAGAGTAACTTCACCAAAAACAGAACTTCTTGTTACGTCAAATGCTCTCACCACAAGATTGCTGGGAGTACAAATCACACCTTGGGTGTCTAATTTCATCAAAGCCTTCTTGGGAAACACATTGAGTGGTGACCCCGTATCAACCAATACACGTGACAAGACAACCCCTCTACACTCAATAGAGATGTGCGAGGCATGATTGTGATTCCTTTATGTGGGAGTCAAGTCTAGATCTGTGAAACCCAAGCCACTGCCGGCATTAACACGGGCTACAACACCTTCAAGCTGATTTACGAAAATATCTTGTGGCATGTATGCCGTGTTCATAATCCTCAAAAAGGCATTCGTGTGTGCCTCAGAGCACAATAACAAGGACAAAATCGAGATTTTGGAAGGAGTTTGCTGCAAATGATCCACAATCTTATAGTCGTTCTTTCAGATAAGACGCATGGAATCTTCGACGTCTTTGATCAGAGAATATTTCTCTCCTTGCTGCGAGCTCTCTTCCACTACAGCCTTTCCTTTTCCTTTATCCGATCTCTCCATATTAACCTCTAGAGGTGAAAACACTCTACCGCTTCTGGTTAAACCACTGGTTCCAACCAAATTGTCAACTGATGACCCTTTAGACGACACTCCCATCAATTCTCATTTCTGCCTATTACAAAATACCTCTGCCCCATAATTCCATGGGATGGCCTTGGTACTTTCGTATGGCACTGGTCCGACTTTAGTGATTATCACAGGCGTTGGCCTCGGCGGTGCTGATATATTAATAGTCCTGAAAGGGATTGAATCATGGTGACTTCATCCTGATCACTATTAATCTTCCCCGCATCTTCTTCCTCTATCAATCTATCAAACTACAAAACACCTTCATTCATCAGACATTGAATATGATTCCTCAGATCCACACAACCTTTAGGGTGAGCAATACAACCTTCCGTACAACTGGGGAAAACTCCGCCTTTCAACAACCTGGTTTTAACAAAACACAAAGGCGTTCTCAACTCTGCTACGTCCGTTATCATATTCAGCTTTTCACCCTCAACAATGACATTAACTCTAGCTGCTCCATGGTTTGGCATTGGGTTCTGAACCACATTAGGAGTTTCATTAGTAAAGTTAATTGCCTTGGTGTCAAGAAGGTCTTGAATCTTGTGCTTAAAAACTTTGCAATTGTCTATGTTGTGGCCCGGAGCGCCATAATGAAAGTCGCACCTTGCTTTTGCGTCATAACCTGGAGGTGGCGTGCCTGTAAGTGGTGCCGACGTTCTTTTTTAGATCAGTTATAGTTGAAGAATATGTTGTAGAAGTTGAGAATTTGGGATAGGCGGTGTATCGAACTGCATATTAACTGCTCTTCCTCAGTCTTGAAACTGGCGCGGTGCATAGTTTTGTTGTTGTTGAGGTGCCGCTGGAATAGTTATGCTTGCAACCTGCGGCTGCTGTTGCGGCTGATATTGCTATTTACACTGAGCTTTGTTTCTGCTCCTGTTTCGAAAACCTGTAACTGCATTGGTATCGCCTTCTCTTTTCTTAGAATTTCCAAAAGTCTCCCTTCCTCCACCAGATGTGGATCCTTCTCCGCTTTGAATCTTACCCAACTTGATACCATTCTCCATCCTCTCACCAGTAATGATCAAATCAGGAAAACTTCCGGACATGTTTCCAATCAAATTTTCATAATATATCCCTAACAAGGTTGCCACGAACATATCAATAAGCTCCCTTTCCACCATCGGAGGCTGAACTCTCGCAGCTAGTTCACGCCATCTTTGGGCATACTCTTTAAATCCCTCGTTGTTCCTCTTAGACAGATTCTGCAGCTGAACTCGATTCGGCGCCAGGTCACTATTATACTGATAATGACGGACAAAGGCCTATCCAAGATCCTCCAACTTTTGATATTGGTCCCCTCTAGGCCCATGTACCATTCCAACAAAGGTCCTAATAAACTATCTTGGAAGAAGTGCATCAACAAATTTTCATCATCCAAGTAGGCGGACATCTTCCGATAATATGATATGAGGTGTAGTATGGGACAAGTTGTCCCTTTGTACTTATCAAAGTTAGGTACTTTAAACTTTGGTGGAATCTTCAAACCTGGAATCAGCCCCAAGTTAGACATGTCAAGCCCAAGAGAGTTCTGGTTCTCAAGATTCTTCATCTTTTCCTCGATCATTTTAAACCTTTTACCCGCATCAGTCTGAATTCCTACACCCAAATCTCCCATCGAGAAAACATCATCATCTTCATCCTCCTCCCATTGAGGTCCTTCTGCCCCATGTGCAACGCCCGCTGCACCTGTTACATGAGCTCCTGTTTGATGGCTTCCGCCTAAAGGAATAACAATAGTTGGAATAGCATTAGCTTGAGGAGTACTCCCATCAACCGGAGGAGGAATGACAGTGGTCCCTCCATGCAAAACTCCACTACCATCCACCCTAGAAATCAAAGGACGGACTAGTGTTCTGAGCTGCTCTTGACCATTGGCAACCCATTGCATAAGATCCCTGAACTGAGCTATACGATCCCTGAACTCTTGCAATTCTAGTTGTATCTGATCCATAGCTTTCTGTTGATTCCCTCTGGTCGAGTATCGGTGAATCGTCCGGTCTGCTATCCTGAAACACTGTTGAGAGAAAAAACCACAAAGAGATAAGGTTAACGGAACCAGGAACACCTGAAATGCGAAAATAATGATGATGCAAAATGCAAGCATGTAAATATGATTCAGGGGAATTCTCCCCTTGATTCTAGTTCCACACACGAACAAGAAACAGAAGAAGCCACAAAATCCTTCTCATAAATAAAATGAGAGAAAATGTTAGTGTACACAACACCAAGGAATACAATAGAATAGTCAATACGACCTCATCCAACAAGCCTGGTGATGGTCGGAATACAAGACAATAACAATAACAAAAGAGCAGAAGAACAAAGGGAAACTACATCAAGTAACTCTCTCTTCAACCATGGTAGCGAGTCTGAAACTCCTATAACATCTCTTTCGTATCCGGATGTTCAGTCCTTGTGACCAGCGCCTGAATGAGAAACTCCCTCCCGTTGATGACATATTTTAGATCTTGAGCATACTCCTCCCAAGCACCTTCTCCGAAAGCGTCTTCGAGTCTTGGTTTCTTAAACTCCGCTTTTACCTTGTATTCTTCCAACGTTTCCAGAGCTTCTCATAGCTTGCGATCATTCTCATGTTGACGAGATGATTCCCATGGAGCTTTTTCATCTTTAATCCTGATTTGAGTCTTCAACCTGTCAATCTGCCGATAGAGCTCATCCTCTCTTCCCTTGTTGGCGGTTAGAGCAGCATTCCACTGAGCGTTGAATTTGGATATCTCCAAGCGCGCTCTTTCAAACTCTTTCTTCTTGTCTTTGAGCATATTGCTAGTTCTCTTCAGATCTTGACCTACTCGTTCTCGGGCACGAACTCTTCAGTCAGTTCTCTCCCCATCTTGTTCAGAGTCTCTGTCTTCATCTTGGACAGGTAGGCTGCTTCGTTCTTTTCACTCCTTAGCTGAATAATCTCCTTTTCTAGCTCTTCATTCACTTTGCGTAGCTCTTCTTTCTCAGCCCACAACTGGTTATACTTCTGAATGTCAATTGTTTTCGGTTCTTCAGCTACCAAAGGATATAAAGGCTCTCTGACCGGGAACGGTAACAATACTCTTCCAACCCTCTTCTAGATCCACTCAACATATGATCCATAGGCTCTACAGTTACCTTTACCCAAAGAATACTTTCCTCTCTGGTGGATTCTTCCCCAAGCTTTTTCTAATATGGCTAAAGTTTCACTGTTAACTACTCCTATGAAATACAGAGATTCCTGTATTTCCTCCTCCTTCGGGGGTCCTTTCATAGCATAACCAAATTTCTGGACAGTGAGAGCAGGATTGTAATTGATTCCACCCTTCCTTCCTATCAGAGGAAGATTGGGAAAGTTTCCACAGGTGTAGATAATCTCCTTGCCAAGCAGGTCTCTGTTAAACCAAACAATATTCTCTGACGTCAAGCCCATGATCCTCTCTGACCAATCAACTGTGTCTGAGATATCAACAAAAGGTCCAACCTGAGGAAGATAATCCATAAACCATATGTAGAGAAGTGGCGAACAGCATTAGATATTCTTCCATCTTCTGTTGTCATTCTTGTAGTGCACATAATGGTATATGTCTCCTAAGAGAGTAGGCATAGGGTTCTTAGAAGCGAAAATATGGAGGGCGTCCAAATCAACAAAGTCTGGGATATTAGGGAACAAGACTATGTCATAAATGCAGAGAGCCAAAATAGCATTGAAAACCACCCAACACCCTTCTTTATCAAAGTGTTGAGCCCTACTCACCAAGAAAGACAGTGGAAAACCAGGGACTCCATTTCTCCACACCATCTCACCATCCAACTCTGAAATGTCCAGATGAAGAGCATTGGCTAGCTTGGTCAAGTTAGGTTCTGCTTCAGAGCAACAAAAAGGTACCTGCTCTAGGACTGGAACTCCTATCAACATAGCAAACTCTTCCAAGGTTGGCATTAGGACATAGCCTGGGAAGGTGAAGCAACGCAACTGAGGATCATAAAATTGCAGCAGAGTATGGATACCTCCTAACTCAAATCTTGAGATTTTACAGACATAGCTCAAGATCTTCTCATAATCCTTCCTGAAGTCTTCCATAACACCATGGTCAGCTACAGAAGTAAGACTAAGCAAAGGCCCTATCTCCGGCGTCGGGAACTTGTAAACAACAGTCCTCTTCAAACCAGGCTCCATACTGATGGTGGATTAAATTACTAGAATCAAAGGGAAAATATGCATCTGAAAATACAAATACATGCAAATGTTAAAATGCAAATGAAAATGCAAATGCAAACAGGGGATCAAGACTGTTGTGCTGCTGACTGAGATGAACCAAAATTCTTCCTCGACGAGAAAATACCATAACATTAGAATACCAAAGCAATAGAAACCCATGGTGTCAAAGATCAATGGTCTGCACTGATAAGAAAAACAAAATCTGGGTTGGTTGGAGGTCAAGTTTCCTGCACACCCTTCCCCTCATAGGTATGGACCTAATCTCTGATAAAGTTTGGCATCCTATGAGGGTTGTCGGTATCGGTGACTCTCAAGCCAAGAAACGATGATACGTTCACCATTTCTGGTTTGGCATCATGGTCAATCAGGGGGACCTCAACTGACTTCCCAAATGATCTTTCTCCAGAGTCGACAATTTTCAGATCCAACATCCTATCAACTGTTTGAAACAAACTGGACAGGACGTTGTCAAAGAAAATCTCGTCTGGACGTGAATTTCATGAGAGCTATTGCATGCCAAACATGCAAGCCCTCACTACTCTCCACACTAATACTATGTATATACTCAAGCCTGGGTATTGAGCTTATCTCTCAATGGAACACCCACCCTACAACACAGCAACAGATAGTAACAATAATGAAGTGCGGGAAATAAAATGCAAATGCAATAATGTACAGATACAACACATATGCACACCTACACACCCACAAACAAAAACACAAAAAGCGCTAGGATTTACTCGCATAGGGAAACAGAATCCACAGCAGAGTCGCCAGCTGTTGCAACTGCGAATAAGGGGTCGGAAAACTAGACTGAAGAGTCGCCACTGAACGTTATTTATCCCAAAGTGAGGGAAAGGAAACGATCGAAGAAAATCTAAGATAAAGGGAAAGACAAGGTCATCGTAACCAAATCTTGGGTTCGGGAGTCGGTTACGCAAGGGGAAGGTATGAGCACCCCTCACGTCCATTCTACTCAACGAGATCCATGCTTGTTGTCTAATCTATGGGTGAAAACTGTCTAAAAGGCTGCTAAACGGGGGTGAAAGAAAAGAAAAGAGACTCGATAGGACATCACTGCATTATGCCTACGTATTCCCTTGTGCAATGGGTAAGTCAGAGTCAACGTAGTTCAGGAAACTAAGGGTGAATGGGGGAAGGTTGCTCGCCAAGACATCACCATCTTGTGCCTACGTATCCTCATCTGGTATGAGAAATCAGAGCAAACGTAGTTTAGGCTAACACGGCCACTAGTTGGTTCAAGTGTTTTAATGAGTAGGGTTAAAGATTTGTTCTAGCAGTTAGGAACGATGCCTGCTTGCGGTAGAACAAAAACTTAACACACTCTTTTTGAAAATTAAGGTTGAAAACAATCCCGAAGGATGAAAAGGTTTAAATTTTGTTTGTGTACTTTAGAAGAAGAAGTGAATTGAGTTAATTTGTAACTCATGTTGCACTAAAGACTATGATATAAGAGCGATTACTTCGCATATCGCCCAAAGGGAATACGCTAAACACTCTAGACAATGTGAGAGGAGGCCCCCCACTCATCATTTCTCATGTACTTAAGGCTCGTAGCGTACAACAATTGTTAACCTATATTAAGTGTATTATGAAAGTTCTGAGATGAGAAGAGGAGACACAAGACTCTAAGGGGAATTGCTAATCGCTAATGTTGTCACACAATGTATTCCTAAGGTTGGGATTGAAAATGGAACTACCTAATGTTATCATACAAATAATTGAAAGCCTAATGTCTCTCATACTCCCATCTTAAACAGAGGGGCTAGGAATCCTAAGGGATCATGGCAAGAAGCACAAGTAAATACATAGCAAATCAATCATAAAATGAAGATGAAATGAAGGACTTAAACAAGTCAATGCAAGATGAAAATAAATATGGAATGCAAACACAAATGCAAACATGAGAAGATGCAACAAAACAAACACAAGTAAAATTGAACAAGTCAACAAGAGATGAGATGAAATGGGAGAAGCCAGCTCCTACAACCAACTACCATCAATAATCAAGAGAGAAAGGTGCTATCCAAAGAAGCACAAACAAATAAGTGAGGGAGGAAAGAGTGTGGGGCGGCAACCACATCTTATTCAACTCAACCAAACACTTACTTAAAGATCAAGCAAAGAAATGCAAATAAGCAATGCAAAAGGAGCACAATTGTTCATGACAAACTCAAAGTGGAATCATCATCACCATGAAAAAGTATTCAAACCACTAAGGGAAGAAGTGAATCACAAATGAGAAACCACAAATTCAATATCAAAAAGGAAGGCAAGCGCAAGAGTGATCAAGTCACATTGAAGAACCAAAGTTCAAACAACTATCTCACACTTCAAACAAGTGGAAAGACATGATCAAAAGAAAACTTGTGGCACAATTTACACATACATTTGACCTCTAAACATGCAAGGCAGAACCTCAAGCATGTTAACAAGAGCTAACAAGGCTTAAGAGGTGCTCAAGGGATTACTCATGATCATGTCCCAAAATTAGGTCAAGAAATTATGTGTACACATGATCAAAACAACTTGAATTTGAAATATTCACCAAAAATAGAAGGCAACTCCAATAAATTCCAAATAAAATACCCAAACTAATTTGAGTCAATCGCAAAACAACATGCAAAAGCTCATGGGAAAGTTCAACTCAAAGCACCACCAATTAGGTCAATTGAGACATGGTGTTCCACTTATCGAGTGTTTATCGAGGGTCCACAAAAAGTCAATGAGAAATAATTGAAAAATGATCATTAATACCTCAAATCATCCCTCAAATATGCCTTAATCCATCACCTAAGTGAGAGAGGAGAATTGGTCCTGTGGGGTTTTCAAAGGAGGGTCAATGATCAACTTCAAAACAAGGTGCAAACCATGAAACATAATTAATCATAAATTCCATTAAAAATATTAAAAATAATTGGAAAATAAAATAAAAATAAAGAAAATAAATTTCACATGTTGAAAAGTCATAAAACTATTTTTCGGGATTTTTATAAAATGCAAAACTATTTTTGAATGATTTAATTTGAAATAGCACAATAAAGAAATTAAAAAAAAATTGCAATTGGAAGAGGGGTGCAAAAGTAAGAATCAGGATGAACTGATTCCTATGAAAACACGCGCGTGGGCCAAAACTGGCGGGATGCAATTAACAAAGAAACACTAAGCCCAAACCAAAAGAACTCAGATCTTAAGTGAAACGTTGTGTTCCACTTATCCAAGTCAGATTCAGAGTGACACGCGAGCAGGTCAACTGCCACATGCGAGAGTCAACCCCAATCACCCTGGACACCTCAGCATCCAACCAGACGTCGGAGCTAGGGCTCCGGTCGTCTTCTCTGGGAGGGCCACCAGAGACCAAACCTCAAAACACCATAAAAATGCCAACATCTTACACCATTTTAAAGAGTTTTCCACGTAGAATACGAAAATGGAAATAGACTTTGAAAAAGGTTCTTAGAAGTGGGTGAAATCAAGCCACCAAGATTTTTTGTTCAAACTAAAATCATTGCAAACAGTCACCAAAATGATCCAAACATGGCCTACATGGAGTAGGGCTTCAGATGCACCAGTTATGAGTCCTAATGAGTGCCTAGAATGAGAGATTTAAAGTGTAGAAAATTACCTAACAGAGCTACTCTGTTGGCTTTTCAAACCTTAAGAAAGCTTCACTTCAGTGCCTCTATCCTCTTCCTTAATCCTCTATGGTGATGATTTGAACAATGGCTTGAAGAAAATCTCCAGGAAATGACCAACTCGAACAAGAGAAAATTTGGTATATTTTTGAGTGAAACTCTTCTTTCTGCTAAGCTCCCTCTATTATGATCAATTAGGGTTGTTTCAAAGCTTATATATAATGGGTTTAGGGCACTCATGCAGGCCCATGTTGGCTGTTTCCCTTGATTTCAATTTTGGCCAAAAAACCTCCATGAAGCATACACACGGGTACATCATGGCTTCTCTTCTCTTTGGGCAGCAAAAAATATAATTGGGTGTGTAGAATGAATGAGAGTGGTCTTGGAAGTTGGATACTATTTTGCACCAAGTTTGGACAAATGCTTCTAATGGTATGATATTTGAAAAAGTGGCATGTAATGTGTACTCGTGTTGGCACAAATGAGGTAAGATCATCATTGTCATGTAATGACATTATAATGATGCCAAAAGTTCAACGATAACCTCTTTGATGACTTGTAATGGAAGGCATTCAAATCATGTTCAAAAATCACCTTTTCAAGCTTACCATGGTTGAAATGATCAAATAAATCATCAAACATCATGTACTTTAAGTTCATGATGAAACTAAGGCAATATGACACAATTTTCATGTGGCAAAAAATTGGATTAAAGGTCTAAGTTCATGAAGTTGCCCATTGAAATGAATGACATATAATGATGTTTCCAAAAATACCCTTGGATTGTGAAGACCATAACTTGAGCTCCACACATGATAATGAAGTCTTCTAGCACTTTTTGTAAATCTAAGACAATGCGGAACAAAGTTCATGTTCATTGGAAAGTGAGTAGAAGCTTAGTTCCATATGAAAAATGCCTTTGAAGTGAGTTGACTTTGAATACCTTAAAATTTTCTTCATCTGATGACACCAACTTGTTGACACCATAACTTGAGATGCACAAACCCCATTGACGAGTTCTTGTACTTAAACGAAAGCTTAAAAGATGATGAACAAGTCTCATGTTTGTTGGAAAAGGAGATTGAACTTTCATCAAAATGAAAATTGTCCTTGAACTTGCATCAAAATGAACTTGCTTCATGATGACTTCCCATGGCTTCAATGATCAATAACCAAGTTTTGAGCCCTCTCAAGTCCACAGTTGACCTTTGGTTGACCAGATGAACCCCTAACACCATATCCCTTGACTGAGGCTCTTGTAGATGAAATGTATGACCATACCAACTTCCATACATAACCCTTAAGATGCATATTTAGCTTTTGAATCATGCCTTATCCAAATAGATGACTTCATGACCCTCTGATGATCCTCAAGATAGGAGATGACACCCATGTACTAACCTCATCTTCTCCAAATGCTTTGAGACCCAAATCTGATGGTAATGAACTCTTGATGGCTTGCATATGATACCCTTGCTTGAGCTTGAATATGAAGCTTCTCCTTGAATGAAAAAACAACACCTCTTGATCCGCTGTCTATAACTAATGCTATGCAAATGCAAATGCTAAAGGATATGAAACATAAGTCAAGTTAGAAAGAAAAGGTTGGTCAAATTTTGGGGTGTAACACCTATAAAACAAAACTCTTTTGCTTTTGGCGAAGCAGAGAGGGGAAATTTACAGAAAAGGGAAGCCCTATAAAACATCCCTTCACCTGGGTAAGGTGTGAGGTCAAAATAAAGACGAGGCATTTACTTTGAGATGTGAACAAAATTTGGAACATCAATAATTATCCAGTTGTGGTGAACTATTTTATGTATCACAAAGTCGGGTACATCCCTCCTAGGTTTATCTTCATCAATGGTGCTAACCTCTGGTGGAGTTGGATCAGTAGAGTCTTCTTCCCATGTAGAGTTATTAGAGGAGAGATCGTCTGCTGTTTTCTCGTACGTATTTTCATGTATAGGAAAATCTCCCCATCCAGTTGGTTGGATGTCTTCATACAAGATGTGAGAACTTTCAGGGGCATTATACTTTACTAGGAAATCAAACTTGTTGCTTGGCTGTCCCAAGGTATCCCAGTTCTCTAAGGAAACTGGTGAATCATATTCTTCAATAACATTGATTTCTGGTAGGGCAAAGTTGATAAACTCTTGTCCAGCAATTCTTGCGACTTCATCAAGACGATGTTCGACATATTCAGGATTTTTCAAATAACCTCCATTCTTCCGGAGGAACAGGTGAATCTTTTTTAGGGCTATTAATAAGATATCCATTTTATGGATGGCTTTGATACCCTGGATCTTCCATGTTAGGATCCAAATGGATAAATCGTCCATGGGATCATCCGAGTTGTAGTCAAAGTTATTTTTCATTACAGTATCAGATTTTAATGAATTAGGAGGAGCAAGGCATCCTTAAGTATCATGATCTCTATAGACTATCCTGTTATCTAATTTGTTATATATCTAAAGTTCTGTTGTGGATTTCAAAAGAGTATGTATGTTCTTCTTGCGATATATAACCATCATTATTAAAGTATGATTTTCATTCTCAGAAGAAGTATCCTTAAAATCATTTCCTTCGATGGTGTCCACTTCTTGAGAAATGGGGTGGAGGAAACCTCCACTACGAAAAAAATCTTTAATAGGACGAATGGATTTGCCCTCCTTCGTGTCGCTACTGCGAAAATCGACGCCGACAATGACAGAAGAATCGCCACCGTGGGTTATTTATCCCAAAGGAGGGAAAGGAAACGCTCAGAGTAAACCTACGCAAAAAGGGTAAGGAATGGTCATCGCAACCAAGTCCTGGATTCAGGAGTCGGTTATGCAAAGGGGAGGGTATTAGCACCCCTCACGTCCGTCGTACTCGACGGGATCCACGCTTGTTGTTTTCTTGAAAAGGGTGTGTTAATCTATCTATCTACAGGTTGGCTCAAAAGCAAAAGAAAAATGACTCGGCAGAACACAACAGTTTTATGCCTACGTATTCCCGTCTGAAATGAGAAATCAGAGTCAGCGTAGTTCGGCTAACTACGGGTTACGGAGGGAAGGTTGCTCGCCAAGACATTGCATCTTGTGCCTACGTACTTTCACACAGCATGAAAGATCAGAGCAAACGTAGTTCGGGAAACTACGGAAACCACAGGCAGGTTTTACTGTTTTTTATCCTTATGAAAGGGTTTTCCTGATTAAAAGGTCCGAGAGGACAAAAAGGATTTGCTGTTTGTTTTCAGTCTTTTACGGAAGAACTGTCTTTTAGGATGTTTACAATCTCTGTCGAACTGGAGACTATGATCTAGGAGTGAATGCATCGCATGTCACCCAAAGGGTACCATACTAAACATCCAGATTACTGAAGAGAGGCCCTCCAGCAACCTTTTCCCAGATAGCTTAAGGCTCGTAGCGTACGACATCAATTAACCTTATTACTGTGTTTTTGAATTGTTTTGAGATAAGAAGAGAAACAAACTCTCTAAGGGGAAACTGACTCAATCCTACAGTTATCATGCAATATTCATCCTACAGGTTAAGTTTGAAAGGGAAATTCTATCCTAATGTTATCATACATGGATTGAATCCTAATGTCTATCATAACTTCTCTACAGTAAGAGAAATCAGAGCTCCTAGGGAAACATGGCAAATGGAAAGAAAATAGCAAACAAAAATTACTGTAAAGAAATAAAGAAATTACTGTAAAATGCATGAATGCAACAATCAAGCAGAAGGAGGCCACCTCAACTTCTTAAGCAAACAAGGCTCAAAAGCCACACACCATACAAGCAAGCAAAGCCAAGCAATAACAATCAAGCAGAGGGAAACAGATCAACCTCTTATGCAAGCAAGCAAGGGGAGAAGCTCAACCCTTAAGATGCACTGAACCTAATTAACTGTATGAACTTAATCTAATGCAATAGATCAAGTTAGTCACACCAGAAAAGTCAAATCAACAAGCTAAAACAACAAACAAACAAAGATCTCCAGCTCAACAGCACAATGAACCCCAACTTCACAGCAAAGCAAACTCAACAACAGAAATCCCTACAGTCTGACACTGTAATCTCTGACAATCTTCAAGGGAAGAGGACTTCAAATCTCCATCTTCAAGGGAAGAGAAAGCACACTTAAAATTAGGCTCCTCAACACCCAAACAGTTAAGCTCCACAGCTACAAAAAACTCCAGCTCAAAAGCAACAGTAAACCCCTAGCTCCAGTCTTCCAGCAAGCTTCTGACAGCAAAGTTGACAGCACTAGCTCCATCCTCAAGCAAACCTTATGAAAGGCATCTTCAGCATCTTCAATCATCATCTCCAAGCTCTAGCAAGCTCCACCAAGAAGATATTTGTTATTGAGATCAAGTTAGAATGAAGGAAGCTAGTGAAAACCAAAGGAAATCACTAGAAACCAACATTTGAAAAGAATGGTATCCTCAAAAGTTCAACTCTTTAAGGCATGCCACTCATCCCTCCAAGGGAGAGATTGGACTTCCTTAAGAGGACTTTGAATCATAGGATAGGATGGAAGTAAACAAAGCATTCCATGTTTGAAGAAGGAAATGAACTAAATCTAAAAGCTCTCCCTAAAAACCCTAATTCTACCAACTCCTAAAACAACCCTAAAAGAGAAGAAAGAAAGCACTCCAAGCTCCACCCTTCAATCCAAAGCATCTTCACCATTTCCAGAAGCTCCACCAAAAAGGAAACCAAGGTCTTCAAGCTCCAAGCCCACCAAAAGCTCCAAACAAGACCAAGCACCCAAGAGAGAACACCAAAAGCACAAGCCAAATGCAAAATCCAAATAAAATACCAAACTAAGTTGTAAAAATCTAATAAAATTCCTAGGGGATCATGTATGTTTGAACATCCTAAGGTTCCAGAATCAAGACCTAAATCAACTCCTAAGTCATCTAAATAAATCCTAAATTGAAAGAGGCCAAGGGAAACCATTATTTGGGAAGGCTCCAATCAACAACCCTAAAACAGAACCTAAAGTTGTCTTAAAAATCTACCAAAAATCCTAAGGAACCTAAACATGTTATCTAAAACATACTAAAAAAGCTCATCCAGAAATCACACCAATTGAGAGAACAAAATTCAACAAAACAGATGATCAATTATGCAAATATATGGAATATAAACAAAATGATAAAAATCAAATAAAATTGAAAAATGAACAAAAATGAGATTTATCAATTCCAAAAAATCACAAATAAACTCAGGATCATGGAGATATTTTTAGAATAATTTTCTGATCAAAAATGAATTTATTGTGATTTTTGGAATGAAATTAGAATAAAAGAAAATCAAAAACTAATAAAAATTGAATTAAAGAAATTAAAATTGCCAGAAAATAACAGATGCGTTGGATCAGAAGACCAAGTAATCTAATCCAAGAGCCAGGAGCGTGCCACACAAGCTGCCTGACCAGCTTTAATGAAACGCAGCGTTTGCTGCAGTCAAAGGTCAATTCCTCAGGTTAAAACGCGTACGTTGGATGCATGGACTAGTCAACCAAGTCAAACTCAAATCAACGGCTTAGGACTCGTCTTCTTCAATTCAAACTCAGATGGGGGGAAGACTGTTCAGGTGGCCGGAGAAGACCTCTGGTTGTCTTCTCCGGCGAGCAAGCACTCTCAGGCAATCAAACAACTTCAAACCTTATATGTTCTTACTCAGAATTTCACGTAGATCTCAAATCTCTCATCCAGATCCTCTAATTCTCACTAGGTTTTAAAACACGAAGCAATTTTCAGAAATCACATCCAAATTGATCATCACTAATTGCAAAACTAATGGTACAGACATTATCCTCATGCTTCACTGATCATTCTGATCTATCCAAATCAACATGAATCCTTAAGATAAGATCAACTCGAGGCCAAACAGAAATGCCATCACATGATCAACCATCACCAATTGTTTCCAAATCAAGCCTAGAACGATCTATGTTGTCTCTAGATCCTAACCACATGTTCAAATCTAACTAGATCATGCTGGATTATGTGGAATTTTGGAAGTTACTAACCTGTTGTAGATCCACTAACAGAAGCACTTAAAGCTTGATTCCTCCTCTGAAACTCTCCAGAAACGATCAGTGATGATGATGAAAGCTCTTTGAATGCTCAATTTGGCTTGAATTGCTCTTGAAATCCAAAACCGATTCTGACTTGGAGCTCTTGAAGTTCAACTGTAATTCTTCTCTTCAGCTCGAATGAAGCACCAACCACCATCTGAACTCACTCTAATGAATATATAGAATGTTTTTGGGGCTTTTAAACTCAAATTGAAGCCCAATTCAGTGTTTTCACATTTCTGATTTTTTCTTGAAATTTCTCATATCAGTAGTGTGTTGCAAGCTAATTACTTGTTCCAGAAGGTTCTAACACATTACAAATCACCTCGTGAACCAATTTGAATCAGTATGAAGTGCTGAAAAGCCTTGGTCTTGATTTTGATTATGTGACTTGTATTTTAAGAAACCACTTTTACAAAGCAAGTCCTTGAATTATGACTCAAATCAAAAATATGCTAATGCCATTGTGTTTAGAATCCAATTTCTGATCAAAATGAATATTCATATGGCATGCTTGTGACCTCTAACTCAAAAATTACATTTTCCCACCAAGATTCATTTGAAAATCTTTCTATTTTAGGCCATTTTGAACCACTTCATGAAATAAACCAATCTAATCCACCATGAATCCCTATTTGACCTAAAAACAAAATTCTAAGCACATCTAATGTTGAACAATTTTCCATTTGAGGCATGGAAGATAGGGATTTGGACCTATGATTGAAATGACCTATAATTCAACTTTCCCAAAATACCCCTGGCTTGCAAAGATCATAACCTGAGTTCTACAACTCATCTCAAGGAGTTCTATACCTTTTTGGAAAGATAAGATCATAAGGAACAACTTTCATGTTCATCAAAAGTTCCTGAGAAACCTCCTTCAAGGTCAAAAGTTGCTTGGAAGTCAAGTGACTTTCACAGATAAATTTCAGATGCCTCTAAGGACCTGTAACTTGCCTGGATCATAACTTGAGTTCTATAAATCTCCTTGAATACTTCTAGTACTCAAATTAAAGGTATTGATATTATCTACAACTTTCATGTTGGAAGAAAATCCATTTAGAACTTGTATCTTGACTTGCATGGCTTGGAAGTTAGGCACTAAATAGGGGATTTTACCCTAGGAACCCTAATTTAGCAACTTCCTCCACTCTTGATTATTTTGATTTTATTTCTCCACCACCTCTAGAGGACTTTGGCACATCAATCCATGAACCTCACAACCTCAAGGTAGGCTTTTCCCTTCTCCCATTTGTTCAAACAACTCAGGATAATTTAGATGAAACCCTAATGGTAATCACTTCAACTGATAATCTTTGCACTTGACATAATTACTTGTTGAGCTTCTTCTATGACCTCCAAGGCACTCCACAAGCTCTCTTGACACACCATACCCTTCTTCAAAGCTTCACAAACCTTTGAGACTCTTCAGTTAGCTCCAAGTTAGGAGATAGACTCCAAACACCTACTCCAACATCTCAGGCACACAAACCCTTCTCTGATGACTTGGATGACTTTTCAAACTTGAATAACACCTCTAGATAGGCTCTTCCTGATATGAAGCAACACTTGATCCCCTTCCAAAAAGATATGCTATGATATGCAATGATATGCAATGATACATAAACCAAGGTTAGAAAAGGTTGAGCAAATTTTGGGGTACAACACTTCGTAAGTTTTGTGAATGCTTGAGAGAAACCAAGGCCTTTTCTTTTTTTTGTTATTGGTAGAAATCACAACTTGTTCCCATCCTTTCGTAGTTCCGCTTTCCTTTACTCAAAGAACATCTTTGTAAGAAGAAATAGATGCTCATTTTTCTTGACTTACCTCGTTACACACATAAAGTGCATGGAATTGAGTTTCGATGATCTCTTCTGGTTCCAAGTAGGAAAATGATGACAAATTGCTTACAATCAAAGCTTATTCTCCACATACTATAACCAATCTATTTTAGCTTTTGGTGAAGTGTTGAGGTGACTACTCCTGCTTCATGGATCCAAGGATGTTCTAATAAACAAATGAATGCTGCTCGGATATCCATTACTTGAAAAGTGATTTAAAAGGTGTGAGGACCAATGGTTATGGGAAGGTTAACTTTGCCAATAACTGTCTTTCTGGATGCAAAAAAAAGTTTTGACTATGATCTCGCTGCCTCTCATTGGGATGCCTTGAATGGATAATCATACAAGAGTTGATTTTGGCATGACATTCAGGGATGAACCAGTGTCTACTAGTACGCTAGATAGATCATCGTCCATGCAGTTGATTATGATATTGAGTGCCATGTTATGATTTTTACCCTCCTCTAGGAGCTCTTCATCACTGAAGCCTAAGTTATTATAGGCAGAGATTTTAGCAACAATGATATCAAATTGACCCACCATTATGTCTTGTTCCACAAAGGCTTGTTCTAAAACCTTCTGCAAATCTTCCCAGTGAGCTTCTGAACTCAGTAGAAGAAATAATACATATATCTGGGAAGGTTTACACAATAACTGATCCACAATGTTGTATTCACTTTTTTGAATTAGTTTTAAAATTTCATCATTGTTCTTTACAGGCTTTGTGCTTCTCGATTGGTCTACTGATTATCGGGGACTTTAATTTGGGGTTCCTTTTCCCCAGCAATTTCTTTAACTCCTCTATTGAATACCCGACCACTTCAGGTGACCCGACTTATATCAGCGATGCTGACAATGGATAGTAGTGGAACTTCCTTTTCATTTTCTATCATGATGGTGTCGTATTTATAAGGAATGTCTTTCTCTGATTCTTATGGTACTGGGCCTGGCAGGGAAATGATCTAAGGAGTCATGGTGGTCTTACTACTATCATAGGCGACCTTTATAGGTTCCGGCTTGGGAATATCATGAATCTTTCTACCATCAAAAGGGATTTCCACACGATTTAGTTCACTGAGTAGAAGAACTATGGTGTAAACACCTTCATCAATTCCATAATAAATGGGCTCTCCTTCCTGGAATATTATGATAGTCCTTTGATATAATCGTCTTTAAATCTCATCCTAGAATAGGAGGCAACCGTGTCGGCTTTTGCAACACTTTTTGCAAGTTGAGTAATCATGTTGATTCGGACCAATGCAGTTAGGTTCATGTAAGCTTTTTACTGATGATTCTTTGTTGTAAATTGTGTGTTGTCTTGGGAAACCTTGCACCATATTGATTGACTGGAAATCTTCCAGTCTGCGTGGTATGATCTCTCCTCGGTCTATCTGAATCTGGAGACCTACTCGCACGAAGTAGCATCCTTGGTCAATTTCTGAACATATCCCGCAATGTTCATAATTATGGGGTGGTATACGACCTTGTCCACTATATATGCAATGCAACTTTACCAAGTCTATTTCCAACTAGCGGATATCACAACTTTCATGTCTACTTGGGCTTCCATCAGTTATATTGATTTTATATGTATTCATGTTATGATATACTGGAAGCCACCAATGGTCCAACAGATGTTGAACAACTCTTTGTATAACCAGACAACCTTGATTATCTTCAGAGAAGACTTTGCAATCTTGATAGTCGTGTGACGTTAAAAAGCCAAGTCTAACTTCTTTGGCATGTAATGCTACCAAATTGGTGCTTATCATGCAGATGTAGAAAATTTGAACCCATCCTGGACCTTTATCAACCATGTCGATTTGATAGTTTTTACTTCCATGATAGTCCAGAATCCACCCTAGATCCATTTGACGATGGAGAGCTTCTTGCATAAAGAACACCCCTGATTATCCTTTAAACAAATTGAGCAAGCGTTGTAATCGTGCAACAGTAGATGATGGTGTTGACTCTGCCTGGAGTGCATTTCCACCAAGTTTACATTCATTAAGCGAATTTCAAAATTTTGAAAAATGCATGGGAATTCATAAACTATGTTTACTCTATGAATTCTATGATCTTGGATCCAGCCTAGATCCATTTTCTCTTGAAGGGTTGTTTGTACAATGGTGCACCCTTGGTTGTTCTTGGAACAAATGTCGCATTGATGATAGTTTTGAGGTGGCACATGACCGTATCCATTTTGTCTGTAATGCATCTTAACTAGATTTATTTCTAGTAAGCGCACATCATGAATTTGGTAACTGTTGCTAGGACATTCATCAATTAAGTTTACAGAAGCCTTCTCATGCTAAGGTAGAGGATTCCTTTGAACATTCAGATTAGTGACTTTGAAAGATAAAATTCCATTATTGACAAGTCTTTATACATCAGATTTAAAACTGAAACAGTTCTCAATGTTATGCCCCGAAGCTCCTTGATGATAAACGCATAATTGGTCAGCCTTGTGCTAATAAGGAGGATTCTTAGGAATGATAGGAGAAGTCCTGGTTTGAATGTGCCCTTTGGCTAGCAAAACAGAGAACATCTCTGCATATGGCATTGGTATAGGATCAAAACTTGGTGACCTTGAAATATGATTATTGTTGTTGTATTACGGGTGAGCCCATTAAAGAGGTTGTTGCTTCCTTTGCTGATACTATGGTTGTTGATTTTGATTTTGAGAAATCTGTGGTTGATATGCCAGAACTGGCGCTGAGTTGATAACAACAAATACCATCGCTACCGCCGAGGTTGGTATCTTCGTCTTTGTTTACCCTGTGAAATAGTGCTAATATCTTGCTCTTTCTTCTTTTGGAAAGTGCTTCCATACCTCTTTCTATTACTATATGGTTCTGTATCTTTGACTAATTGCCCTTCTCGAACTGCTTCCTCAAGGCATACTCCTATGTTCACCATATCGGTTAAGTCACTAGGTGCACTTGCGACCATTCGGTCATAATAGAACGAGCTCAAAGATTTTAAGAATATTTTTGTCATTTATTTCTCCTCGAGAGAAGGATAAATTTGGGTGGCAATCTCACGCCATCTCTGAGCATATTCCTTGACACATTCCTTATCCCTTTGAGACATAGCTCTGAGTTGATCCCTACCAGGTGCCATATCTAAATTGTACTTGTATTGCTTAATAAAGGTTGCTCCAAGGTCTCTAAAAGTACTGATCTTTGCATAGTTTAACCCCATGTACCATTTGAGTGCTACATCAGTTAAACTGTCTTGAAAGTAGTGGATCACTAACTGTTGATTTTCCGTCTAGGTAAGCATCTTTCGAGCATACATCACCAAGTGAATTTGATGGAAGGAGTTGCCCTTGTACTTTTCAAAGTCAATTACCTTGAACATGTGTGGTATTTTAATATTCGAGATCAAGCAAAGGTCGACGACATCTTTCCCACACAAGTCCTGTTCGCGAATAGCCTGAAGTTCTTTCTGCAATTCCAAGAACTGCTCTCAGAATTCATCCATTCTTTCATTTACTCTTGTATCCTTGCTTGGAGAGGCTTGAAATATTTCTTCTTCTGGAGTAGTATGTCTCTAAGGTTGTGGTACAAACATTACTGTTGCAGCTCTTGGCGCATCGGTGATCTGAAGTTTGTAACCTTCAGATATATGAATTTCTGTCGTGGCTCTCGTATCTTCATTATCCTGAAGTTTGTAACCTTCAGGTGTAGAGGCTCTAGCTATAACTCTTGGGTTTTAGTGATTGGAGGTATATAACCTTCAGGCATGAAATTGAGGGGCATCCCCCAAGGAAATCCTCTGGGCATGGTGTATTGAGGAAGGCTGACGGGTACTTTGAAGATTGGTGCAGAGACAATTTCTGAGATCACATTCCTTCTAGATGGTTGATCCTGAGTTGCTGCCATTGTTTCTATCATGATGTTAAGTCTTTCCAGAATTTCTTTTAGAGTAGTGACCTCCTCTCTTAGTTCTCTATTTTCTTCCTCTAGATCGTCCATTTTCTTCTGACGATTGTCCCGAGTATTGTATGAATTTGTGTAAGTTTTTTATGAAAGATGTGAAATGCTAGAACGATGCATGATGTGAAAAAGATGCAAATATTATTTTGTTTTTTTTAAGAACTTTCTGTTAAAAGATGACACATATCTAGAAGGGGGGTTGAATAGATCACTTGCTTAAAAAACAGAGTCGGTGCTACCAAAAATTGGTTTTTAAAATTTTTTTAGTAGAAAAAGCAGCCGAGGAACTATACATGTCTAAAAAGAACGGTTACTAGAAAACCAGATATGCGTTAAGCCTATGGAATCTGAAAACGAGATATGAGAATCACTACGTCAATAACACTTTCAATTTGATTATGTTCACTATAAGGTGTGACTAGTTACAATGCCTTTAAAATATTGACAATTTGAAAAGGCAGCACAAGCAATTTTAGTTCACACAATTTATCAAACATTTGGAGTGTAGGGCACTACAAGTGAATTCTGTTTTGAGAGTTGAGTGCTAAAATTTTCTCTTACAATAAATGATTGTAAGTGGTCTAACAAATAGTTTAGAACAACTTAAATCAGAATTTGATTGATATAATCATTTGCATTAAAAACTCAGAAATATAGCAATATAAGCGTAAAGAAAAAGACACAACGATTTGTTGAGGCAGTTCCCCCGTCGTCCTCGCTCGGGGTACGTCTGTCCTCAACTATAACAATAGAATTAAGACATGTATATAGATAGATATAACATGTTGGTCAATGTTTATAGAAGAAGCGAATAGAGATCAAACAAACGAACACAATTGTTGTTGTAGAGACTATTTCTTCTTGCCCCTTGATTCAAGTTGAATCAAGTACTTCGAATGCAGTAAATAAACCTCTGATTGCGGCACTCTCTTTGAACAACCCTAGGTCTTCAAAATTTGTCCCGACTGATTTCAATCACCCATGTGTCGAACATGAATCTCCCACTCACAATCCTCCATTTTGTGAGGGAAAACTCTCATACAACATAAAGTCGTAAGTTTCGATGATTTCAAAGTGCAACCAAGGATGAATCGAAGTCATGAGCTCCACTACCACAAGTCAAATGCAATATTCCGAATATCATATCCTTTATATATGCATATAAACTGTTATATTCAATGCAATACATGTGAAACATCATTGGCTATGACAAAATGTGTAAAAATAAAAAAGATATGATTTTTTGCTGTTTTGCAGGATGTGAGTCGACCACAGGTCGACGCATGGCTCAGAAGAAAAACATTCAGGTCAGCGCACGCCGATGTATGGTCGACGCATAGAAAAATAATTGTCAATTTGAGTCAATTGCAACCAAACAAGAAAAGTGAAATAGGTGCCATCAAATTTCATCAAACTTCATCTTCCACATCTCACAACACAACAATTACACACAATAATTCTTGGAGTGATTGTGATCTTGTTCAAGGTGATAAGGTCCGAAGCCATTGATAGGAAATCTGGTTCAGGATGATTTTGAAGGCAAGTTTTTCTTGAATAAAACCTTAAAGGTTTTCCCTCCAAGATTCGTAGAATTTGGGGGTTTTTCGGTACGGATTCATCTCTACCTACTTCAGCTGAGCGAAGGTAATTGAGAAGCGGAAGTCTTCGTCAATTTAGTAGCGAATTCAATGAAGCGTTCAAAAAGAGTTCTGGGTTCGATTTGTGTGTGTTTGAGATCAGCCGGGCCGAGGGTTTGAAGAACTGAAGGTTATTCAACAAAGGGGCTGGAATCAGAGGTCTACTCACAACAATCGAAGGACTTGATTCGACTCGAATCAAGGGGCAAGAAGCGATAGAATCATCAACATCAAGAGGGCTTGTTGTATATTTTGCTTATCAATTCTTGTGTATAAACTTTCAAACTTTTCAGGTGATATGTATATTATATCAATCTCAATTCTATTACTAGAATTGAGGGCAGGCGTACCCCGAAGCGAGGACGGCGGGGGAACTGCCTCATCAAATCTTTGTCTCCTTTATTTTTCAGCACTTTCATTTTCAGCTCAAAATTAAGTGATTTTAGTATAAGCTGTTTAATAAAAAATAGTGTTGAATTGAGTAAGTGATTACTACTGTTTTGATCTCTAGTGAAATAACCTATTGTACAAGGATTTTAAAGTCACATACTCAAGTCAAACTCACTTGGAGTGCCTCGCACATCAAGTGTTTGATAAATTGCCTACACCAAAGTTTACTTGGTTTATTTGCACATTTGGTGGGCATTTTGGAGCATTGGTACTAGTCCTACTAATAAGTGATAAAATCAACTGATAGTGTGACTAGTGTGTTGAATCTACTTACTCGTTATTTTTCCATGAGGCTATACGCATATCCGGTCTTCTAATAACGGTTCGTTTTAGACGTAATTTTCCAAAGCCGCTTCCGCATTTTGAAAAACTTTTAAAACCAATTTTAAATTGGTAACGCCGACTCAATTTTTGAATTGGGATCTATTCAACCCCCTTCTAGATCCATGCCATCGTCTAACAAGTGGTATCAGGAGCACCTGTTCACTTCGTGCTTCAAGTATAACTTTGATAGAAAATGGCTAACGAACCTAAAGGGGCTTATAATAGAGCTCTCGTTTTTAATGGTGAAAATTACAGTTATTGGAAGGACTGTATGCGAGTGCACATAAATTCCATAGATAGAAAAATATGGAAGGTTATTCTCAATGGTCCAATAGAAATAACTATGACCAATACGGATAACCAAGTTGTGCCTAAGCCCGAAGCACAATGGACCGATGATGATGAAAAGAAATACAACTATGATTGGAAAGCTAAGAATATTTTGATTTCCTCATTAGGGGTTGATGAATATTATCGTGTGTCTCATATTCCTACGGCAAAAGACATGTGGGATTCACTTCAAGTCGCCCATGAGGGGACTAACGATGTGAAGTTAGCTAGAATCAACACACTAACACAAGAGTTTGATCTCTTTTACATGGAGCGGAGGGAAACCATTGCAGACATGCAAAAGAGATTTACTCATCTCATCAATAGATTACATTCACTTGGTAGGCCGGTGGCCAATTATGTTGCTACTAACAAAATTTTGAGATGTCTTAACAGGGAATGGCAGCCGAAAGTGACCGTCATCAAAGAAGCAAATGATCTCACCATTTTGGATCTAACAACATTATTTGGAAAGCTACAAGAGCACGAGCAAGTGCTCCTAAGCCTTGACCTACATGAAAAGAAAGAAAAGAAGGATAAAACAAAGATTTTTGAGAAGAAATCGATTGCTCTTAAGACTTCCTCCTCGAAGTCTTAAACCAAGGAGAAAAGTGATTATTCATCAAGTGACGATGAGGAAGATGACAAGAGTGAGGATATAGGGTTGTTCGTAAAGCGTTAATTTCCGAAAAACCTTGTCAATTTCTGAAAGCAATCTAGGAACACTCGAAATAATGACACCAAAGGGAGTAAGACTAGAGGATCGTGCTACACATGTGGAAAGACCGATCATTACAAAAAGGGCAAAGAAAGAGATTAAAATAAATCACATAAGAAGCCATCAAAGCCAAGAAGAGCATATATAGCTTGGGAAAGCGACAGTGACTCTTTCGAAGATGAAAGCTCTAGTGATGAAGAAGAATCCGTGAACTTATGTCTTTCCTCACATCAAAAGAATAAGAAAAAACAGGTACGTCACTCTAAATAAGAAAACTCCTCAAATATGTATTATTTCGAATTACAAGTCACATTTAACACTTTGCACAATGAAGCAAAAGAAGCCTTTAAAAGGCTTGCCTCTAATAAACAAATATTTGCTCACCTAGAGCACAAAATTCAAGAGTCCGAAAGGAAACTTGAGGCACTTAAGGCTTTCATGGTGGAAAGTACAAAATCGAGTTGTGAGGACCTTAGAAGTAGAATAGTAAACTTTGGTTGTGATACTTGTTATATTTGGCAAGGTGAAGTTAGAAACTTAACGGCCAAACTTAACAAGGCACATGAGTCTAAGATTACCTTTTCCATAGATAAATTAAATTTTCGAGAAAGTATGGTCAATCCATACCAAAAATATAAATATGTTATAAAAGAAAATGATAGCAAAGGTAATCCTAATGTTGACTTCTCTTGTCTATATTGTTGCAAGAAAGGCCATTCCATTACTAAGTGCCGATTTAGGAGATTTTTAGTTCCTAAAGGCATCTACCAATGGATGCCCAAATGCAATCACATTGTCACTCATAATTTAGGACCCAATAAGCCATTGGGTAACATCTCTTGTTAATTATTTTTCATAGGTACAATGTGTCGAGACCACCGAGAGTAGATGGGTTCTCGATAGTGGATGCTCAAGACACATGTCTGGAGACATATCCCTCTTCATCGATTTCGTGGCAAAGAAGAAAGGGTATGTAACTTATGGTGATAATAATCATGGTGCAATACTTGGAAAAGGTAGTGTAGGTGTTGCAACCTAAATTTTGACCCCTTATATCCTCATAATCATCTTAAGATCATAAGCATTTGATTATCTAACCTTAACAAGGTTCAAGTGTGTCTTTGTCAAGATACAGGTAAATTAGGGTTCCGCACCGATAAAATCGAAGCTTCGAGGGTTGATCAACCAATGTTTTGGGTTGAATAATTTATGAAGTGAGGTCAAGTATACCATATTAAGTCATGTATGAATTCAATTTGAGGTGATCACCCACTGATCAAGTGCAGTGCAGTTCAGGGCACCCGATTAGGGTTTTCGAGCAGGAAAAGTCAACTGTAGTTTGACTTTTAATTCAAGAGGTGATTCAATGATGCAATATTGGTTCAATAAGTTCATATGGTTTGGTGAAGTCCCCTCAAAGAGTTTCAAGGTCTTGGAAGTCCCTAAACATGAACAGACGGGCCGATAATCATCGATCGATCGTACGGTTGACCGAAAAGTTAACTCTTCAATCTTAAGGATTTGGACTTCATGATGTGAATAAAAAATGTCCCTTATGACATATTACACTTGCCCATAAAGTTTCATTACCATTTGATCAAGGGTTGAGGAGTAATCGAAAAATCGGGAAATTAGGGTTTTGAAAGGGGCTAAACCATAACTCCCTAACCATACATCTGATTGAAGTGGTTCCAAGCTTGTTTGAAAGGTATTAACATCCTCTACAAAAGTCCCACAGTGGTCCACATTCAAAAAATGCACAAAAATGGAGTTATGATCAAGATCATTTTTCAAGTGTAAAAGGCTTAGTGAAATTTCACAAATTCTGGCTATGCAAATCCATTTTTCAGCCAACTTCAATGGGATTTTCAGTCAATATGCACATAGATTTGGAATTTCTGATGAATATGAAAGTTGTAGGGCTACACAAGGGCTTTCCAAAAAGTATAAGAACTCCCCAAGGAGATGTGTGAGCTAGGAATTGTGGTGCCTTGAAGTTGGGCCTGTCACACTAAAAATCAACTTCGCCAAACTTCTCAAAATCAAAATTTTGCAACTCTAACCACTCTCCACCCTTGGATCATGATTCATTATGATATTCAGATCTGTAGAGGAAGAGAAATGTAGAAAAGAATGAGGTTTGAGGAGAGAGAGATGCAAGTTGCAATTGTGCAATATAATATTCAAATGTGTAAGAAAGAGAGAAACTTTTTCACTTTCAACTATTGCAGCTGGCTCACCCTACACTCTAAGCTCATTTAATTCATTTCATGTCCATATCCACTTGATTTCTATGATCTTCCTTGAACCATGGAGCTGATAGGAGAAGATCTTGGCAAGTATTTTCAAAGAACTTCATAAAACTCCCTCCAAAAGTGGCAATGTACCAAGCTGCCCTCATCCTCATTCCTCCTATAAATAGAGGCCTCTTCCTCTTCTTCAAACACACCAGAGTTTCCTCTAAAAACCAAGACAAACATTGCTCTCAATCTTTTCTCATTCTCTCAAAAACTCCAAAATTCCAAAACCTTCATTTTTACCAAAAAATCTGTCTTGAGCAAAACTCTGCTCAAGACCAGTTCCACCACTTCCAAGCCTCTAAAAATAATCCATACAAACCATATATCTAATATATAAGGTGTCTATACCTTTAAACCTCCCAAAATGACCATTATGCAAAAAGTCAAATTTCACACTAGGGAAGTTTGACCATAGTCCTCAAAACATGCCAAATCTTGGTCCAAGTTGTTTCTTGCTGATCTAACACTCCTAACACCTCCTATACATCATCTCATAACTGTTTGAAGCATTAAAAATCAACTGGAAACCCTCTAACTCCAACTGTCTTGAAGTGTGGCCTTATTGCTTCAAGAGGAAGCAAGCTCCACAACATTGCAAAGGAAGGAGTACCTCTGGTTTTCTTTGCATTTCTGCAAGGTTTAGGGCTCATCTACAAGAGGTAAGTCTCTCTCAACTTAACTCATACCAATGCCATGCCATAATGTGATAGTCATCAAAACTGCCATATGACTGTTTTTGCTTGGTTCACATGTTGGATTTCTTACACAGTTGGTTTGCACTTGTCTTGATACTTTAGACATGACGTTTACCATGTAGCATATGTGTTCATATGTTTGTTTGCTTAGAAAATACCATTTGTGATAAAAATGCCCTGCTACTGCATTTTGAGCCAAATCTTGGGCAGCAACATGTTCATTTGCATTTACATTGGTTTGTTGGTTGATCTCTAAGTTTGAATTCACTTGTTACCTCATATAGGACATGTGTATGTACTTGGTTTGTTGTGTTTGTGTTCTATCCCAAGTTTAGCTTTTTTTCATGAATGACCAAGTTTCCAATTGACAGTTTTTATGCCAATTTCTGCCATAGCCCAATTTGAACCTTGTCTATTGTTTGAACACCCTCAAATATGTATATAATTGATGTGTGTATACTTGCCTTACACAGTTTGTGCTCCCATTCTGATTTGATCTACTCACTGCACCTTCACAAGCTCATTTGAGCAGTTTGCATATCAATTCACTCACTGCCTCGCCTTACACTAAACTAATCACTTGGCCTCATTTGAATGCATATTTGCAACATGTATGTATAAATGATTTGGATTGGTTTGAGTTGTAACTCAAAATTGTTGTTTTCACACTTCAACATATCACATTTGCAACACAAATTCCATATTTTGAAGCAAGCTATCTGGAGCTTTATAGATTGATAAGTCATAACTTATACCATGTATATGAGGTGCCTGCATACTTGAACCAACCAGATTGTGCATAAAATGAGAGTTGAATACCATCATGCATCTTTACATTGGCATTTTGCAACTGATATGACATTCTTCATAGCAACCTGTTTCCATTTGATTTTAATGATTGAATCATTCTCTTATCATGTATGTGTGCTGTGTGAGTGATTAGAATGGCATGAAATTGCTTTGAACTACATTTGCTCATCATCATGCACTTTGGTCACTTTTTTGCAACTTGGCATACCATTTTCCATATCAGTTAGTTTTGAGCTTCCTCTAAGTGTTAGACTATTTCATTAATGCATATGTAACATGTTTGTATGATCATTTGAGTTTAGAACTAGCTGTATCATGATTCACATTTCAAAATGCACCAAAGTTCTTCCAAAGACATGTGCTATCGAGTTTTCAATTCAAAGCATAATTTCAAAATTCTGAAAATGCCATCTTGTTCCTTATTTAATTCTACCCAATTTGCATCAAAATTTCATCAAAATCCATCAACATTTGAGAAAGTTATGGTGAAAATGCAAATCCAATGTTTTGCTTCACATTTTTGCCCAGCCTGATTTTCATGTATCCCATATATATTTATGGGGGTGACTATACAAACGGATGTATAGCCACCCCAGTGGTAAGACCTTTAGCCAAAATTCGCCTCTCACTTTGCAAGCGTGGGTTCGACCCCTGAGGAGGGCAACCCCTTTTATTTATTTTTGCCATTTTGTACCATTTTTCAATCCAACTTCAAAAATTCATAATTCACTCAATTTTAATCATTTTTGATCCATTATTTTTGTGAATTGTTTGTATTCATGTCTAGTTTCATGTGGTATTTTGTAAATCCATGTTTGGTTAATATTTCATGGCCTTTGGTTGCTTGAAAGTCACCTATGTTGTGAGATCGTTATCTCTTAGATGCAGATGAATTTCTCTTTCTATATGTTTGTTTGAGCTTATTTATCTATTTGTTATCATACCATGTATGTTTGTGAACATGCTTGAACTTTCATCTTTGGTTGTTACCATAAGATACCTCATGCTATCAATGTTGCCCTAGCACGCGATTCTTCGTTACGATCTTCGCTTGTCTATTTTTACCTTGAGTGTTATCCATGCCCTTTTTCCATCAATAAAATGTTTGCTTCCTGGTTGTTACCATGATTCCTTCATCTCTACTTTTTTAAGTGATTAAACTTCCTCCTAAATCATGAGGTTAAACTGGTTTATTTATGTTTGATTGTTATCAATACATTATGCTGTTGTTACACTTGTCATATCTTGAACACTTCAAATTGTGATTTGTTTGCATGGTTGTTACCATCATCATGTTTTCAATCTTTGTTAAGATATGTCTTTAACTTTGTTAAGTTACATAGATGCTTTGTTAAGTCTTCTTACCCCGAGTGATGAAACTTGTTAGTTTCTACCCAAGTTATTTCCCCTCTCTCCTTCCAATGGAAAAGTCTCTCCATTGACTCTTGTGTCAGGGATAGCTCATTACCCCTCTCTTGAATTTGTTAAGTCACCTTAAGCCCTAGTTTAAGAAGCCATTAGAATTTTGCCTTAAAGTCTAAAAAACCCACCTATACTAGGAGTGCACCTCAACTAAAACCCTAGGATAGAGTTTGTCAACTCTATGTAAGAATCATAGAAATGAATTTTTACTTCCCCCTCTTGAGTGTTATGACATAGATCTAGAGAGTTTCGTTAAACTCTACACAAACATTGTTATGTTTGTCCCCCTTTGAACCTTGATCATAATTAAGTGTTCTTCAACCCTTGTGAGGTGAACTACGATTGCTCTGATTCTATCCTAGTTAGGATACGTAGGCAGAGGATGTGATATCTTTGCGAGCAAACTTAGAGATTATCCTTAGGTCTTTACCTATCAACCTACACCTTTTACCCAACCTCAACCCATAGCAAATACCTAGAAAATTTAGCATATGATCAAGCAAAAGGTTCCCGTAGAGTACTACGGATGTCTAGGATGTTAGATACCTATCCTAGGCATAACCAACCCCTTACCCCGAATCTCTTAGCGTTGTTGTTACATCGCGAAAAGGGTTTTTCTTTCTTTAGACCTTTACTTTGGATAAATTAATGTTCGGTTGTAAAAATAAAATAAGATTCAAGTTAACCAATAGCTTGGTATCACAATTTTCACCGCAACAGTAAAATGGCGACTTCACTAGGGAAGATAAGACTTAATATTAGGGTTTAGCCTATTTTGCTTGATTATGTGCCATATTTGTGAATATTTGCTTAACATGTATATTTGTTAATATATATGCTTGTGTGTTGGGAATTTTGAGTGGTGAGGCAGTCCTATACCCGGACTTGAGTACACTTATGATAGGATGGTGGTGTATTCAAGAACGCTTATAGGGAGTTGATTCCCGACCAAGCTAACTTAAGAAATCACCGCTCAGTATAGGCCCTTTTGAGAATTAGCAATGTTGAATGAGTATTCATGAAAACATTACCACTCTCAACAAAGGAGCCATTGACACTGAGGACCTTTAGTTAACATCTCTACCCCACTTTGGCCTTATTTAGGGCGTAGTGCGATAACTATAAGGGAGTAATTCCGAAATAGTTGATACGCGATACTACACTCAGACGAGACTCTCTTGAGAATATTATCGACCACCAAGTAATTTGGGAAATTGATAATATCCAAAAGATGGGTTTACGACTCTGGGAACTGTGTTAGAATCCGACTGACAGGTACAAATCACCTCATAGTATAAACCTTTGGGGGATGGGTAAACCCTGGCTCCATGCTCAACCTAAGCCCTGTTTGCTTACCTATGTGTATATGTGCTTATCTGTGCTTGTGCATTCATGCATCATTCTCATACAATGTCATGGAACTCAGACCTATTTGTTTGTAAACATCAAGGTTATCATGGACAATGAAAGGAAGAGAATTGTGAAGTACACTTACAAGGGTCTCAAATTGGATGACTTAAAGAAATTGAGTGCCTTGGTGACAGATCCAGAAAAATTCCAAAGCAAGTATGGGAATTTATTGTCCCTGTTGAAGATAAAAATGAAGATGGATGAAGGACTTTTCTCCACACTGCTCCAATTCTATGATCCGATATACCACTGCTTCACATTCCCTAATTACCAGCTGGTGCCCACCTTGGAAGAATACTCTTATCTGCTCGGGTTACCTATTCTTGATGAATCTCCATTTCCAATTATGGACAAGGATCCTAAAGAGCAAGATATTGCTAAGGCTACGCACTTGGGATTGGTTGACATTCAGCAAAATATGACCACCAAAGGGGGAGTTTTTGGCCTGACTACAAAATTTTTGGTTGAAAAGGCTCAATACCATGCTAGCCATTTGAATATGGATACATTTGAGGCTATTCTTGCCTTACTCTTCTATGGCATCTTCCTATTTCCAAGCTTCGAAGGATTTGTGGACCTCAATGCCATCAAAATTTTCTTGAAGAAAAATCCTGTGCCTACTCTCTTGGCAGATGCATATCACTCAGTCCATCTGAGAAATCTTCACAAAGGAGGGATGATTACATGTTGTGTTCCATTGCTATACAAATGGTTCATGTCTCACCTGCCTAAACCTCATGCCTTCCGTAACCCAAAAAATGGATGGTGGTCACAAAATATTATGGCTCTTACTCATTCTGACATCGATTGGTACAGTCGTGACTATGATGGAGTAATGATTATTGACAGCTATGGAGAATTTAGCAATGTGCCACTTCTCGGCATTAATGGAGGAATCAGCTACAATCCAGTCCTCGCCCGCCGACAATTGGGGTATCCATTGAAAGACAAGCCCAACAGTGTTCATGTGGAAAGCATTTTCTTCAAAGAAGAAGACAGTGATCCAGAGCTGAAAAAGAGGATCTTAACTGCTTGGGGTCATTTACACAAGAAAGGGAAGAAAGATTTAGGAAGACCCAACTGTATCTCTTTGGAGCCATACCTTCAGTGGGTCCGGAAAAGAGCCATCACACTAAAGATGCCTTACTCCCGACAAGAACCCATGATTCTAAATGAAGAACATACCTTGATCTTCATGTCTGAAGAAGAAAAGTTGAAAATTGCTTTGAACAAATCACGACAAACTGAAGACGCTTGGAAGCACAAGTATCAAATAGTTGTCGAAGAAAATGAAGAACTTCAAAAGCAGTTACAATTAAGGGATGAAGAAGTATTCTCCTGTAAGAAGAGGAAAGTTCAAGAAGATTCGACCTCCGCCAGTCCTCAGTCAACTCCTTGGAAGATGATCGTGGACAAGCTCATTATTGAGAAAGCACAAATGGAAGAAGAAAACAAGAAGCTCAAGGCACAAGAAGATTTTTTGTTATCTTTTATTGAGATTTAGGACTCTTGTAAGAAGTACTAAACATATTGTAATCCAAGTCTAGTTAAATGAAATTCAGTCTATGATGACTTTTGATGTTTGCAAATAGACTAAGTTCCATGACATTGTCATTTGCATCATTTTCATTTTCTAACCATTCAAGGAAATTCAAATTTTATTTTGCAGACACGACATGGCACGACGGAGTATACTTCCCTGTCCAGACTTGAGACTAGGCAACCTTCAGGCATTGGCGAGCTTGGTTGAGGATTCTGAGGCATTCACTGCAAAATATGGGGACCTACTACCTTTGTTGACCACCCCAATTGATGAAAACATGCTGCAAGCACTGCTGGAATTCTATCATCCTGGTTATCATTGTTTTGTCTTCCCGGATTTCCAGTTACTCCCCACCATAGAGGAGTACACCAGCTATCTAAAAATTCCATTGGTTGTTCCACCACGTCAAGGGAAGTTGAAGAGAGGAGACTTGGCAAGAGCATTGCAACTTA
This sequence comes from Lathyrus sativus, assembly GCA_963859935.3. NCBI lineage: Eukaryota > Viridiplantae > Streptophyta > Magnoliopsida > Fabales > Fabaceae > Lathyrus > Lathyrus sativus. Next base: position 556,308,153 of record OZ012737.1, read on the forward strand.
GGGTTGAGGAATTGCCTACCATGAGAGCAAGCGGAGGATTTTATGGGATGGAAGCTAGGCAACTAATGATAATGGCCGAGTATCACTACGAAAACAGGAACTGGGGGATCTTTGAAGCCATCCTAGCACTTCTAATATATGGGCTGTACCTCTTCCCAAGTAATTACGAGTTCATCAGCGAAGAGGCAATCCGTCTCTTCCTCACCAAAAGACCTATGTATGCTATCCTGGCGGATACGTATGTGGTCTTTCATCGACACAAGCTGTATGACCTTGGGAAATTTTCTTGCTGTCTTGCACTACTCAGCAGATGGTTTACATCCCATCTACCCAAGACTCACATTCTATGGAATTTCTACAGCAAGAGTGCATGGGTTGCAAAGCTAGCTTCTCTTCAGCACCATGATATCACTTGGTATGACCCCAGCCTCGGTGGCATACCCATGTGTTGCGGTGAAAATTATGATACCAAGCTATTGATTAACTTGAATCTTATCTTCTTTTACAACCGAACTTTAATTTATCCAAAGGAAAGGTCTAAAGAAAGAAAAACCCTTTTCGCGATGTAACAACAACGCTAAGAGATTCGGGGTAAGGGGTTGGTTATGCATAGGGTAGGTATCTCACATCCTAAACATCTGTAGTACTCTACGAGAACCTTTTGATTGATTATATGCTAAATTTGTTAGGTATTTGCTATGGGTTATTGTTGGGTAAAAGGTGTAGGTTGATAGGTAAATACCTAGATGGTTTTCTAAGTTTGCTCGCAAAGACATTGCGTCCTCTACCTACGTATCCTAACTAGGATAGAATCAGAGCAATCTTAGTTCACCTCACAAGGGTTGAAGAACAATTGATTACGATCAAGGTTCAAAGGGGAACAAACATAACAATGTTTGTATAGAGTTTAACAAAACTCTCAAGATCTATGTCATAACACTCAAGAGGGGGAAGTAAGAGTTCATTTCTATGATTCTTACATAGAGTTTGACAAACTCTATCCCAGGGTTGTTGTTGAGGTGCACTCCTAGTATAGGAGGGTTTCTTAGACTTTAAGGTAAAAGTCTAATGGCACAAGAGTCAATGGAGAGATTTTAGGGTTTAGGGTGACTTAACAAAGTCAAGAGAGGGGTAATGAGCTATCCATGACACAAGAGTCAATGGAGAGACTTTTCCTTTGGAAGGAGAGAGGGGAGGCAACTGGGATAAGAACTAAAGAGTTCCATCACTTGGGGAGAAATAAACTTAACAATAAATATCCAAACATGATGAATATAGAAAACATGATTATAATCAAACACATTACAATGAGCAAGTATTTCAAGTGAGATGAATGGTTACAACCAAAGTATGCGAGCATATTATAATAAGCAAGCAAAGATAAGTTCCTACAAGAATTAAAGGTAAAGACCTAAACCTATCTTGACAAAGATCAAAGGCATATCTTTGCAAAGATTGAAAGGCATGAATGTAACAACCATGCAAACAAATCACAATTTGAAAGTAAGCATGCCATAAAGTCAAGGTGCATCTAGTGTAACAACAACATGTATTGGTGACAATCAAACACAAGCAAATTAGTTTAACCTCATAATTTAGGAGGAAAACATTAACTTAAGTAAAGATGAAGGAATCATGGTAACAACCAAGAAGCAAACATTTTATTGATGGAAAAAAGGCATGGATAACACTCAAGGTAAAAATAGTCAAGCGAAGATCGTAACGACGAATCGCACGCTAGGGTAACATTGACAATATGAGATACTTTATGGTAACAACCAAAGATGAGAGTTATAGCATGTTCACAAACATACATGGGATGATAACAAATAAATAAATGAGCTCAAACAATCATGTAGAAAGAGAAATTCATCTGCATCTAGGAGATAACAACCTCACAACATAGGTGAATTTCAAGCAACCAAAGGCCATGAAATATTTACCAAACATGGATTTACAAAATACCACATGAAACTAGACATGAAGACAAACAATTCACAAAAAGAATGGATCAAAAATGATTAAAATTGAGTGAATTATGAATTTTTGAAGTTGGATAGAAAAATGGTACAAAATGGTAAAAATTAATAAAAGGGGTTGCCCTCCTCAGGGGTCGAACCCACGCTTGCTTGGTGAAAGGCGAAATATGGCTCAAGGTCTTACCATTGGGGTGGCTATACATCCGTTTGTATAGTCACCCCCGTAAATATATATGGGAAGATTGAATATGAAGCTGGGCAAAAAACACGAGCAAAACATTGGATTTGCATTTTCACCATAACTTTCTCAAATGTTGATGGATTTTGATGAAATTTTGATGCAAATTGGGTAGAATCAAATAAGGAACAAGATGGCATTTTCAGAATTTTGAAATTATGCTTTGAATTGAAAACCCGATAGCACATGTATCTTTTGAAGTTTGATGCATTTTGGAATGTGGCTCATGATACGACTAGTTCTAAACTCAAATGATCATACAAACATGTTACATATGCATTAATGAAAGAGTCTAACACTAAGAGGAAGCTCAAAACTAACTGATGTGGGAAATGGTATGCCAAGTTGCAAAAAAGTGACCAAAGTGCATGATGATGAGCAGATGCAGTTCAAAGCAATTTCATGTCATTCTAATCACTCACACAACACACATACATGATAAGAGAAAGATTCAATCATTAAAATCAAATGGAAACAGGTTGTGTTGCGGTGGAAATAGGATATCAAATATTAATTAATTTGAATCACAATTCAGTTCACAACCGCTTTTTGATTTATCCGAAGGAAAAGGTCAAAAAGGGAAAACCCAATATTTTGCGTCGTAAACACAACGCGGGGAGATTCTAGGTTTCGGGGGTTGATTAAGATTAGGGAAGGTATTAGCACCCTAAACTTCCGTAGTAATCTACGGGAACCTTTTATTTACTTTCACTATTTATTTCATTTTTTTGCTTTAAAGGTATGTACATTGAATTAAAAAAATTAAAGACCTAAGGGGTTAATTCTAAGTTTACTCGGCAAGACATCGCATCTTGTGCCTACATATCCTTACGGGAATGGAATCAGAGTAACTGTAGTTCCCCTCGAAAGGGAGGTTAGAGATTCTTGATTGTGGTCAAGGTCTCAATGGGGAATAAACGTATCTTAAGGACACGCTTACACAGAGTCCTAAACTCCTGTCTCTATGTTGTAAAGAAAAGGTTAAATAAAAGAAAATAGGGTTAACTTAGGGAACCCACAGCGGGAGACCCTAAAATAGAGTACGACGACTCTTTGGTCTAATACTAGGGTAAAGGGTAATTTGCCACGATAGGACACCTAGGCTAATAAGGGTTTGGTTCAAAGGGTAAGGCTATTGGCTCGGCGGCCAAACAGTTGGACCTAAACCTTCGAAAGGAAACAAAACGGTAAATGGGCGCAAATATGACAAATCATTATATGGAGGAATTTTAGGGTACGAAAATAAGGAAAGCAAAAAAAGGTGAAAAAGTGTTACGGAAACGGGCAAGCATTCATGAGAATATGAAGAGTATGATGCACACTTAGGATGAAGCGAGGGAGGAAAACAGTGTGGGGTAAACACCACCACAAGCACATCTCGACCTTTATCAATGCAAAAAAAAATAGAGATGCAAAACATAAGAGAAAATGTAAATGCAAGAAAACAAGCAAACGTGAGCATGCAAGCACAAAAGATGAACATCACCCTGAACGACAAACTACGAAAGTATGCATCCAAGTGGAAATCGAATAAAGTGCATTGATAAAATCATGTTTAAACAATCAATAAAAATAGCATATGTCCAAAACATTTCACTCCTAATGCATCATACTGATCCATGAAGATTCGAAGTGAAACGATACCAAAACGACCTTGAAAAATAGCGAAACAGGCCTGCCGGCACAATGTTAATCGATTAACACCAGGGGTTAATCGATTAACCATTGAAAAATGCTTGAAATTTTGAAATTTTGGGTTGGTTAATCGATTAACCCTATGTGTTAATCAATTAACACTGTTCCAGAGGCGAAAAACAGCAGAAAACGGCAGTTCAGAAGCACTTTTTTAGCAACTTATCAATGAGAAATCATTTCAATGATCATATAATCAATTCTGCACGAAATTAAACCATAAACCAGTGATCTAATAGTCATGTAAACACATTTAAACAACAAGATCATAAATCAAACGGATCGAATCAAACAAAAGTCAATCAAAGATGAAAATCCACATGATTATGCAAAATAAGTTCGTAACAACAATAGATCTAGGATTCCAACCTACAAAGCGGAGGCTTGCTTCGGTGAATGTTGGTTTGGTTTTTATAGGTTTGAATGAGAGAACACTGGAGACCTCCGAGATCCGATCCTTTAGAGCCAATGAGGGTTGTGCGTTGTAAGAACAACAACCTCTTCCTTCTCTGGTCTCTTCTTCTCTCTGTCTGAATCTTCTGAATCCTTTTTCTCTGACTGACTGACTGGCCCTGTAAACTCTGTGAGCTCCTATTTATATAGATGACAACTCTTGGGCTAAACCTAATCTAATACCCAATTTACAATAAAAAATAAAATAAAACCTTTTTTAAATAAATAAAAACTTTTTATATCTCTTTTTTTTAAATGAAAAATAGAAAATAAAAAGGAAAAATAAAAAATAGAAAATAAAAGGAAAAAACAAAAATGCCAAAGGTGAGACTCGAGCTCTCGACCTTCCCATGCTTACAACTCCTTACACAAAGGCTTTTTCCAACTGTGCCATTTTATTTATTCGAAATAAAAATGCGTACCATGTGATGTGTACCTGCAAAAAGTCAAACGACTACACAAACTTGTTAGTGACTGATTAAATGCAATAAAAAATGCAATGAAATGCGACGACAAATCTTAGGGAAAAATTTGGGGTATTACAGTTGCCCCTATTTAAATAACTTCACCGGGTGATTTGAGCAGCGGAGACTCGAGAAATCATGGTGAAGGGATTTAAATATAGATAACCGAAAATTTTGCCCTTAGATGCAATGCTATGGACAAAACGCGATGGAATGTGATGCTGTCAATATAATGAATATGGTATGATGCATATGATGTAAATGATAAATGATAGGGGTAACCATGCAAAGATGCAATGACACGGGGAAGCCGATGCGACGTTTAAACACTGGGGAAATACGCCACACTGGGGAATTCTTAAAGTGAGGTGCGGACACGACCGATTGTCACTTTCAGAATGGGAAATGAACTGGATCCTCGAATGGAGATGGTACCGGTGAGACGGCCTCCATTGGGGGGAAATGCTTAAGAGTAGATGCTCAACAGGTTCAAGTGTGACCAGTTGAAACTCTAGGATGAAAACTGGATCTACCGACAATAGGATTGATTAACAGGGTGCTGGAGCATTGAGCAAAGAATAACATCCGAGCTTTCTGAGAACCTTTCCTAGTGACGGGATCAGACGGAATTTTTGGGAATCCGTAAAATATACAGGGTAAAAACCGGCTGTATGCCAAAATAAATGGACTTTAATATGCAATTCCCTGATAAGCTTCTCGAGCAAGGATGATTACTTATCGTTGTGGGACTTAGATGCCAATATGGATGAACTCTCAAATAAAGAGATTGGTGTTCGTCTGACGACAATATAAACTTTTAAGGTCAAAACATGACTTAGCTTCTCCTTCTCCCGAAGGGTAAAATGAACTTCTTCAAAATTCAAGATCTGGTGCCCTGAACATGACTCGGTTCCTCCTTATACAAAAGGGTAAAAATGAACTTCTTCATAAAAAATGAACTTCTTCATAATTCAAGATCTGTGCTCTCCTGAATATGATTTGGTTCCTCCTTATACAAAAGGGTAAAATGAACGAATATGATTCTGCTCCTCCTTCTACTGAAGGGTAAAATGAACGAATATGATTCCACTCCTCCTTCCACTGAAGGGTAAAAATGAACTTCTTCATAATTCAAGATCTGGTGCCCTGAACATGATTCGGTTCCTCCTTATACAAAGGGTAAATTGAACTTCTTCATAATTCAAAGTCTGTGCTCTCCTGAATATGATTTGGTTCAAACCTCCCCACACTTCAAAATGAAAAGGAAAATGGAAGCCCAACTGCTCGATGGAGATGGCCATTTGCCGCAAGTTATAATGAAGATTGGATAAGCTTCTCAGGCGAGAAACACCGCTTATTTGCGAGAGTAGCAACGATAAGCTTTTTGGATGAGAACAACTCGTAGAGATTGTAAAATGTAATGTTAAATGTAATGTTAAATGTAATGTTAAGTGTAATGTAAAGTGTAATGTAAAGTGTGAATACGAACTTCTTGTACGAGAAGAACAACTGTAGAATGTAATGTAAAGTGTAATGTAAATTGTAATGTAATGGAAGGTTGTAATGTAAGGTGTAATGTAAACTGTAATGATGATCTCCTTGTACGAGAAGAGCAACTGTAGGATGTAATGTGAAGATTGTAATGTGATGATAAGTTTCTCGTACGAGAACTGTCGCTGATCGGTTGTGGTCTGTAATGTAATGAAAATTCTCAAATAAAGAAAACAATTGTTTATCATGTCAAGCGTGTCGATAGGCTTCTCAGACGGGAACGGTCGCATATCTGCAAAAGTATGGTGAAAGTCTTTAGATAGTGCAAAATAAATGCACGTCCGAGTACAATGGTAAGCTTCTCGGGCGAGAACAGTCGCATATCTGCCAAGGTATGGTGACAATTTTTAGATGGTGCAAAATAAATGCACGTCCGAGTAGGTTCGGCGGCCGACAAGACCGAAATTCAATCTAGAATCGAGCTAGAAAGAAACTGGCAATCAAGACTCCACCGAGGGAATGAACTCGAATGTGGGTTATCTTATCCTGGCGTGGAAAGATAGCTGAAGTTACCGTCATCCACGAGGATCGGGCTCCGTGGGGAAACTGGGAACACATAAGTATTTTATGCTTAGGGCTAACCATCTACTTGGAGAGAATGGACACCCAGTTACTCGGCGGTAACAACCAATGATGGCAAGAAACAATGAACATGTAAATGCTAACGCAGTGTCAATGTAGTGTGTATGTATTGGTAATGAGATAAATATGTAAGATGTAATGGAATGAATATGTAATATGACATGAAATGGATAAATGGAATGGGCGATGTAATGCTTAGGCCCCTGTATATGCTGACGAAACAGACTAGAGACGGTACGAGAGATGGAATAAACATCTCGACGGAGATACCATGCGTTCTCTGCAACAAATACGTCAATCATGGATGAGAAAGGTCAATGGTAGAACCAAATCTAGTTTCAAAATTCTGATTTCTCTGTGGAGAAGGTAACCCGTTTGGGGATGCAGTGTCATGACTTCTTATGGGGAGAAGAAAACTTGAGGGACACTTTCGAGCTACCCAAGAAGCGTTGACAGTTTATAGTCTCGCTGGGGACTGTGTCAGCTTAAAGTCTCGCTGGGGACTGTGTCAGCTTAAAGTCTCGCTGGGGACTGTGTCAGCTTAAAGTCTCGCTGGGGACTGTGATAAGGCGATGGTTTAGGAACCTGTTGCAACGCTGAGATTTACTAGGAAATGAAGACCGCCGTGAGTAAAATCCATCGGGTGCATGAAGAAAGTTGTGAAACCATATACTTTTATCTTACTGGCCATTGTAGTAGTCGCCATTTTGAAACACATATGCCCCAGAGTACCTGCGTGGCGAGGAAGGGTCATCTCAAGAGGATTTTATAGAGAACGTGGCGTCTAAATGCCCCATCATTCTCAAACTCGTTGAGAGATTCGTAGTCGGATCTCGACGTAACTGGCACAGATTGATTGTGTTACGACGGAGTCTTTGAGAAATAGCTCTTAAGCATGTCAGACTCGCATTGGTGAGAGAAATGGGAAACCGCTTGCCCCTGTTTAGCAGGATCTTCAAGTTTCATGGGTTATGTCTATATGTAAATCTCTAAGATATCAAGCGAAGTCATCATGCTTGAAATGTCTATCCTGAAATTTTCAATGCACACATATATTTGTCTTTGAATTTTTGTTTTTGAAAAAGATATCACAATAACTCGTGACCAAGATCATTAGTCAGGATATAAGTTTAAATTATAATGCCAACGTCATTTTTTGAGCATAGCTCGTGGGAGTCAGGAAACGTTATCTCGTCGAGTATGCTTTCAGCCGAAGTCCTACTTCAATTAGGTCTTTTAAAGGTTGTATCGTGGCTCGGTTCACGGTTTAAGAAACAAAGGATAAAGGCTCAAAGTTATATTTGTACCCACCCATTCTTCATGATGTTCTCCAATCCTAATTCGGTTAACCGGATACGAACACTCATATCTCAAACGGATTCGCCATGGTCGAGAACTTATCGAGGTCTTGGACATGGCAGTCACTCGCCTATTTCTTTTTGGCGTTTCGATCACACGACTTCGTTCTTTATTAGGGTTCTGAAAAAACCACTGGTTTGTTTATCTTATTCCCTAACTTTTTCCTGGACAGCGTCTTTTGATTTGACTTTGGAATCCAGCGGGATGCCTCAGTTTTGCCTAAGTCTCCTTCATAGGTTTTGACTTAGCGGGCTCTTTTATTTTTTGAACATTATTTTTATGCGCCAGTCGTGTGACCCTTTTGAAAGGCTTGTGACGGCTCCACTCTTTAGGTAATAGAGGGGTAGTCATTGTACTTGACTTCTTAAGATGCTGAGGATAAATTCTCGAAGGTTCGCTCCTCCCTTTTGAGGATGTCAGCGCTCGATCGGTGTAACTGAAAACTACCCTGCCCCAGGTTAAGATGAAGGTTCTTAAAAAACAAAGAAATCTCCTACTTCAAGGCTCAAAGGGTTAACGAGGGATTAACATCCTTATATCTCCAATGTCTGGGATTTGAAACAATGCCTTACATCATAAGTAGGTTTCAATCGAAAGCATATGACAAGAGATTTGACATTTTAGGTTCATCATCCTCCCCCCAATTCTCTACCAACACAAGAGATCGGGTAAAGTTGGCATTATAGTTTATGAAAAATATTTTTTAATGAGTGAAACAAATGGATTGCTTCAAGACAAACATATGCATTACATTAATTAATTAAGACAAACAAAGTTCGTACATGCTAAGTATGCTGAATCAAAGAAAAATACATATAAATAAACAAATGAACTGTCGGAAAAATCCTTCTAAATGTTTATGAAGTCTTGTATTCAACAGTAACGGTTTCCTTTAGAGGAGCCTCACTAGAACGGGGAATCTGAATCACGATCACTGCGAGTCGTCATGGCTTTCCCCAGTTACGCTGGTCACATCTTCAACAGTTTTCAGTTGTTTCTTCAAAATAACTTTCCCAGATTCTTCGTCGATCATGGTCATACCATCTTGAGGATTACTGAAATGAAATGGACTGGGCTTTTGAATAATTACTGGCTTTAGCTGTTTTGCCACAGGAGTAACAGGCTTTGCAGAGTTCGATCTCGACAAGTGAGGAACCCTGAGAGGAGTCTCGATCTTCGGCTGAAGATCACTGAGAGACAACATCTTCGCTTCTAGCAAATATCTGACAATATCCTTAAGAGCATAACAATTTCTCCAGATTATGGCCGGGCGCGCCCTCATGAAATAAATAATGAGCGGCGACGTTGTAACTGGCAGGCAGAGGATTAGGAGGTGGACCAAAAGCACGGGTTGTAATCATACCTTGTTGTAACAGATAGGGGTACAGCTCGGTGAAAGTCATCGGAATCGGAGGACAAGACTTGTACTGTCTCCTAATCAGCCCATTCTGACGAGGTGCTTGATTTTGCGACTTTTGATAAACAGGAGCGTTGGGCGCTCGCTGACAGTTGACAAGAGCTTGCGTAGGCTAATAACCGGAAGGTGGTTGATAAACCGACGCTTGATAGACCGGAGCTGGTTACACAGGCTGATAGGTAGGAAACTGCTGATTGAAAGGAGCTGCAACAGTAGCTACATAGGGTTGTTGAGCATATGGAACCGGGTAATCTTGAACATAATTAGGCCGGTGTTGTCGAGGTTGGGGAATGGCCCTCGGGGGATTCCTTTGGCGTGTAGCTCTTTTAGGAGTTTTGCACTTTGGAGGAGCGGCTTGTTGAACGGTCTTAACAATAGTAGGGTACACCGAACTGGATGGAAGTACATGAGGAGGTACATTCGCAACAGTAACGGCTGTTTGAGAACCTACAACGGTATTGGTAACCTCAGGAACAACAACGGACTGAGTATCCATCTTCACATTAAGAGCCTGTAGCATCTCCATAATCTGGCCCATACTGCCACAGAGGTCTTTGAGTTCATTACTGACACGGTTGATCTCTTAGTTTTGATCTTCCATTCTTTGAAGGATCGTATTGATGCAGGGAACTCAGGGTGATAAAATTGGAAGACGAGAGAACCTCGAATGAGAAAACTGAAAGACAAATGTAATGCAAAAATATGATGAGAATGCAAAATGAAAATGAAGATTTCATGGAATTCAATTGATTAGAAACATCGCAAGGTACTAGAGAAACTTTCATTAATTAAATTCAGAAAAAGGATTACAAACAGATATTCTTAAAGGTCTCAACATAACACAGCTAAATAAAAGCTAGAAAAGTCCTAAAGCAACATCATTCATATTTTTTGAGGAGCGGGAAAGTCGGAGGAAAATAAATCCTCATGTGCCTTCCTCTTCTTGCTAGGACGCCTCTCTTCACTCTTGGACTCGAGCTGCTTATGAAGTTCAACATTCTCACTGATGAATACCTGACACTTATTCTTCCATGCTTCAGCTTCACGCTTTGCTTTCCTCAAGGCAATCTTCAACTTTTCAGTTTCGGTCATAAATATCAAGACAGGTTCTTCTATCGGAGGTAGAGGATCTTTATGAGAATAAGGCATCTTTAACACAACTTCTCTTTCTCGGACCCACTGAAGGTAAGGTTCCATCGACACACAATTAGGCCTTCCCAAACTTTCTCGTCCTTTCCTATGCAAATGACGCCAAGCTGATAAAATATGACCTTAAAGTTCCTTGTGTTTTTCGCCATTCTTGAAGAAGATTCTCTCCACGTAGATACTCTTAGGCGGTTCTTTTAACGGATATCCCAACTGTCGGCGAGCCAGAACTGGATTATAACTTATCCCTCCATTAAAACCAAGCAAAGGTACATTAGCGAAGTTATCACAACCATCAATGATCAATATCCCATCGTACATACGGTTATACCAATCGATATTAGAATGAGTTAAAGCCATGACTCTTTGTGACCAACGTCCTCTAGTGCGATTCCAAAAAGGTCCAGACTTAGGCAAGTGCGAAATAAACCACTTGAACAGCAAAGGCACACAACAGGTAATCATCCCCTTCCCATGAAAGTTTCGGAGATGCACAGAATGATAAGTATTAGCCAATAAGGTCGGTACAGGATTAGCCTTCATAAAAATTTTGATAGCATTAAGATCAACAAACCCTTCAAAACTCGGGAAAAGCAGAACCCCATAAACAAGTAAGGCAAAGATTGCTTCAAAGGTAGGCATACTCATATGATCAACATAGTATTGGGCTTTCTTAATCAAGAAGTCCGTGGGTAAACCGAAGGTCCCCCCTTTTGTGATCATATGTTCTTTAATGTCGGATACCTTTAAGCAAGTGGCCTTAGCAATGTCTTCTTCCTTAGGGTCTACATCCAAGAACGGGAAAGGAGATTCATCCAAGATAGGTAACCCCACTAACTGAGAGTACTCCTCTAAGGTAGGCAACAGTCGATAATCGGGAAAGGTGAAACAATGATAAACCGGGTCATAAAATTGTAACAAAACCGAAAGAAGTCCTTCATCCACTCGAGAGTCCAACAAAGATAGCAACCTTCCATACTTGTTTCGAAATCCGTCTCGATATTGAACCAACTCTCCTAACTGCTTTAGGACATCCAAGTTGAAGAATATTTCACGGTATGCTTCCTATTGTCATCCATGGTACCCTGCGATGTTCATAAATAAAATTTGAATTCTATGAAGTCTTAATGCAAAATGATGCTTAATGAATGCAATGCACAAGCACACACAAAGTCCTAGGTTAAGGAACATGAACGGAGTCAAGGTATACCCATCCCATAGGCGTGTACTATTGGTTGATTGTACCTGCAGAACAAGGTTCTAAAAAGTGCCCAAAGTCATCAGCCCATCTTTCGGATATTATCAACTTCTCGACTTACTCAAGGGTCGATAATATTCTCAAGAGAACCTCTTTTGAGTGTAGCATCACGTAGCAACCATTGTAGGACTACTCCCACATAGTTACCGCACTACATCCTAGATAAGGCCAAGATGGTGTAAAGGTTCTACGGTTCCCAGTATCACAGACTCCAAACGATAATGGTAAAAGTTTTCACGACTATACTCGATCAACCGAACCAATTTCGAAAGGGTCTCAACTGAGTGGTGATTCTCGCTTTAGCTTAGTCGGGACTCACTCCCTATAAGCCTCGTCGAATATATCGCCATCCTATCATAAGGTCACTCAAGTCCGGGTGTAGGACTTATCTCGCCACAAAGCACTTCTTGAAAGGCACCCCAACAACTGCATACAAACAAGCAAATATCACATGAAATAAATAGTAAAGACAAATAAAATAGGGATAACCCTCAAAATTAGATATTCCCCAGCGAAGTCACCATTTTCTGTTGCGGTGGAAATAGGATATCAAATATTAATTAATTTGAATCACAATTCAGTTCACAACCGCTTTTTGATTTATCCGAAGGAAAAGGTCAAAACGGGAAAACCTAATATTTTGCGTCGTAAACACAACGCAGGGAGATTCTAGGTTTCGGGGGTTGATTAAGATTAGGGAAGGTATTAACACCCTAAACTTTCGTAGTACTCTACGGGAACCTTTTATTTACTTTCACTATTTATTTCATTTTTTTGCTTTAAGGGTATGTACATTGAATTAAAAAAATTAAAGACCTAAGGGGTTAATTCTAAGTTTACTCGGCAAGACATCGCATCTTGTGCCTACATATCCTTACGGGAATGGAATCAGAGTAACTGTAGTTCCCCTTGAAAGGGAGGTTAGAGATTCTTGATTGTGGTCAAGGTCTCAATGGGGAATAAACGTATCTTAAGGACACGCTTATACGGAGTCCTAAACTCATGTCTCTATGTTGTAAAGAAAAGGTTAAATAAAAGAAAATAGGGTTAACTTAGGGAACCCACAGCGGGAGACCCTAAAATAGAGTACGACGACTCTTTGGCCTAATACTAGGGTAAAGGGTAATTTGCCCACGGCAGGACACCTAGGCTAATAAGGGTTTGGTTCAAAGGGTAAGGCTATTGGCTCGGCGGCCAAACGGTTGGACCTAAACCTTCAGAAGGAAACAAAACGGTAAATGGGCGCAAATATGAAAAATCATTATATGGAGGAATTTTAGGGTACGGAAATAAGGAAAGCAAAAAAAGGTGAAAAAGTGTTACGGAAACGGGCAAGCATTCATGAGAATATGAAGAGTATGATGCACACTTAGGATGAAGCGAGGGAGGAAAATAGTGTGGGGTAAACACCACCACAAGCACATCTCGACCTTTATCAATGAAAAAAAAATAGAGATGCAAAACATAAGAGAAAATGTAAATGCAAGAAAACAAGCAAACGTGAGCATGCAAGCACAAAAGATGAACATCACCCTGAACGACAAACTACGAAAGTATGCATCCAAGTGGAAATCGAATAAAGTGCGTTGATAAAATCATGTTTAAACAATCAAGAACAATAGCATATGTCCAAAACATTTCACTCCTAATGCATCATACTGATCCATGAAGATTCGAAGTGAAACGATACCAAAACGACCTTGAAAAACAGCGAAACAGGCCTGCCGGCACAGTGTTAATCGATTAACACCAGGGGTTAATCGATTAACCATTGAAAAATGCTTGAAAATTTGAAATTTTGGGTTGTTTAATCGATTAACCCTATGTGTTAATCAATTAACACTGTTCCAGAGGCGAAAAACAGCAAAAAAGGCAGTTTAGAAGCACTTTTTTAGCAACTTATCAATGAGCAATCATTTCAATGATCATATAATCAATTATGCACGAAATTAAACCATAAACCAGTGATCTAATAGTCATGTAAACACATTTAAACAACAAGATCATAAATTAAACGGATCGAATCAAACAAAAGTCAATCAAAGATGAAAATCCACATGATTATGCAAAATAAGTTCGTAACAACAATAGATCTAGGATTCCAACCTACGAAGCGGAGGCTTGCTTCGGTGAATGTTGGTTCGGTTTGTATAGGTTTGAATGAGAGAACACTGGAGAGCTCCGAGATCCGATCCTTTAGAGTCAATGAGGGTTCTGCGTTGTAAGAACAACAACCTCTTCCTTCTCTGGTCTCTTCTTCTCTCTGTCTGAATCTTCCAAATCCTTTTTCTCTGACTGACTGACTGGCCCTATAAACTCTGTGAGCTCCTGTTTATATAGATGACAACTCTTGGGCTAAACCTAATCTAATACCCAATTTACAATAAAAAATAAAATAAAACCTTTTTTAAATAAATAAAAACTTTTTATATCTCTTTTTTTTTAATGAAAAATAGAAAATAAAAAGGAAAAATAAAAAATAGAAAATAAAAGGAAAAAACAAAAATGCCAAAGGTGAGACTCGAGCTCTCGACCTTCCCATGCTTACAACTCCTTACACAAAGGCTTTTGCCAACTGTGCCATTTTATTTATTCGAAATAAAAATGCGTACCGTGTGATGTGTACCTGCAAAAAGTTAAACGACTACACGAATTTGTTAGTGACTGATTAAATGCAATAAAAAATGCAAAGAAATGCGACGACAAATCTTAGGGCAAAATTTGGGGTATTACAGGTTGCTATGAAGAATGTCATATCAGTTGCAAAATGCCAATGTAAAGATATGGTACTCAACTCTCATTTTATGCACAAACTGGTTGGTTCAAGTATGCAGGCATCTCATATACATGATATAAGTCATGATTAATCAATCAATAAAGCTCCAGATAGCTTGCTTCAAAATATGGCATTTGTGTTGCAAGTGTGATGTGTTGAAGTGTGAAAACAACAATTTTGAGTTACAACTCCGATTAATCCAAACCAGTCACACATACATGTTACAAATGTGCATTCAAATGAGTTCAAGTGGTCAATTTGGTGTAAGGCAAGGCAGTGAGTGAATTGATATGCAAACTGCTCAAATGAGCTTGTGAAGATGCAGTGAGTAGGTCAAATCAGAATGTAAGCACAAATTGAGCAAGGCAATCATACACACATCAATTATATACATATTTGAGAGTGTTCAAACAATAGACAAGGTTCAAATTGGGCTATGGCAGAAACTGGCATAAAAACTGTCAATTGGAAACTTGGTCATTCATGAAAAAAGAAGCTAAACTTGGGATAGAACACAAACACACCAAACCAAGTACATACACATGTCCTATATGAGGTAACGAGTGAATTCAAACTCAGAGATCAACCAACAAACCAATGTAAATGCAAATGAACATGGTTCTGCCCAAGATTTGGCTCAAAATGCAGTAGCAGGGCATCCTTACCACAAATAGTATTTTCCAAGCAAACAAACATATGAACACATAGGCTACATGGTAAAGGTCATGTCTAAAGTATCAAAACAAGTGCAAACCAACTGTATAAGAAATTCAACATGTGAACCAAGCAAAAAACAGTCATATGGCAGTTTTGATGACAATCACATTATGGCATGGCATTGGTATGAGTTGATTTAAGAGAGACTTACCTCTTGTAGATGAGTTCTAAACCAGCAAAAATACCAAGAAAACCAGAGGTGCTTCTTACTTTGCAATGATGTGAAGCTTGCTTCCTCTTGAAGTAACAAAGCCAAACTTCAAGACAGCTGGAGTTAGAGGATTTCCAGTTGATTTTTAAGGCTTCAAACAGTTGTAATATGATGTATGGGAGGTGTGTGGATGGTTAAATTAACAAGAAATAACTTGGACCGAGTTTTGGCAAGTCTTGAGGGTTGTGGTCAAACTTTCCTAGTGTGAAAGTTGACTTTTTGCATAATGGTCTTTTTGGGAGGTTTAAAGGTATATACACCTTCTATATTAGATATATGGTTTGTATTGATGCTTTTTAGAGGCTTGGAAGTGGTGGAACTGGTCTTGAGCAGAGTTTTGCTCAAGACAGCTTTTTGGTAAAAATGAAGGTTTTGGAACTTTGGAGTTTTTGAGAGAATGAGGAAAGATTGAGAGCAATGTTTCTCTTGGTTTTTAGAGGAAGCTTTGGTGTGAATTAAGAGGAAGGTGAGGCCCCTATTTATAGGAAGGATGAGGATGAGGACAGCTTGGTACATTGGCACTTTTGGAAGGAGATTTATGAAGTTCTTTTAAAAATCTTGCCAAGATCTTCTCCTATCAGCTCCATGGTTCAAGGAAGATCAGAAAACTCAAGTGGATATTGACATGAAATGACTGAGATGAGCTTAGAGTGTAGGGTGAGCCAGCTGCAACAGTTGGAAGTGAAAAAGTTTCTCTCTCTTTCTTACACATTTGAATATTATATTGCACAAGTTGCAACTTGCTTCTCTCTCTCCTCAAGCCTTAATCTTTTCTTCATTTCTATTCCTCTACACATTTTAATATCATAATGAATCATGATCCAAGGGTGGAGAGTGGTTAGAGTTGCAAAATTCTGATTTTGAGAAGTTTGGCCAAGTTGATTTTTAGTGTGACAGGCCCAACTTCAAGGTACCACAACCCCTAGCTCACACATCTCCTTGGGGAGTTCTTGTAATTTTTGGAAAGCCCTTATGTAGCTCTATAACTTTAATGTTCATCATAAATACCAAATCTATGTTCATCTTGATTGAAAATCCCCTTGAAGTTGGCTGAAAAATGGACTTGTAAGGTCAGAATTTGTGAAATTTCACCAAGTCTTTTACACTTGAAAAATGATCTTGATCATAACTCCATTTTTGTGCATTTTTTGAATGTGGACCTCTGTGGGACTTTTGTAGAGGATGTTAATACCTTTCAAACAAGCTTGGAACCACTTCAATCAGATGTGTGGTTAGGGAGTTAGGGTTTAGCCCCTTTCAAAACCCTAATTTCCCGATTTTTTGATTACTCCTCAACCCTTGATCAAATGGTCATGAAACTTTATGGGCAAGTGTAATATGTCATAAGGAACATTTTTGATTCACATCATGAAGTCCAAATCCTTAAGATTGAAGAGTTGACTTTTCAGTCAACCGTACGATCGATCGATAATTATCGGCCCATCTGTTCATATTTTGGGACTTCCAAGACCTTGAAACTCTTTGTGGGGACTTCACTAAGCCATATGAACTTGTTGAACCAAGATTGCATCATTGAATCACCTCTTGAATTAAAAGTCAAACTACAGTTGACTTTTCCTACTTCGAAAGCCCTAATCGGGTGTCCTGAACTGCAATGCACCTCATCTGTGGGTAATCACCTCAAATTGAATTCATACATGACCCAATGTGGTGCCTTTGACCTTACTTCATAAATGATTCAACCCAAAACATTGATTGATCAATCCTCGAAGCTTCGATTTTATCGGTGCGGAACCCTAATTCACCTGTATCTTGACAAAGACACACTTTGAAACTTGTTAAGGTTAGATAATCAAAGGCATATGATCTTAAGATGATGATGAGGATATAAGGGGTCAAAATTTGGGGTGCAACAGATGCCCCTATTTAAATATTTTCACTAGATGGAAATGAGAGATGACAATCCTCATGGAATCTTAGTGAAAGGTATTTAAATATAGCAAACCAAAATTTTTTGTCCCTTAGATCCGATGGTATGCAAAAGGACAAATGCTAAAATGCTATGATTTATAAATGATGCTTCATGATGTTTGAATACGGGACACGATGCAGACATGCAGACCTAAGAAGTGGCAAGATTAGCGAGTAACTACTTGCGAGGGACCCGACACACTAGCGAGATCTTTCTGGGAATGAAATCACTGGGGAACCCTTCACTGAAGAGAGATTCCACTGAGGGATGAATGGAATAGAGACACAAATCTTATTGGGAGTAGCCAGATGAGAAGTTCCTGAAAAGTTCAAATGGGATCTTCAGGAATAACCTCAAAACAAGACATGGACACACCCGGGGAACTAGCATCCACTAGTTCTCATGGACTCCACTGAGGATCTTGTAATAATCAAAACACATACTGATTATGATTGGGTTTGAAGCGACGCTAGTAACTACTAGTCCTTTGAAAACAACTGGTGACAACCAAAGCATTCCAATAACGATTGGACCTTTCAAAGAGTTGGTAATAACCAAAACGAGGTAACGATAACAATCGAACTCAGAAGGTATCAATAACAATTGGATTTTCAAATGATGCTAGTAACTACCAGACTTTGAAAGACAGTTGGTGACAACCGAGTTAAATCATACCAATAACAATTGGCTTTTCAGGCGATGCCAGTAACTACTGGACTTTCGAAGGCAACTGGTGACAACCAAAGCATTCCAATAACGATTGGACTTTAAAAAGGGTTTGGTGACAACCAAAACGAGGTAACGATAACAATCAAACTCAGAAAGTACCAATATCAATTGGATTTTCAAGCTAGTTAAGCTGGTTACGACCAAACTGAATACCAATAACAATCGGTTTTGTATAATTTCCAGTTACTACTGGTTTTTCAAAGATTACTGGTTACGACCAAGTCAGTGGCAAATAAACATCTTTGGTAGCTAAGTCCCGGGGCGGCAATGAAGGGAAGGTAACAACCAGAAGACAGGAACCGGCGAACGAAATCAGAGAAGGGGGGAACGACCGAGGGATCTCAAAGACAAGCGTCCAAACCGGCGAAGGCCAATCAACATGCAAACGAATGCGTATGCCGATGCAATGCTGTATGTAAATGCAGGCCGACCCACAGGGTGAAAAAGGAATGAAACAAAAAAGTAGAGAAGAAACTCATCACGCTGAGTCTCACTGCTCCTTCCGCTTAGCCATTGCTCTCTTTTCGAGGTAGATGACGATCTTCCAACGTCTCTTACAATGCTGTAGAAGAGAAAACCTCTCTTATAAGTGGAGGCCACTATTGAGCGTTGATTGGTAGGAGTTAACAAACTCTAATGCTTCGGAAAGTTGCGTAATACTGTCAAATCACTTACAGAGCTTTTCAAAATGCCTTTTGTCAAATCAGTCTTCTTTTGAGCAAAATTTTAAGTTTTTCAAAACACTTTGCTTTCTGGAAAGATCTAAATCCATAAATAAGTGAAATTCCATAACAAAAACAAAAGATCATAACAATAATTGGGCCAAAATCTGATTTTATTAATGGAGGAGCACTTTACAAAGGGCAAATCCTCTTAGAACAAAATACATTTGGAAAAATGGCTAAATAGAAAGAGAGTTACAGAATCCCAAAATGACTCGGTCCTACTAGCTAGTAGCCCTCCTGATCCGTTGCTTCTGAAGAGATTAACTAATCCTTTTGGGCCACGGTCCAGGTTTTTCATCGTTAACCTTCGGTCTCTCGCCTTGTTGAGGCGTCGACCCAATTTCCTAGGCATAATAATTTTTCACCGCATCTGAGTTAATAGGGTACTTGAGCTGTTCCCCATCCATGGTCTCGAGAATTAACGAACCTCCGGAGAAAACTGTTTTTACCACAAATGGTCCATCATAGTTAGGCATCCATTTACCGCGTATGTCCTTCTGCATTGGCAAGATCCTTCTGAGCACTAGCTCCCCTTCCCTGTATTCTTTGGGACGAACTTCCTTGTTGAATGCTCTTACCATTTTTTGTTGATAGATCTGACTGTGACACATGGCTGTTAGTCTCTTCTCGTCAATGAGATTCAATGAGTCAAATCTTTCTTTTATCCATTCTTCCTCATCAAGGCCAGCTTCTTTTAGGATTTTCAAGGAAGGTATCCTGACTTCAATGGGCAGCACGACGTCCATCCCGTACACCAAAGAAAAGGGAGTTGCCCCTGTCGAAGTTCGCGCTGATGTTCGGTACCCATGCAATGAAAATGGTAGCATCTCATGCCAATCTTTATAGGTCACGACCATCTTTTGTATTATCTTTTTGATGTTCTTATTTGCGGCTTCGACAACGCCATTCATCTTGGGTCGGTAGGGAGACGAATTGTGATGCTTGATCCTGAAGTTATCGCAGAGCTCCTTCATGGTTTTGTTATTCAGATTCGACCCGTTGTCGGTGATGATTTGATCAGGAATGCCGTACCGGCAAATGATTTCCTTTTTGATGAATCGAGCGACCACTTGTCTCGTGACATTCGCATAAGCTTCAAACGCATATCACCAAGATCTTAAACAACAATTCCTAGAACAATCTCCATGAAACCTTCAACGATCTTCAACCTGCTTCAATGTTCATCAGTTACAAGTTTCAGATCCAGATCTACCGCAAATCATCACCATCACTTCCAAATCTACAATCAAACAACCTTCCGACTTCGTTCATCGATCTTCATACGACTTCCAGAGGTCATCATCACCTTCATCATACGATTTCCAGATCCATCAGGTTCATCCACGACCTTCAAGAAAATCCCCAGAACTCTCTTCAAGATCTTCAACAACGATTAACGTGCATCATCAGTATCATTATCAAACTTCAAGAACTAATAACAATGTTCATCGTTGAGCTTCAAGATCTGCGAAGATCTTTGAAGATCTTCGTCTAGGGCGTCTTTTTTCCAGAACATCTCCAGATTTCTCATCAACAACTCTTTGAACCGTTACCAAGATCTCCTCGTAGTCACTATCCATTTTCCGGAAACACATCAAGATCTTCATCCAAAGATCTTATGACATCTTCAATCAGGTTTCATCACCCTCCAAGCAATCTCCAGAAAGTACTAGATCTTCAAGAACTCAAGAACGTCAAGGGATGGATCATGTTGCTTTTCCAAGAATGGGGTAATTAGTTCTGTTGTTGTTTATTCATCTATGATTGTTGATTCGAGCGAAGCCTGGAGATGGTAGAGAGGGAGGTTGAGAGGGGAAGAAATGAGATGGAGGCGAATCGGAGATTCAGAGAGAGAGTGAAGTTGAGAGGGGTAGCGGCGGTGAACAGTGGAAAGAAAGGAAGGATTTAGGGTTTTGCTTCAGAATGAGTGAGGAGAGGGAAGAGGCTCATGGACTCCCCAATCAGTCAGTGGGCTTGGGCCCAACTTCGTCCTTGTTGGACGTACCCTCCCCATTCAATTTTTTCCCCTCCGTGTGTTCTTTGGTGAAATGGGCTAAGCCCAACGAGATTGCTGGCTGGCGCACCCCCCAGTTCAACGTTGCACCCCCCCTCTGTTTGTTTTTTTGCAGCATTAGTTGTTGGGCTGGGCCCAGTTTTGTCTTATTTTTGCTGGTGTAATCCCCTGTAATAATCAGTGTACCCCCCTCCCTTTATATTTTCTTTTCTATTTTTTTTATAGTTTTGTTGCTTCATATAAAAAAAAAATATGGAAAAGAATAGTTTGAAAAAAAAGAAAGATGGAAAAAGAAGAGAAAAGAATATTGAAAAATATTAAAAAAGAATATTTGAGGAAGAAAAAATATATGAAAAAAAAGAGAAAATAATATTGGAAAAAGAAAGATGGAAAAAATAGTAAAAAATATTACATTGTAGATTTAATATTTTTCTTTTAGAGTACATTTTTTCATAGAGTTTATTTTCCTTTTAGAAGTAGTTTAGACGTCCACTTGTTAGGGGACTTTTCCATTTGATTTTTTCAGGATAGGATAGGATAGTATTTCCTAGGAGTTATTTTTCAGTATTCAATCATTGTAACCATTTTTCAGAATGTTAATAAAATGAGATTTGAGCTGTGGTCCCGAAAGTAGCCGAACTACAGCTGCTCTGATTTCTCGTACCAAACGAGAATATGTAGGCATAGGATGCGATGTCCTACTGAGCACACTAACAATTAACCTTTTGTTCTCTCGCTGCTGTGCGATCGAGACTTTCCCGCTGACGACTGATTGTTATCCCATCTCTCTTGCCCGAGTGCATTTGAGACCAGACCGTAGTTTTTCCCATAGGTTCCCGTACCTTCAAAACCAGATTAATTTTTCACTGCTGTGTGAGAACACCCTGTTTAGCCGTAGTTAGTCTGAACTACGTCAACTCTGATCTTCCATGCAGTGTGGAAGTACGTAGGCACAAGACGCGAGGTCTTGGCGAGCTAATTTCCCCGTAGTCCCGAACTACGTTGACTCTGACTTTCTCTCTTGAGAATACGTAGGCATAGAGTGCGACGCTCTATCGAGTCCATTCCTTTCCGTTTAGATTTAGCAGCCGTAGATAGATTGTTTTGCATCCTTTAGACAAACCAAGCAAGCGTGGATCCCGTCGAGTACGACGGACGTGAGGGGTGCTAATACCTTCCCTTTGCGTAACTGACTCCCGAACCCAGGTTTTGGTTGCGACGACCATACCTTTCCCCGTTTTTTGCGAGGTTTACTTCGAGCGTTTCCTTTCCCTCCGTTGGGATAAATAACGCACGGTGGCGACTCTTCTGTCAGCCGGCGCCGATTTTCGCAGTAGCGACAGCTGGCGACTCTGCTGGGGACTGCAATGGTTCCCTATACGAGTCTTGCCCTTAGGTTTTTTCCTGGCTGTTTGGGGGCGATCCCCAGCAGCTGGCGACTCTGTTGGGGACCCAACGTCCCCTGGCTGCTAAGGACTGCGATAGTTCCTTATGCATGTGGGATCCAACGTCCCCTAAGAGAGTCAATCCTAGCGCTTGTTTGCTTGTCTATTGGTGTTTATTTATTGATATTATCTGTTGCTATTGTGCTATTGGGGTGTGACGGGTGTTCTATGATTGAGAGATAAGTCGGACCTGGGCTTGAGTGCACCTTAGACTTAGAGTAGAGATTAGTGGGCGCCTACCGGCTTTGCTTGTATTAGTGTCCCGCGAAATCTACACTCAGACGAGGTTCTTCTGGTTAGCCTCTTGTCCCACCCTTTGGGTGGCTCGGGTTGCTGGTTAGTTGGATTGTCGACTCTTGGAACCGATCATTTGGAAGTTAGCTAAGTGAGGCCTCTTCAAGACTTGATGATGCCACTCCTTCTGGGAATCGTATCGTCAGTTTTGAAAGTCTGTGACGCTGACGACCGCATAGGATGCCGTACCTTGACAGATATAGGTCCATACCTGTGAGTGGGGTTTTTTTTGCAGGAACCTTGACTTCCAACCTACCCGTTATTTTGGTCTTCTCTTCAGAGTGAACGTACTCCGTCAGCAGCGCATCAGTATTCAGATTGTGTGGGGGCTGTGGTCCCGTTGTTTGCTGCATCTTGCATATCATGTGCATAACAGTGTTGCATCATATTGCATATCATCCTCTAGTTAGCCAGAGTTCTGATCCAGCCTTTGTTTCCTGAAGGTGATTACCTGGAGTTTGGATTGAGCAACTGTTGATTGTCAGAAGACGACCTAGGGGTTGAGTGGATTTGAGCAGAATCGAGCATTGAAGTCAGCTGAAGATTATTGGTAGTTATGTCTGAAGGCAATTTCCAGTCCCCTAACACCTTGACGGGGTTCACTATGACGTCCAACCCTCTGTATGATTCTATGGAAGACTTCCCGCAAGCGAACAACATTACTGCAGACCAAGTTGTACAACCTTCTGTTGAGAACCGAGGTCGACATGAGCAGTTTGTTGCCCGAAATGAACGTCCTCCTCCTGTTAACAACCAAGGTGTTGCTTTCCCTGTGATGAATTACCGAAGATATATTCCAATAGCCAAGATAGATCCAAGATCTCTTGAGACGGATAGAAAACTCCGAGCGTTGGAAGAAGGAATGAAAGCTTTGAAAGTGAAAGATGCTGTTAACCTGAATGCTGTAGACATGTGTTTGGTTCCTGACCTGATGTTGCCTTATAAGTTCAAAGTACCGAAATTTGAGAAGTACACGGGAGATAGCTGTCTGAAGCAACATTTGATGATGTTCTGTCGAAGAATGACTTCGTTTGTGCGAGATGACAAATTGATGATCCATTGCTTTCAAGATAGTCTGACTGGGGCATCTTTGAGGTGGTATATGCAGTTAGAGAGAAATCAGATTCAGTCATGGATGGATTTAGCCAGAGCTTTTCTGAAGCAGTACGATTATAACCTAGACATAGCTCCTCATCGCATGCAGTTGCAAGAACTGTCTCAAGAGAACAATGAACCTATCCGGAAGTATGCTCAGAGATGGAGAGAATTTGTTGCTAGAGTGCATCCACCGCTTTTGGACCAAGAGTTAACGAGCATGTTTATAGATTCCCTACAAGATCCGTACTTCGAAAGATTGCTTGGACTTCCGTTAAGTTTCTCTGACGTGGTAACACTAGGAGAACGCCTTGAGTATGCTATAAGAATTGGGAAAATTCAGATTACTTCAAATGATCAAGCTGGTGAAACTGAATATCCTTGTGACTATCAGAGTGAAGAAGGAGTTGTGATCAATGCAGTCATGCCAAAGGTTGAATATCCTCGGAGAGAATCATTGAATTTTGTTGGTTCTTCATCTTATCAGAGATCAGTACCTCCTGTGGCTTGTTACACTGAACAGACAGCCGTGCCTAGGGCACCATATCAGGAATCTTATGTCGCTTCCATTGCAAAGCAGCGAACTCGTGGTCGGGGTTATCAGAATCAGCGTCAGAATCAGAATCGACCTTGCAACAACTTGGAACGAAGGAAAGCTCCTTTTCACCCAGTGCCTATGCCGTATAGCCAGCTGCTACCATCTTTGATCCAGAGTTCTTTGGTGGAACCTAAAGCTCTTAAGCCAGTTCCAGAACCTTACCCTCCTGGGTACAATCCCCACGTTCAGTGTGGTTACCATGGTGGATCTCCGGGGCATTCGACGGAAGATTGTAAAGCATTTCAGGCGAAAGTACAACAGTTGATCGACCAAGATCGCATTTCCTTTCGAGAAGGATTTCTGTTTGTTCATACCAACCGCTCAGCTGTCTAAGCTCGTAGACTCGGAAAGTATTCCCCAGCAAAAGCCAGTGGTCCAGACCGGCGGGCGCCTCGACATTGGCAGTCCTCAGACTTTTATATCATTTGCATTTGTAGTTCTCTTTTCTGTTAGTTACTACTTGCTGTAAACATTGTATGTTTCGAATGGTAATAATAATAAGGTGACTATGCATTTTTCTGAATTAATCATGTCGCTGTCGCTCATTTATTGCATTGCACTGACACTCGCATTTTATTCACTCCACTTTATCACTGTGATTAGCAAAGATTGGAGGGAGGATGACGAAATAAACTCATAACCGATGATCGTATGCTTTCAGATAAGACCTTACCAATGACGTACAAGGCATTGTTTCAAATCCCCAAACACTGGAGACATAAGGAGTTAGTCCCTTGTTAACCACTTCGAGCCAGGAAGTAGAAGTTTTTTCGGACTTTTAAACCCTCACATCTTAACCCGGGGCAGGGTAGTTGTCAGTTAGCTTGACCGAGCATTCAAGTCTTACAGATGAGTGTTTGTCTTTCGAGGACCAATCAGTTTATGACTCTCAACCACAGTGGTTAAACCTCACCAATCAGGAGTGAGACAGTTACAATCCTTTTGGAGCAATCAAGACAACCAGTGTCACACGACTTTTGTTCCAAAAGAAAGAAAGAGAAAGCCCGCTAAGTAAAGAAAGAAAAAGCTGGAAGGCTAATACTTAGGCAAAAGTCAGGGCATCCCGCTGGACTTCGAAAGAAAATGAAAAAACGAAAAGAACTCAAAGGGAGTCAGTCCAGGCAAAAATTAGGGAATCAAAAGAACGAAAAGCAAGGATATCAATAGCAATTTTTCCCCCAGCGAGTCACAAAGTCATGTACACAGACACCGAAAGCGAAGAAGGAGTAACTATCACTCCGGAATAGCCCTGTGAGTTCCTTAATTGTGGTTCTTACCATTCAACATACCTCTCGAAGAGGCGAGCGCTTGTGCCAGGATAACTGAACCTTAGGATCGGAGATCATCATGTAGAAGGGATGGGTACAAATCAAAATTTGAGCCAAATATCCTTTGTTTCACGAACCATGAACCCG
Source organism: Lathyrus sativus (assembly GCA_963859935.3). Lineage (NCBI taxonomy): Eukaryota > Viridiplantae > Streptophyta > Magnoliopsida > Fabales > Fabaceae > Lathyrus > Lathyrus sativus. Next base: position 556,334,244 of record OZ012737.1, read on the forward strand.
ACCACGATACAACCCTTAAAAGACCTAATTGAGGTAGGGTTTATTCTGAAAGCGCATTACGATAAGGTTGAGTAACCTGACTCCTTCATGACGTGCTAGTCACATCCTTGTTGTGTTTTTCACTGATTACATCAGCACTACGTTTGAACTTTGGTTCATTCGTCATTCACAATCATGACATGTAAATGAGTGACAGCTCAAAATTTTTTCAAAATCTGCATAACCACTGCATTAAGATTACCATTCGTGAACAGACGATTTTTAATTGCAGGTTAGTAGTTGGCATGAAAGAAATTCCATCAGGGAATCGTCGAGCAGGACCAAATAAGTCAGCAGTCTGAACCAGAATGGTGCATGTTGTGAAGCCCAGTGAATCAGGGGCATCGACTTCCAGTGAGTTCGGAATCAGTTAGTCTGAGGACAAGTCCCTAAGCTTCAATTGATCAGGGGCAGTTTATTTGAGAAGCAGTTGATCAGAAGTGAGTCTTCTCGAGACCCAATCAGGGGCAATCATTCAGAACGTGGAGATTTGAAAGCAGATACTTCAAGTGGATAATCAGATCAGGTTAAGTCGCTAGAACGCTCATTCAGGGGCAAAGTCAGAGATAGTGAAGACCAACTGGGTTGACAATTGTTTGATTGAGGTTGAATCCTTTTGTGATACAGATACCGGGGCAAGTAATCTCGAGGTTGTCTCGTAGCAAGCTGTTCAGAGCAAGTACTCCCAAGAGTTAGATTGGGGCAAGTTGAATTGTACTGGGGCAAGTTATTCAAGCAAGTTTGTTTATCCCCAGCAAGAGTTGAGTATCGGGGAATCGTGTCAATACCCTTATCAAAAACCTGAACCTTTCAAATAAGAAGAGCCGTGTTTTCGGTGGATTGTTATCCTACAGTTTAAATCTGTTACGTGTCAGAACTTCGTAACCAAGTCGTTTCCCAAGCCTAGGTCTCGCCTGGCAAACCGGTAACTAGTTCTCGTCTGGCCCATGCCTCCGTAAATACCAGTTCTTGTCTGGTACCCGTCTTCGTTTAACCAGTTATCGTATCGTCGATCTTTTTCCGTAAATACCAGTTCTCGCCTGGTACTGCCTTTCTTTTAACCAGTTATCGTATTGTCGATTTGCTTCCCGTAAATATCAGTTCTCGTCTGGTACATGTCAGCTTTCAGCCGGTTCTCGCCTGGTTGTCTTCTCTTAACCTATATCTAGTTAGCCCCGTTGGACGTTCAAAACAAAAACCAATTTTCGCTCAATTTTCCTAATCTATTTTGCTATCAGTTCTCGCCTGGTAGTCTACCTTTGAATGCTAGTTCTCGTCTAGTATCTTCCATCTTGTTAATAACCCGTTTTATCTTTTAAACTAGAAAAACCGAAAAATGTATAAATACCCGATACAGTAATGTTGTCACGTTTCCCGATACGAAGCTCGATGGATACCAGTGCTCCGATTAATGTTTGAATTCCTTGTGGATGTTGTTAAATCAAAATTACTCCTCTTCAGCAGTTGAAAGTTGTGTATTATCCCCGGAAGAATGGAGATTGTATTGCTATCCCGCATCAGAGTAGGGTCAGGAGTATACCCAGCAGATTAAGATTGATATCCTTGATAGTAGGGGCATTTCCAGCAGTGTGTTGCGTGCAATCAACCCCAGCTTTGGGTCAATCCCCACAGAGCACAATCAGTTATCAAGGGTTTGAAGAGAGCATCCCCGAGCAGAGTTGTTTTTTCTTTCTCCCCAAGCAGGGTTGCCTTTCCATTTCTCCAGCAGGACGGTTATCCCCAGCGGATTTGGTTTCCCTTTTCTAGCATTTATTTTGCTGAGATGATTCTGTGATATCAGGTTACCTTCAGTGGAGTTGACCTTGCCTCCGGCATTTATTTTGCCAGACGGTTTGTAGACCTGGTGTTCTCTGGCAGCTAGAGCTTACATTAGCATTTGCATATATCGTCAGATTTGCATCTATCAAAACGCATAGCATATTCACGCCGTACGGGGCATTGCATTTACAAATACATAGCATATTCATGCCGTACAGGGTATTGCAGTTACAAACGCATAACATTTACATGTCATATAGGGCATTGCATCATTTCAAGCATACGCATGTCGAAACATAGACCAGGGTGGTTACCTATTGGCTTTCAAATTTGTTCACCTGCAGAGTTGTTTGGTTAAGCTTCTCTTCTCCATCAGCGGAGTGATTTCTTCATCTGGTTGTTGCGTCAGCATTGAAAAAAACAAAGATTGACACATATCGAACTTCTGAAGCTGCCGCCTTCGTCGAAATAGGTGCCATGCAGTTCAATTCAGAATTCCCCAAGAGAGTTTCCTTAGGTTCGTCGTGAACCATGAGTCGACAGAAAAGATCCCATAATAGATGGGAAGGTGTTTGCTTTTTGAAGCATTATTCCGAAGAATCAGTATCTGTGGCGTCACACAGGTGATTGATGTTGGAAAAAAAAACAAGCAGAAAATTTATCAGATAATTGCCAGTTGTTGCCGTGACAACCAGACTTCAGTTTATTAGACGCTATTTCTCCAGCAGTTTTGCAGTTTATTTTGCAGTTGGCAAATTCCAGGGTTCCATTTGTATTCAACCATCTTCTACCTTTGAATGATTAAAGGCTGAGCGCTCTTCAACCATTCAGGTCCAAGCTGCTTGAATAGGGGCAGCTGTTGCACCCTAAAATTTGACCAACCAGGTCCCGTATCTGGCTCGATGTTTCGACACATTTCGCATTAGCATACTGCATATAGTGCATTTCTTCAATCATGGTGATTTTATCGGGATTACAGCCCTGCTGTCGCATTTTAGGTATCTCAGACCGATTCGGGTAATCGGAGGTTATTTTGTGAAGTCGCGCGCTTCCCGGGTGTTTTCAGCTTATGCAGTGATTTTTTGGTATCTGGTTATTGTTTTGCTTCGATCTGGTCTCGCGCTCTCTTTTATTTTGGTTATTTGCCTTTGTCTGCATTTTTTAGAATTTAATAGCTTCTTGTGGATTTTAAATAGGCTTTATAGAGTTTTTTAGAATTTAAATAGATTTTTAATATTTTTAATAGTTTTAAATCTTTTTTAGAATTTTATAAATTGTTTTTAATAGATTTTTTAGAATATAATAGTTTTTCTTTTAATAGTTAAATAGAATTCCTTTTAATAAATAGTTTAGTTTTTAATATGGAAATAGAATAGATTTCTTTTAAAATAGCTTTAATAGAAATATATAGATTTTTCTTTTATATAAATAATATAGATTTTATTTTAGATAATATAGAATAGTTTTTAATAGTTTTTAGATATTGATTAATTGGAATTGTTAGGTCTTGATCTTGTGTTTAGTTAGTTAATTAGGTTTAAGGTCTTTAATTAGTTCTTAATCGGGTTTAATTCATTTTAATCCATTTTAATCCAGTTTTTTGGGTTTTTTTAATCATTTTCGTATTGGGCCCAGATTTTCGTTTTTGGAGGCCCAGTCATCCAGAGTTCAGTCCAAAATCATTGCCTTATATAAGTTCAGCCACGTGTAATTCAGAGAGGGCCCCCACTTATCACTCTGCATGCTTGACAACTCACAAATCCACTCCCTCTCTCCATACCACGTGGCCATCATGCAGGCCCTCCAACCCTGCCACTTGGCAACCACCTAGCCTCACCGGTTGCATGGCCGCCGGCCATGCAACCACCGCCCAACCCAACTCCGGCCACCGTAACAAATCCCACAACTACTTCCGGCCACCGTCCAAGCCACCGGAAACCCAATTTTTGCCCAGACTTCATCTTCTCCAATTTTTCTCCTCCAATCCATCTTCATCAATAATCATCAATCTCCAACAATCTTTTATCGATGTTCATCATCACCATGATTTTTTTCCAGAAATCTTCAATAAGGCCTTCAGAATCTTCATCTTCTTAGTGAAGACCTCAAGAACCTTCATCCCTAATGAAGTATTCTTCATCTATTTCCCAGAAAAATCCAAACGCATTCATCAACTTTGTGACAGCATCTTTCCAGATTCGGTAAGCTTCAAACGCATATCACCAAGATCTTCAACAGCAATTCCTAGAACAATCTCCATGAAACCTTCAACGATCTTCAACCTGCTTCAATGTTCATCAGTTACAAGTTTCAGATCCAGATCTACCGCAAATCATCACCATCACTTCCAAATCTACAATCAAACAACCTTCCGACTTTGTTCATCGATCTTCATACGACTTCCAGAGGTCATCATCACCTTCATCATACGATTTCCAGATCCATCAGGTTCATCCACGACCTTCAAGAAAATCCCCAGAACTCTCTTCAAGATCTTCAACAACGATCAACGTGCATCATCAGTATCATTATCAAACTTCAAGAACTAATAACAATGTTCATCGTTGAGCTTCAAGATCTGCGAAGATCTTTGAAGATCTTCGTCTAGGGCGCCTTTTTTCCAGAACATCTCCAGATTTCTCATCAACAACTCTTTGAACCGTTACCAAGATCTCCTCGTAGTCACTATCCATTTTCCGGAAACACATCAAGATCTTCATCCAAAGATCTTATGACATCTTCAATCAGGTTTCATCGCCCTCCAAGCAATCTCCAGAAAGTACTAGATCTTCAAGAACTCAAGAACGTCAAGGGATGAATCATGTTGCTTTTCCAAGAATGGGGTAATTAGTTCTGTTGTTGTTTATTCATTTGTGATTGTTGATTCGAGCGAAGCCTGGAGATGGTAGAGAGGGAGGTTGAGAGGGGAAGAAATGAGATGGAGGCGAATCGGAGATTCAGAGGGAGAGTGAAGTTGAGAGGGGTAGCGGCAGTGAACAGTGGAAAGAAAGGAAGGATTTAGGGTTTTGCTTCAGAATGAGTGAGGAGAGGGAAGAGGCTCATGGACTCCCCAATCAGTCAGTGGGCTTGGGCCCAACTTCGTCCTTGCTGGACGTACCCTCCCCATTCAATTTTCCCCCTCTGTGTGTTCTTTGGTGAAATGGGCTAAGCCCAACGAGATTGCTGGCTGGCGCACCCCCCAGTTCAACGTTGCACCCCCCCTCTGTTTGTTTTTTTGCAGCATTAGTTGTTGGGCTGGGCCCAGTTTTGTCTTATTTTTGCTGGTGTAATCCCCTGTAATAATCAGTGTACCCCCCTCCCTTTATATTTTCTTTTCTATTTTTTTTATAGTTTTGTTGCTTCATATAAAAAAAAATATATGGAAAAGAATAGTTTGAAAAAAAAGAAAGATGGAAAAAGAAGAGAAAAGAATATTGAAAAATATTAAAAAAGAATATTTGAGGAAGAAAAAATATATGAAAAAAAGAGAAAATAATATTGGAAAAAGAAAGATACTTGGAAAAAATAGTAAAAAATATTACATTGTAGATTTAATATTTTTCTTTTAGAGTATATTTTTTCATAGAGTTTATTTTCCTTTTAGAAGTAGTTTAGACGTCCACTTGTTAGGGGACTTTTCCATTTGATTTTTTCAGGATAGGATAGGATAGTATTTCCTAGGAGTTATTTTTCAGTATTCAATCATTGTAACCATTTTTCAGAATGTTAATAAAATGAGATTTGAGCTGTGGTCCCGAAAGTAGCCGAACTACAGTTGCTCTGATTTCTCGTACCAGACGAGAATATGTAGGCATAGGATGCGATGTCCTAGCGAGCACACTAACAATTAACCTTTTGTTCTCTCGCTGCTGTGCGATCGAGACTTTCCCGCTGACGACTGATTGTTATCCCATCTCTCTTGCCCGAGTGCATTTGAGACCAGACCGTAGTTTTTCCCATAGGTTCCCGTACCTTCAAAACCAGATTAATTTCTCACTGCTGTGTGAGAACGCCCTGTTTAGCCGTAGTTAGTCTGAACTACGTCAGCTCTGATCTTCCATGCAGTGTGGAAGTACGTAGGCACAAGACGTGAGGTCTTGGCGAGCCAATTTCCCCGTAGTCCCGAACTACGTTGACTCTGACTTTCTCTCTTGAGAATACGTAGGCATAGAGTGCGACGCTCTATCGAGTCCATTCCTTTCCGTTTAGATTTAGTAGCCGTAGATAGATTGTTTTGCATCCTTTAGACAAACCAAGCAAGCATGGATCCCGTCGAGTACGACGGACGTGAGGGGTGCTAATACCTTCCCCTTGCGTAACCGACTCCCGAACCCAGGTTTTGGTTGCGACGACCATACCTTTCCCCGTTTTTTGCGAGGTTTACTTCGAGCGTTTCCTTTCCCTCCGTTGGGATAAATAACGCACGGTGGCGACTCTTCTGTCAGCCGACGCCGATTTTCGCAGTAGCGACAGGCGTCAGCATGCCACAAGGGAATTGAAAGGCGTTGGTTGAACCTTCCCAGAAAAATGTTGCAGCTAGCAAGAGACAAGGGTTGACTGTGTGGGCATTTCGAGACAACTGGATGGCGTCGAAGATGCCGACCTTCTTCCACTGTTCTTGGCGTTTGTTTTGGACTTTGTTCATCCATGAAAGGTAATCCTTATTGCCTGGGGTGGCCATCGACCGAAAGACACGAGCTTAATGGACTTTGTTTTGGAGTTTTTTTATGATAATCAATCGCTCAAAAGAGTTATGCCAAGATGCTAGATCTTAACGGCTCTTATTCGTCCAAATTATTATGAAAGTTGCTTAATGGACAATGAACTCTTGATGATAATAAATCGTTCAAAAGGGTTATGCCAAGATGCTAGATCTTAACTGTCCTTATTTGTCCAAGTTAATTATTAAGTGTTTTAAGAATGAAAGAAAAAAATGAACGACTATCACAAAGTGCGATACTTGAGACTAATCATTCGAGGGTTCTGCTAAAATGCTAGATTCTAATAGTCCTCTTCTTTCATATTTATTTAGAAAAGAGATTTTAACATTGTTTGATTTGATTCATAAAATGATTGAAAATGAATTTTATTTATTTTGAAATGGATTTGAGGATAATTTGAAGATGGTAAAATGTTTGTGGAATCGAATTTGATTATTTACATGTATAAAGATGCGAACCTGGATAAATAAATTATCTAATTAATTGACTAAACAAAATCTAACAAAACAATTAACAATTAAGTAAATAAGATCTAATTAATTTATTGAATAAAAGTTTAAATAATAAAATAAATACTAAAATGATAAACTAAGTCAAAACAAATGTAAAAAAAATAAAAGATAAATATGAGATTTTCTTATTATAACTAAAGTAAGAGTTTAAAATAAATGCTAGAAGATAATGTAAATATATCTAAACTAAAGTTAAAGTAATAAGTTGCAGAATTAACATGGATTTTATTATAAGCAAAAATATGAATTGCAATAATAAAACTTATACTATAACAAAATTTTATTTATACTCTTCATAAAGATAAAAATATACATATTTAATGTTATGTAAAACTATTTATAAGTTGGACGATGTAAAAATATTTAATGTTATGTAAAACTAATTATAAAAATATAAGAGACTATACAGGGTGGATGCTTAGTTGTTCTTATATAATAATAATAATACAACCATATAATATATGTATATTTAAAATTTTGATATTAATAAATATTTAATATTTATTTACTCATCTTTGTCTTTTGTGTAACTGATCTCATATTTTTTTCTTCAATAAACCAGACATTTTTTCAAATAGGAATTTGTTTCGTCACTACTCAAATCAACTGAAATGATACTTTCAATTTCCAGAGACATTTTCACTAAGAAAAAAGAAGGTTTGAAAAAGGGAAAGAGAGTGAAATGATAGTGTGAAAAAGGTTTGGAAAAGAGAAACCGTTTCTATTTGAGGAAGGAGAGGAAGGTTTGGAAAAGGGAGACCGTTTCTATTTGATGAAGGAGAGTGAAATGATAGTGTGACTCTCATTTTTCTCACTATTTATATTATAGGTTAGGATTTAGGTGGAGAAAAGAGAGACAAAATTTTCATTAAATAATAAAGTGATATAAAATAAAAAGCACAAAATGCATATATTTTTTTTAATATTCTCACCGTCCATATACTGCACATGATACAGTTGAATTTGGAATGGAAAAAGTATATATATACCACTATCATTACATGCTATATATTACAGTATATTGTTTCATGTAGTTATTTAAAAAACTTTCATTCATTGTGAGAGTATTAAGATACTTATATTTTTTCTTATCGAAAAATTGCGGAATTAACATGGGTTTTATTATAAGCAAAAATATGAATTGCAATAAGTAAGTTCTCAGTATGTATTTCTGTTTTCTTTGTAAATATTACACTATAACAAAATTTAATTATACTCTTCATAAAGATAAAAATATACATATTTAATGTTATGTAAAACTATTTATAAGTTGGACGATGTAAAAATATTTAATGTTATGTAAAACTATTTATAAAAATATAAGAGACTATACAGGGTGGATGCTTAGTTGTCCTTATATAATAATAATAATAATAATAATAATAATAATAATAATAATAATAATAATAATAATAATAATAATAATAATAATAATAATAATAATAATACAACCATGTAATATATGTATATTTAAAATTTTGATATTAATAAATATTTAATATTTATTTTACTCATCTTTGTCTTTTGTGTAACTGATCTCATATTTTTTTCTTCAATAAACCAAACATTTTTTCTTAAAGAAAAGTAACTTGTCTATTGATTTATTTATAAATCGTCTTCAACAAGCCTCTTCCTCTCCCTATCTTTATATACAATTCAAATCACACCAACATCAAATGAGCTATAGCTAGCTATACATATATTCTGGATGTGTAAAAAAAAAGAAAAAAGAACGAAGCAAAGCTGCTATATAGTACATGGCACTGCTATATAGTACATGGCGCTGCGGATATTTTGCTGAAATGATCCCTTCATAGTACATGGCACTGCTATATAGTACATGGCACTGCTATATAGTACATGGCGTTGCGGATATTTTGCTGAAATGATCCCTTCATTTTTAACACAGCACTGATATATAGTACAACTCACAAGCTTTATCCATTTGGTGAAAATTTAAATTTTGTTTTATTCATCTTGTACCACTACCACGTTATCACCCAAGTCGTGAGGTGAGGTGGGAATGGATTTGCTTTTTCATGCATTTGTTTCCTTTGTCTCTGTCTTTCTCTAACCAACCTCACTCTCACTAAAATAGTTTATTTTATTCATTATTTTAATCATTTTACACTAAAGTGCCAAATTACCAGAAGTGAAAGGTAGCCAATTTAAACCCATATCATGCCTTGATGAAGGAATGAATAGTTGAAAACCAAATTATAATAGGTTAGAATACACCTTATATTATTTATCATTATTAATTACTTAAAAAAAAAAAGTTAAGTCACCATAATGATAATTCAAATTTAATATCTTATAAAGTGATTCAGATTGCAAGAGTTTCATACATATAAAATCAAGATAACATTGCCAAAAACAAAACAAAAAATTAAACTAACAGCATATCTCTTTATGGGCCACCATATCTGTAGAAGTAAAAAACAGTCAGGATAGTGCAAATGACATATATGGAAATTGAACATTCAAAAAGAATAATGTCTTACTCATGATTAATTTAGATGGGGATTATCACTCAGCAGCTTCTGCAATGAGAGACTCATGAGGTTCGAAATCTGCCCCACATCACTAAAAGTCTCACCTAGGAATCGATCTTCTTCGTACATGGTTCCTCCCTCAAGTTCTTCTAAAATAAAACCTTCCACCGTTGACTCCGCAACAAAAATAGTAGATGCTAGTTCACCATTAACTGAGGTCACCTTTTAGTAAACATGACGTCTCGTTTCTTTAGTAGTAGCCTCCATGAAATAAATCTTGGAGTTGGCCGAAAGCATAATATTTCCCTGCAATTCATCTATAGGCAACAGAAGAACTCTTGCGTATGAGTTTATAAAATGGTCTGTCAATTCTGGATTCCAAGTAAGAGCGAGCTGATTAAACTCAGCTCCATAGAAACTGTTGAGCCCAAAGTTCAAAAGAGATAGCACTGCAGGGAAAAGAGATAATATAATTATCTTATTATTTTCCCCATTACTCGGGACTTCCTCAATCTCCTTAAAATTTTTTTAACATTTTTGAAGAAAGCATACTGATTTTTGTCAGTACAAATTCTGCCCTGCAAAATGGGCAAGTAAAATTGATTCTTTGTCTCCCCACCCATTGTGCAATGCACTGAGTACAGTACAAGTGTTGACATTCTAGAATTGTGTCACATTTACCTACATTTAGGCAAATTGGACACGTTGCTTCTGCCTTTTTGTCACACAACACAGCTAGCCTTTGGCCATATTCATCCAAATGTTCATCATTCAAATATTGAAAGTCGATTGAGTAGACTGAGTTCTGTTGAAGTTTTCTGAATAAAAATGAAAACTTGGATTTGGCGCGTTGGTTCCAATTTCTACCTTGCCTACTAATAGTAGTTGTTTGAAATTCAGTTAAATTCACAAAATCTTGGTAATAGGAATGTGTTTCGGCAGTACTCAAATCAACTAAAATAATAGTTTCATTTTCCAAAGACATTTTCACTAAGAAAAAAGGAAGGTTTGGAAAAGGGAAAGAGAGTGAAATGATAGTGTGAAGAAGGTTTGGAAAAGAAAAAGAAGGTTTGGAAAAGGGAAAGAGAGTGAAATGATAGTGTGAAGAAGGTTTGGAAAAGAGAAATCGTTTCTATTTGATGAAGGAGAGGAATGTTTGGAAAAGGGAGGCCGTTTCTATTTGATAAAGGAGAGTGAAATGATAGTGTGACTCTCATTTTTCTCACTATTTATATTCTAGGTTAGAATTTAGGTTGGAAAAAAAAGAGACAAAATTTTCATTAAATAATAAAGTGAAATAAAATAATAAGCACAAAATACATATATTTTTTTTAATATTCTCATCGTCCATATACTGTGCACATGATACAGTTGAATTTGGAATGGAAAAAGTATATATACCACTATCATTACATGCTATATATTACAATATGTTGTTTCATGTAGTTATTTAAAAAACTTTCATTCATTGTGAGAGTATTAAAATACTTGTATGTTTTCTTATCGAAAAATTGCGGAATTAACATGGATTTTATTATAAGGAAAAATATGAATTGCAATAAGTAAGTTCACAGTACGTATTTTTGTTTTCTTTGTAAACATTACATAACAAAATTTAATTATACTCTTCATAAAGATAAAAATATACATATTTAATCTTATGTAAAACTATTTATAAGTTGGACGATGTAAAAATATTTAATGTTATGTAAAACTATTTATAAAAATATAAGAGATTATACATGGTGGATGCTTAGTTGCTCTTATATAATAATAATAATAATAATAATAATAATAATAATAATAATAATAATAATAATAATAATAATAATAATAATAATAATAATAATAATAATAATAATAATAATAATAATAATAATAATAATAATAATAATTATTATTATTATAATAATAATAATAATAATAATAATAATAATAATAATAATAATAATAATAATAATAATAATAATACAACCATGTAATATATGTATATTTAAAATTTTGATATTAATAAATATTTAATATTTATTTTACTCATCTTTGTCTTTTGTGTAACTGATCTCATATTTTTTTCTTCAATAAACCAGACATTTTTTCTTAAAGAAAAGTAACTTGTCTATTGATTTATTTATAAATCGTCTTCAACAAGCCTCTTCCTCTCCCTATCTTTATATACAATTCAAATCACACCAACATCAAATGAGCTATAGCTAGCTATACATATATTCTGGATGTGTAAAAAAAAAGAAAAAAGAACGAAGCAAAGCTGCTATATAGTACATGGCACTGCTATATAGTACATGGCGCTGCGGATATTTTGCTGAAATGATCCCTTCATAGTACATGGCACTGCTATATAGTACATGGCACTGCTATATAGTACATGGCGCTGCGGATATTTTGCTGAAATGATCCCTTCATTTTTAACACAGCACTGATATATAGTACAACTCACAAGCTTTATCCATTTGGTGAAAATTTAAATTTTGTTTTATTCATCTTGTACCACTACCACGTTATCACCCAAGTCGTGAGGTGAGGTGGGAATGGATTTGCTTTTTCATGCATTTGTTTCCTTTGTCTCTGTCTTTCTCTAACCAACCTCACTCTCACTAAAATAGTTTATTTTATTCATTATTTTAATCATTTTACACTAAAGTGCCAAATTACCAGAAGTGAAAGGTAGCCAATTTAAACCCATATCATGCCTTGATGAAGGAATGAATAGTTGAAAACCAAATTATAATAGGTTAGAATACACCTTATATTATTTATCATTATCAATTACTTAAAAAAAAAAGTTAAGTCACCATAATGATAATTCAAATTTAATATCTTATAAAGTGATTCAGATTGCAAGAGTTTCATACATATAAAATCAAGATAACATTGCCAAAAACAAAACAAAAAATTAAACTAACAGCATATCTCTTTATGGGCCACCATATCTGTAGAAGTAAAACACAGTCAAGATAGTGCAAATGACATATATGGAAATTGAACATTCAAAAAGAATAATGTCTTACTCATGATTAATTTAGATGGGGATTATCACTCAACAGCTTCTGCAATGAGAGACTCATGAGGTTCGAAATCTGCCCCACATCACTAAAAGTCTCACCTAGGAATCGATCTTCTTCGTACATGGTTCCTCCCTCAAGTTCTTCTAAAATAATACCTTCCACCGTTGACTCCGTAACAAAAATAGTAGATGCTAGTTCACCATTAACTGAGGTCACCTTTTAGTAAACATGACGTCTCGTTTCTTTAGTAGTAGCCTCCATGAAATAAATCTTGGAGTTGGCCGAAAGAATAATATTTCCCTGCAATTCATCTATAGGCAACAGAAGAACTCTTGCGTATGAGTTTATAAAATGGTCTGTCAATTCTGGATTCCAAGTAAGAGCGAGCTGATTAAACTCAGCTCCATAGAAACTGTTGAGCCCAAAGTTCAAAAGAGATAGCACTGCAGGGAAAAGAGATAATATAATTATCTTATTATTTTCCCCATTACTCGGGACTTCCTCAATCTCCTTAAAATTTTTTTAACATTTTTGAAGAAAGCATACTGATTTTTGTCAGTACAAATTCTGCCCTGCAAAATGGGCAAGTAAAATTGATTCTTTGTCTCCCCACCCATTGTGCAATGCACTGAGTACAGTACAAGTGTTGACATTCTAGAATTGTGTCACATTTACCTACATTTAGGCAAATTGGACACGTTGCTTCTGCCTTTTTGTCACACAACACAGCTAGCCTTTGGCCATATTCATCCAAATGTTCATCATTCAAATATTGAAAGTCGATTGAGTAGACTGAGTTCTGTTGAAGTTTTCTGAATAAAAATGAAAACTTGGATTTGGCGCGTTGGTTCCAATTTCTACCTTGCCTACTAATAGTAGTTGTTTGAAATTCAGTTAAATTCACAAAATCTTGGTAATAGGAATGTGTTTCGGCAGTACTCAAATCAACTAAAATAATAATTTCATTTTCCAAAGACATTTTCACTAAGAAAAAAAGAAGGTTTGGAAAAGGGAAAGAGAGTGAAATGATAGTGTGAAGAAGGTTTGGAAAAGAAAAAGAAGGTTTGGAAAAGGGAAAGAGAGTGAAATGATAGTGTGAAGAAGGTTTGGAAAAGAGAAATCGTTTCTATTTGATGAAGGAGAGGAATGTTTGGAAAAGGGAGGCCGTTTCTATTTGATAAAGGAGAGTGAAATGATAGTGTGACTCTCATTTTTCTCACTATTTATATTCTAGGTTAGAATTTAGGTTAAAAAAAAAGAGACAAAATTTTCATTAAATAATAAAGTGAAATAAAATAAAAAGCACAAAATACATATATTTTTTTTAATATTCTCACCGTCCATATACTGTGCACATGATACAGTTGAATTTGGAATGGAAAAAGTATATATACCACTATCATTACATGCTATATATTACAATATGTTGTTTCATGTAGTTATTTAAAAAACTTTCATTCATTGTGAGAGTATTAAAATACTTGTATGTTTTCTTATCAAAAAATTGCGGAATTAACATGGATTTTATTATAAGGAAAAATATGAATTGCAATAAGTAAGTTCACAGTACGTATTTTTGTTTTCTTTGTAAACATTACATAACAAAATTTAATTATACTCTTCATAAAGATAAAAATATACATATTTAATCTTATGTAAAACTATTTATAAGTTGGACGATGTAAAAATATTTAATGTTATGTAAAACTATTTATAAAAATATAAGAGATTATACATGGTGGATGCTTAGTTGCTCTTATATAATAATAATAATAATAATAATAATAATAATAATAATAATAATAATAATAATAATAATAATAATAATAATAATAATAATAATAATAATAATAATAATAATAATAATAATAATTATAATAATAATAATAATAATAATAATAATAATAATAATAATAATAATAATAATACAGTCATGTAATATATGTATATTTAAAATTTTGATATTAATAAATATTTAATATTTATTTTACTCATCTTTGTCTTTTGTGTAACTGATCTCATATTTTTTTCTTCAATAAACCAGACATTTTATCTCAAAGAAAAGTAACTTGTCTATTGATTTATTTATAAATCGTCTTCAACAAGCCTCTTCCTCTCCCTATCTTTATATACAATTCAAATCACACCAACATCAAATGAGCTATAGCTAGCTATACATATATTCTGGATGTGTAAAAAAAAAGAAAAAAGAACGAAGCAAAGCTGCTATATAGTACATGGCACTGCTATATAGTACATGGCGCTGCGGATATTTTGCTGAAATGATCCCTTCATAGTACATGGCACTGCTATATAGTACATGGCACTGCTATATAGTACATGGCGCTGCGGATATTTTGCTGAAATGATCCCTTCATTTTTAACACAGCACTGATATATAGTACAACTCACAAGCTTTATCCATTTGGTGAAAATTTAAATTTTGTTTTATTCATCTTGTACCACTACCACGTTATCACCCAAGTCGTGAGGTGAGGTGGGAATGGATTTGCTTTTTCATGCATTTGTTTCCTTTGTCTCTGTCTTTCTCTAACCAACCTCACTCTCACTAAAATAGTTTATTTTATTCATTATTTTAATCATTTTACACTAAAGTGCCAAATTACCAGAAGTGAAAGGTAGCCAATTTAAACCCATATCATGCCTTGATGAAGGAATGAATAGTTGAAAACCAAATTATAATAGGTTAGAATACACCTTATATTATTTATCATTATCAATTACTTAAAAAAAAAAAGTTAAGTCACCATAATGATAATTCAAATTTAATATCTTATAAAGTGATTCAGATTGCAAGAGTTTCATACATATAAAATCAAGATAACATTGCCAAAAACAAAACAAAAAATTAAACTAACAACATATCTCTTTATGGGCCACCATATCTGTAGAAGTAAAAAACAGTCAGGATAATGCAAATGACATATATGAAATTGAACATTCAAAAAGAATAATGTCTTACTCATGATTAATTTAGATGAGGATTATCACTCAGCAGCTTCTGCAATGAGAGACTCATGAGGTTCGAAATCTGCCCCACATCACTAAAAGTCTCACCTAGGAATCGATCTTCTTCGTACATGGTTCCTCCCTCAAGTTCTTCTAAAATAAAACCTTCCACCGTTGACTCCGCAACAAAAATAGTAGATGCTAGTTCACCATTAACTGAGGTCACCTTTTGGTAAACATGACGTCTCGTTTCTTTAGTAGTAGCCTCCATGAAATAAATCTTGGAGTTGGCCGAAAGCATAATATTTCCCTGCAATTCATCTATAGGCAACAGAAGAACTCTTGCGTATGAGTTTATAAAATGGTCTGTCAATTCTGGATTCCAAGTAAGAGCGAGCTGATTAAACTCAGCTCCATAGAAACTGTTGAGCCCAAAGTTCAAAAGAGATAGCACTGCAGGGAAAAGAGATAATATAATTATCTTATTATTTTCCCCATTACTCGGGACTTCCTCAATCTCCTTAAATTTTTTTAACATTTTTGAAGAAAGCATACTGATTTTTGTCAGGACAAATTCTGCCCTGCAAAATGGGCAAGTAAAATTGATTCTTTGTCTCCCCACCCATTGTGCAATGCACTGAGTACAGTACAAGTGTTGACATTCTAGAATTGTGTCACATTTACCTACATTTAGGCAAATTGGACACGTTGCTTCTACCTTTTTGTCACACAACACAGCTAGCCTTTGGCCATATTCATGCAAATGTTCATCATTCAAATATTGAAAGTCGATTGGGTAGACTGAGTTCTGTTGAAGTTTTCTGAATAAAAATGAAAACTTGGATTTGGCGCGTTGGTTCCAATTTCTACCTTGCCTACTAATAGTAGTTGTTTGAAATTCAGTTAAATTCACAAAATCTTGGTAATAGGAATGTGTTTCGGCAGTACTCAAATCAACTAAAATAATAGTTTCATTTTCCAAAGACATTTTCACTAAGAAAAAAGGAAGGTTTGGAAAAGGGAAAGAGAGTGAAATGATAGTGTGAAGAAGGTTTGGAAAAGAAAAAGAAGGTTTGGGAAAGGGAAAGAGAGTGAAATGATAGTGTGAGGAAGGTTTGGAAAAGAGAAATCGTTTCTATTTGATGAAGGAGAGGAATGTTTGGAAAAGGGAGGCCGTTTCTATTTGATAAAGGAGAGTGAAATGATAGTGTGACTCTCATTTTTCTCACTATTTATATTCTAGGTTAGAATTTAGGTTGAAAAAAAAAGAGACAAAACTTTCATTAAATAATAATGTGAAATAAAATAAAAAGCACAAAATACATATATTTTTTTTAATATTCTCACCGTCCATATACTGTGCACATGATACAGTTGAATTTGGAATGGAAAAAGTATATATACCACTATCATTACATGCTATATATTACAATATGTTGTTTCATGTAGTTATTTAAAAAACTTTCATTCATTGTGAGAGTATTAAAATACTTGTATGTTTTCTTATCGAAAAATTGCGGAATTAACATGGATTTTATTATAAGGAAAAATATGAATTGCAATAAGTAAGTTCACCGTACGTATTTCTATTTTCTTTGTAAACATTACATAACAAAATTTAATTATACTCTTCATAAAGATAAAAATATACATATTTAATCTTATGTAAAACTATTTATAAGTTGGACGATGTAAAAATATTTAATGTTATGTAAAACTATTTATAAAAATATAAGAGATTATACATGGTGGATGCTTAGTTGCTCTTATATAATAATAATAATAATAATAATAATAATAATAATAATAATAATAATAATAATAATAATAATAATAATAATAATAATAATAATAATAATAATAATAATTATTATTATTATTATTATAATAATAATAATAATAATAATAATAATAATAATAATAATAATAATAATAATAATAATAATAATAATAATAATAATAATAATAATAATAATAATACAACCATGTAATATATGTATATTTAAAATTTTGATATTAATAAATATTTAATATTTATTTTACTCATCTTTGTCTTTTGTGTAACTGATCTCATATTTTTTTCTTCAATAAACCAAACATTTTTTCTTAAAGAAAAGTAACTTGTCTATTGATTTATTTATAAATCGTCTTCAACAAGCCTCTTCCTCTCCCTATCTTTATATACAATTCAAATCACACCAACATCAAATGAGCTATAGCTAGCTATACATATATTCTGGATGTGTAAAAAAAAAGAAAAAAGAACGAAGCAAAGCTGCTATAAAGTACATGGCACTGCTATATAGTACATGGCGCTGCGGATATTTTGCTGAAATGATCCCTTCATAGTACATGGCACTGCTATATAGTACATGGCACTGCTATATAGTACATGGCGCTGCGGATATTTTGCTGAAATGATCCCTTCATTTTTAACACAGCACTGATATATAGTACAACTCACAAGCTTTATCCATTTGGTGAAAATTTAAATTTTGTTTTATTCATCTTGTACCACTACCACGTTATCACCCAAGTCGTGAGGTGAGGTGGGAATGGATTTGCTTTTTCATGCATTTGTTTCCTTTGTCTCTGTCTTTCTCTAACCAACCTCACTCTCACTAAAATAGTTTATTTTATTCATTATTTTAATCATTTTACACTAAAGTGCCAAATTACCAGAAGTGAAAGGTAGCCAATTTAAACCCATATCATGCCTTGATGAAGGAATGAATAGTTGAAAACCAAATTATAATAGGTTAGAATACACCTTATATTATTTATCATTATCAATTACTTAAAAAAAAAAGTTAAGTCACCATAATGATAATTCAAATTTAATATCTTATAAAGTGATTCAGATTGCAAGAGTTTCATACATATAAAATCAAGATAACATTGCCAAAAACAAAACAAAAAATTAAACTAACAGCATATCTCTTTATGGGCCACCATATCTGTAGAAGTAAAAAACAGTCAGGATAGTGCAAATGACATATATGGAAATTGAACATTCAAAAAGAATAATGTCTTACTCATGATTAATTTAGATGGGGATTATCACTCAGCAGCTTCTGCAATGAGAGACTCATGAGGTTCGAAATCTGCCCCACATCACTACAAGTCTCACCTAGGAATCGATCTTCTTCGTACATGGTTCCTCCCTCAAGTTCTTCTAAAATAAAACCTTCCACCGTTGACTCCGCAACAAAAATAGTAGATGCTAGTTCACCATTAACTGAGGTCACCTTTTGGTAAACATGACGTCTCGTTTCTTTAGTAGTAGCCTCCATGAAATAAATCTTGGAGTTGGCCAAAAGCATAATATTTCCCTGCAATTCATCTATAGGCAACAGAAGAACTCTTGCGTATGAGTTTATAAAATGGTCTGTCAATTCTGGATTCCAAGTAAGAGCGAGCTGATTAAACTCAGCTCCATAGAAACTGTTGAGCCCAAAGTTCAAAAGAGATAGCACTGCAGGGAAAAGAGATAATATAATTATCTTATTATTTTCCCCATTACTCGGGACTTCCTCAATCTCCTTAAATTTTTTTAACATTTTTGAAGAAAGCATACTGATTTTTGTCAGGACAAATTCTGCCCTGCAAAATGGGCAAGTAAAATTGATTCTTTGTCTCCCCACCCATTGTGCAATGCACTGAGTACAGTACAAGTGTTGACATTCTAGAATTGTGTCACATTTACCTACATTTAGGCAAATTGGACACGTTGCTTCTGCCTTTTTGTCACACAACACAGCTAGCCTTTGGCCATATTCATGCAAATGTTCATCATTCAAATATTGAAAGTCGATTGGGTAGACTGAGTTCTGTTGAAGTTTTCTGAATAAAAATGAAAACTTGGATTTGGCGCGTTGGTTCCAATTTCTACCTTGCCTACTAATAGTAGTTGTTTGAAATTCAGTTAAATTCACAAAATCTTGGTAATAGGAATGTGTTTCGGCAGTACTCAAATCAACTAAAATAATAGTTTCATTTTCCAAAGACATTTTCACTAAGAAAAAAGGAAGGTTTGGAAAAGGGAAAGAGAGTGAAATGATAGTGTGAAGAAGGTTTGGAAAAGAAAAAGAAGGTTTGGAAAAGGGAAAGAGAGTGAAATGATAGTGTGAAGAAGGTTTGGAAAAGAGAAATCGTTTCTATTTGATGAAGGAGAGGAATGTTTGGAAAAGGGAGGTCGTTTCTATTTGATAAAGGAGAGTGAAATGATAGTGTGACTCTCATTTTTCTCACTATTTATATTCTAGGTTAGAATTTAGGTTGAAAAAAAAAGAGACAAAATTTTCATTAAATAATAAAGTGAAATAAAATAAAAAGCACAAAATACATATATTTTTTTTAATATTCTCACCGTCCATATACTGTGCACATGATACAGTTGAATTTGGAATGGAAAAAGTATATATACCACTATCATTACATGCTATATATTACAATATGTTGTTTCATGTAGTTATTTAAAAAACTTTCATTCATTGTGAGAGTATTAAAATACTTGTATGTTTTCTTATCGAAAAATTGCGGAATTAACATGGATTTTATTATAAGGAAAAATATGAATTGCAATAAGTAAGTTCACCGTACGTATTTCTATTTTCTTTGTAAACATTACATAACAAAATTTAATTATACTCTTCATAAAGATAAAAATATACATATTTAATCTTATGTAAAACTATTTATAAGTTGGACGATGTAAAAATATTTAATGTTATGTAAAACTATTTATAAAAATATAAGAGATTATACATGGTGGATGCTTAGTTGCTCTTATATAATAATAATAATAATAATAATAATAATAATAATAATAATAATAATAATAATAATAATAATAATAATAATAATAATAATAATAATAATAATAATAATTATTATTATTATAATAATAATAATAATAATAATAATAATAATAATAATAATAATAATAATAATAATAATAATAATAATAATAATAATAATAATAATAATAATAATAATAATACAACCATGTAATATATGTATATTTAAAATTTTGATATTAATAAATATTTAATATTTATTTTACTCATCTTTGTCTTTTGTGTAACTGATCTCATATTTTTTTCTTCAATAAACCAAACATTTTTTCTTAAAGAAAAGTAACTTGTCTATTGATTTATTTATAAATCGTCTTCAACAAGCCTCTTCCTCTCCCTATCTTTATATACAATTCAAATCACACCAACATCAAATGAGCTATAGCTAGCTATACATATATTCTGGATGTGTAAAAAAAAAGAAAAAAGAACGAAGCAAAGCTGCTATAAAGTACATGGCACTGCTATATAGTACATGGCGCTGCGGATATTTTGCTGAAATGATCCCTTCATAGTACATGGCACTGCTATATAGTACATGGCACTGCTATATAGTACATGGCGCTGCGGATATTTTGCTGAAATGATCCCTTCATTTTTAACACAGCACTGATATATAGTACAACTCACAAGCTTTATCCATTTGGTGAAAATTTAAATTTTGTTTTATTCATCTTGTACCACTACCACGTTATCACCCAAGTCGTGAGGTGAGGTGGGAATGGATTTGCTTTTTCATGCATTTGTTTCCTTTGTCTCTGTCTTTCTCTAACCAACCTCACTCTCACTAAAATAGTTTATTTTATTCATTATTTTAATCATTTTACACTAAAGTGCCAAATTACCAGAAGTGAAAGGTAGCCAATTTAAACCCATATCATGCCTTGATGAAGGAATGAATAGTTGAAAACCAAATTATAATAGGTTAGAATACACCTTATATTATTTATCATTATCAATTACTTAAAAAAAAAAGTTAAGTCACCATAATGATAATTCAAATTTAATATCTTATAAAGTGATTCAGATTGCAAGAGTTTCATACATATAAAATCAAGATAACATTGCCAAAAACAAAACAAAAAATTAAACTAACAGCATATCTCTTTATGGGCCACCATATCTGTAGAAGTAAAAAACAGTCAGGATAGTGCAAATGACATATATGGAAATTGAACATTCAAAAAGAATAATGTCTTACTCATGATTAATTTAGATGGGGATTATCACTCAGCAGCTTCTGCAATGAGAGACTCATGAGGTTCGAAATCTGCCCCACATCACTACAAGTCTCACCTAGGAATCGATCTTCTTCGTACATGGTTCCTCCCTCAAGTTCTTCTAAAATAAAACCTTCCACCGTTGACTCCGCAACAAAAATAGTAGATGCTAGTTCACCATTAACTGAGGTCACCTTTTGGTAAACATGACGTCTCGTTTCTTTAGTAGTAGCCTCCATGAAATAAATCTTGGAGTTGGCCAAAAGCATAATATTTCCCTGCAATTCATCTATAGGCAACAGAAGAACTCTTGCGTATGAGTTTATAAAATGGTCTGTCAATTCTGGATTCCAAGTAAGAGCGAGCTGATTAAACTCAGCTCCATAGAAACTGTTGAGCCCAAAGTTCAAAAGAGATAGCACTGCAGGGAAAAGAGATAATATAATTATCTTATTATTTTCCCCATTACTCGGGACTTCCTCAATCTCCTTAAATTTTTTTAACATTTTTGAAGAAAGCATACTGATTTTTGTCAGGACAAATTCTGCCCTGCAAAATGGGCAAGTAAAATTGATTCTTTGTCTCCCCACCCATTGTGCAATGCACTGAGTACAGTACAAGTGTTGACATTCTAGAATTGTGTCACATTTACCTACATTTAGGCAAATTGGACACGTTGCTTCTGCCTTTTTGTCACACAACACAGCTAGCCTTTGGCCATATTCATGCAAATGTTCATCATTCAAATATTGAAAGTCGATTGGGTAGACTGAGTTCTGTTGAAGTTTTCTGAATAAAAATGAAAACTTGGATTTGGCGCGTTAGTTCCAATTTCTACCTTGCCTACTAATAGTAGTTGTTTGAAATTCAGTTAAATTCACAAAATCTTGGTAATAGGAATGTGTTTCGGCAGTACTCAAATTAACTAAAATAATAGTTTCATTTTCCAAAGACATTTTCACTAAGAAAAAAGGAAGGTTTGGAAAAGGGAAAGAGAGTGAAATGATAGTGTGAAGAAGGTTTGGAAAAGAAAAAGAAGGTTTGGAAAAGGGAAAGAGAGTGAAATGATAGTGTGAAGAAGGTTTGGAAAAGAGAAATCGTTTCTATTTGATGAAGGAGAGGAATGTTTGGAAAAGGGAGGCCGTTTCTATTTGATAAAGGAGAGTGAAATGATAGTGTGACTCTCATTTTTCTCACTATTTATATTCTAGGTTAGAATTTAGGTTGAAAAAAAAAGAGACAAAATTTTCATTAAATAATAAAGTGAAATAAAATAAAAAGCACAAAATACATATATTTTTTTTAATATTCTCACCGTCCATATACTGTGCACATGATACAGTTGAATTTGGAATGGAAAAAGTATATATACCACTATCATTACATGCTATATATTACAATATGTTGTTTCATGTAGTTATTTAAAAAACTTTCATTCATTGTGAGAGTATTAAAATACTTGTATGTTTTCTTATCGAAAAATTGCGGAATTAACATGGATTTTATTATAAGGAAAAATATGAATTGCAATAAGTAAGTTCACAGTACGTATTTCTGTTTTCTTTGTAAACATTACATAACAAAATTTAATTATACTCTTCATAAAGATAAAAATATACATATTTAATCTTATGTAAAACTATTTATAAGTTGGACGATGTAAAAATATTTAATGTTATGTAAAACTATTTATAAAAATATAAGAGATTATACATGGTGGATGCTTAGTTGCTCTTATATTATAATAATAATAATAATAATAATAATAATAATAATAATAATAATAATTATTATTATTATTATTATAATAATAATAATAATAATAATAATAATAATAATAATAATAATAATAATAATAATAATAATAATAATAATAATAATAATAATAATAATAATAATACAACCATGTAATATATGTATATTTAAAATTTTGATATTAATAAATATTTAATATTTATTTTACTCATCTTTGTCTTTTGTGTAACTGATCTCATATTTTTTTCTTCAATAAACCAAACATTTTTTCTTAAAGAAAAGTAACTTGTCTATTGATTTATTTATAAATCGTCTTCAACAAGGCTCTTCCTCTCCCTATCTTTATATACAATTCAAATCACACCAACATCAAATGAGCTATAGCTAGCTATACATATATTCTGGATGTGTAAAAAAAAAGAAAAAAGAACGAAGCAAAGCTGCTATAAAGTACATGGCACTGCTATATAGTACATGGCGCTGCGGATATTTTGCTGAAATGATCCCTTCATAGTACATGGCACTGCTATATAGTACATGGCACTGCTATATAGTACATGGCGCTGCGGATATTTTGCTGAAATGATCCCTTCATTTTTAACACAGCACTGATATATAGTACAACTCACAAGCTTTATCCATTTGGTGAAAATTTAAATTTTGTTTTATTCATCTTGTACCACTACCACGTTATCACCCAAGTCGTGAGGTGAGGTGGGAATGGATTTGCTTTTTCATGCATTTGTTTCTTTTGTCTCTGTCTTTCTCTAACCAACCTCACTCTCACTAAAATAGTTTATTTTATTCATTATTTTAATCATTTTACACTAAAGTGCCAAATTACCAGAAGTGAAAGGTAGCCAATTTAAACCTATATCATGCCTTGATGAAGGAATGAATAGTTGAAAACCAAATTATAATAGGTTAGAATACACCTTATATTATTTATAATATCAATTACTTAAAAAAAAAAGTTAAGTCACCATAATGATAATTCAAATTTAATATCTTATAAAGTGATTCAGATTGCAAGAGTTTCATACATATAAAATCAAGATAACATTGCCAAAAACAAAACAAAAAATTAAACTAACAGCATATCTCTTTATGGGCCACCATATCTGTAGAAGTAAAAAACAGTCAGGATAGTGCAAATGACATATATGGAAATTGAACATTCAAAAAGAATAATGTCTTACTCATGATTAATTTAGATGGGGATTATCACTCAGCAGCTTCTGCAATGAGAGACTCATGAGGTTCGAAATCTGCCCCACATCACTAAAAGTCTCACCTAGGAATCGATCTTCTTCGTACATGGTTCCTCCCTCAAGTTCTTCTAAAATAAAACCTTCCACCGTTGACTCCGCAACAAAAATAGTAGATGCTAGTTCACCATTAACTGAGGTCACCTTTTGGTAAACATGACGTCTCGTTTCTTTAGTAGTAGCCTCCATGAAATAAATCTTGGAGTTGGCCGAAAGCATAATATTTCCCTGCAATTCATCTATAGGCAACAGAAGAACTCTTGCGTATGAGTTTATAAAATGGTCTGTCAATTCTGGATTCCAAGTAAGAGCGAGCTGATTAAACTCAGCTCCATAGAAACTGTTGAGCCCAAAGTTCAAAAGAGATAGCACTGCAGGGAAAAGAGATAATATAATTATCTTATTATTTTCCCCATTACTCGGGACTTCCTCAATCTCCTTAAAATTTTTTAACATTTTTGAAGAAAGCATACTGATTTTTGTCAGGACAAATTCTGCCCTGCAAAATGGGCAAGTAAAATTGATTCTTTGTCTCCCCACCCATTGTGCAATGCACTGAGTACAGTACAAGTGTTGACATTCTAGAATTGCGTCACATTTACCTACATTTAGGCAAATTGGACACGTTGCTTCTGCCTTTTTGTCACACAACACAGCTAGCCTTTGGCCATATTCATGCAAATGTTCATCATTCAAATATTGAAAGTCGATTGGATAGACTGAGTTCTGTTGAAGTTTTCTGAATAAAAATGAAAACTTGGATTTGGCGCGTTGGTTCCAATTTCTACCTTGCCTACTAATAGTAGTTGTTTGAAATTCAGTTAAATTCACAAAATCTTGGTAATAGGAATGTGTTTTGGCAGTACTCAAATCAACTAAAATAATAGTTTCATTTTCCAAAGACATTTTCACTAAGAAAAAAGGAAGGTTTGGAAAAGGGAAAGAGAGTGAAATGATAGTGTGAAGAAGGTTTGGAAAAGAAAAAGAAGGTTTGGAAAAGGGAAAGAGAGTGAAATGATAGTGTGAAGAAGGTTTGGAAAAGAGAAATCGTTTCTATTTGATGAAGGAGAGGAATGTTTGGAAAAGGGAGACCGTTTCTATTTGATAAAGGAGAGTGAAATGATAGTGTGACTCTCATTTTTCTCACTATTTATATTCTAGGTTAGAATTTAGGTTGAAAAAAAAAGAGACAAAATTTTCATTAAATAATAAAGTGAAATAAAATAAAAAGCACAAAATACATATACTTTTTTTAATATTCTCACCGTCCATATACTGTGCACATGATACAGTTGAATTTGGAATGGAAAAAGTATATATACCACTATCATTACATGCTATATATTACAATATGTTGTTTCATGTAGTTATTTAAAAAACTTTCATTCATTGTGAGAGTATTAAAATACTTGTATGTTTTCTTATCGAAAAATTGCGGAATTAACATGGATTTTATTATAAGGAAAAATATGAATTGCAATAAGTAAGTTCACAGTACGTATTTCTGTTTTCTTTGTAAACATTACATAACAAAATTTAATTATACTCTTCATAAAGATAAAAATATACATATTTAATCTTATGTAAAACTATTTATAAGTTGGACGATGTAAAAATATTTAATGTTATGTAAAACTATTTATAAAAATATAAGAGATTATACATGGTGGATGCTTAGTTGCTCTTATATAATAATAATAATAATAATAATAATAATAATAATAATAATAATAATAATAATAATAATAATAATAATAATAATAATAATAATAATAATAATAATAATAATAATAATAATAATAATTATTATTATTATTATTATTATTATTATAATAATAATAATAATAATAATAATAATAATAATAATAATAATAATAATAATAATACAACCATGTAATATATGTATATTTAAAATTTTGATATTAATAAATATTTAATATTTATTTTACTCATCTTTGTCTTTTGTGTAACTGATCTCATATTTTTTTCTTCAATAAACCAGACATTTTTTCTTAAAGAAAAGTAACTTGTCTATTGATTTATTTATAAATCGTCTTCAACAAGCCTCTTCCTCTCCCTATCTTTATATACAATTCAAATCACACCAACATCAAATGAGCTATAGCTAGCTATACATATATTCTGGATGTGTAAAAAAAAAAGAAAAAAGAACGAAGCAAAGCTGCTATATAGTACATGGCACTGCTATATAGTACATGGCGCTGCGGATATTTTGCTGAAATGATCCCTTCATAGTACATGGCACTGCTATATAGTACATGGCACTGCTATATAGTACATGGCGCTGCGGATATTTTGCTGAAATGATCCCTTCATTTTTAACACAGCACTGATATATAGTACAACTCACAAGCTTTATCCATTTGGTGAAAATTTAAATTTTGTTTTATTCATCTTGTACCACTACCACGTTATCACCCAAGTCGTGAGGTGAGGTGGGAATGGATTTGCTTTTTCATGCATTTGTTTCCTTTGTCTCTGTCTTTCTCTAACCAACCTCACTCTCACTAAAATAGTTTATTTTATTCATTATTTTAATCATTTTACACTAAAGTGCCAAATTACCAGAAGTGAAAGGTAGCCAATTTAAACCCATATCATGCCTTGATGAAGGAATGAATAGTTGAAAACCAAATTATAATAGGTTAGAATACACCTTATATTATTTATCATTATCAATTACTTAAAAAAAAAGTTAAGTCACCATAATGATAATTCAAATTTAATATCTTATAAAGTGATTCAGATTGCAAGAGTTTCATACATATAAAATCAAGATAACATTGCCAAAAACAAAACAAAAAATTAAACTAACAACATATCTCTTTATGGGTCACCATATCTGTAGAAGTAAAAAACAGTCAGGATAGTGCAAATGACATATATGGAAATTGAACATTCAAAAAGAATAATGTCTTACTCATGATTAATTTAGATGGGGATTATCACTCAGCAGCTTCTGCAATGAGAGACTCATGAGGTTCGAAATCTTCCCAACATCACTAAAAGTCTCACCTAGGAATCGATCTTCTTCGTACATGGTTCCTCCCTCAAGTTCTTCTAAAATAAAACCTTCCATCGTTGACTCCGCAACAAAAATAGTAGATGCTAGTTCACCATTAACTGAGGTCACCTTTTGGTAAACATGACGTCTCGTTTCTTTAGTAGTAGCCTCCATGAAATAAATCTTGGAGTTGGCCGAAAGCATAATATTTCCCTGCAATTCATCTATAGGCAACAGAAGAACTCTTGCGTATGAGTTTATAAAATGGTCTGTCAATTCTGGATTCCAAGTAAGAGCGAGCTGATTAAACTCAGCTCCATAGAAACTGTTGAGCCCAAAGTTCAAAAGAGATAGCACTGCAGGGAAAAGAGATAATATAATTATCTTATTATTTTCCCCATTACTGGGGACTTCCTCAATCTCCTTAAAATTTTTTAACATTTTTGAAGAAAGCATACTGATTTTTGTCAGTACAAATTCTGCCCTGCAAAATGGGCAAGTAAAATTGATTCTTTGTCTCCCCACCCATTGTGCAATGCACTGAGTACAGTACAAGTGTTGACATTCTAGAATTGCGTCACATTTACCTACATTTAGGCAAATTGGACACGTTGCTTCTGCCTTTTTGTCACACAACACAGCTAGCCTTTGGCCATATTCATGCAAATGTTCATCATTCAAATATTGAAAGTCGATTGGGTAGACTGAGTTCTGTTGAAGTTTTCTGAATAAAAATGAAAACTTGGATTTGGCGCGTTGGTTCCAATTTCTACCTTGCCTACTAATAGTAGTTGTTTGAAATTCAGTTAAATTCCTAAAATCTTGGTAATAGGAATGTGTTTCGGCAGTACTCAAATCAACTAAAATAATAGTTTCATTTTCCAAAGACATTTTCACTAAGAAAAAAGGAAGGTTTGGAAAAGGGAAAGAGAGTGAAATGATAGTGTGAAGAAGGTTTGGAAAAGAAAAAGAAGGTTTGGAAAAGGGAAAGAGAGTGAAATGATAGTGTGAAGAAGGTTTGGAAAAGAGAAATCATTTCTATTTGATGAAGGAGAGGAATGTTTGGAAAAGGGAGGCCGTTTCTATTTGATAAAGGAGAGTGAAATGATAGTGTGACTCTCATTTTTCTCACTATTTATATTCTAGGTTAGAATTTAGGTTGAAAAAAAAAGAGACAAAATTTTCATTAAATAATAAAGTGAAATAAAATAAAAAGCACAAAATACATATATTTTTTTTAATATTCTCACCGTCCATATACTGTGCACATGATACAGTTGAATTTGGAATGGAAAAAGTATATATACCACTATCATTACATGCTATATATTACAATATGTTGTTTCATGTAGTTATTTAAAAAACTTTCATTCATTGTGAGAGTATTAAAATACTTGTATGTTTTCTTATCGAAAAATTGCGGAATTAACATGGATTTTATTATAAGAAAAAATATGAATTGCAATAAGTAAGTTCACAGTACGTATTTCTGTTTTCTTTGTAAACATTACATAACAAAATTTAATTATACTCTTCATAAAGATAAAAATATACATATTTAATCTTATGTAAAACTATTTATAAGTTGGACGATGTAAAAATATTTAATGTTATGTAAAACTATTTATAAAAATATAAGAGATTATACATGGTGGATGCTTAGTTGCTCTTATATAATAATAATAATAATAATAATAATAATTATTATTATTATTATTATTATTATTATAATAATAATAATAATAATAATAATAATAATAATAATAATAATAATAATAATAATACAACCATGTAATATATGTATATTTAAAATTTTGATATTAATAAATATTTAATATTTATTTTACTCATCTTTGTCTTTTGTGTAACTGATCTCATATTTTTTTCTTCAATAAACCAGACATTTTTTCTTAAAGAAAAGTAACTTGTCTATTGATTTATTTATAAATCGTCTTCAACAAGCCTCTTCCTCTCCCTATCTTTATATACAATTCAAATCACACCAACATCAAATGAGCTATAGCTAGCTATACATATATTCTGGATGTGTAAAAAAAAAGAAAAAAGAACGAAGCAAAGCTGCTATATAGTACATGGCACTGCTATATAGTACATGGCGCTGCAGATATTTTGCTGAAATGATCCCTTCATAGTACATGGCGCTGCTATATAGTACATGGCACTGCTATATAGTACATGGCGCTGCGGATATTTTGCTGAAATGATCCCTTCATTTTTAACACAGCACTGATATATAGTACAACTCACAAGCTTTATCCATTTGGTGAAAATTTAAATTTTGTTTTATTCATCTTGTACCACTACCACGTTATCACCCAAGTCGTGAGGTGAGGTGGGAATGGATTTGCTTTTTCATGCATTTGTTTCCTTTGTCTCTGTCTTTCTCTAACCAACCTCACTCTCACTAAAATAGTTTATTTTATTCATTATTTTAATCATTTTACACTAAAGTGCCAAATTACCAGAAGTGAAAGGTAGCCAATTTAAACCCATATCATGCCTTGATGAAGGAATGAATAGTTGAAAACCAAATTATAATAGGTTAGAATACACCTTATATTATTTATCATTATCAATTACTTAAAAAAAAAAGTTAAGTCACCATAATGATAATTCAAATTTAATATCTTATAAAGTGATTCAGATTGCAAGAGTTTCATACATATAAAATCAAGATAACATTGCCAAAAACAAAACAAAAAATTAAACTAACAGCATATCTCTTTATGGGTCACCATATTTGTAGAAGTAAAAAACAGTCAGGATAGTGCAAATGACATATATGGAAATTGAACATTCAAACAGAATAATGTCTTACTCATGATTAATTTAGATGGGGATTATCACTCAGCAGCTTCTGCAATGAGAGACTCATGAGGTTCGAAATCTGCCCCACATCACTAAAAGTCTCACCTAGGAATCGATCTTCTTCGTACATGGTTCCTCCCTCAAGTTCTTCTAAAATAAAACCTTCCACCGTTGACTCCGCAACAAAAATAGTAGATGCTAGTTCACCATTAACTGAGGTCACCTTTTGGTAAACATGACGTCTCGTTTCTTTAGTAGTAGCCTCCATGAAATAAATCTTGGAGTTGGCCGAAAGCATAATATTTCTCTGCAATTCATCTATAGGCAACAGAAGAACTCTTGCGTATGAGTTTATAAAATGGTCTGTCAATTCTGGATTCCAAGTAAGAGCGAGCTGATTAAACTCAGCTCCATAGAAACTGTTGAGCCCAAAGTTCAAAAGAGATAGCACTGCAGGGAAAAGAGATAATATAATTATCTTATTATTTTCCCCATTACTGGGGACTTCCTCAATCTCCTTAAAATTTTTTAACATTTTTGAAGAAAGCATACTGATTTTTGTCAGTACAAATTCTGCCCTGCAAAATGGGCAAGTAAAATTGATTCTTTGTCTCCCCACCCATTGTGCAATGCACTGAGTACAGTACAAGTGTTGACATTCTAGAATTGCGTCACATTTACCTACATTTAGGCAAATTGGACACGTTGCTTCTGCCTTTTTGTCACACAACACAGCTAGCCTTTGGCCATATTCATGCAAATGTTCATCATTCAAATATTGAAAGTTGATTGGGTAGACTGAGTTCTGTTGAAGTTTTCTGAATAAAAATGAAAACTTGGATTTGGCGCGTTGGTTCCAATTTCTACCTTGCCTACTAATAGTAGTTGTTTGAAATTCAGTTAAATTCACAAAATCTTGGTAATAGGAATGTGTTTCGGCAGTACTCAAATCAACTAAAATAATAGTTTCATTTTCCAAAGACATTTTCACTAAGAAAAAAGGAAGGTTTGGAAAAGGGAAAGAGAGTGAAATGATAGTGTGAAGAAGGTTTGGAAAAGAAAAAGAAGGTTTGGAAAAGGGAAAGAGAGTGAAATGATAGTGTGAAGAAGGTTTGGAAAAGAGAAATCGTTTCTATTTGATGAAGGAGAGGAATGTTTGGAAAAGGGAGGCCGTTTCTATTTGATAAAGGAGAGTGAAATGATAGTGTGACTCTCATTTTTCTCACTATTTATATTCTAGGTTAGAATTTAGGTTGAAAAAAAAAGAGACAAAATTTTCATTAAATAATAAAGTGAAATAAAATAAAAAGCACAAAATACATATATTTTTTTTAATATTCTCACCGTCCATATACTGTGCACATGATACAGTTGAATTTGGAATGGAAAAAGTATATATACCACTATCATTACATGCTATATATTACAATATGTTGTTTCATGTAGTTATTTAAAAAACTTTCATTCATTGTGAGAGTATTAAAATACTTGTATGTTTTCTTATCGAAAAATTGCGGAATTAACATGGATTTTATTATAAGGAAAAATATGAATTGCAATAAGTAAGTTCACAGTACGTATTTCTGTTTTCTTTGTAAACATTACATAACAAAATTTAATTATACTCTTCATAAAGATAAAAATATACATATTTAATCTTATGTAAAACTATTTATAAGTTGGACGATGTAAAAATATTTAATGTTATGTAAAACTATTTATAAAAATATAAGAGATTATACATGGTGGATGCTTAGTTGCTCTTATATAATAATAATAATAATAATAATAATAATAATAATAATAATAATTATTATTATTATAATAATAATAATAATAATAATAATAATAATAATAATAATAATAATAATAATAATAATAATAATAATAATAATACAACCATGTAATATATGTATATTTAAAATTTTGATATTAATAAATATTTAATATTTATTTTACTCATCTTTGTCTTTTGTGTAACTGATCTCATATTTTTTTCTTCAATAAACCAGACATTTTTTCTTAAAGAAAAGTAACTTGTCTATTGATTTATTTATAAATCGTCTTCAACAAGCCTCTTCCTCTCCCTATCTTTATATACAATTCAAATCACACCAACATCAAATGAGCTATAGCTAGCTATACATATATTCTGGATGTGTAAAAAAAAAGAAAAAAGAACGAAGCAAAGCTGCTATATAGTACATGGCACTGCTATATAGTACATGGCGCTGCGGATATTTTGCTGAAATGATCCCTTCATAGTACATGGCACTGCTATATAGTACATGGCACTGCTATATAGTACATGGCGCTGCGGATATTTTGCTGAAATGATCCCTTCATTTTTAACACAGCACTGATATATAGTACAACTCACAAGCTTTATCCATTTGGTGAAAATTTAAATTTTGTTTTATTCATCTTGTACCACTACCACGTTATCACCCAAGTCGTGAGGTGAGGTGGGAATGGATTTGCTTTTTCATGCATTTGTTTCCTTTGTCTCTGTCTTTCTCTAACCAACCTCACTCTCACTAAAATAGTTTATTTTATTCATTATTTTAATCATTTTACACTAAAGTGCCAAATTACCAGAAGTGAAAGGTAGCCAATTTAAACCCATATCATGCCTTGATGAAGGAATGAATAGTTGAAAACCAAATTATAATAGGTTAGAATACACCTTATATTATTTATCATTATCAATTACTTAAAAAAAAAAGTTAAGTCACCATAATGATAATTCAAATTTAATATCTTATAAAGTGATTCAGATTGCAAGAGTTTCATACATATAAAATCAAGATAACATTGCCAAAAACAAAACAAAAAATTAAACTAACAGCATATCTCTTTATGGGTCACCATATCTGTAGAAGTAAAAAACAGTCAGGATAGTGCAAATGACATATATGGAAATTGAACATTCAAAAAGAATAATGTCTTACTCATGATTAATTTAGATGGGGATTATCACTCAGCAGCTTCTGCAATGAGAGACTCATGAGGTTCGAAATCTGCCCCACATCACTAAAAGTCTCACCTAGGAATCGATCTTCTTCGTACATGGTTCCTCCCTCAAGTTCTTCTAAAATAAAACCTTCCACCGTTGACTTCGCAACAAAAATAGTAGATGCTAGTTCACCATTAACTGAGGTCACCTTTTGGTAAACATGACGTCTCGTTTCTTTAGTAGTAGCCTCCATGAAATAAATCTTGGAGTTGGCCGAAAGCATAATATTTCCCTGCAATTCATCTATAGGCAACAGAAGAACTCTTGCGTATGAGTTTATAAAATGGTTTGTCAATTCTGGATTCCAAGTAAGAGCGAGCTGATTAAACTCAGTGTCGCTTGCGCGAAAATAAGGTGCCGGCATGACAGAAGAGTCGCCACCTTTCGTTATTTATCCCTCAGAGCGGGAAAGGAAACGATCGGAAAAACCTGACGAAAAAGGGTAAGACAAGGTCGTCGCAACCATTGTCTGGGTTCGGGAGTCGGTTACGCAAGGGGAAGGTATTAGCACCCCTCACGTCCGTCGTACTCGACGGGATCCTCGCTTGTTTGTTTACTTGGACGGGTTGGTTTTATCTATCTACCTATCAAGGCTGGCTGAAAAAGAAAAGAAAAATGACTCGGCAAAGCGTCGCACTTTATGCCTACGTATTCTCATCAGAGAATGAGAAATCAGAGTCAACGTAGTTCGGCCAACTACGGGGGAAAGGTTGCTCGCTAGGACGTCGCATCCTATGCCTACGTACTTTCATCTGGTATGAAAGATCAGAGCAAACGTAGTTCGGGAAACTACGGGTTATCTCCTAAAAGAAGTGTTTTTTATTATGTTTGCGATTTCAACCGCACTAGAGACTATAACCTGAGAGTGAATGTGTCGCATGTCACCCAAAGGGTACCATACTAAACATCCAGACTGTGGAAAAGAAACTCTCCCACAATCCTTTCTCAGATAGCTTGAGGCTCGTAACGTACGAAAGAAATCGTTCATGATTACTGTATCTTAAACTGCTTTGAGATGAGAAGAGAACAGGCCCAACTAGGAGGGAGACTATCAAGTCCTACTGTTATCATGCCATGGATTCATCCTATGGTTGAAGTTTGAACAGGGAACTCCTAGATGTTGTCATGCATAGGTTTCAACCTAAAAGTCTATCATCAAATCCTCATCAGAGGAAATGAGAGTCCTAAGGGATCATGTCAATGATACACCAAAACAGACAAAAGCATCAACTTAACAGTAAAATGCATGCAATGCAAGTGAGGGAGGAAATGTGTGTGGGGCTTCAGCCTCCACAAGCTCGTCTCAACCTCAAGCCAGTCATGAAATAACAGTAATCAAAATAAACAACATGCCATCAAGCAAAAACAGTAAACTGTAATCATACAGACAAAAGAACTGAAATACTATCAAGCAAAATAAACACATGGGCAAGGGAGCTGGGCTCTACCGAATACCCGCAAGCAAAGCCAAGCAATAACAATACAATCAGATGCATTCATGCTCTTAGACTGAACTTATTCTAAATGGGCTTAGTCTAATGCAACAGACAAATCAGACAAAACACACAATACATCAAAGAAGACAGAAGAAAGCCTCAGCTCCTCCAGCAGCAACCCAGTCTTCAGACTTCATAGATCACTTGCTTTCCAGGTATCAACCCTACAACATGAGTATCAACTCATCTTCTCCCTTGAGCTTCAGCTCCTTTGATCAGCTCTACCTTCAGGCTTCACTATTTCCAGGGATCTTTAGGCATCAATTTGATCTTCACAGAGTCTTCAGACTTCAATAATCTTCAAGGAATCATCCTCTTCAAGGCCTCAGCTTCTATCTTCAAAGGCTCAATTGCTCCAGCAGACAAGATTCAGTCAACAAGATGAAGTGGGGATGTTACAGTACTCACTGACTTCCAAAGGATGCCATTGAGAACTTAACATCAAAGGAGCGGCTCTCTCAAAGTTCTACCTTATAGGGCAAGGTCACTAATCCCTCCAAAGGAGAGAGGTGAATACCCTTAAGGGACTCTGTGTCATAGAGAAGAAAGGAGGTGAACAAGACACTCCTTGTTTATTGAACAAAGTATTCTATCTAGGGCTCTGCCTATGCCCCTATAAACCTATAAACAAAACAACAAAAGCTATGTTAAACTCCTCTGCAAGGTCTTCAAAGCTTCCATGATGATCCACAAGGTCTTCAACTCAATCTTCAAAGCTCACACACTCAAAAGAGAAGGAAAGAAAACACAACAATACAACTTATGCCTTTAAGCAACACACATACTATCCATACATTCAAAAATCAACCAAAAATAGCATATAGTAATATAAATTCCTAATATAAATTCTAGGGGATCCTATTTAACTACCCTTAAGTCCCATATATTCCCCATAGGCTAAATTGTCCTAAAAACCCCAAAAATAAAATGTTGAAGTTCAAGTATACTACTTAAAAACCCTAATTAAACTATCCTAAGTTCAATTATCTAAACTAATCAAATTTTATTCTAAAAAATCTAGTAATAAATTCTGGGAATACTACAATTCAATATTAATCACCACAAAAAAGAATGGGCAAAAAATCAATTTCTAAACGCATGAACAAAAATTTGCAAAATCATGTATGAAATGAATGATTAAAAATGTGCATTTATTTGTAAAATATGAGAAAAATACCAATTAAAATATAAAATGCAATTTTTATATTTTATAAAATTCTGGACATTTTAATGAAAATGTTAAAAAAAGAATGAGTTAAAAATATGCATTTTTCATTTAGTTATGAACTTTTGAAGTTTAATAAAATCTAGGCCGCAAGATCAAAGTCAAGTCAAAGTTTCCATTCCAATCCAATGGTGCATGTTCATCTTCTCCACATGCAAACCCTAAAATTCAGAATTTTCATTTCATGCCATGATCTTCCATAGCTTCTATCTCATTCATTACTCCATGAAATCACATGAAATAAAAAACAAAACCGATCCTCTTCTCGCCCTCTACACAACCATGGTTTTAGTTTCTCTTGAATCTTTCTCTAACCTTCAAACCGTCAACAACAAGGCACGGGTACCACCA
Source organism: Lathyrus sativus (assembly GCA_963859935.3). NCBI lineage: Eukaryota > Viridiplantae > Streptophyta > Magnoliopsida > Fabales > Fabaceae > Lathyrus > Lathyrus sativus. Next base: position 556,370,824 of record OZ012737.1, read on the forward strand.
TGAATGCTCACTTTTCAACTCTAACAAACCTTGAAAATAATGATGCCAATGTGTTCCTCTTGCTTCCATGAGTATACTAAACTATAACACATGCATTAAAACCTCATATTTCAAGCTTTCTTGATCAACCAAGAATTGATGTCACATTTCGAAACTCCATGGATTGACCTTAAACTCACCATAAATGATCCTTAAGTTGTCTCTATCATGAATATCACAATAACTAGCCCTAACCATGCATAATTATGGTGATTCGAATCAAAACGCATACCTACCAAGTGAAGATGGTGATGATAGTAACTCTCCAAACCAACCCTTGCCAATGGTTGTAAGTGATCCTTGATTGATGATGATGATTCTGGTGGAAGGAATCGTGCTCAAGCTTCTTGAATCTTGCTATTCAAACCTTCATGCAAGTGGGAGCGATGATGTGAAGTGCACAAACCAGCCACGAATTTTGTTCAATGTTGCATGGATTCCACTCTATAATGATGGTAGATAATGATTATGATGAAAGATCTCACTAGTATTGGAGTTTGGAATGATTTGGAATGAAAATGCAATTTGGAGTTTATGGATCAAAGTGTAGCATGCATGTGTAATGAATCACCAACCATGGCATGATCTCACCCTTGGGTATTTATGGAAGTGAAAGGAAAGATCTAGAACATATGAGAAGCTTCCAAGGAAGTTCTAGAACTTCTCACGTAATGAGAAATTCAAAAAATACTATTTTTAGTAAATCTCATAAAACTCATGATAAGTCTTCAAAATACCCTTATATGAGATATACATGTGAGAACAAGGCATTTTATGCAAAATTAAGGCTTTGGCAAACAATTTCTCATGGTACCTTAAAGTGCAAGAAACAAATTTACAAAGGAAGTCCAATTTTTAAGCCTAAACTCAAAAATGTGGATAAACCATTGTTTCCAAAATGTTGTTTCCAATCAAAATCATCTATCATATGCCCCATTTTGGATTTGTAGATCTCTCAAACCAAAATCCAATTTCAACTTTTTTAACTTATAAGCCTTTTTCAAGTCATTTTGACCATTTTAAAATATCCATGCTCCAAGCTTTTTCAACAATTCATGACCTTCTTTCTAGACTTAAAATCACATTTTGAACAACTTTCATGTTTTGAGTTTTTCCATTTGAGGCTTGGAAATAGGAGATATGGCATTTGCTTAAAAATGACCTATAATTGACAAATTACCAAAATACCCCTGTCTTGTTCAAACCATAAGTTGAGTTCCACAAATCCTATCAAGGACTTCTACCACTCAAATTAAAGCTAATAAGATGCCCTCCAACATTCATGTTGACCAAGAAATCATAGGAATCATCCTACTAGGACAAAAGTTGTCTGCAAGTTGGGTGACTTTTAAGGACCCAGATTCACATACCTCTGCTGACCTGTAATTTGTCAAAACCATAACTTGAGCTCTGTAACTCCTATCAAGGACTTCCACCACTCAAATTAAAGCTAAGAACAAGCTCTACAACATTCATGTTGTGGGGAAGATGAGATATCAATCACATCTAAAGCTAAAACTGCCTGGAAGATAGGGATCAAACTAGGGTTTTTTCACTGCCAATCCTCAGAAACCCTAACTCAAAACCTCTCCAACTCCTCAATCATGATGAGTTGGCCTAGGAATCATCTTTATAACATATCCATACATCATTCCATGATCTCATGGCCCCTGGATTAGGTCTCAACCTTCTCAAAATCTTCAGTTACCCTAGGGTTGACCCAGTCAAAACCCTAATTCTACCATTCATGGTTGAATCTTCTGAATTCTTGCATAATGACCTCTCTGGGCTTCATGATGACTATCAAGACATCTCATAGGCTTTCTCCAATCTTCAAGTTCATTCTCAAAGTCTCAGAATCATCTGAGGAGCACCCACAACTCTCAAGCTATGAAGCACACAACCCTGGTTTCAATCCACTTCCTCTGAGGATCTCTTGAACTTTCTGATGAAGGTATCAACTTTCAAACACTAGATGGATAAATAATTGTTGGTCAAATTTTGGGGTGCAACAGCTGCCCCTATTCAAACGGCTTGAACCTGACTGGGTGAGAAGCGAACGACTCTCACCCAATCAAGGTGCGAGACGATTGAATACCGGTAAAACCCGAAAATTTGCCAACTGCACGAGCACACGGTACTCTGCGGGGAACAAATCTTTGAATATTACAATGCTAGCTGCACGGCCGCTAGCTGGAGAGATACTGATCTGACATCGCCGCCAGTTATCCTCGTTAACTTCTTCTGATACTGCCTTCAGACAACCGCAACACCCAACATCGTCGTTGGAAGACTAAATCACCTGACATCGCCGTCAAGAACAACCATAACTCTGGGAAACAAGCGTCCAACATCACCGCCGGAGACCTAAACCTGAATCGCCAAAATACCCAACATCGCCGCTGGAAAAAAATACAAAAAATGAACACAATACCCCGCATCGCCGCTGGAGAAAATACATCTCTGAACAAAGCACCCCGCATCGCCGCTGGAGACACACATCTGACAGAATATCCCGCATCGCCGCTGGAGAAACTAGAAGGATCTGCATCACCTAACATCGCCGTCAGAAGACTGGATCACCTTGACATGCCCAACATCGCCGCTGGAAAACTGAATTTGACGTCGCCGTCAGAAGCAAACATCACTCTGAGAGACACTCGACATCGCCGCCGTACAAACATCATCTTTGATGGGGATTTAAAGAGTCTGGCCTCGCCGTCAAACAAACATCCAACCTCGCCGCCGGACTGCTGATGATCTGACCTCGCCGCCAATTCCGAACGTTCAACCTCGCCGTCAAACAAACATCCAATCTCGTCGTCGGACAAATGATGATCTGAACAAATCTAACCTGGGGTTCACCCCTGGTAAATGGAACAAAAGGTACACTTGAAACTACTCCGCTGGGAATGAGAGACTTAACCGAGTATACTCTGATCTGGGGTTCACCCTCAGAACCATAACGAACATCGGAATACTGCTGCACACTGCCCGCCGTAGAACTTCAACATTAAAGATATATGAAACCCTGGCCCCTGGCCCTTTCCAGCTCCAGCTAGAAAAAATATTCAAGTATTTCTGAAGACAGATGAAACCCTGGCCCCTGGCCGTTCCAGATTCGCTGGAGACTCTTCAAGTTCTTCTGAAGATAGATGAAACCCTGCCCGTCGGCTATTCCAGCTTCAGCTAGAAAGAGCATCCTTGGCCTTCAAGGATGTAAACTTTGCCCGTCGGCAACTCTGCAGGAGGTATCTTCGACTTCAGTCTGAAGAAATGGTCCTTGGCCTTCAAGGATACATGGATATGCCTTCAGGCAACTCCGCCTCTGCTATAGAGCATTCGAGACTTCAGTCAGGGGTATACTTCGGCCTTCAGTCCGAAAAATGAATCCTAGGTCATTCATGACCCTGGGGGATAACCTTGCCCTCAGGCACCTTCGCTTCAGCTTAGGAAAATTGTGACTTCAGTCAGAGAAATGGTATCCTGAGCCATTCATGACTCTTACGGGGATTCAAACACTTTGCCTTCAGGCAAAACTCCGCTCCAGCTGGAGAAACATCTTCGACTTCAGTCAGAAGGAAAATATCATTCACTTGATCGCCATCAATCATCTCCTCAGGACAACTGACTTGGTCTTCAGACCAACACGGATCATCCTGAATACAAAATTTGGAACCTTGTCTTCAGCCACACGTTGATTCATCAACAAGGACATCTGAGCTCACAGGAACCTTCTGATATCGCCCTCAGGCGTTTTACGAAATCAATCTTCAGATTAGACATCACTGTTGGAGCAGACATATCACGCCGCTAAGGACTTCAAGAGTCATCTTGAACAAACAAACTTCGTCGGGCACCTTCAAGAATCATCCTGAACCGATAACCTTTCTGGTGACTTCACTCTGCTAGGGATCCCTGGAATCTTCCTGGGCAACTCTTGCTGGGGACGCTACTGGGGAGCTCACGAATCATCCTGAGCAAACCATTCGGGAACCTGTACTGAGGTCTTAAGAATCCTCTTAAGCAAACGGCCCTGCTGAGGAGTTCAAGGGTTGTTTTGAACTGAAGACTTCGCTGGGGATCTCAAAAATCATCTTGAGCGGGCGACTGTGGGGATCACACCGGGGTCTCGGGAATCATCTCAAGGAAGCGACCTTGTTGGGGAGAATATCAGGGATCGTCCTGAGCAACTGGTCTCTTGGTGGAACACCTGTAAGACAAGAATGATGATGACCTAGGTCATGCTTATGATGCATATGCTTCTGCGCTATGCCCCACACGGTGGGAATGATATGCGTTTATGCTAAATGCTGTGCAATCATGCACAATGCTATGCAATGCTAAATGCCATGCAGTCATGCACAATGATGCGATCCCGTCCGCAAAATAAATGCTGGGAGGAGGAAACCCTTTTGTCAAGGAGACAAGAACTACTCAGGTAGAGGAATCATCCTGCTGAGGAGAACGTGGACACGCTGGTATCAATTGGCCTCCGTCTGGGGAATTGATCTTCCGGTTGACTGCTGCAGGGAAAACGACTTCAGCTGACTGCTGCAGGGAACACAATGCCAATCGCGAGAATGAACTGCGCGGCCGTCTCGGCTACTCTTTTGGGGATAACCACTCTGTGGGGAAACAACTTCAGCTGCTCCACACTCCACTGGGGAAAATCAATCATGATCTGATCAACTTCCAAGGGCTCGGCTTTCTCGGACATCTGCAAGCTCGGCTGAGGAAGGAGAATTCATTCTGCTTCACTGGAGAGGGTGCGACTCTGGGGAAATACAGCATCAGCTGCCCCACGCTCTGCTAGGGAACGTCCACCCAAGGTCCCAACTGCTTCCAAGGATTCTGCTTTTCTGGGGGTTTGCAGACTCAGCCGGGGAGAGAAATCATTCTACTTCACCGGAGAGTACGACTCTGGTGCGGAATTTCACTTTTGCTGGAGACTTCAGTCTGGCACCACCAGTTACTGCCTCCTTCGGCATACGAACATCTTCCTACAAGATTTTCACTTGTGACCCGGTGCTGGGGGAGACACCTGCTTCGGCGACTTTACTGGGGAAAACACGAGCTTCAGTACCCGAACATTTCTACGAAATCTGCACTTGTGACCCGGTGCTGGGGAAAGACGACATCATTCTTCGGTGCTTGGCTCAGCTGATGGGGTGACGCTCCTTCAGGATGCGTCGACTTGGGGACGAGAATCCTCTCTGCCTGGGGAGACATATCAATGCTCACTATTTGCGTTCAGATTCTGCGGAGGAGAGACTACTGAACTCTGCTGGAGAAGGAGGGCTCGCCCTGCTTCGGGGATATCAATCCTGGTCTACTGAGGGCAATCTTGACCCTAATCTGATAAGGGGTAAATGCCATCTCAATTTGCTGCAGTCTCAAACTGTACAGGGGGAACAACCTCAAACCGTACATCTCTGCTGAGAAACAATCCTGATTCAACAACGTCAACACAGGGAATACAGGCTACCAATCATGGAGTCAAGTAACAGGTCATGCTGTAGGATAGCAATCCAATGACCGCCAGGCTTCTTCAGAAGGTTCAGGTTTTGGCAGGGTAATGACACGATTCCCCGATACTCAATTCTTGCTAGGGGAACAAACTCATTTGAACAACTTGCCCCAGCACCATTCAACTTGCCCCAATCCGACCTTTCGGAATAATTCATTCTGAGCCGAAAACAACTGGCAACAAGACAATCTTCAGAGGGCTTGCCCTAGCATCTGCACGACGGGAGGATTCATCCTCAACTAATCAACTCTCAGCATGGTCGGCTTCAATACCTCTGAAGTAGTTTGCCCCTGAACGAGCGATGAGCGACTCAACATGCTCTGATCGAACACTGGAGGGATCTGCGCTCAAATCGCAAGAATTCTGGATAACTGCCCCTGATTGGGTCCCGAGAAGACTCACTTCCGATCAACCGTTTCTTGCATAAACCACCCCATAATCAACTGATGCTCCGGGACTTGTCCTCAGACAAACCGATTCCAAACTCACTGGAAGTCGATGCCCCAAATTCACAGGGCTTCGCAGCATGCCGTTCTGATCCAGACCTCTGACGATTCAGTCCTGATTGGCTATTTCCTGTTGAAGTTCCTTCATATCAGCTACTAACCTGCAACTAAAATTGTTTATTCACGAATAGTAATTTTAATGCAGTGTTCATGCAAATTTCGAAAAATGTTGTACTGTCACTCATTTACGTGTCATGCTAGTGAGTGACGAATGAACCAAAGAGTTCAAACGTAGTGCTGATGTAATCAGTGAAAAATGAAATAAGGATATGATTAGCAAATCATGAAGGAGTCAGGTTACTCAACCTTATCGTAATGCGCTTTCGGAATAAACCCTGCCTCAATTAGGTCTTTTGAGGGTTGTATCGTGGTCGGGTTCACGGTTCGTGAAACAAAGGATATTTGGCTCAAATTATGATTTGTACCCACCCCTTCTACGTGATGATCTCCGATCCTAAAGTCCAGTTAACTTAGCTCGAGCGCTCGCCTCTTCGAGAGGTATGTTGAACATTGGGAACAACTGGTTAAAGAACTCACAAGGTGTTTCGAAGTGACAGTTACTCCTTTTCGTTTTCGGTGTCTGTATCCGCACGACTTTTTCCTTGTTTGAGGATTTTTCTTTTTATATAATCCTTTCTTTTTCGTTCATCATCATTCATTTTTTTTTATTCCCTAATTTTTGCCTGGACTGACCCCTTTTGAGTTCTTTTCGATTTTTTCTTTTGAAGTCCAGCGGGATGCCCTGATTTTTGCCTAAGTATTAGCTTTCTCAGCTTTTCTTTCTTTTTACTTAGCGGGCTTTCTTTCTTCTTTCTTTTGGAACAAAGTCGTGTGACACTGGTTGTCTGGATTTATCCGAAAGGATTATAACCGTCTCACTCCTGATTGGTGAGGTTTAACCATTGTGGTTGATGAGGTACGACCTCTGGAGAGGGATATGATGTGATTGGTCCTCGAAGGACAACACTCCTCTATAAGACTTGAACGCTCGATCAAGCTAACTGACAACTACCCTGCCCCGGGTTAAGATGTGAGGGTTCAAAAGTCCGAAAGAAACTCCTACTTCTCGGCTCAAAGTGGTTAACAAGGGATTCTCTTCCTTATCTCTCTGGTGTTTAGGGGATTTGAAACAATGCCTTGTACGTCATCGGCAAAGTTTTATCTGAAAGCATAGGATCATCGGTTATGAGTATTCAGTTTCATCATCCTCCCTCCGCTCATTGCTAATCATAGTAAGAAATCGGAGTAAATAAAATGCAAGTGTCAGTGTAATGCAGTAAATGAGTGACAACGACATAATTAGTTCAGAAAAAATGCATAGTCACTTTATTAACATCACCATTCGAAACATACAATGTTTAGCAGCAAGTAGTAACTAACAGAAAAGAAACCACAAATGCAAAAATGGTAAAAAGTCCGAGGACCGCCAATGCTGAGGACGTCTGCCTGTCTGGACCACCGGCTTCTGGAAATAACCTTCTGAATCTGCGAGCTCAAACAGCTGAGAGGTTGTCACGTACCACCAAGACTCCATCTGGAAAGGAAATACACCCTTGGTCGATCAATTGTTGCACTTTCGCCTGGAAAGCCTTGCAATCTTCAGTTGAATGCCCCGGAGATCCACCATGGTACCCACACTGAACATGAGGATTGTACCCTGGAGGGTAAGCTCTGGCACGGGCTTGAGAGCTTTCGGTTCCACCAAGGAATTCTGAATCAACAGTGGAAGAATCTGGCTATACGGCACAGGCACTGGATGGAAAGAAGCATTCCTTTGTTCTAAGTGGTTGCGAGGTCTCTTGTGATCCTGGTGCTGGTATTCCTTCCGCCCAAGAGTAAGAGGTCGTCGTTTCTGCATGGCAACGGTCCCTTGTTTAGGCGCTTGCGCCCTTGAGCTTGATCCAGGCAGCAACTCTTCTACAGGGTACGGGATAAACCTTCCTGATGCTCTCATTCCGCCCGGCACAAGCCTGATTGTTCTTGAGTCAATCAGGTCCTGAATCTTATTCTTGAGAGCCTTACATGTTTCAACATGGTGCCCCGGTGCTCCTGAGTGGAAATCACAATGTATGTTGAGATCAACGTCTGGTGACACGTCATCTGGTGGATCCGAGGTCCGAAGCTTGAGAATGCGGTTCTGAACCAACAGTGGCAACAGCTGGGCATAACTCACAGGTAGTGGGTCCACAGCTCTATCAAGTAGCTTCTTCTTTTGACCATAACCTTCAGGGTTATTCTGAGATGCCTGGCGCGGCTGCTGACGAGACAGGCCTCGAGCTTCATGCTGTGTAGAGGATCTATGAGGTCCACTTGGCTTCAGCACAGGTGGCAACACGGAAATGGGGGAAGCACTTTGGTCTCCTCCTTGGGTGCTTGACCACTCTCCTTATTTAGCATACTTCTCACCACTCCCATGAGAAAGCTCAACTGATTCTGCAGCTGCTGATTCTCCTCTCTGAGTACTTGCTGGTCCAGAAGCACTGCCCGTATGTCGTTCATGACCTGCCCCAGCTGGCTTTGGATTTTCCCCAGTTCAGCTTGTATCTGCTCCATTAGTCTGAGCTGCTCGATTCTGAGTCAAACCTGCAAACACAAGGGTTAGAAGACAAGCCCCGACTTCTGTCATGCAAGATGAATTATGCTAATGCCATGGGTGTCTGCACGTTTAGGAGATCACCCCTAATTCTGGTGTCGACGTGCCAACATAGTGTCAATGCAATGATAAGACTGGATCCATTCATGGAAGAAAATATCTCATCTTGCTCGGGACACCAGAATCAGGGTACGAAATGCGCCTGCAGCACAGACACATGCTAATGGAATGCAAACATGAATATGCGAGCTAATGCAAAATGCAGTCATGCAATAATGTATCCAGGTAACTGCTGTGGAGATTCGGTATCAACGGTCACTGATGAGAAGGAAACCCCGGTGTAAAACCACTGATCTGATCTACTGAGAATAACCATCTGATAGGATCGAAATCAAAATTCCGCTCTGCCAAGAGTAAGTGTCTGATAATAAGGACCCGGGATGTATGATCAGAAAGCGTCCGCTGATGAAGTCTTCAGACCCCAAATCAAAAATCTGCCCTCTCAAGAACAAATGCACAGCTGCTGATGAGATCTTCAGACCCCACTCAAAATCTGCCCTATCAAGAACAAACAACAACTGCCGATGAGATCTTCAGACCCCCCTCAAAATCTGCTCCATCTAGGACAAACCTCTGATAACAATACTCTGATCGAAACCTGCTTTACCAGGAACAAACATACACCCGATGATAAGATCCTCTGATCAAACCCTTGCTCTATCAAGAACATATCTGCAACTGAGAACCCAACATAACTGATTCACTGTCAAGAAAACAGGTAGTCTGGAGGTCAAAGTTTCCTGCAATATCCCAACCCCACTCACAGGTATGGACCTAATCCACGGACAAAGGTACGACATCCTATGCGGTCGTCAGTGTCACAGACTTTCAAAACTGATGATACGATTCCCAGAAGGAGTGGCATCATCAAGTCCTGAAGAGGCCTCACTTAGCTGAATCACAAATGATCGGTCCCCAGAGTCGACAATCCACCAAACCAGCAACCGTCTCAACCCAAAGGGTTGAAAGTGAAGCCAACCGGATGAACCTCGTCTGAGTGTGGATTTCATGAGACACTAGTGCCTGCAAAGCAAGCACGCGCCCACTAATTTCCACTCTAAGTCTATGGTGCACTCAAGCCTGGGTCTGGCTTCTCACTCAATCAGAACTCCCGTCCCACAACAGCACAAATAATCATATTATACTGAAAACAAAATGCGGGAAATGAAGTGCGAGAAGTAAAAATGCGATAAATAAACGCAACCCAACACGCAAACACACGAACGATAGGATTGACTCGCAGGGAACCGTTGGAGTCCCCAGCAGAGTCTCCAGCTGTCGCTTGCGCGAAAATAAGGTGCCGGTATGACAGAAGAGTCGCCACCTTTCGTTATTTATCCCTCAGAGCGGGAAAGGAAACGATCGGAAAAACCTGACGAAAAAGGGTAAGACAAGGTCGTCGCAACCATTGTCTGGGTTCGGGAGTCGGTTACGCAAGGGGAAGGTATTAGCACCCCTCACGTCCGTCGTACTCGACGGGATCCTCGCTTGTTTGTTTACTTGGACAGGTTGGTTTTATCTATCTACCTATCAAGGCTGGCTGAAAAAGAAAAGAAAAATGACTCGGCAAAGCGTCACACTTTATGCCTACGTATTCTCATCAGAGAATGAGAAATCAGAGTCAACGTAGTTCGGCCAACTACGGGGGAAAGGTTGCTCGCTAGGACGTCGCATCCTATGCCTACGTACTTTCATCTGGTATGAAAGATCAGAGCAAACGTAGTTCGGGAAACTACGGGTTATCTCCTAAAAGAAGTGTTTTTTATTATGTTTGCGATTTCAACCGCACTAGAGACTATAACCTGAGAGTGAATGCGTCGCATGTCACCCAAAGGGTACCATACTAAACATCCAGACTGTGGAAAAGAAACTCTCCCACAATCCTTTCTCAGATAGCTTGAGGCTCGTAACGTACGAAAGAAATCGTTCATGATTACTGTATCTTAAACTGCTTTGAGATGAGAAGAGAACAGGCCCAACTAGGAGGGAGACTATCAAGTCCTACTGTTATCATGCCATGGATTCATCCTATGGTTGAAGTTTGAACAGGGAACTCCTAGATGTTGTCATGCATAGGTTTCAACCTAAAAGTCTATCATCAAATCCTCATCAGAGGAAATGAGAGTCCTAAGGGATCATGTCAATGATACACCAAAACAGACAAAAGCATCAACTTAACAGTAAAATGCATGCAATGCAAGTGAGGGAGGAAATGTGTGTGGGGCTTCAGCCTCCACAAGCTCGTCTCAACCTCAAGCCAGTCATGAAATAACAGTAATCAAAATAAACAACATGCCATCAAGCAAAAACAGTAAACTGTAATCATACAGACAAAAGAACTGAAATGCTATCAAGCAAAATAAACACATGGGCAAGGGAGCTGGGCTCTACCGAATACCCGCAAGCAAAGCCAAGCAATAACAATACAATCAGATGCATTCATGCTCTTAGACTGAACTTATTCTAAATGGGCTTAGTCTAATGCAACAGACAAATCAGACAAAACACACAATACATCAAAGAAGACAGAAGAAAGCCTCAGCTCCTCCAGCAGCAACCCAGTCTTCAGACTTCATAGATCACTTGCTTTCCAGGTATCAACCCTACAACATGAGTATCAACTCATCTTCTCCCTTGAGCTTCATCTCCTTTGATCAGCTCTACCTTCAGGCTTCACTATTTCCAGGGATCTTTAGGCATCAATTTGATCTTCACAGAGTCTTCAGACTTCAATAATCTTCAAGGAATCATCCTCTTCAAGGCCTCAGCTTCTATCTTCAAAGGCTCAACTGCTCCAGCAGACAAGATTCAGTCAACAAGATGAAGTGGGGATGTTACAGTACTCACTGACTTCCAAAGGATGCCATTGAGAACTTAACATCAAAGGAGCGGCTCTCTCAAAGTTCTACCTTATAGGGCAAGGTCACTAATCCCTCCAAAGGAGAGAGGTGAATACCCTTAAGGGACTCTGTGTCATAGAGAAGAAAGGAGGTGAACAAGACACTCCTTGTTTATTGAACAAAGTATTCTATCTAGGGCTCTGCCTATGCCCCTATAAACCTATAAACAAAACAACAAAAGCTATGTTAAACTCCTCTGCAAGGTCTTCAAAGCTTCCATGATGATCCACAAGGTCTTCAACTCAATCTTCAAAGCTCACACACTCAAAAGAGAAGGAAAGAAAACACAACAATACAACTTATGCCTTTAAGCAACACACATACTATCCATACATTCAAAAATCAACCAAAAATAGCATATAGTAATATAAATTCCTAATATAAATTCTAGGGGATCCTATTTAACTACCCTTAAGTCCCATATATTCCCCATAGGCTAAATTGTCCTAAAAACCCCAAAAATAAAATGTTGAAGTTCAAGTATACTACTTAAAAACCCTAATTAAACTATCCTAAGTTCAATTATCTAAACTAATCAAATTTTATTCTAAAAAATCTAGTAATAAATTCTGGGAATACTACAATTCAATATTAATCACCACAAAAAAGAATGGGCAAAAAATCAATTTCTAAACGCATGAACAAAAATTTGCAAAATCATGTATGAAATGAATGATTAAAAATGTGCATTTATTTGTAAAATATGAGAAAAATACCAATTAAAATATAAAATGCAATTTTTATATTTTATAAAATTCTGGACATTTTAATGAAAATGTTAAAAAAAGAATGAGTTAAAAATATGCATTTTTCATTTAGTTATGAATTTTTGAAGTTTAATAAAATCTAGGCCGCAAGATCAAAGTCAAGTCAAAGTTTCCATTCCAATCCAATGGTGCATGTTCATCTTCTCCACATGCAAACCCTAAAATTCAGAATTTTCATTTCATGCCATGATCTTCCATAGCTTCTATCTCATTCATTACTCCATGAAATCACATGAAATAAAAAACAAAACCGATCCTCTTCTCGCCCTCTACACAACCATGGTTTTAGTTTCTCTTGAATCTTTCTCTAACCTTCAAACCGTCAACAACAAGGCACGGGTACCACCATGAATGCTCACTTTTCAACTCTAACAAACCTTGAAAATAATGATGCCAATGTGTTCCTCTTGCTTCCATGAGTATACTAAACTATAACACATGCATTAAAACCTCATATTTCAAGCTTTCTTGATCAACCAAGAATTGATGTCACATTTCGAAACTCCATGGATTGACCTTAAACTCACCATAAATGATCCTTAAGTTGTCTCTATCATGAATATCACAATAACTAGCCCTAACCATGCATAATTATGGTGATTCGAATCAAAACGCATACCTACCAAGTGAAGATGGTGATGATAGTAACTCTCCAAACCAACCCTTGCCAATGGTTGTAAGTGATCCTTGATTGATGATGATGATTCTGGTGGAAGGAATCGTGCTCAAGCTTCTTGAATCTTGCTATTCAAACCTTCATGCAAGTGGGAGCGATGATGTGAAGTGCACAAACCAGCCACGAATTTTGTTCAATGTTGCATGGATTCCACTCTATAATGATGGTAGATAATGATTATGATGAAAGATCTCACTAGTATTGGAGTTTGGAATGATTTGGAATGAAAATGCAATTTGGAGTTTATGGATCAAAGTGTAGCATGCATGTGTAATGAATCACCAACCATGGCATGATCTCACCCTTGGGTATTTATGGAAGTGAAAGGAAAGATCTAGAACATATGAGAAGCTTCCAAGGAAGTTCTAGAACTTCTCACGTAATGAGAAATTCAAAAAATACTATTTTTAGTAAATCTCATAAAACTCATGATAAGTCTTCAAAATACCCTTATATGAGATATACATGTGAGAACAAGGCATTTTATGCAAAATTAAGGCTTTGGCAAACAATTTCTCATGGTACCTTAAAGTGCAAGAAACAAATTTACAAAGGAAGTCCAATTTTTAAGCCTAAACTCAAAAATGTGGATAAACCATTGTTTCCAAAATGTTGTTTCCAATCAAAATCATCTATCATATGCCCCATTTTGGATTTGTAGATCTCTCAAACCAAAATCCAATTTCAACTTTTTTAACTTATAAGCCTTTTTCAAGTCATTTTGACCATTTTAAAATATCCATGCTCCAAGCTTTTTCAACAATTCATGACCTTCTTTCTAGACTTAAAATCACATTTTGAACAACTTTCATGTTTTGAGTTTTTCCATTTGAGGCTTGGAAATAGGAGATATGGCATTTGCTTAAAAATGACCTATAATTGACAAATTACCAAAATACCCCTGTCTTGTTCAAACCATAAGTTGAGTTCCACAAATCCTATCAAGGACTTCTACCACTCAAATTAAAGCTAAGAAGATGCCCTCCAACATTCATGTTGACCAAGAAATCATAGGAATCATCCTACTAGGGCAAAAGTTGTCTGCAAGTTGGGTGACTTTTAAGGACCCAGATTCACATACCTCTGCTGACCTGTAATTTGTCAAAACCATAACTTGAGCTCTGTAACTCCTATCAAGGACTTCCACCACTCAAATTAAAGCTAAGAACAAGCTCTAAAACATTCATGTTGTGGGGAAGATGAGATATCAATCACATCTAGAGCTAAAACGGCCTGGAAGATAGGGATCAAACTAGGGTTTTTTTCACTGCCAATCCTCAGAAACCCTAACTCAAAACCTCTCCAACTCCTCAATCATGATGAGTTGGCCTAGGAATCATCTTTATAACATATCCATACATCATTCCATGATCTCATGGCCCCTGGATTAGGTCTCAACCTTCTCAAAATCTTCAGTTACCCTAGGGTTGACCCAGTCAAAACCCTAATTCTACCATTCATGGTTGAATCTTCTGAATTCTTGCATAATGACCTCTCTGGGCTTCATGATGACTATCAAGACATCTCATAGGCTTTCTCCAATCTTCAAGTTCATTCTCAAAGTCTCAGAATCATCTGAGGAGCACCCACAACTCTCAAGCTATGAAGCACACAACCCTGGTTTCAATCCACTTCCTCTGAGGATCTCTTGAACTTTCTGATGAAGGTATCAACTTTCAAACACTAGATGGATAAATAATTGTTGGTCAAATTTTGGAGTGCAACACTCAGCTCCATAGAAACTGTTGAGCCCAAAGTTCAAAAGAGATAGCACTGCAGGGAAAAGAGATAATATAATTATCTTATTATTTTCCCAATTACTGGGGACTTCCTCAATCTCCTTAAAAATTTTTAACATTTTTAAGAAAGCATACTGATTTTTGTCAGTACAAATTCTGCCCTGCAAAATGGGCAAGTAAAATTGATTCTTTGTCTCCCCACCCATTGTGCAATGCACTGAGTACAGTACAAGTGTTGACATTCTAGAATTGCGTCACATTTACCTACATTTAGGCAAATTGGACACGTTGCTTCTGCCTTTTTGTCACACAACACAGCTAGCCTTTGGCCATATTCATGCAAATGTTCATCATTCAAATATTGAAAGTCGATTGGGTAGACTGAGTTCTGTTGAAGTTTTCTGAATAAAAATGAAAACTTGGATTTGGCGCGTTGGTTCCAATTTCTACCTTGCCTACTAATAGTAGTTGTTTGAAATTCAGTTAAATTCACAAAATCTTGGTAATAGGAATGTGTTTCGGCAGTACTCAAATCAACTAAAATAATAGTTTCATTTTCCAAAGACATTTTCACTAAGAAAAAAGGAAGGTTTGGAAAAGGGAAAGAGAGTGAAATGATAGTGTGAAGAAGGTTTGGAAAAGAAAAAGAAGGTTTGGAAAAGGGAAAGAGAGTGAAATGATAGTGTGAAGAAGGTTTGGAAAAGAGAAATCGTTTCTATTTGATGAAGGAGAGGAATGTTTGGAAAAGGGAGGCCGTTTCTATTTGATAAAGGAGAGTGAAATGATAGTGTGACTCTCATTTTTCTCACTATTTATATTCTAGGTTAGAATTTAGGTTGAAAAAAAAAGAGACAAAATTTTCATTAAATAATAAAGTGAAATAAAATAAAAAGCACAAAATACATATATTTTTTTTAATATTCTCACCGTCCATATATTGTGCACATGATACAGTTGAATTTGGAATGGAAAAAGTATATATACCACTATCATTACATGCTATATATTACAATATGTTGTTTCATGTAGTTATTTAAAAAACTTTCATTCATTGTGAGAGTATTAAAATACTTGTATGTTTTCTTATCGAAAAATTGCGGAATTAACATGGATTTTATTATAAGGAAAAATATGAATTGCAATAAGTAAGTTCACAGTACGTATTTCTGTTTTCTTTGTAAACATTACATAACAAAATTTAATTATACTCTTCATAAAGATAAAAATATACATATTTAATCTTATGTAAAACTATTTATAAGTTGGACGATGTAAAAATATTTAATGTTATGTAAAACTATTTATAAAAATATAAGAGATTATACATGGTGGATGCTTAGTTGCTCTTATATAATAATAATAATAATAATAATAATAATAATAATAATAATAATAATAATAATAATAATAATAATAATAATAATTATTATTATTATTATTATTATTATTATTATTATTATAATAATAATAATAATAATAATAATAATAATAATAATAATAATAATAATAATAATACAACCATGTAATATATGTATATTTAAAATTTTGATATTAATAAATATTTAATATTTATTTTACTCATCTTTGTCTTTTGTGTAACTGATCTCATATTTTTTTCTTCAATAAACCAGACATTTTTTCTTAAAGAAAAGTAACTTGTCTATTGATTTATTTATAAATCCTCTTCAACAACACTCTTCCTCTCCCTATCTTTATATCTCTCAAACTACAATTCAAATCACACCAACATCAAATTGTTGGTGCAAAGGTAGAATAAATGATTAACAGAGAAAAATACTCTATTAAGAGAATGACGGCTACCCACTCACACTTTCATTACAATGATCAATCCTATTTGTAAGCAAAACTAGGGTTACTAAAATAAAGGTAAAATACTAAAATGCCCTCTAACAAACTTATGGGCTAAGAAAGTAGTACAACTAAATATGAATTATTACTAATACCATCACTTAATTCATATTCCAGCAAAACTTGTAACACCAATTTCATCCCTTAGTTTGAGAAATTGATCAGTCTTTGATAGCTTTCGTCAGAACATCTGCCAACTGTTTCTGAGTGTTGCAGTGTACAACTTCTAACACTCCACTCTGAACTTGATGTCTCAGAAAATGATACTTGGTCTCAATATGTTTGCTTCTCCCATGCAACACTGGGTTTCTGGCAAGATTGATTGCAGACTTGTTGTCAATCATCAGCTTCAAAGGTTTGTTTACTTTAATCTTCAGATCCTGCAACAGATTCAGAATCCACACAGCTTGGCATGCGGTAACAGCACCTGCAATGTATTCAGCTTCACAGGTTGATAACGCCACAACAAGTTGCTTCTTGGAACACCAAGAAATTGGACCTCCCAGAAATTTGAACAAGTACCCAGAGGTACTTCTTCTGTCAACTCTGTCTCCACACCAATCAGAATCTGAATAACTCTGAAGTTCTGACTCATTCCTTCTTCCAGAAGGAAATAACACTCCATACTTCAGAGTTCCCTTGATATACCTCAGAATCCTGACATCAGCTTGATAATGGGACCACTTAGGTTTACTCATGAACCTACTAACCATCCCAACAGAATAGCAAATATCAGGTCTGGTATTGCACAGATACCTCAGAGAACTAACCAACTGTTTGAAGGTTGTAGCATCCACATCTTCTCCATCAGAGTCAGAATCCAGTTTCTGATTTGTATCTGAAGGTGTGACAACAACCTTACAATTCTTCAGTTCAAACCTCTTCAGTAGTTCTAATTCATACTTGAGCTGATGCAAAATGATACCTTTCTCAGAATATCTGAACTCCATCCCTAGAAAGTATGTCATTTTGCCTAGATCAGTCATTTCGAATTCATTCATCAGAACTTTCTTGAACTTGGCTATCTCCTGTTCATAACTTCCAGTCAATAGTATATCATCAACATATAAACATACCAGAGTCATATTACCTTCAGAAGTATGCTGAACATAGACACCGTACTCCATCTCACATTTCTGAAAGCCTTGCTTCTTGAAAAATGAATCAATCTTCTAATTTCAAGCTCTGGGCGCTTGTTTCAGTCCATATAGAGCTTTGTATAATTTGTACACCATCCCTTCCTGATTCTTTTTCACAAATCCAGGGGGTTGTGACACATAAACTTCTTCTTCTATTGGACCATTCAGAAATGCAGATTTTACATCTAAATGCATCAGAGGCCAATTCCTGTTAGCAGCTATTGCAATCACCATTCTGATTGTTTCATGTCTTGCTACAGGTGCAAACACTTCAGAATAATCCAGCCCAGGTTTCTGTAGGAATCATCTGGCTACCAACCTTGCTTTATGTTTGCCAATTGAACCATCTGGCTTTAACTTCTGCTTGAAAACCCATCTGACGCTGATGGCTTTCTTGTCTTTTGGAAGCTCTGTCAGCTTCCAAGTCTTGTTTCTCTCTATAGCATCAAGTTCTTCTTTCATGGTCTTTAGCAAGAGATTCTGCTTAAGAGCTTCTTCTGTACTTATGGGTTCAGAATCTACCATCATGGCACACTGAATAATTTCTCCTTCAAAGTCTACTTCAGTGTCTTGCAGCATGTCAAATTCTGCATATCTTCTGGGAACGTTTCTTGTTCTTTGTGGTCTCTGAACTTGTTCAGAGTCTTGAGCTTCAGAGTTTCTAGCTTCAGATGATTGACCTCCAGAGCTTTGACCATCTTCAGAGTCTGGCATATTTCCAGAGTCTGAATTGCCACCAAGATCTGGGTTGTCATTAGAGTCTGAATCATCAGAGTCACCTTCATCTTCTGAGTCTTCTTCAGAGTTTGAATCAGTATAAGAGTCAGAGTCAATGTCAGGGTTTACTCCAACTTCAGAAATTCTTAACTTTGACCTTTCTTCAGAAGTTCTAACATCAGAATCAGATTGAGACTTATCCCAATTCCAGACTTCTGATTCCTTCACAATCACATCTCTGCTGAACTCAATTTTATTGGTTTCGGGACTATAGAGCTTGTAAGCACCTGTACTGTGGTACCCTATCAGAATCATCACTTTGCTTCTATCATCCAGCTTCTTTCTTCTGGCTTCTGGAACATGTTTATAGCAAACAGAACCAAACACCTTTAGATGACTAACACTTTGCTTATTTCCAGTCCACTTCTATATTGGAACTATTTCCTTCAACTTCTTCGTAGGACATCTGTTGAGTACATACGTTGCAGTGGCAACAACTTCTCCCCAGAGCTTCTGAGGAAGGTTATTCTCCTTTAGCATGCTTCTCACTATATCAAGCAGAGTGCGGTTTCTTCTTTCAGCAAGACCATTGTGTTGAGGGGTATAAGGAGCAGTAACCTCATGCTCAATTCCATTCTCCTCACAGAACTTCTGGAACTCTTTGGAGTTATACTCACCTCCACCATCAGTTCTAAGAATCTTCAACTTCTGACCACTCTGATTCTCAGCCTTTATTCTGAACTTCTTGAATTCATCAAACACCTCGTGTTTAAACTTAATAAGGGATACCCATGTCATTCTTGTGAATTCATCAACAAACAAAACAAAGTATTTATTCCCTCCAATTGATGCTACTGGAAATGGACCACACACATCAGAATGTACAACTCCCAAGGCATGTTTTGCTCTTGGAGCAGCTTCTGACGCAAATGGCAATCTTGGTTGTTTTCCTTCCATGCAAACTTTGCATGACTTTTCAGGCTTCTTAATTGCAGGAATTCCATGTACCAATTTCTTTGAATTCAGATGTTTTAAGCTTCTGAAATTCACATGACCAAATCTTTTGTGCCACAACTCACTCTCCTTCTCAGCACTTGTTGCACTAAGACATTCTGAGTCTGCAGTTCTGACATTCACCTTGAATGTTCTATTCCCTCTCTGTTATGACTCCATAATCAACTTCTGATTACAGTCATACAGCTTCAAAAGATTGTCCTTCATGGTAACTGAGAAACCTTTCTCAATTAATTGTCCCACACTCATCAGATTGCTTCTGATGCTAGGTACATACCACACATTCTGATGCCAGGTACATACCACACATTCTGAATCAATGCTACTTTCCAATTTGGCTATCAGACGTTCGTAAGGGAAGTCATCGTTGATAGGCATTGATTCTTGTTTTATGCCTTCTATTCGAGATAAGTGATATGCGACTACGTTCTCGGTTCCCTTCTTATCTTTAATTTCTAAGTCAAACTCTTGTAATAACAGGATCCATCTCAATAATCTAGGTTTGGCATCCTTTTTTGCTTATTAGGTACCTAATGGCAGCGTGGTCTGTATATATGATTATTTTTGCTCCTACTAAGTATGAACAGAATTTGTCAAGTGCAAACACAACTGCTAGAAGTTCCTTTTCAGTTGTGGCGCAGTTCATTTGGGCAGGATCTAAGGTTCTACTGGCGTAGTAGATTGTGTGAAGTTTCTTGTCTTTCCTTTGTCCAAGAACTGCGCCTACAGCATAATCACTCGCATCACACATGATTTCGAATGGTAGTCTCCAGTCGGGAGGTTGCATGATGGGTGCGGTGATAAGGGTTGTTTTTAGTGTTTCGAACGCTTTTAGACAGTCGTTGTTGAAGACGAACTCAGCGTCCTTCATTAACAGGCCGGTCAACGGTTTCGTGATTTTTGAGAAATCCTTTATAAATCTATGGTAGAAACCGGCGTGTACTAGAAAACTTCGTATTTCTCGTACGGTTTTTGGAGGTTGGAGGTCTTTTATGATTTCTATTTTTGCTTTGTCGACCTCAATTCCTTTATCAGATATTACATGTCCTAGAACTATTCCTTGTCGAACCATGAAATGGCATTTTTCCCATTTTAGGACGAGATTCACTTTCGCACATCTTTCCAGTACCATTTCTAAATGTCGTAAGCATTCTTTGAAACTCTGTCCACATACAGAGAAATCGTCCATGAATACTTTCATGATATCGTCTATGAAGTCAGCAAAGATTGCCATCATGCATCTTTGGAATGTTGCTGGAGCGTTGCATAGTCCAAATGGCATTTGGCGGTATGCGAAAGTGCCATAAGGACAAGTGAATGTAGTCTTCTCTTGGTCGTCGGGATGAATGGGAATTTGGAAAAATCCCGAATAACCATCGAGATAGCAGAAATAAGAATATTTGGCCAATCTTTCTAACATTTGGTCTATGAAAGGTAGAGGGAAGTGATCTTTTCGAGTGGCTTTATTAAGCTTCCTGTAGTCAATACACATTCTACTTCCGGTCACAACTCGTTGCGTTATTGATTCGCCTTTTGCGTTCTTTACGACAGTGACTCCTCCTTTTTTAGGTACGACATGAACTGGGCTGACCCATTCGCTGTCAGAGATTGGATAGATAATTCCTGCTTCTAATACTTTTGTCACCTCGTCTTTGACTACTGTGCTTAGGATTGGATTTATTCTTCTCTGATGTTCTCTAGAGGATTTGCAATCTTCTTCTAGTGCAATCCGATGCATGCAGATAGACGGGCTTATGCCTTTAAGGTCGCTTATATTATAGCCTAACGCGGTGGGGTATTTCTTTAAGACGTCCAATAGCATTTTTGTTTCGGGTTGTCCAAGATCGGCGTTTACTATTACTGGTCTTTTTAGTTCGGCATCTAGGAATTCATATCTGAGGTTCTTGGGTAAAATTTTGAGTTCTAAAGATGGGTTCTTCGGACCTGGCATATGATCTGGAGTGAGTGCTAAGCTTTCGCTTAGACTGTTGTCTTTGTACGGTCTTTGCCAATTATCGTCTTCGAAGATCTCAGGAATTTGAATTTTCATTATCTCAGAATATGTGGTCTCTTCCTTTTCGAGTTCCTTTATGCATTCGTCAATGACATCTACGAGGTAGCATGTATCATCTATTGCTGGTGCTTGTAGGAACTTGGTGAGGATGAACTCTATCTTTTCTTCTCCTACTTCAAACGTTAGCCTACCTTTCTTCACATCAATGATTGCTCCGGCTGTGGCTAGGAATGGTCTTCCTAAAATAATTGGGGTAACGGAGTCTTCCTTAATATCCATAATTATGAAATCGGTTGGAATATAAAACTGTCCTATGCGTACTAGGACGTTTTCCAGTATTCCTACGGGATATTTTACGGATCGATCAGCTAATTGGACAGACATTTTTGTTGGTCTCAAATCACCCATATCAAGCTTTTTGCATATGTATAAAGGCATAACACTGATGCTAGCTCCTAAATCGCATAGAGCTTTGTCTATGACAAATCTTCCGATGACACAGGGTATGGAGAAACTACCTGGGTTTTTTAGTTTAGGCGGCATGTTGTTTTGAATAATAGCGCTGCATTCTGCAGTAAGCATGACTGTTTCGTTATCCTCAATCATTCTCTTATTTGATAGAATTTCCTTAAGGAATTTAGCGTACGAGGGTATCTGAGTGATAGCTTCTGTGAAAGGAATTGTGATATTTAGCTGTTTCAGAAGTTCTACGAATTTCTTGAATTGCCCTGTGGTCTTTGAGTTTATTAATCTTTGAGGATAAGGAATTGGTGGTTTATATGGCGTTGGAGGTACATATGTTTTTCCATTTTCAGTGGTAGTGGCCTCCTTCTCGTTGTTATCCTTCTCTTTTGATTCAGATTCCTTTTCTACTTGCTTAGTAGATTTTTGCTTCATGGCTGGGTTTTCAGTTCTCAGATCGACCGGTTCGTCCAATTCTTTTCCACTTCTTAATATGACAGCATTTGCTTGACCTTTAGGATTCTGCTCTGGCTGTCCAGGAAATGTTCCAGCAGGTGCAGCAGCAGAAGCTTGTTGTTGAGCCACTTGAGATATCTGTGTGTTGCGGTGAAATTTGGATGTCGAGCTATTGATTAACTTGAATCTTAATTCATTTACAATCGGTCTTTGATTTATCCGAAGGAAAGGTTAAAGAAAGGAAAAACCTAAAAGGGAGAGATCTAAGGTTCGGGGGTTGGTTAAATTTAGGGAAGGTATTAGCACCCTAAACTTCCGTAGTACTCTACGGGAACCTTTTGTTTATTTTTTTTTATTTATTTCATTAATTATTTTGCTTTAGGGTATATACAAAGGATTGAAAATTAAAAAAAGACCTAGGGGTTAATTTTAAGTTTACTCGGCAAGACATCGCATCTTGTGCCTACATATCCTTACGGGAATGGAATCAGAGTAACTGTAGTTCCCCTGAAAAGGGAGGTTAGAAACGTCTTGACTGTGGCCAAGGTTTCAATGGGGAAGTAAGCACATCTTAAGGATATGCTTAGTGGAGTTCAGAGACTCCAATCTCTATGTTAAAAAATGTTAATTAAAATTAAAATAGGGTTAAATTAGGGATTCCACGGCGGAAAACCTTAAAACAGAGTACGGCGACTCTTTTGGCCTAACACTAGGATAAAAGCAATTTTGCCCGCGGCGGGACACCTAGGCTAAACAGGGTTTGATCCATTAAAGGGGTAAGGCTATTGACTCGGCGGCCAAAAGGCTGGACCTAATCCTTCGGAAGGATAAAACTGAAAAAAATGTGAAAATATGACAAATCATTATATGGAGGAATAATTAAGGTACAGAAATAAGAAAAGTAATAAAGGCAGAGGGTATAAAGAAACAAAGAAACATTTCTGAAAACATGAAGAATATGAAAATATGTAATGACACTTAGAATGAAGTGAGGGAGGAAAATAGTGTGGGGCTGTGGCCACCACAAGCACATCTCAACCTCGAGCATGCACATGAAATGCCAAAAGAAAGAAAAGTAATAAAAGGTACATAAAATGACACGACAAACATCAAACATCAGGAGTTCCTTACGAAAAAGTTTTAATTTTTTAATATTTTAATTATAAAAAAAAGGTTTTAATTTTTTAATATTTTAATTATAAAAAAAAGGTTTTAATTTTTTAATAAAAAATATTTAAGTTAAAATTATAAAAAAAAAATTAAGTTTAAATTATAAAAAAAAAAGTTTTTGGGGGAAAAGTCTTTTCAGTTTTTTTTAGAACAAAAAAAGCTTTTCAGTTTTTTGGGAAAAGACTTTTCAGTTTTTTGGGAAAAGACTTTTCAGTTTTTTGGGAACAAAAAGGTTTTTTTTTCTTCGGAACAAAAAGGCTTTTCAGTTTTTAAAAAAAGTCTTACTAAAAAAAGGTTTTAATAATAAAAAAAAAGGGTTTTGATTTAAAAAAAGGGTTTTGTTATTAAAATCTACGGATCTAAACACACATGGAGATTAACATGGCAAAATATGCACATAAACATGAAAAAGCAAAAGGTTTAGTAATTTAACGGACCTAAACACATTAACATGGCAAAATATGCACATAAACATGAAAAGGCAAAAGATTTAGTAATTTAACCTACGAAGCGGAGGTTTGCTTCGATAAATGTGAAAAAGGTTTGAATAAAGGAACACTGGAGAGCTCCAATCCTTCTGACGAGTTGTGGGAACGACCGCCTTTCCTCTCTGGGGATCTCCTTTGTTTCTCCCTTTCTCTCTCCTCTTTTCTGAAGAAAACCTTCTGACCCCCTTTTCAACAAAGCAACACATGTATATATAAGGAACAAATTAGGGTTAACACCAAATTGTCAATAATGTCCCTAAAGCCCATTTTAAAGCCCAAACTAAATAATTAATTAAGAAAAAAAATAAAATTTAAATAATTTAAAATAATTAACATAAACTTAAAATAAAAACTAATAATCCTATTGATTCCTAAAATCAAAAATATCATAAAAAGAACAAAATTTTTTTCAATATTTTTTTATTTTATGATTTTTTGGATATTTTTATGAATAATTTAGAAAAAAGTGAAAAAAATAATATTTTAAAAAATGATTTAATTAAAATACGAAAATAATAATTAAATAATAATAAAAAAACTATTTTTGTTATTTTTTAATGAAAGATAGAAAAATTTAGAGTAAAAATAATAAAAAACAAAAAGTGACAAAGGTGAGATTCGAACTCTCAACCTCTCACACTCACAACTCCTTACACATGTCCTCTTGCCAATTATGTCATTTTTACTTTTTAGAAAAAAAATACATGCCATATGATATTTACCTGCAAAAAGTCAAACGACTACACAAATTTGTTAGTAATTGATTAAATGCAATGAAATGCGACGACAAATCTTAGGGCAAAATTTGGGGTATAACACTGTGTTTCAAGCATTTTGTTGTGAGTGGCTAAAGCGTCTACTTTGATGGTTAACTGTTTAATCTGCTCGCTAGTGTGTATGTTTTGATTAAGGAAGTCTTTATTTGTTTGAGCTTGGGAAGCAACGAATTTTTCCATCATCAATTCAAGATTTGACTTTCTAGGAGCATTTGGGGCAGCTATGGCTGATTTTTGATATCCTGACGAAGCAGCGGGTGCTTGCAATGCGTTATCGTTTTTATAGGAAAAGTTTGGGTGATTTCGCCAGCCTGGGTTGTAGGTATTCGCGTAGGGATTACCTTGGGCGTAGTTCACTTGGTTTAGTGGGACTCCTGTCAATAACGGGCACTCGGGCGCATTATGAGCAGCAATTCCACATAACTCGCAGTTTGGAGTGACAGCGGCTACGGTTGCTGGTGGCGTTATAGTTAGATTATCGATCTTTTATGTCAAGGCATCTACCTTAGCATGAAACTTTTCAAGGCTACTGATCTCGTACATCCCACCTTTCGCTGCGGGTTTCTCTGTCGAAGTCCTTTCACCTCCCCATTGGCAATGGTTTTGAGACATGTTCTCGATAAGTCGATAGGCTTCGTTGTATGGCTTATCCATAAGTGCACTGCCTGCGGCGGCGTCTACTATCAGTCTGGTGTTATATAGAAGCCCATTGTAGAAAGTATGTATGGTCACCCAGTCTTCTAGACCGTGGTGAGGGCATGCTCTCATCATATCTTTGAATCTTTCCCATGCTTCGTAGAGAGATTCGGCATCTTTCTGTCGAAATCTGTTAATTTGAGCTCTTAGCATAACTGTTTTGCTCGGCGGAAAATATCTTGCTAAAAAGACGTTCTTCAACTGCTCTCACGTCGTAACAGAGTTGGATGTCAAGGATTGTAACCATGCCCAAGCTCTATCTCTAAGAGAGAAAGGAAAAAGACGGATTCTTATTGTGTCTGGAGTTACACCATTAGCTTTCACGGTGTCTTCGTATTGCACAAACTTCGTTAAGTGCTCGTTCGAATCATCAGTAGCATTTCCTGAGAACTGATGTTGTTGTATAGTAGACAACAATGATGGTTTCAGCTCGAAATCGTTCCGATCAATAGCTGGGGCAACAATGCTAGAGTGGGGTTCTCGCTGAGAGGGGGTAGCGTAGTCCTTGAGAGGTCTATTCTGAGGTAATTCAGAGCCATTGGCTTTTCTTCGGTAGCTTCAGGAGGATAAGCAAGGAGGTCTGGAATATTGTATCTTCGTTGGTATTTGGCATACGTAGAAAACGTTCTAGTTCAACGACTGGAGGATGCAAAAACTCGCCTTGTGAGCGGGTATTTGGCATACAATCAACGAACTAGTAAAAGGGAAAATGAGAATAGTTAACCTAGTCTATACTGCGTAACAGAAGGTTACACTATTGACTAAACGAGTCCCCGACAACGGCGCCAAAAACTTGATCGCGACTTTCTATGTCTAACTGAACTAACTGCAAGTGCACAGTCTAATCGCGTAGTAATAAAAGATATCGATCCCACAAGGACTCGTAATCAAACTAGTGTTTTCAGGTGTTACTATGTTTAGCTAGGTTGGTAAGGTTTAGGAAATAAAAGCAAAATAAATGCGTAAGTTAAAGGGAACTAGAAATGTTACTTAAGGGTATGAGAGCTTGAATCGGTATGCAATATTTATTTCTTCGAGGATTCGACGAGTTACCGGCGTATGGGATGTTTTCAAAAATAGTTTAGGAAGAAAATAACGGTTTAAAGACTTCTGCCTCGCGATGGTTGTTGACTTGGGTCATAATTCTAAGGGCCAAATGTACGCTTTCGCTGTCCCATTCGGGGTTAAAACTACTTTTTGAA
Source organism: Lathyrus sativus (assembly GCA_963859935.3). Lineage (NCBI taxonomy): Eukaryota > Viridiplantae > Streptophyta > Magnoliopsida > Fabales > Fabaceae > Lathyrus > Lathyrus sativus. The sequence continues at coordinate 556,397,637 of OZ012737.1, forward strand.
AACTATTAAATTCTACTCCCTTTTAAAAGGTTGTCGCGGTTTTTAAAATGGATCCATATTCATTACTATCTGGTTCTAACCGCAGCTGTCGCTTGTTGGTTGTACCTTTATTAATTTCCCACTGTCGTGGCAAAACTACTTTTAAATAAGTTCTTGCTGTCGCGACGAACAATTATTTAGTAAATTAAATTGAAAGTTATGGCCGTAAATATGTTTGAAAAAGAAAATAGTACGCCGGCCATTATCGAATCCCGTCTGAATTTCTATTACATACCGATTACTATAATTTAGCCGGACATGGAATATGGAATAATAGTACGTAGATAAAAGCAGGAAACAATAACATTCATCATACTGGAGAACAAAATGTAATTAACGATCATAAATAAAAACCTGTAAATATTCCAATTGGTCTTGGGAAATCCTCCACGATGTCGGCAGGATTAAACCTTCGTTCCAATTAGTAGTACAGAGAACAATTGGGAAAATACAGAACAAAGAAAAATAAAAGAAACGGTAAACAAAAACTGGAAATGGTTTGCTCTGAAGATATTTTGGCAGCACTTCGTGAACGTGAATGCGGCTCCCCTTTCTGGTCTCAACTTCCTCTTTTTATAGATGGGATTTTCAACAGTTCATTTCTTCAGAAAGTGGAGTTGAGGTCAGAGAAAGTAGGAAGTAGTGGTCCACTCCCTTGGGCTCTTTCAACTTTGGCAAGCACGTGACAGAATCTGAATGCTTAGACATATGACGGTCGTCATGGGCCTGTGTCGGTCGTCACCCACGTGACGCTCGTCATGGTTGTGTGACTGTCGGCATGTAGTGGAACTTCGTTTCTGCTGCATTTCTTGTGTATTTCTGCTGTTTTTCTTCTACAATTGTTTGCTTTCTTCATCTTGCTTCTATATGGTCATGAACTTCGATTACCTGCAAAATACTAGACAAACAACGTGAAAGAACCCGAAATCAGAGTGAAAACGGTCATTGATTAGTGGAAATGTATGCCATTTTATATATATGTTTTCGCGTTATCACACGTGTAACTCAGAATCTGGAAAGATGGAGTGCACTACTAAATTGACGTTTGAGGTATTGCTTTGAAAATCTACTTTTTCTTGATTTTCCCCCATCTGTCAGATCATAATTAATTTGAAATGATGTTTTTCTCTTTTCATTAAATGCTAAGTGTAAACGTGCTTTGTGTGACCCTTGATGTGCCCTATGTTTTGCTATAAATATCACATTTCACACACATTTCACACATTTCACCTCACAAACATTTATGCATTTTGTTTTGCTCTTTGGCTTCACTTATAACCCTAAACCTAAATCTCTCTCAAAAACTTCATCATCAATGGCATCTTCATCTTCAACTGCTGCTGTTAACTCCACCATTGTTGAGACTTACAAGGAACCTGTACGAACTCTTCTCGCTTCAACTCTAGATCTAGAAGTTCTCTATGAAAACTTCGTAGACTTTTTATCCATTGAAGAAAATGGGTTTGATCTTTCATCGTCCATTAAAGCTCAAGGCTGGGATAAATACTTTGACAGGCTTATGGGTCCTGTTTACCCAACATTAGTGAAGGCATTATGGATACATGCACAAGTTTGCCCCAAATTCATTCATTCATCTGTCCCTGGGAAGGAAATTGTTATCACTGAGAAGCTCATCAGACAACTTATTGGATATACTGAATCTGATAGAGTCACTAATCTTTCATCTGCTCGTGTGGATCTGGCTAAAGTTTATGAAGAAGTTAGTACATCTGGGCACCCTACAAACAAAGTAAGGGAATCGAAACCTATCTACAGGATCTGGGAAAAGATCTTTATGAGCACCATCTTCCATAGAAAATCATCCAACTCTCCAGATTATGTGAACGCTGAACAGCTGTACTTTATGTACTGTCTGAGCAAGGAAACAAAAATAGATCTGCCTTACCTTCTGTTCAGTCATCTTCTGAATCATATAAAAGAGACAAGGGAAGAAGTAAGGGTAAAATCTGGGAAGGTTAGGAATTGGATTCCTATGGGAAGATTGATATCCGACATCCTTACAGAAAATCGTCTTGTGAAGCATCTGACTGATGCTAACTTGATAGATGACTTGTCTTACGTTGTTGGCTCTGCAATAAATGGAAATACTCTGAAACGGATGAAGGTTATTTCAGAGCTTGCTGGGCAAGCCAAGAAGATAAACTTTGAAGAAATCAAAAGTAGGAGGATTCCTATTGATGATTTTCGTCTGTTCAGTGTAGATGAACCCAGAGAAATTGTCTTAGCGTTCATTGTTGAATGTCTAAGAGATGGAATTCCTATACCTGCCAATCTGGTATAGAAGGAAGGAGAAGAAATGCCTGATCTTCACAGAGAAAGGCGTAAGAAGAGAAAGGCTGAAGAAGGTTTTGTTTTTAAGAAGAAGAGGAAAGCTTCAGATGCTCCAGAGAAGAAAAAGAAGAAGAAGAAGAAGAAGAAGAAGAAAGTTAGAGTTAATCCTCCAGAGGCTACTATGGATGAAATAAGAGAAACGATCAATCAGGTATTAACATCTGATCTGATACCTACTGTTCACTTACCTCTACCTTCACCTCCACTTTCTCCACCTTCTAGACCTCAACCTTCTGTCTAACAACCATCTGTTCATTTTTCATCTGAACCCTCTCCATCTCAACCAGAACAATATCAACCATCTTCTGTTCCACTTTCATCTGAACCCCCACAACACAAATCACCAGAACATCAACAACCAGAACAATCTGAACAACCTTCTGATACTCAACCAGCAGAAGAACCTCAACTATCTGAAGAAATTCTTGATATTCAACCTCTTGCTAGGTCTATTGACATTTCTTCTACCTCTGTTCATTCAGCAGAATCTTCTGATTCTGAATCATCTGATTTTGAACCTGCTTGCTTGCAAAAGAATGATTCATACAAACAACCACTTTCTAACCTTGCTCTAAAGTCTAAGATTAACATTTCAGAGTTTCAAACATCAACCTCTGAAGTTCACAATTCAACACTCTCTCCACCTCATTTCATCATCCCACAACCATCTGAACCCCAACCCTTTGAACCACAACCCTCTGAACTCCAACCATCTGAACATTCACCTTCCACTCCAACATCTGTTGACACTCCAACCCCAACACCCTCTGAACAGTCACAACAAGGATCACATGCTAATATTCTGTTTGAAAATTTCAAGAAGGAAATTCAAATGAGGATTGCTCGTGTAGAGGAAGTGTGTCTCGCCAGTTTGGATCTGGTTGTATCAGATGTTGCATGGGATAGATTCATCTGCAAGATCAACATGGTTGCTTCTAGGCTCAAAGCTTCCTGTGCTGAGGATGCTAAGGCAAAGTTTGTTGAGTTAATCAGAATCACTCTGATGAGCATTCCTAAGCCTCCAATTCTGCTTCTAGAAGCTGCTCCTCCTGAAGCTCCTGCTTCTGAAGTTGTTGCTGAAGCTTATGAAGAGACTCAGACTAAGGAACCTGCGTCTGCATATGCTTCGTCTGCATCTGAGACTACAAATCTTATTAATGAAGTGAAGGAAATCAAGGATTGGATGATCAAACAAGAGCAAACAACTGATGAGATCAAGACATGGATGAACAATCAAGAAGAGTCAACTCCCAAGATTACTGATCTTCTGACCCTCATTGCTTCTCGCCAAACTTAGTTGTTTTTCAATGTTTTAGCACTTTGTTTGCATCTGATGTTTTCTTTACTTTGTGTTGAATCTGAATGTTTTGTGATCTGAATCTTCTTTTAATGAATGAAATGATTATGCTTTGCTTCTATATGTTTTCTCTTCTGTTATCTTTTATGTCTTTTAAAATCTTTTTGATTATGACAAAAAGGGGGAGAAAAAAAAAGAATCTGATTGTTCAATCTATAAGCAATTACTAAAATGAAATTCAGACATATTATTAACTAACTTTGAATTTTAAGTCTTTCAGATTATATTGTTTCATCTGACAAAATTCGTTGAAGTTAACCTGAGATTTACCCAACCAGAATCTGATCTCTAAAAGCAAATCTGACTCTGATAACCAGACTCTAATCTATAAATTCTGAAAGATAAATCAGGCAATGTGATTACCAGGCTCTTTGACTGAAAGAATTCATCAAGCTCTGTCATCAGGCTCTGATTATGAAATTTACACCTTAACATCAGGCTCTGATTCTGAAATATACTCAAGCGAAAAGGGAAGTATTTTCTTCTATTAGAGTATTCATTTCAGGGGGAGATTCTTAATCTCAGGGGGAGTTATAATTTCTGCTTTTTATTGAACAAAATTTCTCATGTTTTGTCATCATCAAAAAGGGGGAGATTGTAAGAACACAGATTGTTTCTTAGTAATATCTCTATGTTTTGATGATAACTCTTATGAAATTTTGTATTAAAGAATTATATACTCTAAAATTTGTTCAAGATTGTTTGCTACAGGTATTAAAGAAAATATTCTTCTAAGATCAAATTGGATCTGAACATGCAACTATGAAAGGCTTTGAAGTTTCAAGAGCATCTTATAGAAGACTCTGAATGCTTCCTACAGAAGACTCTAAGCGCTGCCTACAGAAGAATCTGAAGCAGAAGCTGCAGAAGAATCTGAAGCAGAAGCCTCTGAAGCATTGAAGACTCTGAGAGTTAAGGAGCATAGTTTATCAGAAGACTCTGAGAAGTACTGCACACTGCAAAGTACTGAAGATCTGATCCAGAAGACTCTGCTCTGATAGAACTACACGCTGAAGCACACATGTTGTAATACTCTGATTCAGCAAACTCTGATGAACATCAAAGACTCTGATGACTCAAGACTCTGATCATGCAGGCTCTGATGTTACTTGCTGAAATACTTGTTGAAGAAGAATTTCAAAGATATCCGTTGGCGTGGCTCAACAGCTCTTTCCTTATTTATGCTAGACACAAGAACACAGACAAAAAGGATTTCTCTGTGCATTCCATTCCTATGAAAGGTTCTGTGATGTGAAGACAAAAAGGCTACAGGATTTTCAGTACACAGCCTCCAACATATGAAGACTTCTTGGACTATTGTGCCTATATAAGAAAGTCATCTTCATCTTCTTCAAGTGACGAAAATCTTGACAAATCATCTTACAAAGAATATCTCTCAAAGATCTCATTATATTCTCTTTGCTGAAATATTTATGTCATAGTTCTTAAACTTAAGTAAAAAATCACAGTTTGTGATATAGCTTTTTATAAGCATTCAAACACTTGTATTTGTTTTACATTTGATTGTAAAGTTCCTTAAGAAGATCCAGTTAGGATCAGTAGTTCTTGAGAAGACTAAGAACAGTTGTTCTTAGGTGTTGCTATTGTAATCAGTTGATTTAATAGTGGATTAAGTCCTTGATTGAGAAAGGCAAATCACTCTTGATAGGGTGGACTGGAGTAGTTGAGTTCAACAAACCAGGATAAAAATCTCTGAGTTTTATTCTAAGTTTTATTTGTCATACTTATTCAACCCCCCTTCTAAGTATTTTCTCACCTTCACTAAGGTTTAACCTTACTCGGTTAAAAACTGTGAACAAATCAGTGTTTCTAGGTTAGCTGAACTACAGCTGCTCTGATTTCTCGTACCAGACAAAAATATGTAGGCACAAGACGCGATGTCTTGGCGAGCAACCTTTCCCCTTTAGTCGTAGTTTCCCAAACTACGTTGACACTGACTTCTCATTCCAGATGAGATACGTAGGCACAAAGCGCCGTTGCTTTGTCGAGTCAGTTTTTCTTTCCTTTGCCCTTAAGCCTGTTGCTAGATAGTTATAATCAACCCGTCAGATAAACAACTAAGCACGGATCCCGTCTGTTGCACCCCAAAATTTGACCAACAATTATTTATTCATTGAGTGTTTGAAAGTTGATACCTTCATCAGAAAGTTCAAGAGATCCCCAGAGCAGTGGGTTGAAACCAAGGATGTGTGACTCATGGCTTGGGAGTTGTGGGTGCTCCTCAGATGATTCTGATACTTTGAGAATGAACTTGATGTTTTGAGAAAGCCTATGAGATGTCTTGATAGCCATCAGGAAGCCCAGAGAGGTCATTATGCAAGAATTCAGAAGATTCAACCATGGATGGTAGAATTAGGGTTTTGACTGGGTCAACCCTAGGATGGCTGAAGATTTGGAGAAGGTTGAGACCTAATCCAAGGGCCATGAGATAATGGAATGAGGCATAGAGGTGTTATAAAGATGATTCCTAGACCAACTCATCATGATTGAGGAGTTTGAGAAGTTTCAAGTCAGGGTTTCCAAGGATTGTCAGTGAAAAAACCCTAATTTAATCCCTATCTTCCAGGCAGTTTTAGCTCTAGATGTGATTGATATCTCATCTTCCCCACAACATAAATGTTGTAGAGATTGTTCTTAGCTTTAATTTGAGTGGTGGAAGTCCTTGATAGGAGTTACAGAGCTCAAGGTATGGTTTTGACAAATTACAGGTCAGCTGAGGCGTGTGAATCTGGGTCCTTGAAAGTTACTCAACTTGCAGACAACTTTTGCCCTAGTAGGAGGATTCCTATGATCTCTTGGTCAACATGAATATTGAAGGGCATCTCCTTAGCTTTAATTTGAGTGGTAGAAGTCCTTTATAGGATTTGTGGAACTCAACTTATGGTTTGAACAAGACAGGGGTATTTTGGTCATTTGTCAGTTATAGGTCATTTTAAGCAAAGGCCATATCTCCTATTTCCAAGCCTCAAATGGAAAAACTCAAAACATGAAAGTTGTTCAAAATGTGATTTTAAGTCTAGAAAGAAGGTCATGAATTATTGAAAAGGCCTAGAGCATGGATTTTTAAAAGTGGTTCAAATGGCTTGTAAATGGCTTATAAGTTGAAAAAGTTGGAATTGGAAATTGGTTTGGAAGATCTAGGAATCCAAAATAGGCCATCCAATATATCATTTGGATTGGAAACATCATTTTAAAAACAATGGTTTAGCCACATTTTTGAGTTTAGGCTTAAAAATTGGAGTTGCTTTGTAAATTTGTTACTTGCACTTTAAGGCATCAAAAGGAAAGATGGGAAAATGCTACACAAGGACTTGTAAGGCTTTGTTTTCATTTTACCATATCATTTGAGGAGAAATTGAGTGAGATTGCATGGTATAACATGATATAGCATGAGATTTACTAAAGATGACAAATTCAAATTATCATTGCATGAGAAGTTCTAGAAACTTCATGGAAGGTTCTACAAACTTCCACACATTTCTATTCTCATCTATATAAGCCATAGAGTGACTCCATGCATGGGTTAGAGATTTTCAAGCTTGCATACTACACTTTGATTCCTTCACTCCAAAATTGCATTTTCATTCCAAACTCCATTAAAACTCCATCAATCACTACAGTTCTGATCATCATCATCATCCATAATCAACATTGAGCATTTGGCAAGAAAAATCAAGGAGAATTCGTGGCTGGTTCATGAAATCACAAGTTTTACTCCAACTTGCATGAAGGGTTGGATAGGTTGATTCAAGAAGTGTAATCAAGAACCACTGCAAACAGAAGCACATAGGTCCATTGAAGATCACTTGTAGCAAGTACCAAGGCTTGGATTGGAGAAGAAACACCATAGCCATCATCACTTGCAAGGTATGCTTTTTCTCTTGAATCTCATTATTTATGCATAGTTAAGGTTTGTTGTTAGGGTAAACATGATAGAGACCAATTAGGGATGAATCGTGATGAGTATGAGAGCATTCCATGGAAGTTTGTTGTATGGCCGTTTCTGTTTAGGGAGCAAGAACTCATGCCTTAGTGTACTATAATCTTAGTTCTTTAGCTTAGTGTAATCCTCATAAGATGTAGATCATTCTAGGTTAATATGAGCCCATTCCATTTCCATGCATATCCATGTGAAACAAATGGTACCAGACCTTGCGCGCTTTGTAACTCTTTGTGGAGTGAGTCTTAATGAATTCTATGGACATGGCTGTGTAGAGGGCAGTGAGAGGATCAATTTTGTTTTTTGGATCGAGTTAAATGGTGGAGAGATGAGAGAGCTAGATGGAGTGGAAGTTTCATGAGTGAAGTTGTTTTCATAAAACCCTAAGTAACCAAAGGCAGAAGAGATAATCTCTACCATTAATTAAATTTGAATTGTTGACTCTTTCCTACCATCCAACGGCCTAGATCGAAGAAGAATTAGTGAGGTTAAGTGAGTGTCCGTGTGGGCCTTAGTTCAAATCCTATCAGCACCTCCCTCAAAAGCCCAAGTTGAATAACACACGTGAGATCCTTCCTTAACGCACCCCCCAACGTTTTTTTGTTTTATTTTTTTCTGAAACAATTTGGGCCTAGTCTTTATTACTAGGCGCACCCCCACCAAATTCTGGCCCAGTATAAACCAACTAGTGTGTCCTTCTATTTGCACCCCATCCCCTTTATTTTGTTTTCTTTTATTTTTAATTCTTTTAATATTTCTTGTTCTTTGAAAATTCATATAAAATAGAAAATTTAATATTTTTTACTTCTTGTTTTTTTCATGTGTTAATAAACCTGTCTAGAAAAATATAGATAAATAAAATGTCCATTTTATTTTCTTTTCATATTTTTAATAGATTTTTCTTTTAATAGCTTTTAAAATAGGATTAATTTTGTACATGATTTTGTAGGATTTGTTTTAGGACCTTCCTTTAGTCTTTTTAATCCATTCTTTTTTGTGTAATTAGATATTGAACCATAGTTCCCCATAGGATTTAATTCTTGATTTTTAGATTAAAATTTGATTAGTTTAATTAGGTTAGCATTAGGGTATCCTAATTAGGGTTTAGGTTGTGCATAGGTGTGAATAACCATTTTTCTCTAGGATTTTTGACTTGAATTTTGGGGTATTGGTATATGGAGTATTAAGGGTAGGTGTTATAGACTCTTGTAAATAATATTAGAGCTTGCAAGAATGCATAGGCTGAGAACCTAGTCTAGGAACTTGTCCCCTTTTGGTGAGGTTTGAGATCCTGGAGTACGATTGACATTTATGGTACTTTCCTGAGGAAGGCACCATGGATATCTCTCGTTTCTCTCTTCTCACTTCTTTCTTAAGTATCCAATGATGTTGGAGCCTTCATGTGAGTTTGGTTCTCTCCTGAGGAGGGAATTCAAACCATTCACAGTTGTTGAGCCACATGGGATACGCTTCCTAAGTGAAAGCCTCATAGTACTTTCCCGAGGAAGGTCCTATGGGTCTATTCACTTAGTTCCATTAGTTTGTCTAGGATTTCTCAAGTATCCAATGATGTTGGAGCCAACTTGTGAGTTTAATTTCTCCTGAGGAGGAATATAAACTGATCACAGTTGTTGAGCCACATAGGATACAACTCCTAAGGGTCAGCCTCCTAGTACTTTCCTGAGGAAGGTCCTATGAGTCTGTTCATTTAGTTCCACTAGTTCAACTAGGATTTCCTAAATATCCAGTGATGTTGGAGCCTGCTTGTGAGTTTAATTTCTCCTGAGGAGGAATGTAAACTGATCACAGTGGTTGAGCCACATAGGATATGACTCCTGAGTATACACCTCCTAGTGCTTTCCTGAGGAAGACACTATGGGTCTGCTTACTTAGCTCCCTTTCTTTGGTAAGCTTGTTCTGAAGCTTGAAGACTGGGATTGATTTCTTTTGGTTAGGTTTTGCTTTAGGGCTTTGCTTAGATTTGATTCAGGGTTCTGTGTTAGGGTTAGGATTAGAGAGTAGATTCTTTCTTTCTCAAGCATGTGTTTTGTTTGCCTGATGGCACTTCATTTCCCTTATCTATTCATTGCTAGATAGCATGTTGTTTATCTTCAGTATGATTACTGTTATTTCATGACTGACTTGAGGTCGAGACGAGCTTGTGGAGGCTGAAGCCCCACACACATTTCCTCCCTCACTTGCATTGCATGCATTTTACTGTTAAAGTTGATGCTTTTGTCTATTTTGGTGTATCATTGACATGATCCCTTAGGACTCTCATTTCCTCTGATGAGGATTTGATGATAGACTTTTAGGTTGAAACCTATGCATGACAACATCTAGGAGTTCCCTGTTCAAACCTCAACCATAGGATGAATCCATGGCATGACAACAGTAGGACTTGATAGTCTCCCTCCTAGTTGGGCCTGCTCTCTTCTCATCTCAAAGCAGTTTAAAATACAGTAATCATGAATGATTTCTTTCGTACGCTACGAGCCTTAAGCCATCTGAGGATGGATGTTTAGTACGGTACCCTTTGGGTGACATGCGACGCATTCACTCTCAGGTCATAGTCTCTAGTGCGGTTGAGATCGCAAACATAATAAAAAACACTTCTTCCAGGAGATAACCCGTAGTTACCCGAACTACGTTTGCTCTGATCTTTCATACCAGATGAAAGTACGTAGGCATAGGATGCGATATCCTAGCGAGCAACCTTTCCCCCTTCACCCGTAGTTAGCCGAACTACGTTGACTCTGATTTCTCATTCTCAGACGGGAATACGTAGGCATAAAGCGCGACGCTTTGCCGAGTCATTTTCTTTTCTTTTTCAGCCAGCCTTGATAGGTAGATAGATTATAACCAACCCGTCCAAGTAAACAAACAAGCGAGGATCCCGTCGAGTACGACGGACGTGAGGGGTGCTAATACCTTCCCCTTGCGTAACCGACTCCCGAACCCAGACAATGGTTGCGATGACCTTGTCTTACCCTTTTCCGTCAGGTTTTTCCGATCGTTTCCTTTCCCGCTCTGAGGGATAAATAACGAAAGGTGGCGACTCTTCTGTCATGCCGGCACCTTATTTTCGCGCAAGCGACAGCTGGCGACTCTGCTGGGGAATGAACCCAGAATCTCTGGTTCTCTGGTTCCCTATGAGAGTCAATCCTATCGTTTGTATGTTTGCTTGTTGGGTTGCGTTTATTTATCGCATTTTTACTTCCCGCATTTTTATTTCCCGCATTTTATTTCCAGTTTGATATGATTATCTGTGCTGCTGTGGGAGAGGGATGTTACTGTGAGTGAAAAGCCGGACCTGGGCTTGAGTACACACCTAGATATAGTTGCGGAGAAGTAGTAGACGAACCTGTCTGCTGAGCAGGCACAGTTCCCTACGAAAATCTGCGCTCAGACGAGATTCTTGCAGAGGTGCTCCTTTCCGGTCCTGAGGATCTGAGGGGAGTCCAGACGTGAGGATTGTCGACTCTGGGGACCGATCATTTGGAAGTCAGCTAAGAGAGGCCTCTTCATGACTTGACGATACCACTCCTTCTGGGAATCGTATCGTCACTCATGAAAGTCTGTGACGCTGACGACCGCATAGGATGCCGTACCTTTGTCCATGGATTAGGTCCATACCTGTGAGTGGGGTTGGGATATTGCAGGAAATCTTGACCTCCAGACTACCTGGTTTTCTTGACAGTGAATCAGTTATGTTGGGTTATCAGTTGCAGATATGTTCTTGATAGAGCAAGGGTTTGATCAGAGGATCTTATCATCGGGTGTTTGTCTGTTCTTGACAGAGCAGGTTTCGATCAGAGTATTGTCATCAGAGGTTTGTTCCAGATAGAGCAGATTTTGAGTGGGGTCTGAAGATCTCATCGGCAGTTGTTGTTTGTTCTTGATAGGGAAGATTTTGAGTGGGGTCTGAGGATCTCATCAGCAGCTGTGTGTTTGTTCCGGATAGGGCAGATTTTTGATTTGGGGTCTGAAGACTTCATCGGCAGACGCTTTCTGATCATGCATCCCGGGTCTTTATTATCAGGCACTTATTCTTGTCAGGGCAGGATTTTAATCTCGATCCTATCAGATGGTTATTCTCAGCAGATCAGATCAGTGGGTTTACACCGGGGTTTCCCTCTCATCAGTGACTGTTGATACCGAATCTCCACAGCAGCCACCTGGATATTGTTGCATGCCTGCATTTTGCATTAGTTTGCATAATCATTCGCATTCCATTGGCGTGTGTCTGTGACAGGTACCGTTTCTCCGATCCAGGGTCTCTCGCCTCTTATTGTGTTACTGCAGCCTCTCTCAGAAAGACCGTTGTGTACGAGTTCTCGATCCCTGATGTATCGGAGTTGGCTATCACTAATGCTATATGCTTCCTCTATATGTGAGACTGTTGTTTCCATGATTGGGCCCAGATTTCCCTCCTTATTATTGTTAGCACCGGTACTAAGGCGCCAGGATCGGGGGAAATCTCTCAAGCACACAGACACACGCATACATCTGCATAAAGCATTTTGCATGACATACATTCTGTTGCCTTTCCTAACCTTTAATGTTGACAGGTTTTTCAGGTACACAGGTTCCGAGCTGCTTCCGATCTCCAGGATTGATCAAAAACTCATTCACCGCTACTCAACTCGCGCTAATCAGACAAGGATAATGGACCAGGTACAGTCAGATGTTCAAGAGCTTCGTGAACGGATGGATCGTTTTATGGAGCTGATGCAAGTAGTTGCGAATGGGCAGGACCAGCTTCGTACTTTGGTTCAACCTCTGATCTCCAGGGTTGACAGTAATGGCATACTGCACGGAGGGGCCGTGCCTACTCCTCCTCCAGGGGATACTCCACAAAATGTTGTTCCTGCTGCCGGGGGCAACGGCAGTGCTAACGGCAATCTGATGACTAATATCAGGCTCAACGCGGCTGGCGTCGGCAATGGTAGTTTGGGAGCCAATGTTAACATAGGGCCGGTCAACGGCAATGCTGGTGCAGGAAATCTGTTGGTGCCTCAACCGTGGCTGGAGGACCATCAGGATGACGTATTCTCTCAGAGAGGTGTAGAAGCAGAGTTGAATGCTGAAGCTCGACTCAGGTTCAAGGCGCTGGAAGACAAGATGAGAAACATAGAAAATCAGAACACATTGGGCGTTGATATGTCCAACCTCGGGTTGATTGCTGACTTTAAAGTACCTCACAAGTTCAAGGTGCCTACCTTTGAGAAGTATAAGGGTACTACCTGCCCCCGCGTTCACCTCCGATCTTATTATAGAAAGATGTCCGCTTATTCTGACGATGAGAAGCTGCTGATGCACTTCTTTCAGGATAATCTTTCTGGTCCATCGCTCGAATGGTATATGGGTTTGGAGCCCGCTACTGTGCGCACCTGGAAAGATCTTGCAGAAGCGTATGTTCTCCACTATCAATACAATAGCGACTTGGCTCCTAACCGAGTTCAGCTTCAGAATCTCTCGCAGCGGAACAATGATAGCTTCAAAGAGTACGCCCAGCGGTGGCGTGAATTGGCTGCTCGGGTTCAACCGCCGATGGTTGAGCGTGAGCTAGTGCAAATGTTCGTGGCTACCCTTCCTGGAATCTATTATGAAAAGCTGGTCAGTGGCATGTCCGGAACATTCTCGGCTCTCATCACTTTGGGCGAGCATGTTGAGAACGGTATAAAGATTGGAAAAATTCAGGGCGAATCATCCTCAGTTGGAGGAGGTAGCAAGAAACCCTATACTGGCAAGCGTCGAGAGGGAGACGCCAGTGCTGTCACTAATGCTAGGAGAAAGGGCAAGGGCCCCCAGTCTCAGATTGCTAGCATAAATATCCCAGCTGCTCCACCGCAGCAGCAGCAGCAGCCTCACCAGCAGAATCAGCAGGGGTATAGGAGATATCAGAATCGGGCCCCTATGATAAACCGTCAGTTTGAAACCCCACCTATGTCGTATGCACAGCTTCTGCAAACGTTGCTTCAGCTCCAATTAATTCAAAAGAGGACGTTGGCTCCCTTAACAGGGGCACCACCACCGGGGTATGATGCCAATGCTACTTGTGAATTCCATACTGGGGCACCTGGCCATACGATTGAGAATTGTAAAGCTTTTAAGCATAAAGTCCAGGACTTGGTGGACGCCAAGGTTATCAACTTTTCTGACAACGTGCCCAACGTCACCAAAAACCCGATGCCTCATCATAAGGGGGGCGGAGTAAATGCTGTTATCACTGAGGAGAGTTCAGACTTGCTGGCCGATGTCAAAGATTTGAAGACGCCGTTGAGTTTTGTCAAGGCTAAGTTGCTGAAGAAGGGCTTCTTTCCTGGATGCGGAGAGTTGTGTATGGCTTGTGCTACACTTCCTGATGGGTGTGAGCAGCTGATCGAAGGTATCCAAAGTCTGATGACCGAGGGTATTTTGCAATTCAGCCGGAGCGTTGAGAGTGCATCAGGAGAAGTTGTGCTGAAGCAGGCAGACGAAGTTGCTACCATTACCATTCCTCGCCACCCTATCACTATTTCTGCGCCCCGACCGCCTACTATCACTATCACCAGGGCCGGACCAATCCCATTCGAGAGCACCAATGTCGTTCCATGGCATTATGGCGCCGAAGTATATTGTAATGGTCAGAAGATAGAGCTTGAGCCGTTCGGATCGACTGTGCAGAATCTTACCGAAGTCAGTGGTATCACTAGAAGCGGAAGAGTGTTTGCGCCAGCAGAGGTTGCAACAGAGAAAGTGGTCCGAGCTGACGCTGTGGATAAGGGTAAAGGTAAAGCTGTTGAAGAGGTCCCTGCAGGGGCAGAGAAGGACTTGCTGGTTAAAGATGCTGAAGAGTTCATGCGACTAATCAAGAAGAGTGACTACAAAATTGTAGATCATCTTCATCAGACTCCGTCAAAGATCTCGATTCTTAACTTGTTGCTGTGTTCTGAGGCGCACCGCAATGCCTTGCTGAAAGTATTGAATGCTGCATATGTGCCGCAGGAGATATCAGTAAATCAGCTCGAGGAAGTGGTAGCCCATGTCAATGCTGGTAATGGGCTAGGTTTTACAGATCTAGAGCTGACTCCTAAAGGAAGAGATCACAACAGCGCCTTGCACGTCTCCATAGAGTGCAGAGGCACGATTATGTCACATGTCCTGGTGGATACGGGTTCCTCGCTTAATGTGCTTCCGAAAAAGGCACTGATGAAGTTGGATACCCGTGGATTGTTGTGCACGCCCAGTGATCTGGTCGTGAAAGCCTTTGACGGAACCAAGCGCCACGTCTTCGGAGAGTTGACCCTGCCAATTCAAGTTGGTCCAGAGACGTTTAATACGGTTTTCTATATCATGGATATCATGCCCGCCTATAGTTACCTTTTAGGTCGGCCATGGATCCATTCTGCTGGTGCCGTGACGTCCACGCTGCATCAGAAGCTTAAATATGTTGTTGGGGGCAGCATAGTAACAGTCTGTGGTGAAGAGGACATCATGGTAAGCCACCTGTCGTCCTTTAAATATGTCGAAATGGATGGCGAGATCCATGAAACGCTTTGCCAAGCATTTGAAACCGTCAAGGTGAAGGAGGTAGCTCCTATCGTCGCAGAGAAACAGGAGATGAATCTCTCCTCGTTTAAGGAAGCACGAGCCGTTGTCGAATCCGGTTCCACCCCAGGCTGGGGGCATGTCTTAGATATACCAATCAAGCAGGATAAGTTTGGATTGGGGTATTCTCCTGGAGCTGAGGCTTCATCTTCTTCTGGCAGCTCGTCTCGTGGGAAAGGGCCGATCCTATTCACCAAGGGGGGAGTAATTTTCGAGAGTATCAACGCTGCGTCGGAGGACAGCGGGGACAGTGATTGCGATCTTGACGCCTGGATTCAACCGAGCAAGCCGGGCGAGCGCCTCCACAATTGGACCATCAAGGAGATTATCAAGCTGACAAGTGAAGAGTAATGATTTGCTTTTTACAATCTTTGTACAACCCTATGCCCTGCCCGGGGCATAGTGGTTTTACTGTCAGGGCCCTGTTGGATTATGTGTATGCATTTTGTTAATAAATAAAAGGCGTTTTCTTCGTAATCAAATATTGTGTTCTCTGTTATTCCTGTTTTATGTTTATTTCGAAAAACAGTAAAATGGCAACGAGGTTCGTGCTAACCTGCATATTCTTGCTTTAAACTTAACCCTTGTTATTGCAGGATCCACGTAACAGACGACATCGACTCTGGACCCTCTACGACTCACTACGACTTTGATTGCCCGATCTATCAAGCTGAGGATGAGATTGATGAAGACGAAGACCTTCCGGAAGAGTTGGCCCGCTTGTTGAGACAAGAGGAGAAGGTTATTCTGCCTCACGAGGAAGATATTGAGATCATAAATCTGGGTTCTGAGGAGCTCGTCAGAAATGTCAGAGTAGGGGCTGCGCTGCAGAATGATGTCAAGCATAGACTGGTCGAGATGCTTCGAGAGTATAGTGACGTCTTTGCTTGGTCATATGAAGATATGCCCGGACTTGACACAGATATCGTGGTTCATCGCTTGCCGTTGCGAGAAGATTGCCCTCCAGTCAAGCAGAAGCTTAGGAGGACGAGACCAGACATGGCTGTAAAAATCAAGGAAGAAGTCCAGAAGCAGTTGGACGCAGGATTTCTAGCCGTTACCACTTACCCTTCGTGGGTCGCCAACATAGTGCCTGTACCGAAGAAGGACGGTAAGGTACGCATGTGCGTCGATTATCGGGATTTGAATAGGGCGAGCCCTAAGGATGATTTCCCGTTGCCTCATATCGATGTGTTGGTCGACAATACAGCCCAGTTTTCCGTGTTTTCGTTCATGGATGGCTTCTCCGGTTACAATCAGATTAAGATGGCACCGGAGGACATGGAGAAAACGACGTTTATTACCCCTTGGGGAACATTCTGCTATAAGGTAATACCCTTCGGTCTGAAGAACGCAGGGGCCACTTACCAGCGAGCAATGGTAACTTTGTTTCATGATATGATTCATCATGAGATCGAGGTCTATGTTGATGACATGATTGCAAAGTCCCAAACGGAGGAAGAGCATCTGGTCAATTTGTTGAAGCTGTTTGAAAGGCTTAGGAAATTCAGGCTGAGGCTGAATCCTAACAAGTGCACTTTCGGAGTACGGTCCGGAAAGTTACTGGGGCTTATCGTTAGTGAACGAGGTATCAAAGTTGATCCTGCAAAAATAAAAGCTATCCAAGAAATTCCAGCGCCGAAGACAGAGAAAGAAGTTCGTGGTTTCCTGGGCCGAATAAACTACATTGCAAGGTTTATCTCTCAGCTCACGGCCACTTGTGAACCGATGTTCAAGCTGTTGAAGAAGGATCAGGCGATTACTTGGAATGAGGATTGCCAGAAGGCATTCGACAAAATAAAGCAGTATCTTCAAGAACCTCCAATCTTGATACCCCCAGTGGCTGGACGGCCATTAATCATGTACCTGACGGTTCTGGAGAATAGTATGGGGTGTGTTCTCGGTCAACACGACGAGACGGGCAGAAAAGAGCATGCCATTTATTATTTGAGTAAAAAGTTCACTGAGTGTGAATCTCGATACTCGATGCTGGAGAAGACGTGTTGTGCATTAGCCTGGGCCGCCAAACGTCTACGACAGTATATGCTCAACCACACCACTATGCTAATTTCGAAGATGGATCCGATCAAGTACGTCTTCGAGAAGCAGGCTCTCTCGGGCAGGATTGCCAGATGGCAGATGGTGTTAACGGAATATGATATTCAGTACGTCTCTCAGAAAGCCATTAAGGGAAGCGTATTGTCTGATTACCTTGCCGAACAGCCAATCGAAGACTATCAGCCGATGAAGTTCGAATTCCCTGACGAAGACATTATGTTTCTCAAAGCGAAGGATTGCGATGAGTCGTTGCCCGATGAGGGGCCAGATAGGAAGTCTCAGTGGAAGTTGATATTCGACGGAGCGGTTAATTCCTATGGAAGTGGTATCGGGGCTATCATCACGACTCCTCACGGATCCCACGTCCCGTTTACTGCGAGACTGACGTTTCCAGTTACCAACAATGAAGCCGAGTATGAAGCATGTATTATGGGTCTAGAAGAGGCAATTGATTTGAGAATCAAGAATCTAGACATATATGGTGACTCAGCGCTTGTAATCAATCAGATTAAAGGGGAGTGGGAAACTCGTCAAGCGAATTTAGTGCCGTACATGAATTACGCCAGGAGGCTGCTTCCATTCTTCGATCGGGTGGAACTTCATCATGTACCCAGGGCTGAAAATCAGATGGCTGATGCTTTAGCCACGCTGGCTTCAATGTATAAAGTCAATTATTGGAATGAGGCTCCAAGAATTGTGCTTTCGCGTCTTGATATACCGGCATTTGTGTTTGCAATCGACGATGCCAACGACGACAAGCCATGGTTCCACGATATCCAGACCTTCCTTATGACTAAGGAGTATCCTGCGGGTGCGTCAACCCAGGATAAGAAGACTCTAAGGAGGCTATCTGGAAACTTTTATCTCAATCCTGATGGAGTGCTGTATAAACGAAACCACGATCTCGTGCTACTCAGATGTGTAGATGAGAAAGAAGCAAGTATGCTCATGGAAGAAGTCCATGAGGGCACATTTGGTACGCACGCTGGCGGGTACGCCATGACGAGAAAGATCCTGAGAGCAGGATATTACTGGCTGACTATGGAGTCGGATTGCTTCAGATTCGCGAAGAAATGTCACAAATGCCAGATTTATGCTGACAAAGTTCATGTGCCGCCGTGCCCTTTGAATGTCATGTCCTCCCCTTGGCCGTTCTCCATGTGGGGCATCGACATGATAGGCAAGATCGAGCCCACTGCGTCCAATGGTCATCGTTTCATTCTGGTAGCTATCGACTACTTCACCAAATGGGTGGAGGCAGCCTCGTACGCTAATGTGACCAAGCAGGTGGTAGCTAAATTCATAAACAGGGACATCATCTGTCGCTATGGAATTCCCGAGCGGATCATTACTGATAATGGTTCGAATTTGAATAACAAGATGATGAAGGAGCTGTGCCAGAGCTTCAAGATTGAACACCACAACTCATCTCCTTACCGGCCGAAGATGAATGGCGCCGTTGAAGCCGCCAACAAGAACATCAAGAAGATTGTTCAGAAGATGGTTGTGACGTACAAAGATTGGCACGAGATGCTGCCGTTTGCCTTGCACGGTTATCGTACGACGGTGCGTACATCGACCGGGGCAAATCCTTTCTCCTTGGTGTACGGTATGGAAGCTGTCCTACCGTTAGAAGTGGAGATTCCTTCTTTGCGAGTTTTGGTTGATGTAAAACTCGACGAGGCAGAATGGATTACGAATCGCTTGAACCAACTCAGCCTGATGGACGAAAAGAGGTTAGCATCAATTGCATTTGGTCGCCTGTACCAAAGCCGAATGAAGAAAGCTTACGATAAGAAGGTGCGTCCTAGAAGCTTTCAGACAGGTGATCTCGTCCTGAAGAAGATTCTTCCGCCACACTCCGATCGCCGGGGCAAATGGACTCCGAATTACGAAGGGCCGTATGTCGTCAGCAAGGTCTTCTCAGGAGGAGCTTTGTTGTTATCCACGATGGATGGTGAAGATTTTGCATCCCCGGTGAACGCGGACGCAGTTAAAAAATACTTTGCTTGAAAGAGACCCGCTGGACAAAAAAGAAAGAGTCCAGGCAAAAAAGGGGCATCCCGGCGAACCAAAAACAGAATAAAAGGTTCGGGCAAAAATTAGGGATATATTGAAAAAATGTACACCCGCGAAGTCGAAAACCTACACTGGGCGGCTTCGGCAAAAAAGGGTATCCCGGTGAACTGAAAACCCGTAAAGGGCGGTTCACGCAAAAGTTAGGGATTTGAATAAGCAAATGACTGCGTTCCGCGTGTGGACTTTCATTGTTTAGTGGTTTGGAAGACCTGAGGGCCGTTTATCTGAATCAATCCCTTCCGAAGCTGAAGCATCGGAGAAGTATCGAAGTCGAGTGGGTCTTAGAGGGATCAACTCATGGTGTTCGTCTACGCCTCGTTGCCGACATTTGTATATACTGATGTATATTTATGTTTTATTTTTTGCGCGGCTTCCTCATTCCAGGAGCTTGCCTCTGTTGTAAAACATTTTTGCCCATTCAGGGGTTCATCATCAATAAAATGCACATTATTCAGCAATTCTGCTTGTCTGTTTAGCATTTATCTGTTTTGTTTGCGAACGAAAACGCCGATGTTTTTTAATAAAATGCGCATACATAAACTTGCGGGCCTAGGCCCATGGATTGTTAAAACGATTGATTACCTGAATATTGTCACGAGATAATAACCTTGATAGGCCCTTTGAGGAGGGTATCTTGTCTGTTTGTTTGCGTTGTTGCAGGTGTAGACAGTGTGCCGTGCGCATCCCCGAAGCAGGGCGAGCCCTCCTTCTCCAACAGAGTTCAGTAGTCTCTCCTCCGCAGAATCTGAACGCAAGATGGTGAGCATTGATATGTCTTCCCCAGGTAGAGGTGATTCTCTTCCCCAAGCAGACGCATCCTGAAGGAGCGTCACCTCATCAGCCGAGTCAAGCACCGAAGAATGGTGTCTCTCCCAGCACCGGGTCACAAGTGCAGGTTTTCAAAGAAATGTTTGAGTGCCGAAGCTCGTGTTTTCCCCAGTAAAGTCGCCAAAGCAGGTGTCTCCCCCAGCACCGGGTCATAAGTGCAAATATCGTGGGAAGCAGTTCGTATGCCGAAGGATACAGTAACTGATGGTGCTAGACTGAAGTCTCCGACGGAATTGAGATTCCCCACCAGAGTCGTGTTCTTTCCTGAAGATGGATGATTCCCTCTTCCCCGATAGAGTGTTGGAACAGCTGATGCTGTATTCCTCTGCAGAGCTGTACTCTCCCCCCGAAGTAGAATGATTTCTCTCCCCGGCTGAGTCCGCAGAAAAGCAGAATCCTTGGAAGCAGTTGAGACCTTGAATGGATGTTCCCTAGCAGATATTGAACAGCTGATACTGTATTTCCCCAGAGTTGCACTCTCTCCAATGAAGCAGAATGACTTCTCCTTCCTCAGCCGAGTTTGCAGATGTCCAGGAGGGCCGAGTCCTTGAAAGTTGATCAGATCATGATTGATCTTTCCCCAGCGGAGTGTGGAGCAGCTGAAGTTGTTTCCCCACAGAATGGTTATCCCCAGAAGAGTAGCCGAGACGGCCACGCAGCTCGTTCTCGCGATTGATATCAGCAGGTCCAAGTTCTCGTAGAGCTTCGTCCCCTGCAGCAGTCAGCTGGAGTTGTTTGCCCTGCAGCAGTCAACCGGAAGATCAATTCCCCAGACGGAGTCCGATTGATACCGGCGTGTCCACGTTCTCCTCAGCAGGATGATTCCTCTACCTGAGTAGTTCTTGTCTCCTTGACAAAAGGGCCTCCTCCTTCTAGCATTTATTTTGCGGACGGGATCGCATCATTGTGCATGACTGCATAGCATTTAACACTGCATAGCATTTAACATTGCATAGCATTGTGCATGATTGCACAACATTTAGCATAAACGCATATCATTCCCACCGTGTGGGACATAGCGCAGAAGCATATGCCTCATAAGCATGATCTAGGTCATTATTATTCTTGCCTTACAGGTGTTCGGCCGAAGGATCGGTTGCTCAGGATGATTCCTGATATTCTCTCCAACAAGGTCGCTTTCTTAAGATGATTCTTAAGACCCCGGTGTAATCCCCACGGTCGCTCGTTCAAGATGATTTTTGAGATCCCCCAGCGAAGAAGTCTTCAGTTCGAGATGATTCTCGAATCCCTCAGCGGGGCCGTCTGCTCAAGACCTCAGCGCAGTTTCCCGAGTGGTTTGCTTAGGATGATCCTTGAGCTCCCCAGTAGCATCCCCAGCAAGAGTTGCCCAGAATAATTCTTGGAATCCCCAACGGAGTAAGGATCTTCTCCCCAGCAGGTGGCTGGCACTTCCCCAGCAGCAGGCAGGTAGATTGATATCCCCAGCCGAGCACAGTCATGATTGGCAGATGAAATGCTTCCCCAAGCGGATCCTGTAGCCTGAAGGCTATGTTCCCCAGGAGGGTCGTTCCCCCAGAGAGCCGTTCAGAGCATTTACCGCTTTCCCCGTGCAGAGTATAGCAGAGGATAGTGTGTTGATCAGCCTGATGTGCTGTGTTCTCCGAAGGAGCCCGTCGTCCTCAAGTGTAAGTCCAGAGGAGATTGGCAGAAAATGCAGTTCCCTTGAAGGGTAGCTCTTCCTCAGCATAAGGGTTACTCTCCCTGAGTGGATGGTTCCTCTTCCCAGCATTTATTTTGCTGGGGCATTTCCTTGCATGATTGCATGATATTTACCCAAAAGCGTAGCATTCCGTTTCGCACGGAGCATTACGCTCATTCTTCCAGCATTTGCATATGAAGCATAAACCAGGTGGTTACCGTACAGAAGTACTTGCTCCCTAGTAAAGTTGGTAGGAATCGTCTGAGTGAACTCTGTCGTTATTCCCCAGCAGTTGTTGAAGTCGTTTGGGTGAACTCTATCGTCTTTCTGCAGCAAAGTCTACAAGGTTGTTTGGGTGAACCCTTCTTCCTATTCCCCAGTGAGTCGTCAGGATTGTTTGGGTGAACCCTCATTCCTCTCTCCTCAACAGAGTTGTTAACTTGATGATTATGTCTGGTGACCCGGCGTGTTTGCTTTTATTTAGCAACAACTTGACAAGATGTCAAGAGAATAGCAGCGTGTATGTTTGATTCCAAGCTCAGGTTTCGTACCTTTGGATGTGTTTGCTTCCAAGCTCAGGTTTAGTACCTTTGGATGTGTTTGCTTCCAAGCTCAGGTTTAGTACCTTTGGATATGTTTGAGTCCAAGCTCAAGTTTCGTACCTTTGGATATGTTTGAGTCCAAGCTCAGGTTTCGTACCTTTGGATATGTTTGAATCCAAGCTCAGGTTTCGTACCTTTGGATGTGTTTGAATCCAAGCTCAGGTTTCGTACCTTTGGATATGTTTGAGTCCAAGCTCAGGTTTCGTACCTTTGGATATGTTTGAGTCTAAGCTCAGGTTTCGTACCTTTGGATATGTTTGATTCCAAGCTCAGGTTTCGTACCTTTGGATGTGTTTTCTTCCAAGCTCAGGTTTAGTACCTTTGGATGTGTTTGCTTCCAAGCTCAGGTTTAGTACCTTTGGATGTGTTTGATTCCAAGCTCAGGTTTAGTACCTTTGGATGTGTTTGATTCCAAGCTCAGGTTTTGTACCTTTGGATATGTTTGCCTCCAATATTAGGATGTGTACCGTTGGAAGTGTTTGTTTCCATCCCAGGCTCAGGTTTTGTACCTTTGAGATGTATACTTCGGATTCCCGGACCGGGTTTGTGTCTGACGGCGAGGTCAGATCATCATTTGTTCAACGGCGAGGTTGAATGTTTGTTTGACGGCGAGGTCAGACCCTTTAAATCCCCAGTAGAGATGATGTTTGTATGACGACGATGTTGAGTGTCTCTAAGAGGATGTTTGTTTCCGACGGCGATGTCAGATTCAGTTTTCCATCGGCGATGCGGGGTATTCTGTCAAATGTGTTTCTCCAGCGGCAATGTTGGGTGTTGTGGTTGTCGGAAGGCAATGGCAGAAGAATTTAATGGGGATAACTGAGGGTGACGTCAGATCGATATTTCTCCAGCTAGTTGCCGTGCGGCTAGTGTTGCAGTATTCAAAGGTTTGTTCCCCGCGGAGTACCGTGTGCTCGCGCAGTTGGCAAATTTTCGGGTTTACCGATATTCAATCGTCTCGCACCTCGATTGGTTGAGAGCCGTTCGCTTCTCACCCAGTTAGGTTCAAGCCGTTTGAATAGGGGCAGCTGTTGCACCCCAAAATTTGACCAACAATTATTTATTCATTAAGTGTTTGAAAGTTGATACCTTCATCAGAAAGTTCAAGAGATCCCCAGAGGAGTGGGTTGAAACCAAGGATGTGTGACTCATGGCTTGGGAGTTGTGGGTGCTCCTCAGATGATTCTGATACTTTGAGAATGAACTTGATGTTTTGAGAAAGCCTATGAGATGTCTTGATAGCCATCAGGAAGCCCAGAGAGGTCATTATGCAAGAATTCAGAAGATTCAACCATGGATGGTAGAATTAGGGTTTTGACTGGGTCAACCCTAGGATGGCTGAAGATTTGGAGAAGGTTGAGACCTAATCCAAGGGCCATGAGATCATGGAATGAGGCATAGAGGTGTTATAAAGATGATTCCTAGACCAACTCATCATGATTGAGGAGTTTGAGAAGTTTCAAGTCAGGGTTTCCAAGGATTGTCAGTGAAAAAACCCTAATTTGATCCCTATCTTCCAGGAAGTTTTAGCTATAGATGTGATTGATATCTCATCTTCCCCACAACATGAATGTTGTAGAGCTTGTTCTTAGATTTAATTTGAGTGTTGGAAGTCCTTGATAGGAGTTACAGAGCTCAAGTTATGGTTTTGACAAATTACAGGTCAGTTGAGGCGTGTGAATCTGGGTCCTTGAAAGTTACCCAACTTGCAGACAACTTTTGCCCTAGTAGGAGGATTCCTATGATCTCTTGGTCAACATGAAGGTTGAAGGGAATCTCCTTAGCTTTAATTTTAGTGGTAGAAGTCCTTGATAGGATTTGTGGAACTCAACTTATGGTTTGAACAAGACAGGGGTATTTTGGTCATTTGTCAGTTATAGGTCATTTTAAGCAAAGGCCATATCTCCTATTTCCAAGCCTCAAATGGAAAAACTCAAAACATGAAAGTTGTTCAAAATGTGATTTTAAGTCTAGAAAGAAGGTCATGAATTATTGAAAAGGCCTAGAGCATGGAGTTTTAAAAGTGGTTCAAATGGCTTGTAAATGACTTATAAGTTGAAAAAGTTGGAATTGGAAATTGGTTTGGAAGATCTAGGAATCCAAAATAGGCCATCCAATATATCATTTTGATTGGAAACATCATTTAAAAACAATGGTTTAGCCACATTTTTGAGTTTAGGCTTAAAAATTGGAGTTGCTTTGTAAATTTGTTACTTGCACTTTAAGGCATCAAAAGGAAAGATGGGAAAATGCTACACAAGGACTTGTAAGGCTTTGTTTTCATTTTACCATATCATTTGAGGAGAAATTGAGTGAGATTGCATGGTATAACATGATATAGCATGAGATTTACTAAAGATGACAAATTCAAATTATCATTGCATGAGAAGTTCTAGAAACTTCATGGAAGGTTCTACAAACTTCCACACATTTCTATTCTCATCTATATAAGCCATAGAGTGACTCCATGCATGGGTTAGAGATTTTCAAGCTTGCATACTACACTTTGATTCCTTCACTCCAAAATTGCATTTTCATTCCAAACTCCATTAAAACTCCATCAATCACTACAGTTCTGATCATCATCATCATCCATAATCAACATTGAGCATTTGGCAAGAAAAATCAAGGAGAATTCGTGGCTGGTTCATGAAATCACAAGTTTCACTCCAACTTGCATGAAGGGTTGGATAGGTTGATTCAAGAAGTGTAATCAAGAACCACTGCAAACAGAAGCACATAGGTCCATTGAAGATCACTTGTAGCAAGTACCAAGGCTTGGATTGGAGAAGAAACACCATAGCCATCATCACTTGCAAGGTATGCGTTTTCTCTTGAATCTCATTATTTATGCATAGTTAAGGTTTGTTGTTAGGGTAAACATGATAGAGACCAATTAGGGATGAATCGTGATGAGTATGAGAGCATTCCATGGAAGTTTGTTGTATGGCCGTTTCTGTTTAGGGAGCAAGAACTCATGCCTTAGTGTACTATATTCTTAGTTCTTTAGCTTAGTGTAATCCTCATAAGATGTAGATCATTCTAGGTTAATATGAGCCCATTCCATTTCCATGCATATCCATGTGAAACAAATGGTACCAGACCTTGCACGCTTTGTAACTCTTTGTGGAGTGAGTCTTAATGAATTCTATGGACATGGCTGTGTAGAGGGCAGTGAGAGGATCAATTTTGTTTTTTTGGATCGAGTTAAATGGTGGAGAGATGAGAGAGCTAGATGGAGTGGAAGTTTCATGAGTGAAGTTGTTTTCATAAAACCCTAAGTAACCAAAGGTAGAAGAGATAATCTCTACCATTAATTAAATTTGAATTGTTGACTCTTTCCTACCATCCAACGGCCTAGATCGAAGAAGAATTAGTGAGGTTAAGTGAGTGTCTGTGTGGGCCTTAGTTCAAATCCTATCCGCACCTCCCTCAAAAGCCCAAGTTGAATAACACACGTGAGATCCTTCCTTAACGCACCCCCCCCCCACCCCCCAACGTTTTTTTTGTTTTATTTTTTTCTGAAACAATTTGGGCCTAGTCTTTATTACTAGGCGCACCCCCACCAAATTCTGGCCCAGTATAAACCAACTAGCGTGTCCTTCTATTTGCACCCCATCCCCTTTATTTTGTTTTCTTTTATTTTTAATTCTTTTAATATTTCTTGTTCTTTGAAAATTCATATAAAATAGAAAATTTAATATTTTTTACTTCTTGTTTTTTTCATGTGTTAATAAACCTGTCTAGAAAAATATAGATAAATAAAATGTCCATTTTATTTTCTTTTCATACTTTTAATAGATTTTTCTTTTAATAGCTTTTAAAATAGGATTAATTTTGTACATGATTTTGTAGGATTTGTTTTAGGACCTTCCTTTAGTCTTTTTAATCCATTCTTTTTTGTGTAATTAGATATTGAACCATAGTTCCCCATAGGATTTAATTCTTGATTTTTAGATTAAAATTTGATTAGTTTAATTAGGTTAGCATTAGGGTATCCTAATTAGGGTTTAGGTTGTGCATAGGTGTGAATAACCATTTTTCTCTAGGATTTTTGACTTGAATTTTGGGGTATGGGTATATGGAGTATTAAGGGTAGGTGTTATAGACTATTGTAAATAATATTAGAGCTTGCAAGAATGCATAGGCTGAGAACCTAGTCTAGGAACTTGTCCCCTTTTGGTGAGGTTTGAGATCCTGGAGTACGATTGACATTTATGGTACTTTCCTGAGGAAGGCACCATGGATATCTCTCGTTTCTCTCTTCTCACTTCTTTCTTAAGTATCCAATGATGTTGTAGCCTTCATGTAAGTTTGGTTCTCTCCTGAGGAGGGAATTCAAACCATTCACAGTTGTTGAGCCACATGGGATACGGTTCCTAAGTGAAAGCCTCATAGTACTTTCCTGAGGAAGGTCCTATGGGTCTATTCACTTAGTTCCATTAGTTTGTCTAGGATTTCTCAAGTATCCAATGATGTTGGAGCCAACTTGTGAGTTTAATTTCTCCTGAGGAATAATATAAACTGATCACAGTTGTTGAGCCACATAGGATACAACTCCTAAGGGTCAGCCTCCTAGTACTTTCCTGAGGAAGGTCCTATGAGTCTGTTCATTTAGTTCCACTAGTTCAACTAGGATTTCCTAAATATCCAGTGATGTTGGAGCCTGCTTGTGAGTTTAATTTCTCCTGAGGAGGAATGTAAACTGATCACAGTGGTTGAGCCACATAGGATATGACTCCTGAGTATACACCTCCTAGTGCTTTCCTGAGGAAGACACTATGGGTCTGCTTACTTAGCTCCCTTTCTTTGGTAAGCTTGTTCTGAAGCTTGAAGACTGGGATTGATTTCTTTTGGTTAGGTTTTGCTTTAGGGCTTTGCTTAGATTTGATTCAGGGTTCTGTGTTAGGGTTAGGATTAGAGAGTAGATTCTTTCTTTCTCAAGCATGTGTTTTGTTTGCCTGATGGCACTTCATTTCCCTTATCTGTTCATTGCTTGATAGCATGTTATTTATCTTCAGTATGATTACTGTTATTTCATGACTGACTTGAGGTCGAGACGAGCTTGTGGAGGCTGAAGCCCCACACACATTTCCTCCCTCACTTGCATTGCATGCATTTTACTGTTAAAGTTGATGCTTTTGTCTATTTTGGTGTATCATTGACATGATCCCTTAGGACTCTCATTTCCTCTGATGAGGATTTGATGATAGACTTTTAGGTTGAAACCTATGCATGACAACATCTAGGAGTTCCCTGTTCAAACCTCAACCATAGGATGAATCCATGGCATGACAACAGTAGGACTTGATAGTCTCCCTCCTAGTTGGGCCTGCTCTCTTCTCATCTCAAAGCAGTTTAAAATACAGTAATCATGAATGATTTCTTTCGTACGCTACGAGCCTTAAGCCATATGAGGATGGATGTTTAGTACGGTACCCTTTGGGTGACATGCGACGCATTCACTCTCAGGTCATAGTCTCTAGTGCGGTTGAGATCGCAAACATAATAAAAAACACTTCTTCCAGGAGATAACCCGTAGTTACCCGAACTACGTTTGCTCTGATCTTTCATACCAGATGAAAGTACGTAGGCATAGGATGCAATATCCTAGCGAGCAACCTTTCCCCCTTCACCCGTAGTTAGCCGAACTACGTTGACTCTGATTTCTCATTCTCAGACGGGAATACGTAGGCATAAAGCGCGACGCTTTGCCGAGTCATTTTCTTTTCTTTTTCAGCCAGCCTTGATAGGTAGATAGATTATAACCAACCCGTCCAAGTAAACAAACAAGCGAGGATCCCGTCGAGTACGACGGACGTGAGGGGTGCTAATACCTTCCCCTTGCGTAACCGACTCCCGAACCCAGACAATGGTTGCGATGACCTTGTCTTACCCTTTTCCGTCAGGTTTTTCCGATCGTTTCCTTTCCCGCTCTGAGGGATAAATAACGAAAGGTGGCGACTCTTCTGTCATGCCGGCACCTTATTTTCGCGCAAGCGACACCGTCGAGTACGAAGGACGTGAGGGGTGCTAATACCTTCCCCTTGCGTAACCGACTCCTGAACCCGAGATTTGGTTGTGATGACCGATCTTATCCCTTTTGCGTAGGTTTTCTCTGAGTGTTTCCTTTCCCTCCCTTGGGATAAATAATGCACCGTGGCGACTCTTCTGTCATTGTCGGCCTAGTTTTTCGCAGTAGCGACAATTTGCATAAAGCATAAAATTCTTAAATCATTCTAACATTCTATAAAGCGGTAAAATTTACCTCGCTTGCATTACATGTTCAACATCCTACCATCACCATCTCTTGGGAGAATCTTCATTTGATACTTTTATACAAATAGCAACCAATCTAGAAGAAATTCTCATTATTCCTCCCTAATTAACACTTAAGAAAAAGTGAAAATAAACAAGTATATATACAATATAAAGAAATGTACAAAGCTCAAAAATATAAAAATTATTGCAGTGCAATTCAATATCTAAACACCAATCCTCGACAATGGCGCCTTTTTGTTGCTGTGGTAAAGCGACAAGCAAATGTTAAATTTGGAAGTATTCCGAGTTTTATTGTATCCACATGGATCAATGCGAGGGAAAGAACGTCATCCAACGATCTCTACATTTCTAAGCTTATGGTTACAAAATGGTTGAAAGATTCAAGGGACCATAAATAAAAGCAGAAAATATAAAGACGGAAAATATAAAGTAAAGACTGAAAATATAAACAGAGCCTTGTTAGGATTGGATCTCATCAATTTATAACACATGCATTCTTCTAGCCAAGTAAACACAAATCAATCATTCTCCTAATATCCTCACGTATCACCTACAACAGAGGTTATTTCTAACACAACATCGAGAGAACAACCATATTGTCTCATTAGTGATATCTCACGTAACTCAACAACACATGGAATTAATAACTGACACTCAAGCAAATGTTAAGCCTAAATCTATGTCTAGAGTCTAGAACCTAAAAGATAATCATCCTAGATCCAGATCTGAAGAGTATATTTCTATAGCGGTTCAAATCAAATATAAACGGGTAAATAAAGATAACATACATATCAACTTCATGATTGATTTATATGAAACGCCATGATTAGAATACATACATACACACACTTTTTACATGCATTCAACTAATTTTCCAAATGTAAGTGCGCATAGTTCTTCATTTCTATTATTACGCATCCTCACAATACCGTATTGATTCTACTCATGCTACCCATGCTACAAATCAACACAATAAAATAGAAGATACAAATGAATATCAACTTACAAGACTATGTCAAAATTTTGCTCATTGATAGATGAATATCTTAGATCTAAGATTTGAAAAGGTTTTGTCAAGACCCACAAATAAGAAATCAAAGACAATATCAATATTGAACCCAAACTAATTCAAATACATATATTAGATGAAATACATAAGGTATCAAAAGATTACACCCAAACCAAATAAGAGATTGAAGCTACCTACTCGAAGATCAAGCTCAAATTTCCTTTGATTTTGGCTTCTCCCTCTTAGGGTTTTGTTTCTCTCTCTAAAAGTATGTTTGGAATAAGGAGAGATAAAGATGGATCTTAAAATTACAAGATATCCTCTAAAATATATAGCAAGTCCCTTATATACAAGTTACAAAAAATGCTTATAAGTGGCACCGTGCTAAGCGCCAATAAAGCGCGATCAGTTCAAGGGCGGCAAAAATTAAAGAAAGCGCGCTAGGCGCGGTCTGAAACCTTATCTACTTCCGCTGGTCCAAAATGGTGCTGAACCTGCGTTGGAAATTGCGCTTCTTCTTCATGTCTTTGACTTCCTTATCCAATCATTTGTGTCTTAATCATTGATGTTTTATGCCTATATTTTGCATAATAACACACAAATCAAAGAATCAAAAGGTATTTGCAATATGTTGAAGAATCGCACAAGAACAAGAAAGAAATCCATTAAAACATGAGCAATAAGTTGAAAAATGCCAAGAACTATGGTTCAATTTAAGTCATATTTTGCATTTAACAAAAAGGAAAAAGAATGAAAGGAGATAACAATTTGGATCAAGAATCGACGTCATGAATCTGAGTATGTTTTTATTTTATTTTACTGTTTTCCATTGAAATTAGAAAACTTTGAAAATTATAATATCAAGATTCAAAATATGAAAATTTATAACAACTTCATTTAATTCTTCTACGTGTAAGGTCTTTAAAACTTGTAAATAAAAATTTCATCTATATATTTATGGTTTCCCACCTCCCTCAAAAATGTGTTGTAATCATTAAGAAAGGGAGAATGTAGTTCTATGTGTTGTGTGAGTTAATGTCTTTTAAATTTTTTTGAAGATGACAATTGAACAAAGAAGAATAAATTACAAGCATCACCTGTCAAGAAGCAAAGACAAGACAAAGTGTTTAAAGTTCCAATTGAAAGTGTTAAACAAAGTTTTTCTTATTTTGATTAGTTGAATGTAATTTAAGAAAGAGTATGCCTTGAGGTACTAAGGCGAATCATATAGACACACACATCAAAACTATTTCAAACTCTTCATCATTTTCCAAAAACATCTTAAAACCAATCTAGGAAAATACTTAAATGATTAAGAAGAAATATAATCAATTAGAGAAGCAAAACACACTATCTAATTAATTAAGGAAAAAGTAATGCCTCCTAATTGATCGGGCATCCTTTTTAATTGATTGAGTGACACAACATATTAGAGTTTCCTTTTTTGACTTAACCTAGTCAAGTAGGAAGCAACAAAGCCCATTGATTGTTTCCTCTTTGAGCCAATTTTCCCATATATAAATGAGTGATTTCTGCATCTCTAAACACACAAATTTTCTAAATAATCAACTCTCATATCTCACTCATTCTCCTTCTTTTATCAGTTTTGTTCGGCCTAGTGCCGAGAGAGTGTAAAGCTTCATTTGAGAGTTATGTTTTTCTTGTGTGTGTTGAGTTTTTATATTTAAGAGCTTTATTATCTTATGATCTCGTAATAGTTTTGAAGATTCCAACCTAAACCTGTAAAAAGCTTGGTGTGAGGTTGTTGAGTTGAACCTGTGTAAAAGCTCAAGTTGTTGGATTGAACCTGTGTAAAAGCTCAAGTTGTTATTAGTAGAAAATTCAAGAGGAAACTCTTGAGATGTTGAGTAGGCCATGTGGTTTAGGCCGAACTAAGATAATCTCTGGCGTGATCTTTATTACTCCATATCTTTATATTTCGGTCATTTATATTTTCCGACTTCTTAATCTATGCTTATAATTCTTTCTTAAAACCAATTATTTCAAAATTAATTGTTTTTCTAAAGTATTTTTGAAATCCAAATATCACAATTCACTCGCCCTATTGTACTTGGAGTTACTTGTTCAACAAATCTATCTCGTCCTCAGTTGATGGTTTGATGGAAGAGTAATCCACAAGGTCACAAAAGTCCAAGAGGAAGATGTTTATGGCCAACTTGACATCAGAGCACTAGCGTCAAAAGATTCTAGGAACAAGAAAGAATGTCTTGGCCTACCCTAAAGAGAGTGTATAGTCTGAGAAAAATGGAGAAAAAAGGTTTGTCACATAACCAAGCAAATTATATCATGCCACTTGGAAATATGAATGATCGAAATGAAAAACTAAAGAACAAGGTTAATAGAAGTTCTGGATAATCCTTATAAAAGGGGGATACACACATCAAATCAGCTACACTCAAGAGTTCTTTAACAACTGTATTCCTCTCATTGATGACAGTCACTAGCGTAAGTATTAGAGTGTGTGCAGGTATCTCACTCCTCCCCTCTTTAGAAGTGTCTCAAGAATGAGAACGAGATCAGTCTTTGACATAATATTTTTTGTTTTTGCATTCATCAAAATAGTGACCTAATGTTTTACAATGAGCGTAGAAGCCATTCATGTTTCCATAATCAACGCTCACAAAGAAGAAAAATCGTTGTCTTTTCACAAGGACGTTGTGTCTGATTGTTTGAGTTAGATCCATATCTAACAAAACTTGCACAAATTAACCAAAGTTTTTATCAATCATTGGTTTATTTGTGCCTGTATCAGTGCAAATGAGGGAACTAATACTACCAGCAATTATAAATAAGGTCTTTGGTCTCAAATACTCTTAAGAAATTTAATATAATCGAACCCACACTTGAGCCGATGTGTGATGTACGTTAAAGGTTATCGTTGAAATTATTGGTCAAAGAGAAAACCTTTATGAATCAAGGACTTAAATTCCAAGAGGAAATCCATGTCACCATTTTAACATCTTTGATTGGGAAAAAAGAACTCATCAAACCCTTTTTTTCTAAAGAAATGACTCCCCACCGATCTAAGTTCTTCCACTAGGGTACAATCTTGAGGTATAGGCCGTTTTCCATTATGAGGGGGTGGAGCCTTTGATCCAAATGATTCTTTCATGGACATTATATTTGAAATCTTCCACTCCAATGATACATTCACCCTTTACACGAGGTGGAGCCTTTGAGCCAAATGATTCTTCCAAGGAAGTTGTGTTTGAAATCTTCCACTCTAGTGATACAGTTACCCTTCACACAGGGTTGTGGCATATGTGATTGAGGAATATCATGAACATTATCGAAAGCTTGTACAAATTATTTTTTTCTTATTAAGATGCGAAATATTTCTAGGAGGTTCCGACGATGTGAGATTGAGACATAACTTAGGGATGTTAAAAGTTAACATGATAAAGGATATTTAAGCACAATTTGGCGTTAGACGGTGGGGGCATGTCAGTTTAGGATGAGAGTACACATCCTTCAACTTCTTCTTTGATTTACTAACCAAAATCTTTCTATTCTTTTCACTCAATCTTTCCTATTTTTCAAAGCTCTTGCCTCCTTTTTCCTCTAAACTCCCAAACAAAGGGTAAGGAATTCAACAATACGATGGTTATAAATTATCACATTATTATAAACAACATATGATAATATTGAACCATGTGGCATTTTGGAATCAAAGGACAATAGTCCAAAAGAGAACAAAAATGAGAGACGAATTACCTTAATTATAATCTATGTTTTAAACCACATTATTAATGATTAATCTAACAATGATTGAAAAGATAAACGTTTGGACGAAAAACTTATAGAAAGATAACAAAAATACTCATAATCTTATCTTATCTTAAAGGAGAGAGTACATTTTTCATGAAATGATGAAAATACATTTTTCGTTATATATTACTCCATCCGTTCCAAATTATAAGACATTTTGAACATTTCACACGAATTAAGAAACTTAATTATTACTTTATGGGAGAGACAAATTATGTATGACTTTACAATAATGTCACTCATAATTACACGGAAAAGAGAAATTAAAAATGTTGAAAGAATAAATAATAATAAATACTTGAGGATATATTGAGGAAAATGTAATTAATATTCTAATGTAAGGTGACTTATAATTTGAGACAATTCTTTTTACAAAGTGACTTATAATTTTGAACAGAGAGACTATTACAAGTATAAAAAATTAGGTTTTCAACTTCTTCTCTTCCAAAAATATGTTTGCGTGCGTTTGAAGACATCAATGGCAGCAATGCTGAATATGATATATGTTTTTGACTTATTATCGATGATTAATGTATAAGCTTATAAAACATGTGATGATATTTAGTTCTAAATAAAGACAAAAACATAACCTTTCATATCCCAGCCAAAGAATGGAAAAAGACAGTTTATGAGAACTAATTTGAGTGATAGATGGTAATGATTACTACAACATACGTAACTATTATCTAAATCTTAATAAGAACCTTCAAGATCCACTCTTTGTGGGACATGTTTGAGACCCTAGCTATCCAAAATTTGAGTTAGAGTTTACCAAGTTTATTATTCTCTTTAGTTAGATGAAATATTCATTGTTGCAACATGATTTTTAGTTAGGGTATTAGCTATTTGATGCCACTTATTTGTTGAAGGCTTTTCAACCATATAGTATGATTCATTGCTACTGGGATAGTGTTTATTATTTAGTGTATGGACAAAAGAGAAAACATAATCTCTTACTAGACACATCATCACAACACATATAAGATGGCCTCGTAATGGTTACACTAGTTTTGGATACTTCTTCTAACTCACATGCAACCAATCATTTGTAGGATAAATCCAACTATCTATTAAAATAAAATGTATTTTAATTCTTTAAAATATAGTGGAGATATTAACATGAATGAATATAGTAGAGATATTTTTCATTTATTAATACACACCCAAATTTTAAGATATGGTTGAATTTTCATATTTTCAATTAAGTGGATGAAGTTAAATTGCAATTGTTTACGTTTTGAACTAGATTTTAAAAGAGTGATGACATTGTTTCTTAACTCTTAAGTGAGCTTTTTTTCCTACTCTTTAAATCTCTCAAAAATTTCTTGTTAAAAAATCAAATTTTCTTAAATTCTATTATAGGAAGGTGTTTTTAAGGCACAAATTTCTTATATCTTCCTCCCACTTTAATATTTTTAATACATTTACCCTAAATCTTCAAATTCAATTTTCTTTTTTTTTATCAGGTGTTGCTTGAATCATCCACATTACTAGAAAAAAGATATTTGAGAGAATAATTTTATATCAGGTATTCACTCAAAGCGATGTAAAATGTGAAATTATAAACACGGTGACAATATCGTAAATAATAATAAAAATTATTAGAGCTTTTACATCAGACCAATTATTCCACCGATGTAAAAAAGTTAGGGTTGGTAGAAAATAAATTAAACAAAGACTTTTAAATCAGTTATTATTTCCACCGATTTAAAAAATAAAATAAAAAAAATGCTTTTAAATCGGTTATTAAATGCACTGATTTAAAAAATATATTTAAAAAGGTGTTTTTAAATCGGTTATTAATTGCACCGATTTAAAAAATATATTTAAAAAAGTGCTTTTAAATCGGTTATTAAATACACCGATTTAAAAAATATATTAAAAAATATTTTTAAATCGGTTATTAATTGCACTGATTTAAAAAATATATTTAAAAAAGTGCTTTTAAATCGGTTATTAAATACACCGATTTAAAAAATATATTAAAAAATATTTTTAAAAAGTTTCGTGGACTATGCTTTCAAATCGGTTCTTTATTCAACCGATGTAAAAGATCCTGAGAATTCCAAAATAAGTTTACGTTCACAACAGAACCTGCATGTTTCAAGCTTTCTTTCAAACCCTACTCCCCACGACCCACTTTCGTCGACCGTCTCCGTTCCCCCTCCGACCCACACACGACCCACGTCGTCCTCCCTCCGCCCCACACACGACCGTGAGCGCGCCGTCTTCTTCCTCCTCCGTCCCTGCGCGCGCCGTCTTCGTCCTACCTCCGTCCACGACCCACGACGAAACTCCCTCCTCCATCATTCCCTCACCGATTCCGTCACCTCCTCCGTTTCGTTTGGTTTCTGTGCATAAATATTGTGCTGAGACTTGGTTCAAGATTAAGGGTAACAAGTTAGTGAGTTTATTTATAGTGATTTATGGTTGTTTGGTTTTTTAAGATTGATTCATTTTTTGTGGTGAATTTGTGAGACTGATGAATGTTACTGTGGTAGAAGTTGCTAGTAACAGTGTCTTGTTCTTTTTTATTTTCTTTACTTCTCTGATTAACTGCGTGCTTGTACCAAACAAAAGGAAAAGAGAGAAATAATTCACACAGGGGATGGGGGTTTTCAGTATTGTTTTTGGTATGTCAAATTTATACACCTTAAGACGTGTCCTTCAAATTTATATAAAATATATTTTACAAAAAGCTATTTAAGATAATTCAAACTCATAACTCTTAACAATATTATAATAAAATATTTTCCCATCTTATACAAATTAATTTAAATTTGTTTTCTTTTTTGATAAATATTTATATTGTAAGATGCAAATAAGTTGTTTATCAAACCATACCTAAGTCAATTTGGTAGAAAGATGATTGAGAGAATTATTTAAAATTGGATGGGTATCATGATGGTGGATAGTATAAACAAGGTTTTACACAATTTTAAAACTCTAAGATTAATAATTTTTATATTTTTTTTTACAGAAAATTCTATTTAAATGATTTTAACTTTTTTATTAGACTCATGCATAAAATAAATGTATGAGAGATAGATAAACTTTTATCTTACAATTGAAATACTAAAATAAATGTATGAGAGATAGATAAACTTTTTTATTTTCTTTACTTCTCTAATTTTTTACTACTTATACTCTATTGTTTTTGGTATGTCAAATTTATATAGAAAAAATATTAATAATAATTACTCCTCAACTTTTTGTATTATGATGTGACTATTCCTTTAGTGAACGTTGGGATATTATAGTTGGAATTTGTTTCCATTTATATCCTCCAACAAATCTATTCTAATGCTCTCTATATATATATATTGAGAATCTGAATGCTTGAAGAGAAGTAGGCGAGTGCAGATATGTTGTTGTGTGTTGAGCGTAAATACTAAAAGCCGAAGTTCAAAATGCTGCAAGAGCAAAAGAGAAAATCAAGAGAGAGTAACTAGAACAAGTAAAAGAGATGAAGAAAACACAAGAGTATGCGTGCAAGGCGGAACCAAGCACCAATTTGAACAGCTCATAAGAAGATGCTTGAAGCTCACACAAACTAGAGTGTTGCTCTACAAGAAATGAGAGAAGCATTAAAAGAAGCTTTTAAGCTCAAAAAACTCATGTTGATACGATGCAAATCTCTAGGAGATTAATCTTAAGATATTTTTATTAAATTATCAAGGAGTTTTTGTACATATCTTGCTAGAAACACTTTTGTGTTATTATACTTCAATTGTGTCATTTGCTTGTTTAGAAGCAATTCTTGTACACACCTTTGTAACACTTTTCAAAGTGTAGATTCCTCAAGTGACTAAGTTGTTAGTCTGGATACTTGAGAGGGCTAATTTTTTTACTACTTATACTCTATTGATTTAAAAGATAAGTTACGTGACGAAAAGAGAGAGTGTCACTTGCTACCATTTATTCATAGGTAAGTTTATATGAAATTATGTTTTCTATTTTTTAATTTTGGTAACATATATAGTTCAATTTTGGTAACATGAAATTGTGACTTTTGTGTTTTCACACACACGTACAAAGGTCATTGGCAATTAATAGTCATGTGTCCAAATGATAATACAGTGGTCGTCTTTTGTTCATTTCATCATGAACTTAATCAAACCATGACGAAAATTGTTACAAGGTAAGTTTATCTTTTATGTTCACTTTATCCTATATACATAATTTGTTACAAAAGTAATATCATATGTTATGTGGCTTTATATGATTTTTCTTCTTCTAAATTAGTGCTTTTGGGATCCATCAAGCGGCAAATGGGAATAAAAAAAAGGCTACATGGCTTCAATCCAATATAAGCATGGTGTAAATTATATTTATATATTTAATTTTATCATATAAGTATTCACTAATTATGTCATTCATTTGTAGACAAGGAAACAACCTAACTCTAATGATTGTGGGTATTATGTGATGAAAAATATGTTGGATATTGTCTCTGCCAATATAACCAATTCTTGGATGAAGGTAATAAAAATGACTTTAATTTGTTATTTACTTTATGTTTTGCAACTTAATGTGAATTTTCAAAGAATAACTCTATTGTTACTTACGAGTTGTAGGTATTTGATGACCCAACGAACTTAACAAACGATGATTTGTATGATTTGTGACTCCATTGGGCAATATGTTTCTTTGAGTTATATAAAGGTTAAGCTCTTTGTTGTTGTAGTGGCCCATCGTGCAAACCTTCTTATAATTTAGTACATTTGTGTATATGCTATATCAGTACTTCTGTAAATCAATTATGTGTATACTAGATATTTGGTGAAATAAAATTAGATTTGTGAGAAAAATATGAAAATAACGACCTAAATATGGTCTATGTGATGTTGAAAAACTATGAAAATAGCGACCTAAATGTGGTCTATATGATGTGCACTATGGAAAATAGCGACCTAATTATGGTCTGTGTGATGTTGGAAAAATATGAAAAATTAGGTATCAAAAAAGTTACAGGGAACGGCTAAAAAATAGGCAAATAATTTATACTCGTAACAGTACATTTTACATCGGGCGAACGAAATAACCGATGTAAAAAACCACCTTTTACATCGGTTTAACCATAGAACCGATGTAAAAAGTTTTCTGCAGTATTTTTTTTCTTCACTACAGTACTTTTTACATCGGGTGAACCACACAACCGATGTAGTCTACCTTTTACATCGGGCGAACGAAATAACCGATGTAAAAAACCACCTTTTACATCGGTTTAACCACAAAACCGATGTAAAAAGTTTTCTGCATTTTTTTTTGTTCACTACAGTACTTTTTACATTGGTTTAACCACATAACCGATGTAAAAAGTGTCACCTAGGACTTTTCAAATCGGTCAACAAGAGAACCGATGTAAAAAGTGTCAGCATAAAATTTTTTTTGTTTAAATCAAAGATAAACAGGTAAACAAAGATAACATCCATATTAGCTTCATGATTGATTTATATAAAATGTTATGATCAGAATATATACATACGCTTAAACCTTTTTTACATGCATTCAACTAATTTACCAAATGTAAGTGAACATAGTTCTTCATCTTTATTATCACGCATCCTCGCAACATAATATTGATCATACTCATGCTACCCATACTACTAATCAACACAATAAAATAGAATATACAAGTGAATATCAACTTAGAAGACTATGTCAAAAGTTTGCACATTGATAGATGAATTTCTTAGATCTAAGATTTGAAAAGGTTTTGTCAAGATCAAAAAATAAGAAATCAAAGACAACATCAATATTGAATCCAAACTAGTTCACAAACATATATTAGATGAAATACATAAGGTATCAAAATATTACATCCAAACCAAACAAGAGATCGAAGCTACGTACTCGAAGATCAAGCTCCGATTTCCTTTGATTTTGGCTTCTCCATCTTAGGGTTTTGTCGCAAAAGTGATCTTGTTGCTTCTTCTTCATGTCTTTGGCTTCCTTTTCCAATCATTTGTGTCTTAATCATTGATGTTTTATGCCTTTATTCTGCACAATAACACACCAATCAAAGAATCCAAAGGTATTCGCAATATGTTGAAGAATCACCCTAGAACAAAAAATAAATCCATTAAAACATGAGAAATGCATTGAAAAATACCAAGAAAGATGGTTCAATTTAAGTCATATTTTGTACTTAACAACTCTCCCTAACTAGATTTTTGGTTGTCCTTAAGCAAAGAATGCCCCTCATGAAAACAAGAGAAATTTCCTCAAACAAGAGGATTTTGTCAAGCATAAGATTCAACCAAGAAAGGATAACAGTCAAATTCAAAAAAGAGAGATTTGCTCAAATAAGAAATTTGCTCAAACATGAAAATGCGCACAGGCAATGCTCATACTCAATAGAATCGAACAATGATATAAATAATTTAGTTCTTAAACAAATATCTTGCAATATTTCAAATAATAACTAAATGCTCATAAATAAATCACTTTAACACTCCTCTTCAAAATAAGAATGAAGAAATTAACGCGTTTACAACCGTGGGGGAAATTTCACTCACTTGAAAAACAATGCTAATAACAATCCAATTTATACATTCATCCCATCAATCAAAAATGGAATCATGGAAGCAAGATATCAATAAGGTCTTTTAAGGTTGTAGCTTGTTTAGGTTCACAAAAAGGGACATTTCTAAGGCCATAAAATCAAAGTTGTCAATGCAAAAGAAACATTCACTATACAAGGTTATGTATATACTACAGCTTCACCTAACACTTTTTTATCTCAATTGTTCACCCTTCCAAACTTCCTTAATGCATATTATTCATTCTCTATTTTTCTCTTTCAAACAAGCATACTTTTTCTTTTTCTTTTTCACATTTATATTCACAATTTTCTTTTTCAATGCTTGCTTGAAAATTTTCAAATTTTTTAGTAACCTACCATTTTCCTTTTCGTTCTCCCCAACTTGAACTCAACCAAACCTCAAGTGAATGCTCCTTGATTTTTATGGCAAGGAAATAAATTTTAAAAAAGTTCAAAAGTTCAAGATTTTTTTTTAGAATCTCACAAAATTCAAAGATGAACTAAACTTTCAAATTATGTACATAAACCAAGTTCATCACTAAAATAAGATCTAAATTATTTAGGCTCAAAGGGGATAACAAATTCTCACTACTCATGAGTAAGTTACTTTTTGAATACAATTGTGCTCAATATAAACAAATGTCTTGATCATTTCTAATGCTTCCACAAAATCACAATAATAAAAAGATAAAGAATGAATAAAACGAATTAAACAAAGTTATCAGTCATCCTAGCATATAGTAAACAATGAAGGTTTCTCACAATTTGTGGCTTTTAGACCTAAGTGAAATAAGCATTCAAACAAAGTTGCAAAATGAAACAAAAATACACATTTGCATAAAGCACAAAATTCTTAAGTCATTCTAACATTCTATAAAGCGGTACAATTTACCTTGCTTTCATTCACATGTTCAACATCCTACCATCACCATCCCTTGGGAGAATCTTCATTGGATACTTTTATACAAATAGCAACCAATTTAGAAGAAGTTCTCATTATTCCTCCCTAATCAACACTTGAGAAAAAGTGAAAAGAAACAAGTATATATAAAATATAAACAAATGTACAAAGCTAAAAAATATAAAAACTATTGCAATGCGATTCAATATCTAAACACCAATCTCCGCAACGACGTCATTGGTGATATCTCACAGAACTTAACAACACAGAAAATTAAGAACTGATACTCAAGTAAATGTTAAGCCTAAATCTATGTCTAGAGTCTAGAACCTAACAGATAATCATCCTAGATCTAGATTTGAAGAGTATATTTCTATAGCGGTTCAAATTAAAGATAAAATGGTAAACAAAGATAACATCCATATCAACTTCATGATTGATTTATATGAAACACCATGATCATAATACGTACATACACTTTAAACTTTTTACATGCATTTAACTAATTTACCAAATGTAAGTGAACATAGTTCTTCATCTCTATTATCATGCATCCTCACAGAGTCACAATACAATATTGATCCTACTCATACTACTAATCAACACAATAAAATAGAAGATACAAGTGAATATCAACTTACAAGACTATGTCAAAAGTTTACTCAATGATAGATGAATATCTTATATCTAAGATTTGAAAAGGTTTTTGTCAAGACCCACAAATAAGAAGTTAAAGACAACATCAATATTGAATCTAAGCCAGTTCAAAAACATATATTAGATGAAATACATAAGGTATCAAAAGATTACATCCAAATCCAACAAGATATCGAAGCTACATACTCAAAGATCAAGCTCCAATTTCCTTTGATTGTGGCTTCTCCCTCTTAGGGTTTTCTCTCTCTCTCTCTCTCTCTCTCTCTCTCTCTCTCTCTCTCTCTCTCTCTCTCTCTCTCTCTCTCTCTCTCTCTCTCTCTCTCTCTCTCTCTCTCTCTCTCTCTCTCTATAAAAGTATGTTTGGAATGAGGAGAGATAAATATAGATATAAAAATTACAAGATATCCTCTAAAATATCCAGCAAGTCCCTTATATACAAGTTACAAAAAGCGCCTATAAGTGGCACCGTGCTAAGTGCCAGTTGTCATACTCCAAATTTTACCCTCGAATCCTTGGATCATTTTAGTTTAAGTTAGTCATTCTGCATTCTTCTAGTTGAACATTTTATTTCATCATTTAATCGTGTTTTTTAGTCAATTTCATCATCCCTTTTTAGAATTTTTTTTAAGTATTACTTAGAATTGATTTATTTTTTTAAATTTAGTTTGTTTTTTATTTATAGTTTCTCTTTCTGGTTATTTTCTAATTCCTATTTATATTTTAATTTAATTTATTTTTCAATATAGTTTTATTTTTAATATAATTAAAAACCTTTTAGTTGTTATTTTAATTTAGTTTATATTTTAGTATAGTTTTTAGTTATTTCTATTTAGTTTATATTTTAGTATAGTTTTTAGTTATTTCTGTTTAGTTTATATTTTAATTTAATTTATATTTTATTTTGTCACATTTTATTTTGTCACATTTTATTTTGTCACATTTTATTTTAATTAAATTAGTTTAAAGTGGGGGAGAGTTGTAACATTCCAAATTTCATTAAATAATTAATTATAGTAATTAATTGATTTAGTGGGATTTTTATTAAATGTTAAAATTAATTTTTATTAATTGGTATTAATGGAAAATT
Organism: Lathyrus sativus; assembly: GCA_963859935.3. Classification (NCBI taxonomy): domain Eukaryota; kingdom Viridiplantae; phylum Streptophyta; class Magnoliopsida; order Fabales; family Fabaceae; genus Lathyrus; species Lathyrus sativus. The sequence goes on from OZ012737.1 coordinate 556,440,438, forward strand.
AAGAAGGAAATTGGAAGGAAGGAAAATAAAGGAAATATATAAGTGAGAAAGAAAAGATAAGAAAGTTAGAAAAACATTTGGAAAGAAAGAGGAGAGAAAGAAGAAAGAAGAGAAAGAGAGAAGAAGAAGAGGAAAGTGGAAATCATCAAGAACCATCATCAAAGCTCTGATTAATCGAGGTAAGGGTGAGAAATGTATCTATTTGATCAATGCATGCTATTGTATATGTTGGGTTGGGATTTTGGATTGATTCTCACCATTTTTCATTTAGGGCAAAAGTTGGAATAATCGGTAGATTAAGGATTTAATCGGTTGGAACTTGATATTAATGTCGTAGAATAGTCGGGTAACATATGGGTATGCTATTTGTACTGATTTTGATGTTTAAGAGATTGGTGGATATTGGGATGAAAGGAGAAGACATAATGAAATTCTGTTCTGCGCAGGTTCGCTGGCTCTCGCCAGGCGAAGCCTAGCGAATGCTGGCGAATAATTGTGGATTAAGTCCCAGTGGACTTCGCTGGCGAGCTCGCCAGGCGGAGGTTGGTTAGCGAAGGTTCGCCCAGCGAAGATGTTGGCGAATGATGGCGAACCAAGTCAGTAGCTACTGACCTTGGCTCGCTGGGAAGTCTCGCCAGGCGAAGCCTAGCGAGTGTTCGCTGAGAGAGTTCGCCAGGCGAAGGTCCAACGAAGGTTCGCTGCGGGACCTCGCCAGGCGAATATGGGCGAATTTGACAGCATCTTTTCTTTGTTGTGATTTCTTTAGGATGATGGTTTGGTTGGTTCATATAGACTAATACCTTATGATATGAATATGGATATGATCTATTGTGATGATGTATGCTGTGGGTAGCCTTCGGGCGTGAATCCTAGTGAATATGCGGTGTGTATTAATTATGTTGAATGTCAATACATGAGAATATAATTGTGGTTATATGTGTATTGTATAATAAAATGTGAATGCATATTGTGTATGCGATTGTATATGAATGCATGGGAACATATATTGATATGTGTGCATTGTTGGTTGATTGTAATTATGATGATATATGGAATGAATACATTGATGAATGTTTGATATATGTTGTGTGTACAATCATAATGAAATTCTCGAAGGGGTGAATTATTTGAATGCATGTGATTAAGATGCGGGAACGGTCTTAAGTGCATTTGTTGTGATTGATTGTACATGCATCATTCAGTTAAGAGGCAATATCTGTTAGTTTCGTGGAAACTAGTGGCTTGTCCCAAACCTAGAAGGGTGGGTTTGAAGCCTAGGGGACGGGCTTGGTTGTTATCGGTCTAGAAGGGTGGACCCGGTTTAAAGTAAAAACCGAAAAATGATAACAAGTTATCGGTCTAGAAGGGTGGACCCGGTTTAGAGTGAAAACCGAAAAAAGATAACTAATGTCGGTACCGCATAGCATTGAGTTTCATTGAGTATGTTGAGTCACATTGCATAATAATGTTGTTGTATAAATGTGCTTGTGAATAATTGTGAATTAAGCATGAAGGGATATGCTTGTGAATGCTCATATTGTGGATATATGCGAATGTGATATTAATATGATTATGAGCATGAGGGTGGTGAGAAATGTAAAGTGTATTATATGATACCTATATATATATATATATATATATATATATATATATATATATATATATATATATATATATATATATATATATATATATATATATATATATATATATATATATATATATATATATATATATATATATATATATATATATATATATATATATATATATATATATATATATATATATATATATATATATATATATATATATATATATATATATATATATATATATATATATATATATATAATCTTATGCTTTAATTCTTATGGTTATATTTCTCACCCTTCTGCTATTTTATAATGCTCTATGAGGCATTGCAGATTAGGATGCTGGAGTCCTTTTGTGAAGTTATCTTCATTCTTTTGAGTCGGCTGCTCTGATATGTAACACCGGGTAGTTAGACTAGTATAGTCATTCTTTTGTGATACATTGTGATGTATCAGCTGAGGTGGTTTTGTAATTAACTGATATGATATATTAACTGAACAACTTATGTGTACGTGAAGTAATTATTTTGGAAATGATTTAATGACTTGAACTTCCGCTTAAATTTAAATGTTGAAATGTGATTTCTAGAATTATGAAAATGTTACATATTTTATGGAGCAAATGTTAAAGTGTTTTATTGGTGAAGTTGTGACATTCTTCCTTTATACCTCAATCTAAAATTTTTACTCTGATGAATTGTAGATGTTTAGTTGTTTTATATGCGTTATTTGGGGGTATAAAAGGGGGTGTTACAAAAGTAACTTGTCTATTGATTTATTTATAAATCCTCTTCAACAGCACTCTTCCTCTCCCTATCTTTATATCTCTCAAACTACAATTCAAATCACACCAACATCAAATTGTTGGTGCAAAGGTAGAATAAATGATGAACAAAGAAAAATACTCTATTAAGAGAATGACGGCTACACACTCACACTTTCACTACAATGATCAATCCTATTTGTAAGCAAAACTAGGGTTACTAAAATAAAGGTAAAATACTAAAATGCCCTCTAACAAACTTATGGGCTAAGAAAATAGTATAACTAAATATGAATTATTACTAATACCATCCCTTAATTCATATTCCATCAAAACTTGTAACACCAATTCCATCCCTTAGTTTGAGAAATTGATCAGTCTTGATAGCTTTCGTCAGAACATCTGCCAACTGTTTTTGAGTGCTGCAATGTACAACTTCTAACACTCCACTCTGAACTTGATGTCTCAGAAAATGATACTTGGTCTCAATATGCTTGCTTCTCCCATGCAACACTGGGTTTCTGGAAGATTGATTGCAGACTTGTTGTCAATCATCAGCTTAAGAGGTTTGTTTACTTTAATCTTCAGATCCCGCAACAGATTCAGAATCCACACAGCTTGGCATGCGGTAACAGCACCTGCAATGTATTCAGCTTCACAGGTTGATAACGCCACAACAGGTTACTTCTTGGAACACCAAGAAATGGGACCTCCCAGAAATTTGAACAAGTACCCAGAGGTACTTCTTCTTTAAACTCTGTCTCCACACCAATCAGAATCTGAATAACTCTGAAGTTCTGACTCATTCCTTCTGAGGAATTAACACTCCATACTTCAGAGTTCCCTTGATATACCTCAGAATCCTGACAGCAGCTTGATAATGGGACCACTTAGGTTTACTCATGAACCTACTAACCATCCCAACAGAATAGCAAATATCAGGTCTGGTATTGCATAGATACCTCAGAGAACCAACCAAATGTTTGAAGGTTGTAGCATCCACATCTTCTCCATCAGAGTCAGAATCCAGTTTCTGATTTGTATCTGAAGGTGTGACAACAATCTTACAATTCTTCAGTTCAAACCTCTTCAGAAGTTCTAATTCATACTTGAGCTGATGCAAAATGATACCTTTCTCAGAATATCTGAACTCCATCCCTAGAAAGTATGTCATTTTGCCTAGATCAGTCATTTCAAATTCATTCATCAGAAATTTCTTGAACTTGGCTATCTCCTGTTTAGAACTTCCAGTCAATAGTATATCATCAACATATAAACATACCAGAGTCATATTGCCTTCAGAAGTATGCTGAACATAGACACCGTACTCCATCTCACATTTCTGAAAGCCTTGCTTCTTGAAAAATGAATCAATCTTCTGATTCCAAGCTTTGGGCGCTTGTTTCAGTCCATATAGAGCTTTGTATAATTTGTACACCATCCCTTCCTGATTCTTTTTCACAAATCCAGGGGGTTGTGACACATAAACTTCTTCTTCTAATGGACCATTCAGAAATCAAGATTTTACATCTAAATGCATCAGAGGCCAATTCCTGTTAGCAGCTATTGCAATCACCATTCTGATTGTTTCATGTCTTGCTACAGGTGCAAACACTTCAGAATAATCCAGCCCAGGTTTCTGTAGAAATCCTCTGGCTACCAACCTTGCTTTATGTTTGCCAATTGAACCATCTGGCTTTAACTTCTGCTTGAAAACCCATCTGACGCTGATGGCTTTATTGTCTTTTGGAAGCTCTGTCAGGTTCCAAGTCTTGTTTCTCTATATAGCATCAAGTTCTTCTTCCATGGCCTTTAGCCAGAGATTCTGCTTAAGAGCTTCTTCTGTACTTATGGGTTCAGAATCTACCATCATGGCACACTGAATAATTTCTCCTTCAGAGTCTACTTCAGTGTCTTGCAGCATGTCAACTTCTGCATATCTTCTGGGAACGTTTCTTATTCTTTGTGGTCTCTGAACTTGTTCAGAGTCTTGATCTTCAGAGTTTCTAGCTTCAGATGATTGACCTCCAGAGCTTTGACCATCTTCAGAGTCTGGCATATTTCTAGAGTCTGAATTGCCACCAAGATCTGGGTTGTCATCAGAGTCTGAATCATCAGAGTCACCTTCATCTTCTGAGTCTTCTTCAGAGTTTGAATCAGTATCAGAGTCAGAGTCAATGTCAGGTTTTACTCCAACTTCATAAATTCTTAACTCTGACCTTTCTTCATAAGTTCTAACATCAGAATCAGATTGAGACTTATCCCAATTCCATACTTCTGATTCTTTCACAATCACATCTCTGCTAAACTCAATTTTATTGGTTTCTGGACAACAGAGCTTGTAAGCACCTGTACTGTGGTACCCTATCAGAATCATCACTTTGCTTCTATCATCCAGCTTCTGTCTTCTGGCTTCTGGAACATGTTTATAGCAAACAGAACCAAACACCTTTAGATGACTAACACTTTGCTTATTTCCAGTCCATTTCTGTATTGGAACTATTTCCTTCAACTTCTTCGTAGGACATCTGTTGAGTACATACGTTGCAGTGGCAACAGCTTCTCCCCAGAGCTTTTGAGGAAGGTTCTGCTCCTTTAGCATGCTTCTCACCATATCAAGCAGAGTGCGGTTTCTTCTTTCAGCAAGACCATTGTGTTGAGGGGTATAAGGAGCAGTAACCTCATGCTCAATTCCATTCTCCTCACAGAACTTCTGGAACTCTTTGGAGTTATACTCACCTCCACCATCAGTTCTAAGAATCTTCGACTTCTGACCACTCTGATTCTCAGCCTTTATTCTGAACTTCTTGAATTCATCAAACACCTCGTGTTTAAACTTAATAAGGGATACCTATGTCATTCTTGTGAATTCATCAACAAACAACACAAAGTATTTATTCCCTCCAATTGATGCTACTGGAAATGGAACACACACATCAGAATGTACAACTCCCAAGGCATGTTTTGCTCTTGGAGCAGCTTCTGACGCAAATGGCAATCTTGGCTGTTTTCCTTCCATGCAAACTTTGCATGACTTTTCAGGCTTCTTAATTGCAGGAATTCCATGTACCAATTTCTTTGAATTTAGATGTTTTAAGCTTCTGAAATTTACATGACCAAATCTTCTGTGCCACAGCTCACTCTCCTTCTCAGCACTTGTTGCACTAAGACATTCTGAGTCTGCAGTTCTGACATTCACCTTGAATGTTCTAACCTCTCTGTTCTGACTCCATAATCAACTTCTAATTACAGTCATACAGCTTCAGAAGATTGTCCTTCATGGTAACTGAGAAACCTTTCTCAATTAACTGTCCCACACTCATCAGATTGCTTCTGATTCCAGGTACATACCACACATTCTGAATCAATGCTATTTTCCCATTGTTCATAGTAACTCTGACATTTCCCATACCTTCTGCATTAAGATATTTGTCATTAGCACATCTGATCTTTGTTCTCTTTTCAGAGTCAAAGTCAACCAGCCATTTCTTATTTCCAGTAAGATGATTTGAACAGCCAGTGTCCATATACCACCAGTCTGTCAGATCCATATTATCAGATTCAGAGGCCATCAATAGCACAGATTCGTCATCAGAGCTTCTGGCTATATTTGCTTCTTCTGATTTTTTCTCCTTGTTTGACCAACAATCTCTAGCAAAATGACCAAACTTCTTACAACAGTAACATTGGATTTTCCTTTTGTCATACTTCTCTTTTCCCTTCTGAGCATTCTTTTGTCTATCAGAGGTTGAGCTTTCTGACTTCTGACCACCATCAGATCTTCTCCTGGCTTCTAACTACTTCTGATACCTCCTATCAGAAGTTGCTTTCAGAGCCTGCTGCTCTACGTCCTTTTTAGAATTTCTCTCAGTCAAACGCAACTCTTGCGCTTCTAGACTGCTCTGCAGCTCTTCAATTCTCATGGTGCTTAGATCTTTGGAATGTTCTATTGCTACCACAATGTAATCAAATTGAGGAGTAAGGGATCTCAATACTTTCTCCATGATTGTTTCTTCAGAAAGAGTTTCTCCACACGCCTTCATCTCATTAGTGATCAGAATCATTCTGGAGATGTATTCAGAGACTTTCTCATTATTCTTCATGTTGAGATTCTCATATTGCTTTCTCAAGGACTGAAGCTTCACCTTCTTCACTGATGCGTCACCACCATAACATCTCACCAGTGTGTCCCACGCAGCCTTTGCTGTTGTTGAATCTGCAATCTTCTCAAACACGTTTACATCCACACATTGATGAATGAAGAACAATGCTTTCTGATCCTTCTTCCTTACTTCCTTCTGCGTGTTTTTCTGTTCATCCGTCGCATCTGCTGCTACCGAAACATAGCCATCAGTGACAAGATCTAGAACATCTTGAGCACCAAACAGTACACGCATTTGGATCATCCAACGATTCCAGTTTTTACCGTCAAATACTGGAAGTTTGGTGTTCATGTTGCCGTTTCCGTTCATCTTCTACTTTGCATAATACACTCAGATTTTTCTCACACAGTGTTTCCCAACCCACAGAATTAGAAATTCTGATCAGATTTTGTTCAAGATTCAACACGAATCGAAGAAACAAAATCAAACACACAAGACCTCACGTCCACTCGTGTTTTCCAATGAATCCGGACCGAAGCTCTAGATACCAATTGTTGGTGCAAAGGTAGAATAAATGATGAACAGAGAAAAATACTCTATTAAGAGAATGACGGCTACACACTCACACTTTCATTACAATGATCAATCCTATTTGTAAGCAAAACTAGGGTTACTAAAATAAAGGGAAAATACTAAAATGCCCTATAACAAACTTATGGGCTAAGAAAGTAGTACAACTAAATATGAATTATTACTAATACATACAACTTTACTAAAATTCCAACCATAGATAAGCATGTTGGTGAGTTTGCAAAAATTACAGTACCATGGAGAAAAAATTACCAGTAGAAACACTACAAATCCTTATGCTTTTTATTGAAAGATTTTTGATCCAAGAGACTCTCAAGAATGCAATTTTATTGATATAAAAATAAAGAAAAATAATACCAAGAAAGACAATCATCAGCAAGAGTTGTTGGTTTCGGATTTGAAAAATTTAGTTTGGCACAAGGAAATTATCGGGACGAGTCGCGTACTAGGTCGCTTTCTTTAAGACGTTTCGTCGTACTGCCAAAATATGCAAAGCAGTCGATTTACGACGACGCCTCCAGGATAAATCAGTCCGTTCAAAATGTTACGATTATCAGTTGCACGCTGATAAATCGCTCTTAGAAATACACCTTTCTCAGTGACAGTATCTAGCGAAAATAGCCAGTTAAGAAAATAAATTTTGTAGATGAAGAGAATAAGGGAGAGAAGAAGGAATTCAAAATTCGTGTGAATTTGTGAAATTCGGAGCACCAAATACTGAACTTCTACTATGTATTTATAGGCAGCTAGTGAAATTGAGTGGGGAGAAAAACATGGGAGTGGAGAAAATAGTGGAGGACTGGATCTAGTCAATAGTGACCAATTATTTTCTTAATTAATTAATATTATTATTAATTAATTTTCCACCGAATTATATTAATTAATTAATAATAATTAAATTCTAATATTTCAATTCCCTCCAATGTGGGACTAAATGAATCTTTTCAAATTCACTTTCCAATTCCCATTAATATAATTCCAACATTCCCCCACTTGAATTTAAAAGAGATTTAGAAGTACGTCAGACGTTTCTAAGATTGTGCATAAGCAAAGGTGTCTACGACTTGAACCTTAGCGTAACGAGTAGGATTCTGATTCAACAAGAGTGACACTATTGTCTTGAACTCTATCTCGGACATCAGACCCGCACACAACCTTTCCGTAAGGTGTATTCTTGTAGCCCGTGCTTTAGTGGCCCTGCACGTGTATCCCAGTTTAGTGAATGCTCTAGGAATTCTGCCTCGAAATTCCATAGGAACCGGCCTCAGTTCCAAAGTCACAGAGGTGAATCTATCAAGGGTACTCCTGTAGCCTAGGTACTCCCTCATACAGAGTATAGATCTCATTAAGAGTTTCTATTATCTCATCCTCTCATTACTTCAGGATTCATGCTTTACTTGCATGATCATTTTCATATTACTCACAACTTGTTATTACCCATTGAACCTAAGTCTTGGGATCTCCAGTCATTTAGGTCGGGTTACCATCATGAGTAACTAATTGCTTTATAGGCTCTAGTCCCATCTTTTTGGATGTATTATGGACTTTCTCTCTAGCTAATCCTTTCGTCAAAGGATCTGCTAAGTTTTCATCAGTGCGTACATGATCCACTCTCACAACTCCTTTAGATATACAATCTCTAACAGTGCTATGTTTTCTTCTAATTTGACGTCTTTTACCATTATAATAACGGTTCTCAACTTTTGCAATAGCCGCGGTACTATCGCAGTGGATCAACACAGCTGGTATAGGTTTTTCCCATAAAGGAATATCAGCTAGCAAGCATCTTAACCAACTTGCTTCTTCACTAGCTGTAGCTAAGGCTATCATCTCAGACTCCATTGTGGATTGTGCCAGAATGGTCTGTTTCTTTGATTTCCAAGATACAGCTCCTCCGGCTATACTAAATATATAACCACTAGTAGCTTTGGAATCATCCGATAAGGTGTTCCAATCTACATCACTATACCCTTCTAGTACAGCAGGAAATTTCTGATAGTGTAGGCCGAGGTCCATTGTCCTTTTAAGGTACCTCATTACTCGCTCAATAGCTTACCAATGTTCGTTACTCGGCCTACTTGTAAATCTGCACAACAATCCTACGACATATGCAATGTCGGGTCTAGTACAATCAGTGGCATACCTAAGACTGCCAATGATGCTCGCATATTCTGCTTGTTTGACACTTTCTCCAGTGTTCTTAAACAGTTTCACACTTGGATCATACGGAGTGCATGCAGGTTTACAATCAAAGTATTTATATTTCTTTAAGATCTTCTCCACATAGTGAGATTGATCCAAAGAAATTCCTTGTTCGGATCTCGTGATCTTGATTGCTTCTCCGAGGTCTTTCATATTAAAGTTGTTGCATAACAATGATTTCATATCATTAATGGCCTCAATGTTTGATCCAAATATAAGTAGATCGTCTACATATAGACATATGATAGTACAAATGCGATTCTCAGATTTGTAATAAACGCACTTGTCACTTTCATTCACTTTGTACCCATTAATTATCATTAAGTTATCAAACTTTTCATGCCATTGTTTAGGGGCTTGTTTTAGTCCATACAGAGACTTATCTAACTTACAGACCTTGCTTTCTTGTCCTTGGATCACAAACCCTTTTGGTTGTTCCATATAGATTTCTTCTTCTAAGTCACTGTTTAAAAAAGCTGTTTTAACATCCATTTGGTGTACTATTAAGTTATAAATTGTTGCTACTGAAATGAGTACCCTAATGGATGTAATTCTAGTGACCGGAGAAAAGGTGTCGAAGAAATCTATATTTTCTCTTTGTCTAAAACCCTTGGCTACAAGGCGAGCCTTGTATTTCTCAATCGTTCCATCAGGTTTTAGTTTCTTTTTTAAAACCCATTTACAACCAATTGGTTTGCAACCCGGGGGTAATTCTACTAAGTGCCAGGTCTTGTTAGATTCTAGAGAATCTATCTCATCATTAATGGCTTCTTGCCATAAGTCTGCATCCATAGATGACAGTGCTTCTTGAAGATTTATTGGATCTTCTTCTACATTATAGGCCGCATAATCGAGCCCATAGTCTTTAGCAACTCTTGCTATTTTACTTCTTCGAAGTTCTGTTCTACATTGTCGCTGCTTTCAGTGCTTTTCATCACAGGAATGTGACTCGATTGTGTGCCCCCACTATTTCTCGATTTGAAAGGAAATTTGTCTTCATAGAATTCAACATCGTTTGATTCTATGATTACTCTGGCATTTAGGTCATAAAACCTGTATGCCTTACTGTTTGCTGCATACCCAATGAATACGCATTCATAGGCTCTACTAGCGAGTTTAACTCGTTTCGGATCCGGAATTCTGACATAAGCCAGACAGCCCCAAGTTCTCAAATAAGACAAATTTGGTTGTCTTTTCTTTAATATCTCATAAGGTGAGATCTTACTTTTTGACTTGGGAACTTTATTCAGGACATAGCAGACAGTGAATAAAATTTCCCCCCACCAGTGAGGTGCAACACCAGAATTTAACATGATTGCGACTACAAGTTCAGTAAGAGTCCTATTCTTTCTTTCTGCTTTACCATTCATTTCAGGAGAGTATGGAGCATTCGTTTCATGTATAATACCATGTTCAACAAAAAAATCTTTAAACAAGCCAGAGTCATATTCGGTTCCCCTATCACTGCGAAGTCTCTTAATCTTCTTGTTAAATTGATTCTCTATTTCAGTTACATACACCTTAAACATGTCAAGCGCTTCACTTTTATTCTTCATTAGATATACATAAGTATAATCAGAGCAATCGTCAATAAAAGTGATAAAATAACGTTTATTATTTCTAGTTAAACTTCCATCTAATTCACATATATCAGAGTGTATAAGATCTAAGGGATCGGATTCTTTTATAATTGATTTATGTGAAGTCTTTGTTATTTTAGCTTGACTGCAAGATTCACATTTATTGGAATCATTAACGTTTAGTTTAGGGATTAGGCCTATGTTTCTTGCATTAGAAATGATTCGTTTATTAACGTGACAAAGTCTACCATGCCAAATATTAAAGTCACACAAAGAGTAAACAGAAGGGGAAATTTTATTCAAATCAACATTCAACTTAAACATGCCATCAGTGGTGTACCCTTTTCCAACAAAAATACCATTCTTAGTGATGGTGTACAAATCTGCCCCTAAAGTTTGACTAAACCCAGCCTTATTCAAAAGAAAACCAGAAACAAGATTCTTCCTAATTTCAGGAACATGCATGACGTCCTTCAAGATCAAAGTCTTTCCTGAAGTGAACTTCAGCTCAACATCTCCAATTCCAGCAACATTAGTGGTGTGAGCGTCTCCCAACAACACTTTCTTATCTTCAGCATTCATGTATGTCTTGAACATAGCACGATCATAGCAGACATGACGAGTGGTGCCAGTGTCTATCCACCAGCCATCACTTCCACCAACCATGTTGATTTCAGTGATCATGGCAATGAGTTTCTCATCAGTCAGGTTAACCTGAGCATTTGAGCCAGCTGCAGGTTTAGGCCTGCTCCTACATTTCTTTGCCATATGGCCCGGTTTTCCACAATTGTAGCAAGAGAAAACCGGAGCATCATTTCTTTGAGGTGGTGGTTGTTGCCTAGCAAATGGAGCCGATGGGGCCCTAGAGGGATTCCCATTCTTAGTTCGGTTCATAGCATTGCGGTTCTGATTCTTTAAAGGTTTGCCCGTAGGCTTCAGAACCGCACCGAATTTCTTTTTGTTGTTAGACACAACTAAGACTTCTTCTTTCTGATCTTGTTTCCGAGCCTCTTCTTCAATTCGGAGGCGAGTAATCAGAATCTCTATTGATGATTCTGTTGTTTTGTGACGAAGCACATTTTTGAAATCTTTCCAACCAGGGGGCAGTTTGTCAATAATTACAGCAATTTGAAATTGTTCATTGAGGGGCATACCTTCTGTAATAATCTCATGAGCAATCTTCTGAATTTCGTGGCTTTGAGCTTCCACCGACTTCTCATCCACCATCTTGTAGTTCAAGTAGCGGCTGACAGCATATTTCTTCGCACCTGCTTCTTCAGTATCATATTTTCTTTGTAGAGCCTCCCATACCTGTTTAGCAGTCCTGTAGTTACTGTAGTAGTCGTACAGATCATCAGCAAGGCTGTTCAGAATGTGATTTTTGCACAGATAATCATTCTCGTCCATAAGGAGATTTCTTTTCGGAGTTGTAGATCATCTGCTACAGCCTTAGCTTTTGCAGCATCTGAGTCAGGCGTTTTGGAAGTCCCGTCTAAATCTGCAATCGATTTACCATTAGGTAGTTCAGATGATGCAGAAGGGACAACCGGGATATCCTCAATCAGAACGTGGGCAACCTTTTTCAGAGTTAAGAAAAACTTCATCTTAGCTTGCCAACGTTTGAAATTGGAACCCTCAAACCTGAAAGGTTTGTCAGAGACCGAAGCGGCCGCAGTAGTACAGTTAATTTCCTCAGTTGCCATGGCAGTTATTAAAGCGTCTTAAAATTGTTGGTTTCGGATTTGAAAAATTTAGTTTGGCACAAGGAAATTATAGGGACGAGTCGCGTACTAGGTCGCTTTCTTTAAGACGTTTCGCCGTACTGCCAAAATATGCAAAGCAGTCGATTTACGACGACGACTCCAGGATAAAACAGCCCGTTCAAAATGTTACGATTATCAGTTGCACACTGATAAATCGCTCTTAGAAATACACCTTTCTCAGTGACAGTATCTGGCGAAAATAGCCAGTCAAGAAAAGAAATTTTGTAGATGAAGAGAATAAGGGAGAGAAGAAGAAATTCAAAATTCGTGTGAATTTATGAAATCCGGAGCGCCAAATACTGAACTTCTACTATGTATTTATAGGCCGCTAGTAAAATTGAGTGGGGAGAAAAACGTGGGAGTGGAGAAAATAGTGGAGGACTGGATCTAGTCAATAGTGACCAATTATTTTCTTAATTAATTAATATTATTATTAATTAATTTTCCACCAAATTATATTAATTAATTAATAATAATTAAATTCCAATATTTCAATTCCCTCCAATGTGGGACTAAATGAATCTTTTCAAATTCACTTTCTAATTCCCATTAATATAATTCCAACAGTAAAAATAAACTTGGTAGAAATATATGATTTAACTTTGTCAAAATGGAACATGCATAACCAATATAATCAAACATTAACTTATCTTCTTCATGCACATCACTGTGTGTTAGATTCACAACTGTAACTCCAAACAGATTTTTAAAGGAAATAGCAGTATATTCTTACAAAGTTCCTATAAAGACAACTTGTAAGAATTAGCAGTATAGTTTTACAAAGTTCCTATAAAGACAACTTGTAAGAATTAGCAGTATATTTTTCCAAAGTTCCTATAAAAACAAATATAAATAGATGCATGAGTGACCCTAACAAAATGAAAGCCTTAAAAATCCAGAATACTTACTTGAGAAATCCTTGAACAATTACAAAATCCTGAAAAAATAAATTAAATCCAAAATATTAGCATACAATTACATTATAAAGAAATTACAAATAATATTATCAGTTCAATCAAAGAAATTATTAAAACTCAAATGATAAAAAAAATTTAAGTTATCAGATCGCTCAGTGATAAATTTTTTTTTACCAAATTAAATTATCAGATCGTTCAGTGATAATTTTTTTTTATACCAAAACTTATAATACTGCTTTACAATTACTCCTTAATAGTGAGTCTGTGGTGAATGTCACAGTGGATGTCATAACCTTGACAGTAATATCCATCGTGTGGTAAGCCAGAATTTCACCAGGGAACAATTTTAATCGAGAATTGAAAAGTAAGACCAGCTGCCATACTTCAAATTGCTTGGTTACTATTTTTCGGTCATGGTAAGTTTTAACTAGATCTTTGTACATCCTGTTGGAGTCATACGCTTGGAGGCACATTTCCTCCATTTCGTGCAATTGAACCTTTCATTTTTCTCCGCTTAGACTTGGCTCAAAATTCAGAAGTTTTAAGGCCTAAAATGCCTTATGTTCCAATTCTACCGGCAAATGGAAATTCTTACCATAGACCACTTTAAAAGGTGTGAGACCAATCAGGGCCTTAAAGGTTGTCCGATAAGCCCACAAAGCATCATCAAGCTTGTTTTCCCAATCTTTTCTAGAGCTCGACACCGTTTTCTCCAGAATCTTTTTAATTTCTCGATTCGACACCTCCGCTTACCTATTAGCTTGTGGATGGTATGGTGTCGCAACTTTGTGTTTTACACAGTACTGCTCCAAGGATTTTTCTAGCTGAGTGTTGCAAAAGTGGGATGCTCTGTCACTTATCAACACTCTCGGAGTACCGAATCGAGTAAAAATGTTTTTCTTTAAAAAATTTATCACAACTTTTCCATCTATTTTAGCACATGCTATTGCTTCAACCCATTTGGATACATAGTCAACCGCGACCAAAATATACTCATTTGAAAAAGACGATGGAAATGGGCCAACAAAGTCTATGCCCCAACAATCAAACACTTCAACTTCCGACATGCTTTGTAACAGAATTTCATTATGTTTTGAAATTTCGCCACTCCTTTGGCATTTGTCACAATGTTTTGTATGCACATGCACATATTTGAACAAAGAAGGCCAATAAAAGCCCGATTTGAGGACTTTCGTTGCCATTCTCGTATCATTGAAATGCCCTATATTCAGAGAGTTGTGGTAATGCCAAATTATATGATTAGCCTCTTCTTTTGACGTAGACCTTCTCAAAATGTTATCGACACTAAGTTTAAACAAATGTGGCTTATCCCATACAAAATATTTGGCATCAGACAAAAATTTATTTTTTTGGTTACTCGTTAGACCTTCTGGTATCAATCCGATGACTTTGTGGTTTGTCATGTCGGCGAACCAAGGTCTAACTTGTATCATATACAACTTTTCATCTGGAAATTTTTCCTTGACTTCAATTTCATGTTTTGTCACCTCAATATTAACAAGGCGAGATAAGTGATCCGTCACCAAATTCTCGAATCCCTTTTTGTCACGAATTTCCAAATCAAATTCTTGTAACAAAAGGACCTAACAAATTAGCCTTTGCTTTTAGTCCGGCTTGGTGAGCAAATATTTAATCGCCACATGATCCGTGTAGACCACACCTTTAGACCCGATCAAATATAACTGAAAATTCTCCAATGCATACATTATCGCAAGCAACTCTTTTTCAGTTGTTGCATAGTTTACCTGAGCTTCATTCAAAACTTTGCTTGCGAAGTGTATGGCATGGAAAATTTTCATTCTACGTTGACCCAATGCCACACCTATCGCATAATCACTCGCGCCACACATGAGTTCAAAATCCACTTTCCAATTGGGAGCAATGACTATGGGTGCGGTAGTCAAACTTTGTTTTAAAGAATTAAAAGTTATCATGCAAGATTCATTAAATTCAAAGGACTTATCTTTGTTGAGCAAATTGCTCAAAGACTTTGTGATTTTTGTAAAGTCCTTGATAAATCTCCGATAGAACCCCGCATGAATAAGGAAGCTCCTTATACCTTTTACATTCAATGGAGGCGAAATTTTTTCAATAACGTCCACTTTGGCTTGATCCACTTCAAGGCCCTTTGAAGAAACTTTGTGACCGCGCACAATTCCTTCGGTTACCATGAAATTGCATTTTTCCCAATTAAGCACCAAATTGGTTTCCACACACCATAAAAACATAATAGACTATAGTAGATGTAAAATTAATTATATTTAATTTTTCTACTCCATCAGAAAATTTTAGGTTTTTTCCCAATAAAAAACAAAGTTAGGAGATTATAATCCATGAGATATATTTTATATAAAATAGGTAATAATTAAAATAACTTACAAAGCTAGAACTTATTTATATTTACCATTTTCATATTGAATAATGGTAAATTAGATGTAAATATATTCAATATGTTTCTTCTCCATCACCAAATTTCATGTTTCTTCGTCACTTAGCCACAGAGTTAAAAGACTATAAATAAATGACAAATAAATTACAACTACATGGGTAATCACTAAAATGAAATATTTAAGCTCAATGTTATTTGTATTCAATATAATCACATTGTATTATGGTATAATAGATGTAAACAATTTCTATATTTTTCTTCTTCCCCATCACCAAAATTTTGGTTTCATCACCTCTAAGAAACTAAGTTAAGAGAGTACAAATGAATGACCCATAATTTATGCATATTATATTGTTCTCAAATATGGTTAACAGGTCACTAAAACAAATTACTAAAACTTCTACTGATAAAAAAAAATTAGGTTAACATGTTACCCAATGATAGATCCAAAATCATAATCAAAATCTATGGCTCTTAAATGAGGTTAAGATGATGCTCTCAATAATGTTTTGTTACTTCAAGAATAAAGAGAAGAAGAAGACGAAGAACAAAAAGAGAGAAAGAGAGAGAACACTTATAGAGAGTGAGAGATAACACTTAAAAACAATGACAGCGGCGAGCAAATATGGCGATGGAGGCAAGGCAGTGGAGGCAACAAAGAGAGAGGGTAGCGGATCTATGAGAAATTAAACGCGTGAGGGAAAGGTGAGAGGTCGCAGGCTGAAAAATTGGAAACGATGAAAAACGAGATTGAGAGAAAAGAGACAGACATATCATATAAACTCCATATGCTTATTCTTCTTGGAAGGCACCACTCTCTTCATCAACTCAGGGGGAACTTCCCTCCAGCGTGGTTCATTTAAATCACCGTCCTTAGACCTTCCACTATCCCCATTTTCTTCAACAATCCATTAACCGTAAACCGCCCTCTTTCACTTCTGGCCATGATACAAATCCTCCATTCATCTCCTTCACTTCTCATTCCATAACCCTTTTGACACAGTAAAGAAGAGGAAACTCGTTAGAAACCAAACCGTTCATCCACTCAGAATCTCAAAAAGGAAGAAGAGAAACAACATAAAGGTGACAAAGCGAATACCTGCAGATTACCATCGCCGAGCCACCACGTGTGATTTCGGTATGTTTCCTATAAGTCTTCATTCTATTTGTTAACTTTTATTTGAGAGTATCCACGAATCCACAATTTGACACCAGATGAAAACCTCTCTTAAAGATCGACGCAATAAACTCACAAGCAGAAACATAGAAATGGGGCAGATTGAGAGAGAGTTCGAGCGAGGGTAGCGGATCTGTGAGAAATTAAACGTGTGAGGGAAAGGTGAGAGGCCGTGAGCTGAAAAATTGGAAACAACGAAAACGAGCATTTAAATGCATGCGTCAACCGCTTCTCTGCATGCGTCGATGCATACTGTTTGAATTTTCAGAAATGCAAAAAATTTAAATGTGTGCGTCGACCATTGCCCTGTGGCGGTCGACTCATGCAAGCAAAATTTGCATATTTTAATTTTTATGCACATATGAGCAACAATTGATGCATAAATACAATGCCACACTACTTATCAAGCAATCAAACAGACATGATACATATAATAAGTCATATTGACAATATTTATCATGTGATACAACTTTTAAACATGAGAAATTAGAGAGAGAGAGAGAGAGAGAGAGAGAGAGAGAGAGAGAGAGAGAGAGAGAGAGAGAGAGAGAGAGAGAGAGAGAGAGAGAGAGAGAGAGAGAGAGAGAGAGAGAGAGAGAGAGAGAGAGAGAGAAAGAAAGGAACAACATCACCTTTATGCCAAAGGTAGCTTGATGAACTATACAAATGTACTTATAATAACCTTGATATGTTAGATGTACTATAATATAATCATAATTGAATAAAAGATGTGCAAACAATATCATGACACAACGATCAGAAATATCGAGAATGCAAAGTTCTCATCGGATGTGGAAGAAATGTTCAGTGGCTAGCGGTTTTGTAAAGATGTCAGCCAGCTGATTTGTAGTGTCAACATGTTCGAACACAACATCACCTTTCTCCACATGATCCCTGAGAAAATGGTGTCGAATTTCGATTTGTTTGGTGCGTGAATGCAACACAAGATTTTTGGTAAGATTAATAGCACTTGTATTGTCACAAAAGATAGGAACACGTTCAAGTTTGAGATTAAAATCCAACAATTGTTGCTTAAGCCATAAGACTTGAGCACAACAACTGCCGGCAGCAACGTATTCTGCTTCGACGGTTGACAAAGCAACAGAAACTTGCTTCTTACTATGGCAACTAACCAAAGAATTTGAAAATAGGTCACAAGTGCCACTAGTGCTTTTCCTATTCGATTTGCACATGGCAAAATCGGAATCGGAGAAACCTACCAACGAGTAATCATTTCCTTTGGAATACCATAGCCTATACTTCGGAGTACCTGATAGGTATCGAAGAATGCGCTTAACAACTTTTAAATGGGATTCCTTGGGACATGATTGATATCGTGCACACATGTAAACACTAAACATAATATCGGGTCTAGAGGCGGTAAGATAAAAAAGTGAGCCAATCATACCTCGATATCTTTTTACCTCTACGTCCTTACCACTTTAATCTTTATTCAAGTTTGCGCATGTAGGCATAGGTGTATATATGGCTTTTGAATTTGCCATGTCAAATCTCTTGAGAAGTTCCAAACAATACTTCGTTTGGCTCACAAATGTTCCTTCTTCTCGCTGTTTCATTTGCAATCCGAGAAAGTATGTGAGCTCCCCCATCATACTCATCTCGAACTCACCCTGCATAAGGTTAGAAAACTCTCTCACGAGATTCATGTTATTTGACCCAAATATAATATCATCAACATAAATTTGTACCAATATCAAGTGTTTTACTTGACGCTTAATGAAGAGGGTTGTGTCCACTTTGCCTCTCGAATACCCTTTATCAAGTAAGAACTTGCTTAGGCGCTCATACCAAGCTCTAGGAGCTTGCTTGAGTCCATACAAGGCTCTTTTTAGTTTGTAAACATGATCGGGATATTCGTGAGACTCAAAACCCGGAGGTTGTGCAACATAAACTTCTTCATTAATGTATCTGTTAAGGAATGCACTCTTAACATCCATTTGAAATAACTTAAAGTTTTTTGCACATGCGATGGAAATTAAAAGGCGTATAGCCTCGAGTCGGGCAACCGGCGCATAAGTTTCCTCATGGTTGATGCCTTCCTCTTGGTTATACCCTTGTGCGACTAAACGCGCCTTGTTTCGAGTTATTACCCTGTTTTCGTCCAACTTGTTCCTAAACACCCATCAGGTGCCGATTACTCGATGTCCTCGCAGAGGAGGGACAAGGTCCCAAACCTCATTTCTAGTGAACTAATTAAGTTCCTCTTGCATTGACAAAAACCAATGTTCATCGAGTAAGGCGTCTTTAGGGTTTTTAGGTTCCATTTGTGAAACAAAAGCGAAGTGATAACATAAACTACTTATCTTAGAACGGGTTGTAACACCTTTTGATATATCTTCAAGAATTTCGTCAATTGGATGGTCTTTGGAAGACTTCCAAGCTGGAGGGAGATCATAGTTTGTTGATGGATGAACTTCCTCGGTTTCCTCATGGCGGACATCTTTCTCCTCCTCAACTTTTCCTTGATCGGGTTGATCAGTTCCCGGCTCGGCACGTTTGAGTATGTCTTCAGTAGATGTACTTGTACCATGAAGAACACTACCTTTTCCGACATTTCTCGGATAAGATTCATCAAATGTTACATGCATTAATTCTTCAACAGTAAGTAATCTCTTATTATAGATTCTATAAGCTTTACTTGACCGAGAGTATCCGAGGAAGATACCTTCGTCAGCCTTGGAATCAAATTTGCCCAAGTTTTCCTTTCCATTATTCAGCATAAAACATTTACAACCAAAAACATGCAAGTGAGATACATTTGACTTACGCCCTTTTAAAAGCTCATACGGTGTTTTGTTTAGAATGGGGCGGATGAGCACCCTATTCAAAACATAACATGCTGTACTAATGGCGTCGGCCCAAAAATATTTCGATAAGCCACTTTCATTGATCATTGTTCTTCCCAATTCTTCTAAAATACGATTTTTGCGCTCCATAACCCCATTTTGTTGAGGAGTACGTGGAGCGGAGAAGTTGTGATCAATTCCATGATTACCGCAATATTCTTCAAATAAATGGTTTTCAAACTCACCTATATGGTCACTTCTAATTGAGACAATGTTTGTGCTTAATTTATTTTGGGAAAGCTTAGCAAATCTCTAAAAGGCGGCGAATGTATCACTCTTGCTAGCTAAAAATATAGTCCAAGAAAATCTAGAGAAGTCATCCACTATTACAAAACCGTAATAGTTTCCACTTAGGCTTTTAATTCTAGATGGCCCAAATAAGTTCATATGGAGAAGCTCGAGAGGTCTCTTAGTTGAAACAATATTTTTGGATTTAAAAGAGATCCTCGTTTGCTTTCTCATTTGGCAAGCATCACAAAGGTGATCCTTGTCGCTACTGTGAAAAACGAGGCCGACAATGACAGAAGAGTCGCCACCGTGCGTTATTTATCCCAAGAGAGGGAAAGGAAACGCTCAAAGAAAACTAACGAAAAGAGGGATAAGATTGGTCATCGCAACCAAATCTCGGGTTCGGGAGTCGGTTACGCAAGGGGAAGGTATTAGCACCCCTCACGTTCGTCGTACTCGACAGGATCCACGCTTGTTGTCTATCTAAAAAAGGTTGATTGAAACTATCTATCTAAAGGCTTAGGGGCAAAAGAAAAGAAAAGAGACTCGGCAAAACAACGACATTTTGTGCCTACGTATCTCATCTGGAATGAGAAGTTAGAGTTAATGTAGTTCGGCTAACTACCGGTGAAAGTGGGGAAGGTTGCTCGCCAAGACATCGCATCTTGTGCCTACGTATCCTCGTCTAGTACGAGAAATCAAAGAAAATGTACTTCGGGCTAACAAGAACCCGGTTGACTCAAAAGGTTTTACTCGAGTAGGGTTAAAAAAAACTGTCTGAACAACCTGTGTTCCGTTTTATCCCGAACTACGTTAGCTCTGATTTTCTCTGATGGGAAATACGTAGGCATAGGATGCGACGTCCTAGCGAGCCACCTTCCACCCTTTCACCCGTAGTTAGTCGAACTACGTCGGCTCTGATTTTCTCTGATGAGAATACGTAGGCCCAAAGCGCGACGCTTTGTCGAGTCCTTTTCCTTTCTTTTTAGTTTAGTTTTGTTTTAAACCAGCCTTGATAGGTAGATTAGATTAACAATCCATCCAGACAACTAACAAGCGTGGATCCCATCGAGTACGATGGACGTGAGGGGTGCTAATACCTTCCCCTTGCGTAACCGACTCCCGAACCCTAAGATTTGGTTGCGATGACCGGTCTTGTCCCGTTTTCGCGAGGTTTTTCCTATTCGTTTCCTTTCCCGCTCGAGGGATAAATAACGAAAGGTGGCGACTCTTGTTGTGCCAGCACCCGATTTTCGCAGTAGCGACACTAATAAAAACTTTTTAAATAATTGCACCAAGTTATCAATTTATTTAATCAATAATAAAATAATTTAGTATTTAATTAACTTCTGGAAATAAATAATAAAAATACTTTACTATTCCATAACCAATATTAATTTGAATTCAACTTTTAATAATATCCATAATAAAATAATCTCTTCACTTAGTTTTTTATAATAAATTAAGATCATCATAGCATTTTATTTAAAACTTAGAATTTAATTCCTATTTAATCCCATCTAAAATCAACATTTTCTTATAATTTTCCTAAAAATCAATATCAACTAAAATCAATCCAGTTAAAATCAATCTCTCGCTTAAAATCGACCAATTAAAATTAACTCACAGTGTAAAACATAACCTAATCGTGCACGCTTACACTTCGTTTCACAATTCACTCTCACACACTTTAGCGCTTTCATGCGTATGTGTATGCTTTACTTATTTGCCCCTTTATTATTTCCACAATTTACTTTACATCAACTTACATTTCGGCATTTACATTATCACATTGCATTCCGTCCAAAGGAAGAACCTACACATGACTTAATACTTGTGTGTATTGCATCTACATATGCATCATTTTCCCCATGATCCTTGATCCCATTCAAGTTGATCTCTATGATAGATCCTACCCCATAAGGAGGACCTTTGGCTTATCTTTACAACATAGAAACAAACACATTCAAAAACAATTATTCAAACACAATAGAGAAATAGATGTTAGTCATCTTAAGCGAGATAGAATCTCCACCCCACAACAATACAATCTCTTACACTTGTGGCGGTTAAATCTCTCTTAAAATGACAATTCATCTCTTCTCCTAAACCCAATCAATCAACTACCCTAAACCCGTAGGAACTTTGACCACATTCAAAGAACTCCTCAAACCCTTTAAGGAGAACTACAAAATACTCTGATTCCATTCCCGCCAGGATATGTAGGCATAAGATGCGATATCTTATCGAGTATACTTAGATATAAAACACTAGGTCTTTTAACCTTAAGCAGATAAACCCTAGCAATAAACAAATATTAAAATAAGAGGTTCCTGTAGAGTACTACAGAAACTTAGGATGCTAGTACCTTCCCTAAGTTTAACCAACCCCCGAACCTAAAACTCTTTAACCTTGCATGTGCATTGCATTGTGGGAATTTCGATCTTTATCCCTTCCTTTGGACAAATCAAAGACCGGTTGCAAATTGAATTAAAGATTCAAACTAATTAATAGTTTGGCATCCAGATTTCACCGCGACAGCTGTCTAAACCTATTTTGCATAGTCGAATTGGGAAGTGGGCACTAGCACTGACTGAATTTGCCTTGACATACTTCCCGCTGAGGGCAATGAAGGGACAAATAGTGGCAGACTTCATTTTCGACCACGCGATGGTCGAATCACCGCTTTTGATGGTCGTCGCGGATCCTTGGAAACTATATTTTGATGGATCAAGTCACAAGAATAGAACGGGCATTTGGATCCTAATAATATTCCCACACGGCTATCCTACTAGATTTAAGTGTAGAGTCGACACAAAATGTTCTAATAATGAGGCAGAGTATGAAGCCTTAACCACTGGCCTTAAGATCCTCAAGGATCTAGGTGCTAAATGGATCAAAGTGAAAGGTAACTCTGAACTGGTGATTAAACAGATCACGCGAGAGTATAAGTGTGTCAAAGAATACCTCGTTGTGTACTCTGCGATGGCGAAACGACTTTTGGATTGCTTTGAGGTTGTTAGTGTTACGCATGTACCCAAGATAGAAAATCAAGAGGTTACAATTTAGCACAAATTGCCTTTGGGTACAAAGTGTCGGCAGAAAACCTGAGAGACTTCATTAAAGTTAAGGAAAAGGTGGTGGCTAAGTTACTACCCATTAGCATCCGACTTGTCAGAGGCCGACGAAATAGACAGCCCAAAGGGGAAAGTAATCGCCAGTTTAGGAAGCTGTGAGGTTTTCGCTATCAGCTATCTGTCCCCATCAGACTAAAGGAAATCAATCGTCGAGTATTTAGAGAGTCCAGTAGGGACGGTTGATTGAAAGACTAAGTATCGAGCCTTAAGTTACGTCTTAATAGGGAATGAGTTGTGTGTAAAGACGCCAGAGGGGGTGCTTCTCAGATGCTTAGGGAACACTGACACATATTTAGCAATTTCAGAAGTCCATAGTGGGACATGTGGAGCTCACCAAGCTGGCCATATAATGGAGTGGCTATTATTTCGACAGGGAATGTATTGGCCAAGTATGCTCAAGGATTGCATAGAATTTTCAAAGGGGTGCCTAGATTGTCAAAGACACGCAAATGTCCAGCACGTACCAGCTAGTGAGTTGCAGTCCATTGTCAAGTCGTGGCCTTTTCATGTGTGGGAATTAGACATTATAGGGGAGATTCGACTAGCCTTGTCGAAATAACAGACATTTATCCTTGTAAGGATAGATTATTTCACAAAGTGAGTAGAGGTCGTGCCCTTGATAAAAGTGGACCAAGACACTGTAATTGAATTCATCCAGAACCACATTCTATACAGATTCGGGGTTCCTGAAACCATCACGGCAAACCAAGGCTTCGTATTCGTTGGCCGGAAGGTGCAAGAATTTGCAGAAGAGACAGGGTTTAAATTGATCACTTCAACACCTTATTATGCTCAGGAAAACAGTCAAATCGAAGTGGCCAACAAGGTGTTAATTGGGCTCATTAAGAAACATGTTTCTAAAAAGCCCAAGAACTGGTATAGGATGTTAGATCATATTATGTGGGCTTGTCGAACGTCTCCTAAGGGGTCGACCAGTTCGACTCTGTTTCGTTTGACTTTCGGTCATGATGTTGTTTTGCTAGCAGAAATTTCTCTACAATCAATTAGAATACAACGTCAGCATGAGATCCCCTCGGATCAATATTTGAGCATGACGCAAGACGAAAATGTAGAAATAGACGAAGAAAGGATGGTGGCATTAGACAGGTTATTACACCAAAAGAAATGCGTGGCCAAAGCGTACAATAAGAAGGTCAAGGAAAGTACCTTTGCAGTTAATAACTATGTATGGAAAACAATTTTTCCAATAGATCGAAGGTTAGGGAAATGGTCACCAAATTGGGAGGCACCGTTCTAGATAACCCAAACATTCAGCAACAATGATATGAGATTCGAGAGATTGGTGAAGACCAACGAGTCATAAGGCTGAATGGGAAAATATTTGAAAAAATATAGACCTGTGTTACAAGAATTCGAATCTAAAATAATGTTCATTGATAATTGGCCTATGGTGGTGGAAGGCCAACACAGTTACAAAATGTCTCCATAATGGAGTTACAACCAGAATATCGATGAAATTTAAAATAATACAGATTATGCAAGGAACTTGGCCTTGAAGCCTTCAAAAAGGTTCCTCTCATGATCCACCCTGTTTTCCAAAAGAAACTTCCTCTGCCGCATTTGATCAATGGTCTTTTTGAGTGCAAGGGCGGTTTCTACATGAGTTATCCCTTGGGATACTTCCTAGTCGATTACCTTATGAGCTGGAAGAGATTCATCGGAATCCAAAGAAGCCTTCTGCTTCTCAACCTCAATAATTTTCCTCTCCAGTTCTGCCAATTGGGCTCTATAGTCAGATATTTGTTGGTCGAGGGCTTGATGTTTGTCAGAACGTTCCTTTTTCGTGGCTTTAAAATTTTTGAGTTTTTTTCTCACAAACAGAACTGAGATACCATGTAACACCCCCTTCTATACCCCAAATAAAACATTTAAGCACATATGCAATTTTCATCAGAGTATGATTTAAAAATACGGTACAGAAGAAGAATACCACATTTTCACCAACAAAATACTCAAACATCTGCTCTATAGAAATATGCAACAGGAAGTAGTTTTTAAAGCAAAGGACTTAATCTTTAAAATCCACCACTCAACTTTTAATTTAAACCGGAAGGAAAAACCATTGAATCATTTCAAAATATTAATTCACATAAACATAAGTCATTCAGTTTAATTCATCATATCAGTTAAGTTACAAAACCACATCAGCTGATACATCACAATGTATCACAAAAGAATTACTATACAAGCCTAACTACCCAGTGTTAC
Source organism: Lathyrus sativus (assembly GCA_963859935.3). Classification (NCBI taxonomy): domain Eukaryota; kingdom Viridiplantae; phylum Streptophyta; class Magnoliopsida; order Fabales; family Fabaceae; genus Lathyrus; species Lathyrus sativus. Next base: position 556,466,000 of record OZ012737.1, read on the forward strand.
ATATCAGAGCAGTCTGACTCAAAAGAATGAAGATAACTTCACAAAAGAACTCCAGCAACCTAATATGCAATGCCTCACAGAGCATTATAAAACAGCAGAAGGGTGAGAAATATTACCATAATAATCAATGCATAAGATTATATATATACAGGTATCGTATACTTTAATTCTACATTTCTCACCACAATTCATTTCATAGTCATATACATCATCTCATACATATTAACAAAACATGTACATTCATCAAGCATATCTCTTCATGCATATCTGATAATCATTTGAAAAACATATCCATTCATGCACATTCTGTAAACATTCAATAACATATTATTCACAAGCATAGTTCATATATCAATGACATTCATGCTATGTGACTCAAACAACTCAATGCAACTCAATGCTATGTGGTACCAACACTCGTTATCATCTTTCGTTTTTTACTTCAAACTGGGTCCACTCTTCTAGACCGATAACCTCAAAAGCCCGTCCTATAAGCTTTCAAACCCACTCTTCTAGGTTTGGGACAAGTCACTAGTTTCCACGAAACTAGCAAGCATTGCCTCTTGACTAAATGATGCATATGCAATCAACCACAATAAATACACTTAAGACCGTTCTCGCATCTTAATCTCATGCATTCAAATAATTCATCTCTTCAAGAATTACATTATGATTTCACACACAACATATATCACAACAATCAAGGTATTCACATCACAATACCAATAATACAATTTCAAGCTATGCACACATATCCACAATATTCTCATGCATACTTATAACATAATTGTACACAACATCAAGCATTCACAAACTCATCAAATAATACACATATAATCATTATTACGTTCTCATGTATTTATAATCGATGCAATTAATACTCACATCACAAAACTAGGATTCACGCCCGAAGGCTACCCACAACATATCTCATCTCAATAGTACATATAATATTCAATTCATATAAGGATTAACCTATTCGAACCAAGCAAACAACCCTCGGATGGAAATCACAGAAAAGAAATAATGATGTCTAGTTCGCCACCATTCGCCTGGCGAAGCCCCTTGGCGAATGCTCGTTGGACCTTCGCCCGACGAACTCTCTAGCAAGCAAAGTCAGTAGCTACTGACTTGGTTCGCTACCCTTCGCTGATGGATTCGCCTGGAGAACCTTCGCTACCCACCTTCGCCTGGCGAACTTGCCAGCGAAGACCACTGGGATTAATTATGGAATTATTCGCTAGCTATTCGCTGGGCTTCGCCCGGCGAAGCTTCGCCTTCATTTGCCTGGCGAGAGCCAGCGAACCTGCGAAGACAGAAGCCTCAAATTTGTCCCCAACTTCCAAACCACCAACATCCGACCGATGTTTCACCAAATCAGTTCAAACAACTTAATCTCACATCACTCGACTATTCTACAGCATTATTTCCAGTTTTTAACCGATTAAACTACGATTCTACCGATTAAATTCAACTTTGCCCTAAAATGAAAATGGTGGAAAACACCCAATAATCCAACCCAAACATACATAATCACATACAATAATCATATAGCAATGTTTCTCACCTTTACCTCGATTAATCGGAGCTTTGAAGTTGGTTCTTGATGATTTTCCCACTTTCCTCTTCTCTTCTCTCTTTCTCTTCTTTCTCCTTCTTTCTCTTTTCTTTCCACAATGTTTCTATCTTTTCTTTTCTTTTCCTCTTTCCTTATATACTCCTTTTATTTTCTTTCCACTCTATTTCCTTCTCAATTTTCTACCAAAATTCCAAATTATTAAAATTAATTCTAATAAATAAATTAATTAACATAATTAATTAGTGAAATTTAGACTGTTACAACCCTCCCCCACTTTAGGAATTTTCGTCCTCGAAAATGTTACCTGATTCAAACAGCTCTGGATAAGACTCTTTCATCTGATTCTCAAGCTCCCAAGTAACATTTCCACCAGCCGGTCCTCCCCACGCGACCTTCACCAAAGCAATCTCTTTACCTCGAAGTTGCTTCAACTTCCGATCCTCTATCCGCATAGGTGATGTCTCCACAGTCAGGTTATCTCTCACATGTACATCATCTACTTGGACTACATGAGATGGGTCCGCAATGTATTTCCTCAACTGAGATACATGGAATACGTCATGGAGATTAGCAAGAGACTGTGGTAAAGCCACACGATATGCCACTTCTCCTATCTTCTGCAAAATCTGATAAGGACCAATGAAACGCGGCGACAACTTACGCGACTTGAATGCCCTACCAACACCCGTCATCGGAGTGACTCGAAGAAACACATGATCTCCCTCTTGAAATTCAAGTTTCTTCCTCCTCTTGTCATGATAACTCTTCTGACGACTCTGAGCAACCCTCATCTTCTCTTGAATCATCTTAATCTTATCAGAAGTCTGCTGGATTATCTCAGGTCCAACAACAGAACTCTCTCCGGACTCAAACCAACACAATGGTGTCCTGCAGCGCCTACCATACAACGCTTCAAACGGTGCCATACCGATACTCGAATGAAAATTGTTGTTGTAAGTAAACTCAATCAAAGGCAAGTAGCTATCCCAAGCTCCTCCCTTTTCCAACACACAAGCTCTCAAAAGATCCTCGAGTGACTGAATCGTCCTCTCCGTCTGACCATCTGTCTGAGGGTGATAAGCTGAACTCAAACGCAACTTTGTACCCAAAGCAATCTTCAAACTCTCCCAAAATCTCGAAGTAAACCTCAGATCTTTATCCGAAGCAATACTCGACGGAATACCATGCAAACTGACAATCCTCTCAATATACAGCTTTGCCAACTTCTCCAACGGGTAATCCATACGCATAGGAATAAAGTGAGCCGATTTAGTCAATCTATCCACAATAACCCAAATAGCCTCAAAATTACTCGGCGTCCTCGGTAAACCCGATACAAAATCCATAGAGATGCTATCCCATTTCCATTCAGGAATAAACAATGGTTTCATCAAACCCGATGGCTTCTGATGCTCAATCTTCGACTTCTGGCAAGTCAAACAAGAATACACAAACTCGTTAATATCCTTTTTCATACGAGGCCACCAAAATATTTTCCTCAAATCTTGATACATTTTAGTAGCACCCGGATGAATACTCATTCCACTACGATGCCCTTCCTCAAGAATACTCTTTTTCAGCTCAACAATATCCGAAACACAAACTCGATCCCAACATCTCATAATACCGTTCTCATCAATCCGAAAATCACCACCTTGGCCTTGGTTGATCAAAGTCAACCGATCAACTAAACTCAAATCAGATTTATGTCCTTTTCGAATTTCATCCAAAATACCACTCGTAAGCTTCAACATTCCAAGCTTAACCCCATAAGAAGTCTTCTCACATACCAAACTCAAATCACGAAATTGCTCAATCAATTCCAACTCTTTTACCATCAACATCAACATATGCAATGATTTCTGGCTCAATGCATCCGCTACCACATTTGCTTTACCTGGATGGTAATTCAAACCAATGTCGTAATCCTTCAAAAATTCTAACCATATTCTTTGTCTTGCATTCAATTCCTTCTAATCAACGAGATACTTCAAACTCTTGTGGTCACTAAACACTTCAAATCTTGCACCAAACAAATAATGCCTCCAAAGTTTCAGCACAAACACAACGGCGGCCAACTCTAAGTCATGCGTCGGATAATTCTTCTCATGCACTTTGAGTTGCCTCGAAGCATAAGCCACAACTTGGTTATTCTGCATCAACACACCTCCCAAACCCATCAAAGAAGCATCACAATACATGACAAACGGTTCTGCCGGATCTGGCAAAATCAACACAAGAGTTGTCGTCAATCATCTCTTAAGTTCCTGAAAACTCGCTTCACACTTGGCATCCCAAACAAAAGCTTGACCCTTCCTAGTCAACTGCGTCAACGACAATGATAACTTAGCAAATCCTTCAATAAATTTCCGGTAATAACCAGCTAGTCCAAGAAAACTTCTGATCTCAAAAACTGATTTCGGAGTCTCCCATTGCGACACCGCTTCAACCTTCGACGGGTCAACCGCAATACCTTTACTAGAAATCACGTGACCAAGGAAACTCACTTCCTTCAACCAAAATTCACACTTAGAAAGTTTCGCAAACAATTGCTTTTCTCTCAACACAGATAACACAATCTTCAGATGCTCGGCATGCTCTTCTTCACTCTTCGAATACACTAGAATATCATCAATGAACACCACCACAAACTTGTCCAAATAAGGATGGAAAATCCTATTCATGTACTCCATGAACACACCTGGTGCATTAGTCACACCAAATGGCATCACAAAATACTCATAGTGTCCATACCTCGTCCTAAAAGCAGTCTTCTGAATATCCTCAGCCTTCACACGAATCTGATGATACCCAGATCTCAGATCTATCATGCTGAACACACTTGCACCTACCAATTGATCCATCAAATCATCAATCCTCGGAAGTGGATACTTATTCTTAATAGTCACTTTGTTCAACTGTCTGTAATCCACACAGAGCCTCATGGAACCTTCCTTCTTCTTAACCAACAACACAGGTGCACCCCACGGTGACACGCTCTGGCGAATAAACCTCTTCTCAAGAAAATCTTCAAGTTGGCTCTTCAACTCTTTCAATTCCGATGCCGACATACGATACGGAGCCATCGATATCGGACTAGTTCCAGGAATCAAATCTATCGAAAACTCCACTTCTCGCTCCGGCGGCAAATCCTTTATCTCATCAGGAAAAAATTCCGGAAAATCTCTAACAATTAGTAAAGCATCAATCCCCTCACTTTCACCAATTCTCAAAGTTGCCATCAGCATAAACATCTTTGCACCATCTAACACTGATTCCTCCACCTGCTTCGCCGTCATAAACAAATCTCTTCCCTCATCCGGTTCGGGAAAAATAACCGTTTTGTCAAAACAGTTAATATACACCCGGTTGAATTCCAACCAATTCATCCCAAGGATGACGTCAAGTTGGTCTAGGTGAAGACACACTAAATCAACTCCAAAATCTTTAACAAAAATGCTCAACGGAGAATTCAAACACACGTACGGTGTAGTTACCGAACCCATAGCAGGAGTATCAATAACCATACCACCACCAATAACAAACATCTCAAGATTCAACCTTCTAACACAATCCAAAGAAATAAAAGAATGCGTAGCTCCGATATCAATTATAGCGATCAAAGGTGTACCATTAATGAAGCACGTACCTCAGATCAATTGATCGTCGCTAGCAGTCTCTGACCCTGATAAAGCGAACACTTTTCCGCTCCCTTGATTCTTCTTCGGCTTATCACACTTGGTACTAATGTGTCCTTGCTCACCACAGTTGTAGCAAGTCACACCCGCACCGCTTCTAGACTCAAGAGCTTTGTGGCCTGGCTTGCCACACTTGAAACACTTCTGTTCAACACTTTTGCATTCGGGAGCACGATGTCCCACTTCACCACAGTTATAACATCTCACTGGAGTAGAAACTCCCCCACTTGGCCTCTTGCTGTAACCAGCTCTTTGTTTTCCTTTGTCCGCATGAGTCACATAAGGTTTCCCTCGGAATTGACCTTTTCTCTTCTTATCATTTAAACTTTTATAGTGGCTAGACCGAGCCCTACTGTCTTCGTCATAAATCCTACTCTTGTTCACCAATTCAGAAAACCACCTGATTTCCTGATATCCAATAGCTTGCTTGATCTCTGGCCTCAAACCGTTCACAAACTTGAGATACTTAGATCTCTCAGCATTAGCAGTATTGTAGTGAGGACAAAATTTGATCAACTCTTCAAATCTTGCCGCATACTTAGCCACTGTTGAATTGCCTTGCTTCAACTCAAGAAATTCAATCTCTTTCTTGCCCCGCACATCCTCTGGAAAATATTTCTCCAGAAATGTCTCTCTGAAAAGATCCCAAGTGATCACAATTTCATCTTCCTCAAATCTTTGGCGAGTATTACCCCACCAGTCCTATGCTTCTTCTTCGAGCATATGAGTCCCAAACTGCACCTTTTCCGCATCTGAGCAATTCATAACTCGAAAAATCTTCTCAATAGCTTTCAACCAAATATGTGCTTTGTCAGGCTCATGGGTTCCCTTGAAAATCGGAGGATTATTCCTTTGGAACCTTCCCAAGGCACGGAACTCATCTTCAGCAACATTCCCCACATTCACATTGGCTGGAGGATTCTGCCCAATCGCTCCTGCCAATCTCGTCAAAGCTTTCGCAATCGCTTCATCGTTCCTCCCTGCAACCATCTTACTAATTCCAACAACAGAACCACGTAAGAACAACCAATATTGATAGTGCAACACACACATATCAAACACACACAGGGAAAAACACTCTAACAACTTGGCCGGACGGACCGACCTGCTCTGATACCACTTAATGTAACACCCCCTTCTATACCCCAAATAAAACATTTAAGCACATATGCAATTTTCATCAAAGTATGATTTAAAAATACGGTACAGAAGAAGAATGCCACATTTTCACCAACAAAATACTCAAACATCTGTTCTATAGAAATATGCAACAAGAAGTAGTTTTTAAAGCAACGGACTTAATCTTTAAAATCCACATCTCAACTTTTAATTTAAAGCGGAAGGTAAAATCATTGAATCATTTCAAAATATTAATTCACATAAACATAAGTCATCCAGTTTAATTCATCATATCAGTTAAGTTACAAAACCACATCAGCTGATACATCACAATGTATCACAAAAGAATTACTATACACGCCTAACTACCCAGTGTTACATATCAGAGCAGTCCGACTCAAAAGAATGAAGATGTCGCTACTGCGAAAATAGGGTGTCGGCAATGACAGAAGAGTCGCCACCTGTCGTTATTTATCCCACACGAAGGGAAAGGAAATGAACGGAGAAACCTCGCGAAAAGGAAAAGACAGGTCGTCGCAACCTAGTCCTGGGTTCGGGAGTCGGTTACGCAAGGGGAAGGTATTAGCACCCCTCACGTCCGTCGTACTCGACGGGATCCACGCTTGATTGTTTGTCTCGTTGGGTTGTTTAACTATCTACCTATCAAGGTTGGTCTGGAAAGAAAAAGAAAAATGACTCGGCAGAACACAGCAGTTCTATGCCTACGTATTCCCGTCTGGAACAAGAAATCAGAGTCAACATAGTTCGGCTAACTACGACCTAAGAAAAGGGGAAGTTTGCTCGCTAAGATATCGCATTTGTGCCTACGTACTTTCACACGGCATGAAAGATCAGAGCAGCCGTAGTTCAGCTAACTACGGGGAGACTATCAAGTACCATAGTGTTGTCATACAAGAATTCATCCTATGATTGAAGCTTGAAAAGGGGTCTACCCTAATGTTATCATGCTTGGATTCAATCCTAGGGTCTATCACAGTTATCCTATCAGGGAAACTGGAAATCCTAAGGGTACATGCAAGGAAGGTATCAACCAACAGCAAAAAGAAATATCAAACAGTAAAGCTATCAAGCTAAAACACATAGATGCACATGATGCAACAATACAAGCAGAAGGAGTCCAACTCAACTTCTAGAGCAAGCAAGGCACAAAGGCCACACACCACACAGTCGTACAGTAAAAAGAAAGCAGAGGGAAACAGTCAACCTCTAATGAATACAAGCAAGGGGAGAAGCTCGACCCTTAAGATGCTCTTAGGCCTAGAATCATCTATATGAAGCCTATTACTAATGCAACACTCCAATCAAGTCACATCAATACAGTAAATCAATCCAGAAAAACCAGACAGTCAAGAAAGCAAAACAACAGCTTCACAGCAAAACCACTCTCTAACAGCAAGACATACAACAAGCTTCAAGTTGTCTTCATGAAAGAATACACCTTCAGGCTTTCATCTTCAGTGGCAAGTATCAACTTGCTCTTCAAGCTTTAACTTCATCAAACACAAGTATCACCTTGTTCCTTTTCATCTTCAAGCTTCATCCTCAAGTACAAGTATCAACTTGTTCTTCTTCATCTTCAAGCTTCAGCTTCAATTGCAATCTTCTAGCAATCTTCTAACAAGGAACTCCATCCTCAAGCAAGATAGAAAGATTCAATACCAAGATCAAGGAAAGATAGGGAGAAGCAAGGTGAAAACCAAAGGTTACCACCTAGGCACTCAACCACCTATCAAAGAAAGGGACCCTCAAAGGTTCTATCAACTTTTGAAGAGCCACACATCCTACCAAAGGAGGGATGAGGCCTTCACAATGAGACCTTGTATCATATGGAGGAATGGAAGCAATCAATACTTTCCATGTTTTATGAAAGAAGAAAATCTATTCTAAAACTCTCCTTAAAAACCCTAATTCTTATAACCTAAACAAAACTAACAAAAGGGAGAGAAATCTTCAAGCCCAAGCTCCATCATGCATTCCACAGTAGCACACACTAGTCCTCAACATCCTCCAAAAGCAAGGGAAGAAAGAACTCCATCCAAGGGAACTATTGAAATCAAACTAGTTGAGTTATCAAGTTAAGATCACCTAAAACCTAGTCTTAAAGTTAATACTAACTAAAATACTAAAACAAATCATAAAATCTTACAAAAATATCTATGGGAACCTATGTCAATCATAACTCTACCATACAAATTCCAGAGATCAAATCCTCACAAAAGACCTAAAACCAAATCCTAGATTACGAAGCACTACACTTAAACCCTAAAAAGGGAACACCTAAAGTTCAATCTAAAAACAGCACCTAACTTCATCACAAAAATGTGAGAAAAATTATATGGGAGCATACATATCTAACCTAATCACAAATCAAATATCAAGCCAAAAATCAATACGAAACGCTCAAACAAAATTCACCAAACAAAAGAGGCAAACAATACAATTTTATTGTCAAATAAAATGTGAAAAATCCAAATAAAATGAAAATGCATGATAAACCTAATCTTTTTATTTCTAAAATTTCTAAATCTATTCATGAATCAGGGTAAAAAAATCTCAGAATTTATTGATCAATTTTCCTATTTTTAATGGATTAAAATCAAACTAGCATGAAATGCACAAAAATAAGAAAAAGAAAAGAAATTAAACAAAAGCGCGTGGTGGATAGTAATGCTGGCTAGTTAAAACAATGGGTTGGGCCCAGAGGGGGGTGCGTGTAGCAAATTCAATACTAAGCCCACTCAGGTACACTAAGTTGAACGTTGCGTTTTGGATGAGGGTATGTGGCAAGCTTCTGAACACAAGATGGGATTACCAGTCAATGGATCCAATGTCTTCATGCAATGCCAGCGCATTAATGAAAACGGTAGCGTTTTGGCCTAGTCAAAGTCAGAATTCCAAAATGAATCGTGGCCGTGGATGGAGTATACAAAGTCAAGTCTTTGACAAGATCCAACGCCTCAAGTGCTTCTTCTTCATTTAAACTCAGATTGGAGGGAAAGACCAGACGGTGGCCCAGGCGGTGGCGCCACCGTCTTCTCCGGCAAGGGGGAAGTTGCAGGTCAACCAAAACCATCAAACCATACATCATCCTTTCCAGAATTTGATGCTGATCAAGGATATCATATTAGAATCATCTAACTCCCTCAGGATTTTCAAACCCGATAGCATTTCTAAATCATACATCAATCTTGATTTTCACCAAAGCTTCAATTATGGACATGGATGTGATCCTCACTTCACACTGATCATCTTGCACTATCTCAATAGCACCAACACTTCAACGATTGCTTAATCTAAGGCTCAACAGAAATCACGTGTCAACGTAATGTGTCTCTAATCATGCAATTCTTGATCTATAATCCAACTACACTTCACCAGGATCCTAACCACCTATGAAACTCTATCTATCTCTTCATAAATTATGCGCAAATTGTGAAAAGTACCAACCTGTCTTTGAGCTCTCAACAAAGGTGGTTCTTGCACTCTTCAGCCTCCACAAAAGTGCAGACTCACTCCAAATTGCTTGATGAAGATGATGGAATACTCAATTGGTCTTGATTTGCTCTTGAATTCAGAATTCGATTCTCACTTGAACCTCTGAAATTTCAACTTCTCTCTCTGCTTCAGCCTTCAATCTTCACCAAAAAAATGAACTGAATGTGATCATGTGCTTATATAGGATGCAACTGAATGATCTAGATCCTTCTCAAAGGTTCAGAATGAGAAATTCAATTCTCAATTTCTCTTCAAAATCTCACTCATGGCAGTCACAATATCTCTTCTCTCCTTTCTTCAGGAACCTTCCCATGTGATCCTTGTGAGTTATTGAACTTGAAGGGTGGGGATTCATCCCTTGTTTCCATCTTGTGGCTTGGATTTGGGATGTTACTTCATCATGAAGTAACAAGGCAAAAGGCCATGATAATGAGCTTAAACCAAAATTCTAATGATGCCATTGTTTCCAAAATTCAATTTCCATTCAAAATGACCTATAAATTTGCATCATTTGCACATGAAATAATTAATTTGAATTTTTGGTCATTTATGCCTTTTAATTCTCCCTTTTCCAAAATTTCTTGAACCAAGTCTCTCCTTGAGCCATTTCAATGCATCCTTGATACATGTTTAAAATTAAAACCCCATTTTGAGCAACTCTCTAGTTGAACAAAATTTCATTTGAGATGTCTAAATTGGTGAAAATGAGCCATAACCAAAAATGACCTATAATCACAACTTCCCAAAATACCCTTGACTTGTCAAAGCCATAACTCAAGTTCCACAAATCCTTTCAAGGACTTCTAGGACTTTTTGGAAATATAAGAGGATAAGGAACAACATTAATGTTGGAAAAAAGTTCATAAGAATAATCCTTCTAGGGGAAAAGTGTCATGCAAGTTGGTTGACTTTCAAGCTCCAAATTCGCATGCCTCAGATGACCTATAACTTGTCAAACTCATAACTTGAGTTATAGAAATCCCCTCAAGGACTTATAGTACTCAAATTAAAGCTAAGTACATCCTCTACAAGTCTCATGACCATATCAAGGTGAGATGGAGCTTGTATTTTGACTTATCTTGCCTTGAAGTTAGCATCAAACTAGGGGATTTCACACTGTCAAGCATAGTAACCCTAGCCCCTACACTTCTCAAACTCCTCAATCATGATGAGTTGATCTTGGAATTATCCATTGGGCATATCAATGAATTAATCCATGCTCACATGGCCTTGAATATAGGTCTCAACCTTCTTCAAACTCAATAGTTGACTTAGGGTTGACCAGACAAACCCTAATTGCTCCAATCTTGGCAAAACTTATCATACTTCACATGATGACTTGACCAAGCTTCAAGATAACTTTTAAGACATCTTATGAGCCCTCTCAAGGCTTCCAGCTCATCTCCCTGGCTTTAGAAGCATCTGAAAAGCTCCCACAACTCTCAAGTTAGGAGGCCCACAATCTTGCATTCAACCCTATCTCTGAGGATCTTCTTACTCATCTGATGAGGACATCAACCCTTGTACCCTATAATAACCTTCTTCAAAGCTCTCAAGCCCTTACTGGCTTTCAATAGATGATCATTCTCTTGATTTCTGCATACATGTCAATGTAATGCCTATGCTAATGCTATAATGAATGCAATGAAACACAAGCTAAGTAAAGAAAGGTTAGGAAAATTTTGGGGTGCAACAAAGATAACTTCACAAAAGAACTCCAACAACCTAATCTGCAATGCCTCATAGAGTATTATAAAACAGCAGAAGGGTGAGAAATATTACCATAATAATCAATGCATAAAATTATATATATATATATATATATATATATATATATATATATATATATATATATATACAAGTATCGTATACTTTAATTCTACATTTTTCACCACAATTCATTTCATAGTCATATACATCATCTCATACATATTAACAAAACATGTACATTCATCAAGCATATCTCTTCATGCATATCTGATAATCATTCGATAAACATATCCATTCATGCACATTCCGTAAACATTCAATAACATATTATTCACAAGCATAGTTCATATATCAATGACATTCATGTTATGTGACTCAAACAACTCAATGAAACTCAATGCTATGTGGTACCAACACTCGTTATCATTTTTTGATTTTTACTTCAAATCGGGTCCACTCTTCTAGACCAATAACCTCAAAAGCCCGTCCTCTAAGCTTTCAAACCCACTCTTCTAGGTTTGGGATAAGTCACTAGTTTCCACGAAACTAGCAAGCATTGCCTCTTGACTAAATGATGCATATGCAATCAACCACAATAAAGCACTTAAGGCCGTTCTCGCATCTTAATCTCATGCATTCAAATAATTCACCTCTTCAAGAATTACATTATGATTGCACACACAACATATATCACAACAATCAAGGTATTCACATTACAATACCAATAATACAATTTCAAGCTATGCACACATATCCACAATGTTCTCATTCATACTTATCACATAATTGTATACAACATCAAGCATTCACAAACTCATCAAATAATACACACATAATCATTATTATGTTCTCATGTATTTATAATCGATGCAATTAATACTCACTTCAAAAAACTAGGATTCACGCCTGAAGGCTACCCACAACATATCTCATCTCAATAGTACATATACTATTCAATTCAATAAGGATTAACCTATTCGAACCAAGCAAACAACCCTCGGATGGAAATCACAGAAAAGAAATAATGATGTTTGGTTCGCCACCATTCGCCTGGCGAAGCCCCTTGGTGAATGCTCGCTGGACCTTCGCCCGGCGAACTCTCTAGCGAGCAAAGTCAGTAGCTACTGACTTGGTTCGCTACCCTTCGCTGATGGATTCGCCTGGCGAACCTTCGCTACCCACCTTCGCCTGGAGAACTTGCCAGCGAAGACCACTGGGATTAATTCTGGAATTATTCGCTAGCTATTCGCTGGGCTTCGCCCGACGAAGCTTCGCCTTCATTCGCCTGGCGAGAGCCAGCGAACCTGCGAAGACAGAAGCCTCAAATCTGTCCCCAACTTCCAAACCACCAACATCCGACCGATGTTTCACCAAATCAGTTCAAACAACTTAATCTCACATCACTCGACTATTCTACAGCATTATTTCCAGTTTTTAACCGATTAAACTATGATTCTACCGATTAAATCCAACTTTGCCCTAAAATGAAAATGGTGGAAAACACTCAATAATCCAACCCAAACATACATAATCGCATACAATGATCAAATAACAATGTTTCTCACCCTTACCTCGATTAATCGGAGCTTTGAAGTTGGTTCTTGATGATTTTCCCACTTTCCTCTTCTCTTCTCTCTTTCTCTTCTTTCTCCTTCTTTCTCTTTTCTTTCCACAATGTTTCTATATTTTCTTTTCTTTTCCTCTTTCCTTATATACTCCTTTTATTTTCTTTCCACTCTATTACCTTCTCAATTTTCTACCAAAATTCCAAATTATTAAAATTAATTCCAATAAATCAATTAATTAACATAATTAGTTAATTAGTGAAATTTGGACTGTTACATACCACTCATGTTTAATTTCATTGATCCTCCCTCTGATTTGGGCGTCAGCCTGCTTACACATCGACCGGTCCTTCGCCAACTGAGTGAAGAAGGCCTTAAACTCAATAAAGTATTTGGCCATAGGGGGAGGCACGTTAAAAATTAAAAGTTCGTCCAGGGTTTTAAAAACATCACAGGCCACAACCAACTCTTTTGCCCCGCGTCTAGAAATTCGTCCTCAAACAGATACATCTTCAATTGTTGAAGTTTGAGTTTGAACAAATCATCCATCTCAGGGTTAAGAGTGACCGTCGAATTAGCATGAGTGTTGTCCACGGTCGACTAGCGAAGTTTGAGAAGAGCCTTCAAGGCTTCTGCTGGATTGAAGTTCTTCATAGCCCGAATTTCTACTGGGGTAGGTATTTTTTCAGCAGAAGGGGCACCTTCGGTTGAACCTCGAGGGGTTGAAGCACCTTCGACAGCGGCTGGGATGATCACCATATTATCTTTTTCACCAATGGCCACATTTTCTCTATTAGACTCAGTTGCGTGATCAACAGAGTTGGTTTGGGCTACTGGATTCTCCTTTATCGATGTCCCATAGAATTCGTCGAGCTTTTGAGGGCTAAATAGAGGTTGGCGTCAGCATGCCACAAGGGAATTGAAAGGTGTTGGTCGAACCTTCCCAGAAAAATGTTGCAGCTAGCAAGAGACAAGGGTTAACCGTGTGGGCATTTCGAGACAACTGGATGGCGTCGAAGATGCCGACCTTCTTCCACTGTTCTTGGCGTTTGTTTTGGACTTTGTTCATCCATGAAAGGTAATCCTTATTGCCTGGGGTGGCCATCGACCGAAAGACACGAGCTTAATGGACTTTGTTTTGGAGTTTTTTTTATGATAATCAATCGCTCAAAAGAGTTGTGCCAAGATGCTAGATCTTAACGGCTCTTATTCGTCCAAATTATTATGAAAGTTGCTTAATGGACAATGAACTCTTGATGATAATAAATCGTTCAAAAGGGTTATGCCAAGATGCTAGATCTTAACTGTCCTTATTTGTCCAAGTTAATTATTAAGTGTTTTAAGAATGAAAGAAAAAAATGAACGACTATCACAAAGTGCGATACTTGAGACTAATCATTCGAGGGTTCTGCTAAAATGCTAGATTCTAATAGTCCTCTTCTTTCATATTTATTTAGAAAAGAGATTTTAACATTGTTTGATTTGATTCATAAAATGATTGAAAATGAATTTTATTTATTTTGAAATGGATTTGAGGATAATTTGAAGATGGTAAAATGTTTGTGGAATCGAATTTGATTATTTACATGTATAAAGATGCGAACCTGGATAAATAAATTATCTAATTAATTGACTAAACAAAATCTAACAAAACAATTAACAATTAAGTAAATAAGATCTAATTAATTTATTGAATAAAAGTTTAAATAATAAAATAAATACTAAAATGATAAACTAAGTCAAAACAAATGTAAAAAAAATAAAAGATAAATATGAGATTTTCTTATTATAACTAAAGTAAGAGTTTAAAATAAATGCTAGAAGATAATGTAAATATATCTAAACTAAAGTTAAAGTAATAAGTTGCAGAATTAACATGGGTTTTATTATAAGCAAAAATATGAATGGCAATAATAAAACTTATACTATAACAAAATTTTATTTATACTCTTCATAAAGATAAAAATATACATATTTAATGTTATGTAAAACTATTTATAAGTTGGACGATGTAAAAATATTTAATGTTATGTAAAACTAATTATAAAAATATAAGAGACTATACAGGGTGGATGCTTAGTTGTTCTTATATAATAATAATAATACAACCATATAATATATGTATATTTAAAATTTTGATATTAATAAATATTTAATATTTATTTACTCATCTTTGTCTTTTGTGTAACTGATCTCATATTTTTTTCTTCAATAAACCAGACATTTTTTCAAATAGGAATTTGTTTCGTCACTACTCAAATCAACTGAAATGATACTTTCAATTTCCAGAGACATTTTCACTAAGAAAAAAGAAGGTTTGAAAAAGGGAAAGAGAGTGAAATGATAGTGTGAAAAAGGTTTGGAAAAGAGAAACCGTTTCTATTTGAGGAAGGAGAGGAAGGTTTGGAAAAGGGAGACCGTTTCTATTTGATGAAGGAGAGTGAAATGATAGTGTGACTCTCCTTTTTCTCACTATTTATATTATAGGTTAGGATTTAGGTGGAGAAAAGAGAGACAAAATTTTCATTAAATAATAAAGTGAAATAAAATAAAAAGCACAAAATGCATATATTTTTTTTTAATATTCTCACAGTCCATATACTGCACATGATACAGTTGAATTTGGAATGGAAAAAGTATATATATACCACTATCATTACATGCTATATATTACAGTATATTGTTTCATGTAGTTATTTAAAAAACTTTCATTCATTGTGAGAGTATTAAGATACTTATATTTTTTCTTATCGAAAAATTGCGGAATTAACATGGGTTTTATTATAAGCAAAAATATGAATTGCAATAAGTAAGTTCTCAGTATGTATTTCTGTTTTCTTTGTAAATATTACACTATAACAAAATTTAATTATACTCTTCATAAAGATAAAAATATACATATTTAATGTTATGTAAAACTATTTATAAGTTGGACGATGTAAAAATATTTAATGTTATGTAAAACTATTTATAAAAATATAAGAGACTATACAGGGTGGATGCTTAGTTGTCCTTATATAATAATAATAATAATAATAATAATAATAATAATAATAATACAACCATAGAAACTGCAGGGAAAAGAGATAATATAATTATCTTATTATTTTCCCCATTACTGGGGACTTCCTCAATCTCCTTAAAAAATTTTAACATTTTTGAAGAAAGCATACTGATTTTTGTCAGTACAAATTCTGCCCTGCAAAATGGGCAAGTAAAATTGATTCTTTGTCTCCCCACCCATTGTGCAATGCACTGAGTACAGTACAAGTGTTGACATTCTAGAATTGCGTCACATTTACCTATATTTAGGCAAATTGGACACGTTGCTTCTGCCTTTTTGTCACACAACACAGCTAGCCTTTGGCCATATTCATGCAAATGTTCATCATTCAAATATTGAAAGTCGATTGGGTAGACTGAGTTCGGTTGAAGTTTTCTGAATAAAAATGAAAACTTGGATTTGGCGCGTTGGTTCCAATTTCTACCTTGCCTACTAATAGTAGTTGTTTGAAATTCAGTTAAATTCACAAAATCTTGGTAATAGGAATGTGTTTCGGCAGTACTCAAATCAACTAAAATAATAGTTTCATTTTCCAAAGACATTTTCACTAAGAAAAAAGGAAGGTTTGGAAAAGGGAAAGAGAGTGAAATGATAGTGTGAAGAAGGTTTGGAAAAGAAAAAGAAGGTTTGGAAAAGGGAAAGAGAGTGAAATGATAGTGTGAAGAAGGTTTGGAAAAGAGAAATCGTTTCTATTTGATGAAGGAGAGGAATGTTTGGAAAAGGGAGGCCGTTTCTATTTGATAAAGGAGAGTGAAATGATAGTGTGACTCTCATTTTTCTCACTATTTATATTCTAGGTTAGAATTTAGGTTGGAAAAAAAGAGACAAAATTTTCATTAAATAATAAAGTGAAATAAAATAAAAAGCACAAAATACATATATTTTTTTTAATATTCTCACCGTCCATATACTGTGCACATGATACAGTTGAATTTGGAATGGAAAAAGTATATATACCACTATCATTACATGCTATATATTACAATATGTTGTTTCATGTAGTTATTTAAAAAACTTTCATTCATTGTGAGAGTATTAAAATACTTGTATGTTTTCTTATCGAAAAATTGCGGAATTAACATGGATTTTATTATAAGGAAAAATATGAATTGCAATAAGTAAGTTCACAGTACGTATTTCTATTTTCTTTGTAAACATTACATAACAAAATTTAATTATACTCTTCATAAAGATAAAAATATACATATTTAATCTTATGTAAAACTATTTATAAGTTGGACGATGTAAAAATATTTAATGTTATGTAAAACTATTTATAAAAATATAAGAGATTATACATGGTGGATGCTTAGTTGCTCTTATATAATAATAATAATAATAATAATAATAATAATAATAATTATTATTATTATTATTATTATTATTATTATTATTATTATTATTATTATTATTATTATTATTATTATTATTATTATTATTATTATAATAATAATAATAATAATAATAATAATAATAATAATAATAATAATAATAATAATAATAATAATACAACCATGTAATATATGTATATTTAAAATTTTGATATTAATAAATATTTAATATTTATTTTACTCATCTTTGTCTTTTGTGTAACTGATCTCATATTTTTTTTCTTCAATAAACCAGACATTTTTTCTTAAAGAAAAGTAACTTGTTTATTGATTTATTTATAAATCCTCTTCAACAACACTCTTCCTCTCCCTATCTTTATATCTCTCAAACTACAATTCAAATCACACCAACATCAAATTGTTGGTGCAAAGGTAGAATAAATGATTAACAGAGAAAAATACTCTATTAAGAGAATGACGGCTACCCACTCACACTTTCATTACAATGATCAATCCTATTTGTAAGCAAAACTAGGGTTACTAAAATAAAGGTAAAATACTAAAATGCCCTCTAACAAACTTATGGGCTAAGAAAGTAGTACAACTAAATATGAATTATTACTAATACCATCACTTAATTCATATTCCAGCAAAACTTGTAACACCAATTTCATCCCTTAGTTTGAGAAATTGATCAGTCTTTGATAGCTTTCGTCAGAACATCTGCCAACTGTTTCTGAGTGTTGCAGTGTACAACTTCTAACACTCCACTCTGAACTTGATGTCTCAAAAAATGATACTTGGTCTCAATATGTTTGCTTCTCCCATGCAACACTGGGTTTCTGGCAAGATTGATTGCAGACTTGTTGTCAATCATCAGCTTCAAAGGTTTGTTTACTTTAATCTTCAGATCCTGCAACAGATTCAGAATCCACACAGCTTGGCATGCGGTAACAGCACCTGCAATGTATTCAGCTTCACAGGTTGATAACGCCACAACAGGTTGCTTCTTGGAACACCAAGAAATTGGAC
Organism: Lathyrus sativus; assembly: GCA_963859935.3. Classification (NCBI taxonomy): domain Eukaryota; kingdom Viridiplantae; phylum Streptophyta; class Magnoliopsida; order Fabales; family Fabaceae; genus Lathyrus; species Lathyrus sativus. The sequence goes on from OZ012737.1 coordinate 556,484,614, forward strand.
CTCCCAGAAATTTGAACAAGTACCCAGAGGTACTTCTTCTGTAAACTCTGTCTTCACACCAATCAGAATCTGAATAACTCTGAAGTTCTGACTCATTCCTTCTTCCAGAAGGAAATAACACTCCATACTTCAGAGTTCCCTTGATATACCTCAGAATCCTGACATCAGCTTGATAATGGGACCACTTAGGTTTACTCATGAACCTACTAACCATCCCAACAGAATAGCAAATATCAGGTCTGGTATTGCACAGATACCTCAGAGAACCAACCAACTGTTTGAAGGTTGTAGCATCCACATCTTCTCCATCAGAGTCAGAATCCAGTTTCTGATTTGTATCTGAAGGTGTGACAACAACCTTACAATTCTTCAGTTCAAACCTCTTCAGTAGTTCTAATTCATACTTGAGCTGATGCAAAATGATACCTTTCTCAGAATATCTGAACTCCATCCCTAGAAAGTATGTCATTTTGCCTAGATCAGTCATTTCGAATTCATTCATCAGAACTTTCTTGAACTTGGCTATCTCTTGTTCAGAACTTCCAGTCAATAGTATATCATCAACATATAAACATACCAGAGTCGTATTGCCTTCAGAAGTATGTTGAACATAGACATCGTACTCCATCTCACATTTCTGAAAGCCTTGCTTCTTGAAAAATGAATCAATCTTCTAATTTCAAGCTCTGGGCGCTTGTTTCAGTCCATATAGAGCTTTGTATAATTTGTACACCATCCCTTCCTGATTCTTTTTCACAAATCCAGGGGGTTGTGACACATAAACTTCTTCTTCTATTGGACCATTCAGAAATGCAGATTTTACATCTAAATGCATCAGAGGCCAATTCCTGTTAGCAGCTATTGCAATCACCATTCTGATTGTTTCATGTCTTGCTACAGGTGCAAACACTTCCGAATAATCCAGCCCAGGTTTCTGTAGAAATCCTCTGGCTACCAACCTTGCTTTATGTTTGCCAATTGAACCATCTGGCTTTAACTTCTGCTTGAAAACCCATCTGACGCTGATGGCTTTCTTGTCTTTTGGAAGCTCTGTCAGCTTCCAAGTCTTGTTTCTCTCTATAGCATCAAGTTCTTCTTTCATGGTCTTTAGCAAGAGATTCTGCTTAAGAGCTTCTTCTGTACTTATGGGTTCAGAATCTACCATCATGACACACTGAATAATTTCTCCTTCAAAGTCTACTTCAGTGTCTTGCAGCATGTCAAATTCTGCATATCTTCTGGGAACGTTTCTTGTTCTTTGTGGTCTCTGAACTTGTTCAGAGTCTTGAGCTTCAGAGTTTCTAGCTTCAGATGATTGATCTCCAGAGCTTTGACCATCTTCAGAGTCTGGCATATTTCCAGAGTCTGAATTGCCACCAAGATCTGGGTTGTCATCAAAGTCTGAATCATCAGAGTCACCTTCATCTTCTGAGTCTTCTTCAGAGTTTGAATCAGTATCAGAGTCAGAGTCAATGTCAGGGTTTACTCCAACTTCAGAAATTCTTAACTTTGACCTTTCTTCAAAAGTTCTAACATCAGAATCAGATTGAGACTTATCCCAATTCCAGACTTCTGATTCCTTCACAATCACATCTCTGCTGAACTCAATTTTATTGGTTTCGGGACTATAGAGCTTGTAACCACCTGTACTGTGGTACCCTATCAGAATCATCACTTTGCTTCTATCATCCAGCTTCTTTCTTCTGGCTTCTGGAACATGTTTATAGCAAACAGAACCAAACACCTTTAGATGACTAACACTTTGCTTATTTCCAGTCCACTTCTATATTGGAACTATTTCCTTCAACTTCTTCGTAGGACATCTGTTGAGTACATACGTTGCAGTGGCAACAGCTTCTCCCCAGAGCTTCTGAGGAAGGTTCTTCTCCTTTAGCATGCTTCTCACCATATAAAGCAGAGTGCGGTTTCTTCTTTCAGCAAGACCATTGTGTTGAGGGGTATAAGGAGCAGTAACCTCATGCTCAATTCCATTCTCCTCACAGAACTTCTGGAACTCTTTGGAGTTATACTCACCTCCACCATCAGTTCTAAGAATCTTCAACTTCTGACCACTCTGATTCTCAGCCTTTATTCTGAACTTCTTGAATTCATCAAACACCTCGTGTTTAAACTTAATAAGGGATACCCATGTCATTCTTTTGAATTCATCAACAAACAAAACAAAGTATTTATTCCCTCCAATTGATGCTACTGGAAATGGACCACACACATCAGAATGTACAACTCCCAAGGCATGTTTTGCTCTTGGAGCAGCTTCTGACGCAAATGGCAATCTTGGTTGTTTTCCTTCCATGCAAACTTTGCATGACTTTTCAGGCTTCTTAATTGCAGGAATTCCATGTACCAATTTCTTTGAATTCAGATGTTTTAAGCTTCTGAAATTCACATGACCAAATCTTTTGTGCCACAACTCACTCTCCTTCTCAGCACTTGTTGCACTAAGACATTCTGAGTCTGCAGTTCTGACATTCACCTTGAATGTTCTATTCCCTCTCTGTTCTGACTCCATAATCAACTTCTGATTACAATCATACAGCTTCAGAAGATTGTCCTTCATGGTAACTGAGAAACCTTTCTCAATTAATTGTCCCACACTCATCAGATTGCTTCTGATGCCAGGTACATACCACACATTTTGATGCCAGGTACATACCACACATTCTGAATCAATGCTACTTTCCAATTTGGCTATCAGACGTTCGTAAGGGAAGTCATCGTTGATAGGCACTGATTCTTGTTTTATGCCTTCTATTCGAGATAAGTGATATGCGACTACGTTCTCGGTTCCCTTCTTATCTTTAATTTCTAAGTCAAACTCTTGTAATAACAGGATCCATCTCAATAATCTAGGTTTGGCATCCTTTTTTGCTTATTAGGTACCTAATGGCAGCGTGGTCTGTATATATGATTATTTTTGCTCCTACTAAGTATGAACAGAATTTGTCAAGTGCAAACACAACTGCTAGAAGTTCCTTTTCAGTTGTGGCGCAGTTCATTTGGGCAGGATCTAAGGTTCTACTGGCGTAGTAGATTGTGTGAAGTTTCTTGTCTTTCCTTTGTCCAAGAACTGCGCCTACAGCATAATCACTCGCATCACACATGATTTCGAATGGTAGTCTCCAGTCGGGAGGTTGCATGATGGGTGCGGTGATAAGGGTTGTTTTTAGTGTTTCGAACGCTTTTAGACAGTCGTTGTTGAAGACGAACTCAGCGTCCTTCATTAACAGGCCGGTCAACGGTTTCGTGATTTTTGAGAAATCCTTTATAAATCTATGGTAGAAACCGGCGTGTCCTAGAAAACTTCGTATTTCTCGTACAGTTTTTGGAGGTTGGAGGTCTTTTATGATTTCTATTTTTGCTTTGTCGACCTCAATTCCTTTATCAGATATTACATGTCCTAGAACTATTCCTTGTCGAACCATGAAATGGCATTTTTCCCATTTTAGGACGAGATTCACTTTCGCACATCTTTCCAGTACCATTTCTAAATGTCATAAGCATTCTTTGAAACTCTGTCCACATACAGAGAAATCGTCCATGAATACTTTCATGATATCGTCTATGAAGTCAGCAAAGATTGCCATCATGCATCTTTGGAATGTTGCTGGAGCGTTGCATAGTCCAAATGGCATTCGGCGGTATGCGAAAGTGCCATAAGGACAAGTGAATGTAGTCTTCTCTTGGTCGTCGGGATGAATGGGAATTTGGAAAAATCCCGAATAACCATCGAGATAGCAAAAATAAGAATATTTGGCCAATCTTTCTAACATTTGGTCTATGAAAGGTAGAAGGAAGTGATCTTTTCGAGTGGCTTTATTAAGCTTCCTGTAGTCAATACACATTCTACTTCCGGTTACAACTCGTTGCGTTATTGATTCGCCTTTTGCGTTCTTTACGACAGTGACTCCTCCTTTTTTAGGTACGACATGAACTGGGCTGACCCATTCGCTGTCGGAGATTGGATAGATAATTCCTGCTTCTAATACTTTTGTCACCTCGTCTTTGACTACTGTGCTTAGGATTGGATTTATTCTTCTCTGATGTTCTCTAGAGGATTTGCAATCTTCTTCTAGTGCAATCCGATGCATGCAGATAGACGGGCTTATGCCTTTAAGGTCGCTTATATTATATCCTAACGCGGTGGGGTATTTCTTTAAGACGTCCAATAGCATTTTTGTTTCGGGTTGTCCAAGATCGGCGTTTACTATTACTGGTCTTTTTAGTTCGGCATCTAGGAATTCATATCTGAGGTTCTTGGGTAAAATTTTGAGTTCTAAAGATGGGTTCTTCGGACCTGGCATATGATCTGGAGTGAGTGCTAAGCTTTCGCTTAGACTGTTGTCTTTGTACGGTCTTTGCCAATTATCGTCTTCGAAGATCTCAGGAATTTGAATTTTCATTATCTCAGAATATGTGGTCTCTTCCTTTTCGAGTTCCTTTATGCATTCGTCAATGACATCTACGAGGTAGCATGTATCATCTATTGCTGGTGCTTGTAGGAACTTGGTGAGGATGAACTCTATCTTTTCTTCTCCTACTTCAAACGTTAGCCTACCTTTCTTCACATCAATGATTGCTCCGGCTGTGGCTAGGAATGGTCTTCCTAAAATAATTGGGGTAACGGAGTCTTCCTTAATATCCATAATTATGAAATCGATTGGAATATAAAACTGTCCTATGCGTACTAGGACGTTTTCCAGTATTCCTACGGGATATTTTACGGATCGATCAGCTAATTGGACAGACATTTTTGTTGGTCTCAAATCACCCATATCAAGCTTTTTGCATATGTATAAAGGCATAACACTGATGCTAGCTCCTAAATCGCATAGAGCTTTGTCTATGACAAATCTTCCGATGACACAGGGTATGGAGAAACTACCTGGGTTTTTTAGTTTAGGCGGCATGTTGTTTTGAATAATAGCGCTGCATTCTGCAGTAAGCATGACTGTTTCGTTATCCTCAATCATTCTCTTATTTGATAGAATTTCCTTAAGGAATTTAGCGTACGAGGGCATCTGAGTGATAGCTTCTGTGAAAGGAATTGTGATATTTAGCTGTTTCAGAAGTTCTACGAATTTCTTGAATTGCCCTGTGGTCTTTGAGTTTATTAATCTTTGAGGATAAGGAATCGGTGGTTTATATGGCGTTGGAGGTACATATGTTTTTTCACTTTCAGTGATAGTGGCCTCCTTCTCATTGTTATCCTTCTCTTTTGATTCAGATTCCTTTTCTACTTGCTTAGTAGATTTTTGCTTCATGGCTGGGTTTTCAGTTCTCGGATCGACCGGTTCGTCCAATTCTTTTCCACTTCTTAATATGACAGCATTTGCTTGACCTTTAGGATTCTGCTCTGGCTATCCAGGAAATGTTCCAGCAGGTGCAGCAGCAGAAGCTTGTTGTTGAGCCACTTGAGATATCTGTGTTTCAAGCATTTTGTTGTGAGTGGCTAAAGCGTCTACTTTGATGGTTAACTGTTTAATCTGCTCGCTAGTGTGTATGTTTTGATTAAGGAAGTCTTTATTTGTTTGAGCTTGGGAAGCAACGAATTTTTCCATCATCAATTCAAGATTTGACTTTCTAGGAGCATTTGGGGCAGCTATGGCTAATTTTTGATATCCTGACGAAGCAACAGGTGCTTGCAATGTGTTATCGTTTTTATAGGAAAAGTTTGGGTGATTTCGCCAGCCTGGGTTGTAGGTATTCGCGTAGGGATTACCTTGGGCGTAGTTCACTTGGTTTAGTGGGACTCCTGTCAATAACGGGCACTCGGGCGCATTATGAGCAACAATTCCACATAACTCGCAGTTTGGAGTGACAGCGGCTACGGTTGCTGGTGGTGTTATAGTTAGATTATCGATCTTTTACGTCAAGGCATCTACCTTAGCATGAAACTTTTCAAGGCTACTGATCTCGTACATCCCACCTTTCGCTGCGGGTTTCTCTGTCGAAGTCCTTTCACCTCTCCATTGGCAATGGTTTTGAGACATGTTCTCGATAAGTCGATAGGCTTCGTTGTATGGCTTATCCATAAGTGCACCGCCTGCGGCGGCGTCTACTATCAGTCTGGTGTTATATAGAAGCCCATTGTAGAAAGTATGTATGGTCACCCAGTCTTCTAGACCGTGGTGAGGGCATGCTCTCATCATATCTTTGAATCTTTCCCATGCTTCGTAGAGAGATTCGGCATCTTTCTGTCGAAATCTGTTAATTTGAGCTCTTAGCATAGCTGTTTTGCTCGGCGGAAAATATCTTGCTAAAAAGACGTTCTTCAACTGCTCTCACGTCGTAACAGAGTTGGATGGCAAGGATTGTAACCATGCCCAAGCTCTATCTCTAAGAGAGAAAGGAAAAAGACGGATTCTTATTGTGTCTGGAGTTACACCATTAGCTTTCACGGTGTCTTCGTATTGCACAAACTTCGTTAAGTGCTCGTTCGGATCATCAGTAGCATTTCCTGAGAACTGATGTTGTTGTATAGTAGACAACAATGATGGTTTCAGCTCGAAATCGTTCCGATCAATAGCTGGGGCAGCAATGCTAGAGTGGGGTTCTCGCTGAGAGGGGGTAGCGTAGTCCTTGAGAGGTCTATTCTGAGGTAATTCAGCAGCCATTGGCTTTTCTTCGGTAGCTTCAGGAGGATAAGCAAGGAGGTCTGGAATATTGTATCTTCGTTGGTATTTGGCATACGTAGAAAACGTTCTAGTTCAACGACTGGAGGATGCAAAAACTCGCCTTGTGAGCGGGTATTTGGCATACAATCAACGAACTAGTAAAAGGGAAAATGAGAATAGTTAACCTAGTCTATACTGCGTAACAGAAGGTTACACTATTGACTAAACGGGTCCTCGACAACGGCGCCAAAAACTTGATCGCGACTTTCTATGTCTAACTGAACTAACTGCAAGTGCACAGTCTAATCGCGTAGTAATAAAAGATATCGATCCCACAAGGACTCGTAATCAAACTAGTGTTTTCAGGTGTTACTATGTTTAGCTAGGTTGGTAAGGTTTTAGGAAATAAAAGCAAAATAAATGCGTAAGTTAAAGGGAGCTAGAAATGTTACTTAAGGGTATGAGAGCTTGAATCGGTATGCAATATTTATTTCTTCGAGGATTCGACGAGTTACCGGCGTATGGGATGTTTTCAAAAATAGTTTAGGAAGAAAATAACGGTTTAAAGACTTCTGCCTCGCGATGGTTGTTGACTTGGGTCATAATTCTAAGGGCCAAATGTACGCTTTCGCTGTCCCATTCGGGGTTAAAACTACTTTTTGAAAACTATTAAATTCTACTCCCTTTTAAAAGGTTGTCGCGGTTTTTAAATGGATCCATATTCATTACTATCTGGTTCTAACCGCAGCTGTCGCTTGTTGGTTGTACCTTTATTAATTTCCCACTGTCGTGGCAAAACTACTTTTAAATAAGTTATCGCTGTCGCGACGAACAATTATTTAGTAAATTAAATTGAAAGTTATGGCCGTAAATATGTTTGAAAAAGAAAATAGTACGCCGGCCATTATCGAATCCCGTCTGAATTTCTATTACATACCGATTACTATAATTTAGCCGGACATGGAATATGGAATAATAGTACGTAGATAAAAGCAGGAAACAATAACATTCATCATACTGGAGAACAAATGTAATTAACGATCATAAATAAAAACCTGTAAATATTCCAATTGGTCTTGGGAAATCCTCCACGATGTCGGCAGGATTAAACCTTCGTTCCAATTAGTAGTACAGAGAACAATTGGGAAAATACAGAACAAAGAAAAATAAAAGAAACGGTAAACAAAAACAGGAAATGGTTTGCTCTGAAGATATTTTGGCAGCACTTCGTGAACGTGAATGCGGCTCCCCTTTCTGGTCTCAGCTTCCTCTTTTTATAGATGGGATTTTCAACAGTTCATTTCTTCAGAAAGTGGAGTTGAGGTCAGAGAAAGTAGGAAGTAGTGGTCCACTCCCTTGGGCTCTTTCAACTTTGGCAAGCACGTGACAAAATCTGAATGTTTAGACATATGACGGTCATCATGGGCCTGTGCCGGTCGTCACCCACGTGACGCTCGTCATGGTTGTGTGACTGTCGGCATGCAGTGGAACTTCGTTTCTGCTGCATTTCTTGTGTATTTCTGCTGTTTTTCTTCTACAATTGTTTGCTTTCTTCATCTTGCTTCTATATGGTCATGAACTTCGATTACCTGCAAAATACTAGACAAACAACGTGAAAGAACCCGAAATCGGAGTGAAAACGGTCATTGATTAGTGGAAATGTATGCCATTTTATATATATGTTTTCGCATTATCACACGTGTAACTCAGAATCTGGAAAGATGGAGTGCACTACTAAATTGACGTTTGAGGTATTGCTTTGAAAATCTAATTTTTCTTGATTTTCCCCCATCTGTCAGATCATAATTAATTTGAAATGATGTTTTTCTCTTTTCATTAAATGCTAAGTGTAAACGTGCTTTGTGTGACCCTTGATGTGCCCTATGTTTTGCTATAAATATCACATTTCACACACATTTCACACATTTCACCTCACAAACATTTATGTATTTTGGTTTGCTCTTTGGCTTCACTTATAACCCTAAACCTAAATCTCTCTCAAAAACTTCATCATCAATGGCATCTTCATCTTCAACTGCTGCTGTTAACTCCACCATTGTTGAGACTTACAAGGAACCTGTACGAACTCTTCTCGCTTCAACTCTAGATCTAGAAGTTCTCTATGAAAACTTCGTAGACTTTTTATCCATTGAAGAAAATGGGTTTGATCTTTCATCGTCCATTAAAGCTCAAGGCTGGGATAAATACTTTGACAGGCTTATGGGTCCTGTTTACCGAACATTAGTGAAGGCATTCTGGATACATGCACAAGTTTGCCCCAAATTCATTCATTCATCTATCCCTGGGAAGGAAATTGTTATCACTGAGAAGCTCATCAGACAGCTTATTGGATATACTGAATCTGATAGAGTCACTAATCTTTCATTTGCTCGTGTGGATCTGGCTAAAGTTTATGAAGAAGTTAGTACATCTGGGCACCCTACAAACAAAGTAAGGGAATTGAAACCTATCTACAGGATCTGGGCAAAGATCTTTATGAGCACCATCTTCCATAGAAAATCATCCAACTCTCCAGATTATGTGAACGCTGAACAACTGTACTTTATGTACTGTCTGAGCAAGGAAACAAAAATAGATCTGCCTTACCTTCTGTTCAGTCATCTTCTGAATCATATAAAAGAGACAAGGGAAGAAGTAAGGGTAAAATCTGGGAAGGTTAGGAATTGGATTCCTATGGGAAGATTGATATCCGACATCCTTACAGAAAATCGTCTTGTGAAGCATCTGACTGATGCTAACTTGATAGATGACTTGTCTTACGTTGTTGGCTCTGCAATAAATGGAAATACTCTGAAACAGATGAAGGTTATTTCAGAGCTTGCTGGGCAACCCAAGAAGATAAACTTTGAAGAAATCAAAAGTAGGAGGATTCCTATTGATGATTTTCGTCTGTTCAGTGTAGATGAACCCAGAGAAATTGTCTTAGCGTTCATTGTTGAATGTCTAAGAGATGGAATTCCTATACCTGCCAATCTGGTATAGAAGGAAGGAGAAGAAATGCCTGATCTTCACAGAGAAAGTCGTAAGAAGAGAAAGGCTGAAGAAGGTTTTGTTTTTAAGAAGAAGAGGAAAGCTTCAGATGCTCCAGAGAAGAAAAAGAAGAAGAAGAAGAAGAAGAAAGTTAGAGTTAATCCTCCAGAGGCTACTATGGATGAAATAAGAGAAACGATCAATCAGGTATTAACATCTGATCCGATACCTACTGTTCACTTACCTCTACCTTCACCTCCACTTTCTCCACCTTCTAGACCTCAACCTTCTGTCTAACAACCATCTGTTCATTTTTCATCTGAACCCTCTCCATCTCAACCAGAACAATATCAACCATCTTCTGTTCCACTTTCATCTGAACCCCCACAACACAAATCACCAGAACATCAACAACCAGAACAATCTGAACAACCTTCTGATACTCAACCACCAGAAGAACCTCAACTATATGAAGAAATTCTTGATATTCAACCTCTTGCTAGGTCTATTGACATTTCTTCTACCTCTGTTCATTCAGCAGAATCTTCTGATTCTGAATCATCTGATTTTGAACCTGCTTGCTTGCAAAAGCATGATTCATACAAACAACCACTTTCTAACCTTGCTCTGAAGTCTAAGATTAACATTTCAGAGTTTCAAACATCAACCTCTGAAGTTCACAATTCAACACTCTCTCCACCTCATTTCATCATCCCACAACCATCTGAACCCCAACCCTCTGAACCACAACCCTCTGAACTCCAACCATCTGAACATTCACCTTCCACTCCAACATCTGTTGACACTCCAACCCCAACACCCTCTGAACAGTCACAACAAGGATCACATGCTGTCGCTTGCGCGAAAATAAGGTGCCGGCATGATAGAAGAGTCGCCACCTTTCGTTATTTATCCCTCAGAGCGGGAAAGGAAACGATCGGAAAAACCTGACGGAAAAGGGTAAGACAAGGTCATCGCAACCATTGTCTGGGTTCGGGAGTCGGTTACGCAAGGGGAAGGTATTAGCACCCCTCACGTCCGTCGTACTCGACGGGATCCTCGCTTGTTTGTTTACTTGGACGGGTTGGTTATAATCTATCTACCTATCAAGGCTGGCTGAAAAAGAAAAGAAAATGACTCGGCAAAGCGTCGCGCTTTATGCCTACGTATTCCCGTCTGGGAATGAGAAATCAGAGTCAACGTAGTTCGGCTAACTACGGGTGAAGGGGGAAAGGTTGCTCGCTAGGATATCGCATCCTATGCCTATGTACTTTCATCTGGTATGAAAGATCAGAGCAAACGTAGTTCGGGTAACTACGGGTTATCTCCTGGAAGAAGTGTTTTTTATTATGTTTGCGATCTCAACCGCACTAGAGACTATGACCTGAGAGTGAATGCGTCGCATGTCACCCAAAGGGTACCGTACTAAACATCCATCCTCAGATGGCTTAAGGCTCGTAGCGTACGAAAGAAATCATTCATGATTATTGTATTTTAAACTGCTTTGAGATGAGAAGAGAGCAGGCCCAACTATGAGGGAGACTATCAAGTCCTACTGTTGTCATGCCATGGATTCATCCTATGGTTGAAGTTTGAACAGGGAACTCCTAGATGTTGTCATGCATAGGTTTCAACCTAAAAGTCTATCATCAAATCCTCATCAGAGGAAATGAGAGTCCTAAGGGATCATGTCAATGATACACCAAAATAGACAAAAGCATCAACTTTAACAGTAAAAGGCATGCAATGCAAGTGAGGGAGGAAATGTGTGTGGGGCTTCAGCCTCCACAAGCTCGTCTCGACCTCAAGCCAGTCATGAAATAACAGTAATCATACTGAAGATAAACAACATGTTATCAAGCAATGAACAAATAAGGGAAATGAAGTGCCATCAGGCAAACAAAACACATGCTTGAGAAAGAAAGAATCTACTCTCTAATCCTAACCCTAACACAGAACCCTGAATCAAATCTAAGCAAAGCCCTAAAGCAAAACCTAACCAAAAGAAATCAATCCCAGTCTTCAAGCTTCAGAACAAGCTTACCAAAGAAAGGGAGCTAAGTAAGCAGACCCATAGTGTCTTCCTCAGGAAAGCACTAGGAGGTGTATACTCAGGAGTCATATCCTATGTGGCTCAACCACTGTGATCAGTTTACATTCCTCCTCAGGAGAAATTAAACTCACAAGCAGGCTCCAACATCACTGGATATTTAGGAAATCCTAGTTGAACTAGTGGAACTAAATGAACAGACTCATAGGACCTTCCTCAGGAAAGTACTAGGAGGCTGACCCTTAGGAGTTGTATCCTATGTGGCTCAACAACTGTGATCAGTTTATATTCCTCCTCAGGAGAAATTAAACTCACAAGTTGGCTCCAACATCATTGGATACTTGAGAAATCCTAGACAAACTAATGGAACTAAGTGAATAGACCCATAGGACCTTCCTCAGGAAAGTACTATGAGGCTTTCACTTAGGAAGCGTATCCCATGTGGCTCAACAACTGTGAATAGTTTGAATTCCCTCCTCAGGAGAGAACCAAACTCACATGAAGGCTCCAACATCATTGGATACTTAAGAAAGAAGTGAGAAGAGAGAAACGAGAGATATCCATGGTGCCTTCCTCAGGAAAGTACCATAAATGTCAATCGTACTCCAGGATCTCAAACCTCACCAAAAGGGGACAAGTTCCTAGACTAGGTTCTCAGCCTATGCATTCTTGCAAGCTCTAATATTATTTACAAGAGTCTATAACACCTACCCTTAATACTCCATATACCCATACCCCAAAATTCAAGTCAAAAATCCTAGAGAAAAAAGGTTATTCACACCTATGTTTATTAAAATCCTAATTTTAACACCTAAAACGTCAATTAAGCTAATTACTAAAAATAATCCTCTAAAAATCCTAATACAAAATCCAGGGAACCTACACATCTATGCTTAATACCACAAAAAAGAATGGGCCAAAAATCAATCAACAAATGCATGAACAAAATTAAACAAAATGATGTACCAAATGTAACACCTAAACTAACCATTTATTTGGAAAATGTGGGAAAAATATCTAATAAAAAATAAAATGCCATTTTTATTTTTTATAATTTTCTAGACATCCTAAAGAAAATAATGCAAAAAGAATCATTCAAAAATATTGAATTTTCATTTTATTATGAATTTTCTAAAATGCATGAAATATGGAGAGAAATTAAAAAGAAGAAAATAAAAAGATAAGAGAGAGGGGTGAGAATAGCATAGGCTCTAGTTCATTTCCAGGTGGGCTCATATTGGTGGGGGTGCGCCTAGTAATAAAGACTAGGCCCAAATTGTTTCAGAAAAAAAAATAAAACAAAAAAACGCTGGGGGGGGGGGGTGCGTTAAGGAAGGATCTCACGTGTGTTATTCAACTTGGGCTTTTGAGGGAGGTGCGGATAGGATTTGAACTAAGGCCCACACGGACACTCACTTAACCTCACTAATTCTTCTTTGATCTAGGCCGTTGGATGGTAGGAAAGAGTCAACAATTCAAATTTAATTAATGGTAGAGATTATCTCTTCTACCTTTGGTTACTTAGGGTTTTATGAAAACAACATCACTCATGAAACTTCCACTCCATCTAGCTCTCTCATCTCTCCACCATTTAACTCGATCCAAAAAACAAAATTGATCCTCTCACTGCCCTCTACACAGCCATGTCCATAGAATTCATTAAGACTCACTCCACAAAGAGTTACAAAGCGCGCAAGGTCTGGTACCATTTGTTTCACATGGATATGCATGGAAATGGAATGGGCTCATATTAACCTAGAATGATCTACATCTTATGAGGATTACACTAAGCTAAAGAACTAAGATTATAGTACACTAAGGCATGAGTTCTTGCTCCCTAAACAGAAACGGCCATACAACAAACTTCAATGGAATGCTCTCATACTCATCACGATTCATCCCTAATTGGTCTCTATCATGTTTACCCTAACAACAAACCTTAACTATGCATAAATAATGAGATTCAAGAGAAAACGCATACCTTGCAAGTGATGATGGCTATGGTGTTTCTTCTCCAATCCAAGCCTTGGTACTTGCTACAAGTGATCTTCAATGGACCTATGTGCTTCTGTTTGCAGTGGTTCTTGATTACACTTCTTGAATCAACCTATCCAACCCTTCATGCAAGTTGGAGTGAAACTTGTGATTTCATGAACCAGCCACGAATTCTCCTTGATTTTTCTTGCCAAATGCTCAATGTTGATTATGGATGATGATGATGATCAGAACTGTAGTGATTGATGGAATTTTAATGGAGTTTGGAATGAAAATGCAATTTTGGAGTGAAGGAATCAAAGTGTAGTATGCAAGCTTGAAAATCTCTAACCCATGCATGGAGTCACTCTATGGCTTATATAGATGAGAATAGAAATGTGTGGAAGTTTGTAGAACCTTCCATGAAGTTTCTAGAACTTCTCATGCAATGATAATTTGAATTTGTCATCTTTAGTAAATCTCATGCTATATCATGTTATACCATGCAATCTCACTCAATTTCTCCTCAAATGATATGGTAAAATGAAAACAAAGCCTTACAAGTCCTTGTGTAGCATTTTCCCATCTTTCCTTTTGATGCCTTAAAGTGCAAGTAACAAATTTACAAAGCAACTCCAATTTTTAAGCCTAAACTCAAAAATGTGGCTAAACCATTGTTTTTAAAATGATGTTTCCAATCAAAATGATATATTGGATGGCCTATTTTGGATTCCTAGATCTTCCAAACCAATTTCCAATTCCAACTTTTTCAACTTATAAGCCATTTACAAGCCATTTGAACCACTTTTAAAAATCCATGCTCTAGGCCTTTTCAATAATTCATGACCTTCTTTAAAGACTTAAAATCACATTTTGAACAACTTTCATGTTTTGAGTTTTTCCATTTGAGGCTTGGAAATAGGAGATATGGCCTTTGCTTAAAATGACCTATAACTGACAAATGACCAAAATACCCCTGTCTTGTTCAAACCATAAGTTGAGTTCCACAAATCCTATCAAGGACTTCTACCACTCAAATTAAAGCTAAGGAGATGCCCTTCTACATTCATGTTGACCAAGAGATCATAGGAATCCTCCTACTAGGGCAAAAGTTGTCTGCAAGTTGGGTAACTTTCAAGGACCCAGATTCACACGCCTCAGCTGACCTGTAATTTGTCAAAACCATAACTTGAGCTCTGTAACTCCTATCAAGGACTTCCACCACTCAAATTAAATCTAAGAACAAGATCTACAACATTCATGTTGTGGGGAAGATGAGATATCAATCACATCTAGAGCTAAAACTGCCTGGAAGATAGGGATCAAATTAGGGTTTTTTCACTGACAATCCTTGGAAACCCTGACTTGAAACTTCTCAAACTCCTCAATCATGATGAGTTGGTCTAGGAATCATCTTTATAACACCTCTATGCCTCATTCCATGATCTCATGGCCCTTGGATTAGGTCTCAACCTTCTCCAAATCTTCAGCCATCCTACGGTTGACCCAGTCAAAACCCTAATTCTACCATCCATGGTTGAATCTTCTGAATTCTTGCATAATGACCTCTCTGGGCTTCCTGATGGCTATCAAGACATCTCATAGGCTTTCTCAAAACATCAAGTTCATTCTCAAAGTATCAGAATCATCTGAGGAGCACCCACAACTCCCAAGCCATAAGTCACACATCCTTGGTTTCAACCCACTCCTCTGGGGATCTCTTGAACTTTCTGATGAAGGTATCAACTTTCAAACACTCAATGAATAAATAATTGTTGGTCAAATTTTGGGGTGCAACAGACGGGATCCGCGCTTAGTTGTTTATCTGACGGGTTGATTATAACTATCTAGCTACAGGCTTAAGGGCAAAGGAAAGAAAAACTAACTCGACAAAGCAACGACGCTTTGTGCCTACGTATCTCATCTGGAATAAGAAGTCAGTGTCAACGTAGTTTGGGAAACTACGACTAAAGGGGAAAGGTTGCTCGCCAAGACATCGCGTCTTGTGCCTACATATTTTTGTCTGGTACGAGAAATCAGAGCAGCTGTAGTTCAGCTAACCTAGAAACACTGATTTGTTCACAGTTTTTAACCGAGTAAGGTTAAACCTTAGTGAAGGTGAGAAAATACTTAGAAGGGGGGTTGAATAAGTATGACAAATAAAACTTAGAATAAAACTCAGAGATTTTTATCCTGGTTTGTTGAACTCAACTACTCCAGTCCACCCTATCAAGAGTGATTTGCCTTTCTCAATCAAGGACTTAATCCACTATTAAATCAACTGATTACAATAGCAACACCTAAGAACAACTGTTCTTAGTCTTCTCAAGAACTACTGATCCTAACTGGATCTTCTTAAGGAACTTTACAATCAAATGTAAAACAAATACAAGTGTTTGAATGCTTATAAAAAGCTATATCACAAACTGTGATTTTTTACTTAAGTTTAAGAACTATGACATAAATATTTCAGCAAAGAGAATATAATGAGATCTTTGAGAGATATTCTTTGTAAGATGATTTGTCAAGATTTTCGTCACTTGAAGAAGATGAAGATGACTTTCTTATATAGGCACAATAGTCCAAGAAGTCTTCATATGTTGGAGGCTGTGTACTGAAAATCCTGTAGCCTTTTTGTCTTCACATCACAGAACCTTTCATAGGAATGGAATGCACAGAGAAATCCTTTTTGTCTGTGTTCTTGTGTCTAGCATAAATAAGGAAAGAGCTGTTGAGCCACGCCAACGGATATCTTTGAAATTCTTCTTCAACAAGTATTTCAGCAAGTAACATCAGAGCCTGCATGATCAGAGTCTTGAGTCATCAGAGTCTTTGATGTTCATCAGAGTTTGCTGAATCAGAGTATTACAACATGTGTGCTTCAGCGTGTAGTTCTATCAGAGCAGAGTCTTCTGGATCAGATCTTCAGTACTTTGCAGTGTGCAGTACTTCTCAGAGTCTTCTGATAAACTATGCTCCTTAACTCTCAGAGTCTTCAATGCTTCAGAGGCTTCTGCTTCAGATTCTTCTGCAGCTTCTGCTTCAGATTCTTCTGTAGGCAGCGCTTAGAGTCTTCTGTAGGAAGCACAATAGTCCAAAAGAGAACAAAAATGAGAGACGAATTACCTTAATTATAATCTATGTTTTAAACCACATTATTAATGATTAATCTAACAATGATTGAAAAGATAAACGTTTGGACGAAAAACTTATAGAAAGATAACAAAAATACTCATAATCTTATCTTATCTTAAAGGAGAGAGTACATTTTTCATGAAATGATGAAAATAACATCTTTCGTTATATATTACTCCATCCGTTCCAAATTATAAGACATTTTGAACATTTCACACGAATTAAGAAACTTAATTATTACTTTATGGGAGAGACAAATTATGTATGACTTTACAATAATGTCACTCATAATTACACGGAAAAGAGAAATTAAAAATGTTGAAAGAATAAATAATAATAAATACTTGAGGATATATTGAAGAAAATGTAATTAATATTCTAATGTAAGGTGACTTATAATTTGAGACAATTCTTTTTACAAAGTGACTTATAATTTTGAACAGAGAGACTATTACAAGTATAAAAAATTAAGTTTTCAACTTCTTCTCTTCCAAAAAATGTTTGCGTGCGTTTGAAGACATCAATGGCACAAATGCTGAATATGATATATGTTTTTGACTTATTATCGATGATTAATGTATAAGCTTATAAAACATGTGATGATATTTAGTTCTAAATAAAGACAAAAACATAACCTTTCATATCCCAGCCAAAGAATGAAAAAAGACAGTTTATGAGAACTAATTTGAGTGATAGATGGTAATGATTACTACAACATACGTAACTATTATCTAAATCTTAATAAGAACCTTCAAGATCCACTCTTTGTGGGACATGTTTGAGACCCTAGCTATCCAAAATTTGAGTTAGAGTTTACCAAGTTTATTATTCTCTTTAGTTAGATGAAATATTCATTGTTGCAACATGATTTTTAGTTAGGGTATTAGCTATTTGATGCCACTTATTTGTTGAAGGCTTTTCAACCATATAGTATGATTCATTGCTACTGGGATAGTGTTTATTATTTAGTGTATGGACAAAAGAGAAAACATAATCTCTTACTAGACACATCATCACAACACATATAAGATGGCCTCGTAATGGTTACACTAGTTTTGGATACTTCTTCTAACTCACATGCAACCAATCATTTGTAGGATAAATCCAACTATCTATTAAAATAAAATGTATTTTAATTCTTTAAAATATAGTGGAGATATTAACATGAATGAATATAGTAGAGATATTTTTCATTTATTAATACACACCCAAATTTTAAGATATGGTTGAATTTTCATATTTTCAATTAAGTGGATGAAGTTAAATTGCAATTGTTTACGTTTTGAACTAGATTTTAAAAGAGTGATGACATTGTTTCTTAACTCTTAAGTGAGCTTTTTTCCTACTCTTTAAGTGTAGAGTCGACAAAAAATGTTCTAATAATGAGGCAGAGTATGAAGCCTTAACCACTGGCCTTAAGATCCTCAAGGATCTAGGTGCTAAATGGATCAAAGTGAAAGGTAACTCTGAACTGATGATTAAACAGATCACGCGAGAGTATAAGTGTGTCAAAGAATACCTCGTTGTGTACTCTGCGATGGCGAAACGACTTTTGGATTGCTTTGAGGTTGTTAGTGTTACGCATGTACCCAAGATAGAAAATCAAGAGGTTACAATTTAGCACAAATTGCCTTTGGGTACAAAGTGTCGGCAGAAAACCTGAGAGACTTCATTAAAGTTAAGGAAAAGGTGGTGGCTAAGTTACTACCCATTAGCATCCGACTTGTCAGAGGCCGACGAAATAGACAGCCCAAAGGGGAAAGTAATCGCCAGTTTAGGAAGCTGTGAGGTTTTCGCTATCAGCTATCTGTCGCCATCAGACTAAAGGAAATCAATCGTCGAGTATTTAGAGAGTCCAGTAGGGACGGTTGATTGAAAGACTAAGTATCGAGCCTTAAGTTACGTCTTAATAGGGAATGAGTTGTGTGTAAAGACGCCAGAGGGGGTGCTTCTCAGATGCTTAGGGAACACAGACACATATTTAGCAATTTCAGAAGTCCATAGTGGGACATGTGGAGCTCACCAAGCTGGCCATATAATGAAGTGGCTATTATTTCGACAGGGAATGTATTGGCCAAGTATGCTCAAGGATTGCATAGAATTTTCAAAGGGGTGCCTAGATTGTCAAAGACACGCAAACGTCCAGCACGTACCAGCTAGTGAGTTGCAGTCCATTGTCAAGTCGTGGCCTTCTCATGTGTGGGAATTAGACATTATAGGGGAGATTCGACTAGCCTTGTCGAAATAACAGACATTTATCCTTGTAAGGATAGATTATTTCACAAAGCGAGTAGAGGTCGTGCCCTTGATAAAAGTGGACCAAGACACTGTAATTGAATTCATCCAGAACCACATTCTATACAGATTCGGGGTTCCTGAAACCATCACGGCGAACCAAGGCTTCGTATTCGTTGGCCGGAAGGTGCAAGAATTTGCAGAAGAGACAGGGTTTAAATTGATCACTTCAACACCTTATTATGCTCAGGAAAACAGTCAAATCGAAGTGGCCAACAAGGTGTTAATTGGGCTCATTAAGAAACATGTTTCTAAAAAGCCCAAGAACTAGTATAGGATGTTAGATCATATTATGTGGGCTTGTCGAACGTCTCCTAAGGGGTCGACCAGTTCGACTCTGTTTCGTTTGACTTTCGGTCATGATGTTGTTTTGCTAGCAGAAATTTCTCTACAATCAATTAGAATACAACGCCAGCATGAGATCCCCTCGGATCAATATTTGAGCATGACGCAAGACGAAAATGTAGAAATAGACGAAGAAAGGATGGTGGCATTAGACAGGTTATTACACCAAAAGAAATGCGTGGCCAGAGCGTACAATAAGAAGGTCAAGGAAAGTACCTTTGCAGTTAATAACTATGTATGGAAAACAATTTTTCCAATAGATCGAAGGTTAGGGAAATGGTCACCAAATTGGGAGGCACCGTTCTAGATAACCCAAACATTCAGCAACAATGATATGAGATTCGAGAGATTGGTGAAGACCAACGAGTCATAAGGCTAAATGGGAAAATATTTGAAAAAATATAGACCTGTGTTACAAGAATTCGAAACTAAAATAATGTTCATTGATAATTGGCCTATGGTGGTGGAAGGCCAACACAGTTACAAAATGTCTCTATAATGGAGTTACAACCAGAATATCGATGAAATTTAAAATAATACAGATTATGCAGGGAACTTGGCCTTGAAGCCTTCAAAAAGGTTCCTCTAATGATCCACCCTGTTTTCCAAAAGAAACTTCCTCTGCCGCATTTGATCAATGGTCTTTTTGAGTGCAAGGGAGGTTTCTACATGAGTTATCCCTTGGGATACTTCCTAGTCGATTACCTTATGAGCTGGAAGAGATTCATCGGCATCCAAAGAAGCCTTCTGCTTCTCAACCTCAATAATTTTCCTCTCCAGTTCTGCCAATTGGGCTCTATAGTCAGATATTTGTTGGTCGAGGGCTTGATGTTTGTCAGAACGTTCCTTTTTCGTGGCTTTAAAATTTTCGAGTTTTTTTCTCACAAACAGAACTGAGATACCATGTAACACCCCCTTCTATACCCCAAATAAAACATTTAAGCACATATGCAATTTTCATCAGAGTATGATTTAAAAATACGGTACAGAAGAAGAATGCCACATTTTCACCAACAAAATACTCAAACATCTGCTCTATAGAAATATGCAACAGGAAGTAGTTTTTAAAGCAAAGGACTTAATCTTTAAAATCCACCACTCAACTTTTAATTTAAACCGGAAGGAAAAACCATTGAATCATTTCAAAATATTAATTCACATAAACATAAGTCATTCAGTTTAATTCATCATATCAGTTAAGTTACAAAACCACATCAGCTGATACATCACAATGTATCACAAAAGAATTACTATACAAGCCTAACTACCCAGTGTTACATATCAGAGCAGTCTGACTCAAAAGAATGAAGATAACTTCACAAAAGAACTCCAGCAACCTAATATGCAATGCCTCACAGAGCATTATAAAACAGCAGAAGGGTGAGAAATATTACCATAATAATCAATGCATAAGATTATATATATACAGGTATCGTATACTTTAATTCTACATTTCTCACCACAATTCATTTCATAGTCATATACATCATCTCATACATATTAACAAAACATGTACATTCATCAAGCATATCTCTTCATGCATATCTGATAATCATTTGAAAAACATATCCATTCATGCATATTCTGTAAACATTCAATAACATATTATTCACAAGCATAGTTCATATATCAATGACATTCATGCTATGTGACTCAAACAACTCAATGCAACTCAATGCTATGTGGTACCAACACTCGTTATCATCTTTCGTTTTTTACTTTAAACTGGGTCCACTCTTCTAGACCGATAACCTCAAAAGCCCGTCCTATAAGCTTTCAAACCCACTCTTCTAGGTTTGGGACAAGTCACTAGTTTCCACGAAACTAGCAAGCATTGCCTCTTGACTAAATGATGCATATGCAATCAACCACAATAAATACACTTAAGACCGTTCTCGCATCTTAATCTCATGCATTCAAATAATTCATCTCTTCAAGAATTACATTATGATTTCACACACAACATATATCACAACAATCAAGGTATTCACATCACAATACCAATAATACAATTTCAAGCTATGCACACATATCCACAATGTTCTCATGCATACTTATCACATAATTGTACACAACATCAAGCATTCACAAACTCATCAAATAATACACATATAATCATTATTACATTCTCATGTATTTATAATCGATGCAATTAATACTCACATCACAAAACTAGGATTCACGCCCGAAGGCTACCCACAGCATATCTCATCTCAATAGTACATATAATATTCAATTCATATAAGGATTAACCTATTCGAACCAAGCAAACAACCCTCAGATGGAAATCACAGAAAAGAAATAATGATGTCTGGTTCGCCACCATTCGCCTGGCGAAGCCCCTTGGCGAATGCTCGTTGGACCTTCGCCCGACGAACTCTCTAGCGAGCAAAGTCAGTAGCTACTGACTTGGTTCGCTACCCTTCGCTGATGGATTTGCCTGGAGAACCTTCGCTACCAACCTTCGCCTGGCGAACATGCCAGCGAAGACCACTGGGATTAATTCTGGAATTATTCGCTAGCTATTCGCTGGGCTTCGCCCGGCGAAGCTTCGCCTTCATTCGCCTGGCGAGAGCCAGCGAACATGCGAAGACAGAAGCCTCAAATTTGTCCCCAACTTCCAAACCACCAACATCCGACCGATGTTTCACCAAATCAGTTCAAACAACTTAATCTCACATCACTCGACTATTCTACAACATTATTTCCAGTTTTTAACCGATTAAACTACGATTCTACCGATTAAATTCAACTTTGCCCTAAAATGAAAATGGTGGAAAACACCCAATAATCCAACCCAAACATACATAATCACATACAATAATCATATAGCAATGTTTCTCACCTTTACCTCGATTAATCGGAGCTTTGAAGTTGGTTCTTGATGATTTTCCCACTTTCCTCTTCTCTTCTCTCTTTCTCTTCTTTCTCCTTCTTTCTCTTTTCTTTCCACAATGTTTCTATCTTTTCTTTTCTTTTCCTCTTTCCTTATATACTCCTTTTATTTTCTTTCCACTCTATTTCCTTCTCAATTTTCTACCAAAATTCCAAATTATTAAAATTAATTCTAATAAATAAATTAATTAACATAATTAATTAGTGAAATTTGGACTGTTACAACCCTCCCCCACTTTAGGAATTTTCGTCCTCGAAAAAGTTACCTGATTCAAACAGCTCTGGATAAGACTCTTTCATCTGATTCTCAAGCTCCCAAGTAACATTTCCACCAGCCGGTCCTCCCCACGCGACCTTCACCAAAGCAATCTCTTTACCTCGAAGTTGCTTCAACTTCCGATCCTCTATCCGCATAGGTGATGTCTCCACAGTCAGGTTATCTCTCACATGTACATCATCTACTTGGACTACATGAGATGGGTCCGCAATGTATTTCCTCAACTGAGATACATGGAATACGTCATGGAGATTAGCAAGAGACTGTGGTAAAGCCACACGATATGCCACTTCTCCTATCTTCTGCAAAATCTGATAAGGACCAATGAAACGCGGCGACAAATTACGCGACTTGAATGCCCTACCAACACCTGTCATCGAAGTGACTCGAAGAAACACATGATCACCCTCTTGAAATTCAAGTTTCTTCCTCCTCTTGTCATGATAACTCTTCTGACGACTCTGAGCAACCCTCATCTTCTCTTGAATCATCTTAATCTTATCAGAAGTCTGCTGGATTATCTCAGGTCCAACAACAGAACTCTCTCCGGACTCAAACCAACACAATGGTGTCCTGCAGCGCCTACCATACAACGCTTCAAACGGTGCCATACCGATACTCGAATGAAAATTGTTGTTGTAAGTGAACTCAATCAAAGGCAAGTAGCTATCTCAAGCTCCTCCCTTTTCCAACACACAAGCTCTCAAAAGATCCTCGAGTGACTGAATCGTCCTCTCCGTCTGACCATCTGTCTGAGGGTGATAAGCTGAACTCAAACGCAACTTTGTGCCCAAATCAATCTTCAAACTCTCCCAAAATCTCGAAGTAAACCTCAGATCTTTATCCGAAGCAATACTCGACGGAATACCATGCAAACTGACAATCCTCTCAATATACAGCTTTGCCAACTTCTCCAACGGGTAATCCATACGCATAGGAATAAAGTGAGCAGATTTAGTCAATCTATCCACAATAACCCAAATAGCCTCAAAATTACTCGGCGTCCTCGGTAAACCCGATACAAAATCCATAGAGATGCTATCCTATTTCCATTCAGGAATAAACAATGGTTTCATCAAACCCGATGGCTTCTGATGCTCAATCTTCGACTTCTGGCAAGTCAAACAAGAATACACAAACTCGGTAATATCCTTTTTCATACGAGGCCACCAAAATATTTTCCTCAAATCTTGATACATTTTAGTAGCACCCGGATGAATACTCATTCCACTACGATGCCCTTCCTCAAGAATACTCTTTTTCAGCTCAACAATATCCGGAACACAAACTCGATCCCGACATCTCATAATATCGTTCTCATCAATCCGAAAATCACCACCTTGGCCTTGGTTGATCAAAGTCAACCGATCAACTAAACTCAAATCAGATTTATGTCCTTTTCGAATTTCATCCAAAATACCACTCGTAAGCTTCAACATTCCAAGCTTAACCCCATAAGAAGTCTTCTCACATACCAAACTCAAATCACGAAATTGCTCAATCAATTCCAACTCTTTTACCATCAACATCAACATATGCAATGATTTCTGGCTCAATGCATCCGCTACCACATTTGCTTTACCCGGATGGTAATTCAAACCAATGTCGTAATCCTTCAAAAATTCTAACCATATTCTTTGTCTTGCATTCAATTCCTTCTAATCAACGAGATACTTCAAACTCTTGTGGTCACTAAACACTTCAAATCTTGCACCAAACAAATAATGCCTCCAAAGTTTCAGCACAAACACAACGGCGGCCAACTCTAAGTCATGCGTCGGATAATTCTTCTCATGCACTTTGAGTTGCCTCGAAGCATAAGCCACAACTTGGTTATTCTGCATCAACACACCTCCCAAACCCATCAAAGAAGCATCACAATACATGACAAACGGTTCTGCCGGATCTGGCAAAATCAACACAAGAGTTGTCGTCAATCTTCTCTTAAGTTCCTGAAAACTCGCTTCACACTTGGCATCCCAAACAAAAGCTTGACCCTTCCTAGTCAACTGCGTCAACGACAATGATAACTTAGCAAATCCTTCAATAAATTTCCGGTAATAACCAG
The DNA here is from genome assembly GCA_963859935.3 of Lathyrus sativus. Lineage (NCBI taxonomy): Eukaryota > Viridiplantae > Streptophyta > Magnoliopsida > Fabales > Fabaceae > Lathyrus > Lathyrus sativus. The sequence continues at coordinate 556,509,279 of OZ012737.1, forward strand.
CTAGTCCAAGAAAACTTCTGATCTCAAAAACTGATTTCGGAGTCTCCCATTGCGACACCGCTTCAACCTTCGACGGGTCTGTTGCACCCCAAAATTTGCCCTCACAATACAAGACTTTGTGTTCCAAGAAGGTTCACAAGGTTCACAAAATTCACAATTGGTCAGAAGAGTTGACAATTCCCTCAGACAATGCACCTCCTAAGCAGTGCATCCAAAACTAGGGTTTTTGACTTTAATCAGGCTAAATGGACTTCCAAGACTTCAAGTGAGCTTCATAACATCTTATATGTGTATAAGAACCCCCATGTCAAGTTTCAAGACTTTTCTCAAAAGTTTGCTCAGTCAGATGATCAGATAAGTCAAAAGCAGTCAATGCAGTTAAAAGGTCAAACTGAAGTCAACTGTGGTCAAACCAAAGTCAAACTTCATGATTTTTTTTTTTGCCAACATCAAAGAAAGGTTGGGTGAGAAATATTATCATAATAACTGTAATACCCCAAATTTTGCCCTAAGATTTGTCGTCGCATTTCATTGCATTTAATCAATTACTAACAAATTTGTGTAGTCGTTTGACTTTTTGCAGGTAAATTTCATATGGCATGCATTTTTTTTCTAAAAAGTAAAAATGGCACAATTGGCAGGAGGACATGTGTAAGGAGTTATGCGTGTGAGAGGTTGAGAGTTCGAATCTCACCTTTGTCATTTTTTTTGTTTTTTATTATTTTTACTCTAAATTTTTCTATCTTTCATTAAAAAAATAACAAAAATAGTTTTTTATTATTATTTAATTATTATTTTCGTATTTTAATTAAATCATTTTTTAAAATATTATTTTTTTCACTTTTTTCTAAATTATTCATAAAAATATCCAAAAAATCATAAAATAAAAAATATTGAAAAAAATTTTGTTCTTTTTATAATATTTTTTTAGGAATCAATAGGATTATTAGTTTTTATTTTAAGTTTATTTTAATTATTTTAAATTATTTAAATTTTATTTTTTCTTAACTAATTATTTAGTTTGGGCTTTAAAATGGGCTTTAGGGACATTATTGACAATTTGGTGTTAACCCTAATTTGTTCCCTGTATATACATGTGTTGCCTTGTTGGAAAAAAGGAGAGAGAAGGAAAAAAATCTAAGAGGAGTGAGTGCCGTTTGCCGTTATTTAGTTTTCTTCTTCATCCATTACTATTGTTTCTTTTTCTTCATCGTTTACCGTTATTTCTTTTCCTTCATCTATTACTGTTGTTTCTTTTTCTTCATCTTTTACCGTTATTTCTTTTTCTTCATCTATTACCGTTATTTCTTTTTCTTTATCTATTACTGTTACGTTTATATATATATAATTTTTAAATTGTTAGAGTTTATATATATAAGATTTTTGATCGAATTATGTCGATATGATGTTTGCACATTTGTGTGCATGACGCGTGACATTTGTGTTAGTTCGATCTGGTTGCGATGATCGCATTTTTGTGTGAGCAATAATACTATTTTTTGCTTAATTTCTTTTTCTTTGCGATAAATTTTGTTTCGTCTGATTTAGATCTGGTTGCGATGAGCGCATTTCTGCGTTAGCAACATTGTTGGGTTATTTGGCACATTTAAAATTCATTATTGCTTTATTATTATTATTATTATTATTATTATTTTTATTATTATTATTATCATTATTTATTATTATTATCATTATTATCATTATTATTACCATTATTATTATTATTATTATCATTATTTATTATTATTATCATTATTATCATTATTATTACCATTATTATTATTATTATTGTTATCATTAATTTATTAAAATTTGTTATAATATAAAAATCTGTTTTTTTAAAATAAATAACATTAACATCTTTTCCAAATTAATATGAAAACCTATTATTTTTAAGAAAAACTTTTTTTTAGATAAATTTAAAATAATAACTAAAATCTTTTTTTTTAAAATAATAACTAGAACCGTTATTTATTTTATTTTATTATTGTTCAATTCAAATTTCATTATCATATTGTATCTGCTCCTCTCATGTAACCTCGCGAACTTAACAATCGCTCTTTAAATTCTGCCTTTTAATTTCTGCTTGCATGGTTTAAATTATGACATTATCTCTCTGTTTGCATGATTCAATTATCTCACGCGTTTACTATTATTTCTGTCACATTGCACACATCCGAAGGTTAGGTCTAACTGTTTGGCCGCCGCGCCAATAGTCCGTAAAACTTCACACATTCAATTTCAAATCCTCAAAACTACAAACTACAAACCCTAATTTTCACAAATGCCTCGCCGCAGGCAAAATTACAATTTTACCCTTAGCATTAGGTCAAAGAGCCGCCGCGCTCATTTTAGGGTTTCCCGCCGTGGGATCCCTAATTTAACCCTAATTACAACTTAACATTTCAACGTAGAGATTTGGAGTTTCTACACTCCACGTAAGCGTGTCCTTAAGATGCGTTTATTCCCCTTGAGACCTTGACCACAGTCAAGAAGTTTCTAACCTCCCTATTGAGGGGAACTACGATTACTCTGATTCCACTCCCGTAAGGATACGTAGGCACAAGATGCGATGTCTTGCCGAGTAAACTTAGAATTAACCCCCTTTATTATTTATTATTGCTTATTTATATTTTATTTATCTTTGCTATTTAATTATTTTGCTTATTATTTTGTAATTGTTGTTTAATTATTTAATTATTATTATGGTTAGTAATTAGGGAGTGTAACAACATGTATGTAATATTAAAATAAAATTAGATCATTTTAATATAAGATAATTAGATTAAACATTTCACACACGTAAGTCGATTTTAATCGCCGTCTCACTTCCTAAGGATATCCCTCAAGTTGCCTATGAATATTGGTTAAGTGGGGTGTATAAAGCAAGTCCCTCAAAAAGAAAATCATCAAAGTCCCTTATGGTTGCCTTTACGAATCGAGTCCCTTTCGAAAAATGATGATAGTCCCTCCAGTTTGCTTATTACACCCCACAATGGCCTTCAAAAATCCAATCGTCCCTCACATGTCTCTTAACATCCAAAGTAAGGACTACCTACTCCATTATAGTAGGGATAGTCTTACTAAGGAAAGGATAAAGAATAAAAAAAACCTTAAAACATTAGGGTAGGCTACTCCTAGATACTTGCTCACTTCAAAACTTTTTCACACTTAAACAAATTTCCAACAAAATTTTCAAACAAGTTTTTTTTCACATCCATACACAGATTATTATTAAACTATTCTGAAATTTTTTGCTATTCACACACTACACTTTCAAAACAATTCAAAAGTGAGCTTAAGTACCTAAGAGCCCATGGATAACCATGGATGAAAAGGGTGCTAACACCTTCCCTTTTCATAACCTACCCCCCAGACCCAAAAATATTCTCTAAGGTCTTTCCTGTTCTTTTATAACCTTTCCTTATGGATAAAATAAAAGTCGGTGGCGACTCTTGCTATCCGCAACATTGTTTAAAGTCAGTTCTCCCACCGTGTTACAGAACTGGCGACTCTGCTGGGGACCTATTTAAGAGGGGTACCCTTAGGAATTAAGATCACTTTAAATTGTTTGCCTTGTTTGCTTTATTATTATATTGTTGGGGTGCTCTTATGTGTGAAAGGTCCTAACCCGGATCTAGTGTACCTTAGGTAAATGGCAATAGACCAAGGAAACTGTACGACGTATATCGATACGGTTGATCTGGTGGCCATAGTTAGTGCGACTTCTTGGTTGGTGCTTATATTCCTTAAGTCAAGTTGAGGATAATATTGAGGCTGCCATATGTTGTCAATGCACTAACTGACTTTTAGAACCCTAGTTAACTCATCTTGGCCTTTAGAAAGTAGTGAGGTAACCGGCTTTGGTGCAGACTGAAGTTGGTTGACACTCGATACTACGCTCATTGAGATCTTAAACTTGGAGGGTTTTGGTTGGCAAGTAAGTTGCCTTCTGAACAACCACCCTTGTGAAGGATCAATGATATTGAGATCCCTTAGAACCTGGTTACTTTTGTAGGACAGGATGAACCATCTAACTTCAGGGGAGGGTACTTGCCTTTGAACCTCATGCAAGCCTTTAAACCTAGGGCTATGGTGTGACTTGTTTGTGTGTGCCACATGTTTGTGATTGAGCATGACATCATGACATCATCATGCATCATAAGCATATCATTTTCCCTAACCATTTCAAGGACCAAAGGATTTATCTTTGTTCTTTGTTGCAGGTCATGGCTTCTGCTCGTAGAAACACCATCAGGATCAACTTTGTAGGGATACCTGCTAAGCTCAAGGAGTTGGTTTCCCTAGTGCCTGATCATTCCCAGTTCAACAAGAGACATGGTCACTTATTGGATCTAGTTACTTCAGGGTTCAGTGAAGACATGATGAGTGTGCTGTTTCAGTTCTTTGACCCTAAGCACCATTGCTTTACATTTCCTGATTATCAGCTGGTTCCAACCATGGAGGAGTTCTCTAAACTTCTGGGTATACCTGTTCTTGATCAGAAGCCATTCACAGGCTTAGAGAAGGAGCTTAAACCAGAAGTTATTGCTGCAGCTCTACATCTGAAGAAGTCTGACATTGTTCTAGAGACGAGAAGTGGAGTTAAAGGTATTCTTGCCAAGGTATTAGTGGATAAAGCTCAAATGTTCTTGAAGGCTATGAGCTACGGTGCTGTTGAGGAGATCTTAGCCTTATTGATTTATGGCTTAGTGTTGTTCCCCAATCCTGATCAGTTCATAGACGTTCATGCCATCAACATATTCCTGAGTCACAATCCAGTGCCTACCTTACTTGGAGACATCCTACATTCTCTTCACACCCGTACTACAAGGGCGAGAGGAACTTTGATGTGCTGCATACCTTTACTTTCTAGGTGGTTTATTTCTCACCTTCCTCGCTCAGTAATGAAGAATGAGCAAGGGTTCAGATGGTCCAAGAGGATCATGTCACTTTCTCACTCAGACATCCATTGGTGCTCCAGATCTATGGAGAATGTCACCATCATTGACCATTGTGGGGAGTTTCCTAATGTGCCACTTCTAGGCATAAGAGGAGGCATCACCTACAACCCATCTCTAGCTTTACGACAGTTTGGTTACGCCCGGAGCGATGGTCCACATGACATGTTGATTCAGGGCATTGTGTTTGATTACGACAACGATCTTCAGGGTTACCGTCAGAGATTCATCCGAGCTTGGGGAAAGGTAAACAGGATTGACAGCAAGACACTGGAGCCTAAGTACACCATTCCTATGGAGGCTTATCTCAGATGGGTACGATTTCGTGCTCAGACACTCATGATGCCATATCCTGCCATCCTACCAGTTACCATGGAACCTGTTGCTGAAGGAGACACAGCTTATACCATCCTTCACCCAGACATGCCTACTAATATGGAAGACTTGCAGAGATCATGGATCCAACTGAAAGAGCAAAGGGATACTTTCGAGGCTCATTACAAAGCAAGCCAAGCAAGGATCCTAGAGCTAACAAAGCTACTTCATGAGGAACGAAACCTCAACTCATACCTCAACACAAAGAGGAAACGTCCATGGGAGACTTAAAACCCCATCTTTTGCACTTATTTCGTTTTCATTTTTTGTAAGCCTAAAAGGCAAAACAAGTTATTACTAATAAAAAGTTACTTTCTTGTTTGTTTAAGCAAATTTAAATCCTGCGGTCCTTGAAAACATTGCATATGCATTCCCATATCATTGCATCACAGGTTTATAATTGTGTACATGTTTCTCATCTTCTCGCTGTTTATTTCAGCAATGGCTCTTGAACAATCAGTTAAGGATCTCCAGGCACAGAATGCACAGTTCCAAGAGCTGATCCTGAACCTATCTAAGGGGCAGGATGAATTGAAGACACTGCTGGCCAAGAAGACTAAGAAGGCTAGAAGGTCTGCTGGGTTGCTCAACATGGGAAGAAGGTTCAAAGGTCCTGTCAAGACCAAGGAACATGTTGAAGACTATGAATCTGAAGAATCTGAGCAGGAGAGAGGCAGTCTCCACAACACTATGGGGGACTCTGATTCTGAGGCTAACTACTACCATGATCCTAACGAAGACAAATTCAAGATGCTGGTGGATAGAATGGATGCTATGGAATTACAGAAATCATCTGGGCTGGATTTTGAGGATTTGAGCTTGATATCTGGGGTGGTCATACCCATTGGGTTCAAAGTTCCTACATTTGTTGTCTATGATGGGGTCTCTTGTCCCAAATTGCATCTGAGGTCTTATGTCAGAAGAATGCAACCCCACACTGCTGATAAAAAGTTGTGGATCCATTTTTTCAAGAGAGTTTATCTGGAGCTCAGCTAGAGTGGTATTATCAGTTGGAGAGTGTCAACATCAGAGATTGGAATGACCTTGCTGAAGCTTTCTACAAGCAGTATCAATACAATGCTGACTTAGCCCCCACTCGCATGCAGCTTCAGAGCATGTCTATGGGTGCCAAAGAAAGCTTTAAGGAGTATGCTCAGAAGTGGAGAGACTTAGCTGGAAGAGTTCAACCCCCTTTGACTGATAGGGAGTTGGTTGATATGTTCATGTGTACGCTGAATGGTCCGTTTTACAGTCATCTCATTGGAAGCTCATCATCTGGCTTCACTGAGTTGATCATGACAGGAGAGCGAGTAGAGAATGGTATCAAGAGTGGTAAGATCCAAGTGGGCACTTCTTCATCAGGTGCTGCAAAGAAGCCTCCCACTAGGAAGAAAGAGTCTAATGCTGTGTATGGTCAGCCTGATCGTAACAGAAGGCATCAATCTGTTAGTGCAGTTCATATTTCAAATCCAACTCCTGCAACAACAGAGCAGCCTCAAGGCAACCAACAGAGGGCTAGAAGACAGTTCACGAAGATCAACATGTCAATGGCTCAGGCATTGCAACACTTGTTGAAAGCTGAACTTATTACCCTGAGGGAGGCCCCTCAGAATCCCAATGTTACCTCTCCCAAGTACAATCCCAATGCACGATGTGCATATCATTCAAACTGTCCAGGACATGATACTAATAACTGCTGGGTCTTGAAGAACAAAATTCAGGATATGATTGATGCTGGAGAAATTGAGTTTGATCCACCAGGTACTCCAAATGTGATTACAGCTCCAATGCCAAATCACGAGAAGACTGTCAACGCCATTGATGAAGATATTGATAAAGATCTGCATGTCTATTCAGTTATGGAGTTGAGCACACCATTGTCTGTTATCAAAAAGAGGTTAGTACAAGCTGGGATCTTTCCAGGTTGTCATGAAGATTGTCTATATTGTACCTATAAGCCGGATAGTTGCTTCATTTTGAGAGATGGGATTCAACATCTCATGGATAAATATACTATAGTGTTTGAAAGAAGACCAGCATCTGTAGAAAGTATGGTAGATCATCTGACTCAGGGTAAGAAGATTGAAGAGGTTGACATGGTTGACAAAGTACCACTAAGAATCACTTCAAAGGGTCCCATTAAAATCACTCATCAGGGCCCAATCAAGATTACTGCTGAAGGTCCTGTGAAAGTTGTTGCTGAAGCCAGAGTAGCTCCTCTGATCATTACCACTCCTGGTCCTATTCCTTATACATCTGACAAAGCTGTGCCTTGGCACTATGGGTCTGATGTTTACATCCATGGTGTCAAGCAGGAGCCTTTACCTGATATGCCTGTTGACATTGATAATATTGCTGGATCTAGCAAGATCACTCGTAGTGGAAGAGTCTTCTCTCCTCCAGTTGCTTCTAAGAGTGCAATTACTCCTGCTGTTACTTCCACCACTGATGCTCGGGGCAAGGGTCCTGTTATTGAGCCTGTATCTACTGATGTGCCAGCTGCTGATGACCTCTCTAAGCAGATGGAAGAAGTATTGAAAATCATTCGCAAGAGTGATTATGATATTGTTGATCAGCTGGGGCATACTCCCTCAAAGATTTCTATGCTCTCCCTGTTATTATGTTCTGAGGCTCATGCCAAGTCATTGATCAAGTTTCTAAAGATGGCTCATGTACCCAGTGCAATTTCTGTGGACCAGTTTGAGAATTGTGTTGCTCACCTGACCTATGACAACGGGTTAGGATTTTCTGATGCTGACTTGACCCCTGCCAAGAGGGATCATAACAGGGCCTTGCATATTTCAATTGAATGCAGGGGCACTACCCTGTCTCATGTGCTGATAGACAATGGTTCCTCTCTGAATGTGTTGCCTAAGGAAGTCCTGAACAAGTTGAGTCCTGAAGATACGGTATTGAAGCCCAGTAATATTGTGGTAAAGGCTTTTGATGGTTCTAGAAGAGTAGTGCATGGGGAAATTGATCTTCCAATCAAGGTTGGCTCTCAAGTGTTCACTGCTACATTCTATGTGATGGATATTCGTCCTTCGTACTCATGTCTGCTTGGTCGTCCCTGGATCCATGGGGCAGGTGCTGTGACCTCCACATTACATCAAAAGTTGAGATATCCGGTGAATGGAAAAGTTGTTACTGTCTTTGGAGAGGAAGAATACGTTGTCAGCCATGTAAACACTTTCAAGTATCTGGAAGTAGAAGGTGAATACGTTGAAACTCCATGTCAGTCATTTGAAGTGGTTCCCTGGGCTGTTAAGGATTGTGTGACTCCTCCTGCTGTGAAGAAGGTTCCTGTGGTCATCAGAAACCCTCCAACAATGGCAATAGCCTCCCTCAATGATGCAAAAGCTGTGGTGGAAGAAGGTGGTTGTACTATTTGGGGTCAGCTTCCTGATATTCCATACAAGTCTGACAAGTTTGGTTTGGGTTTCACTGCAGAGTCCCAGAAGGCTATCCGTCGTGCCCGTGCTGTTCGTATCACCAATCAAGGGGTTATCAATGCTGTGGGAGATCAAGATGAAGACTACAACTTGGAGGCATGGATTTTTCCTACTGTGGGTGCTGGACTCAATAATTGGACAGCTGAAGATGTTATCCCTATCTCCTTTAGTCAGGAGTAAATACTATTACTGTGTTATGTTTTTAAATTTATAATTTCTGGAACAATTAAAACTTTCAAGCCATGTGCCTTACCCGGGGCACAATGGTGTGCTTGTTATGGGTTGTCATTTCATTTGCATACTTCATTCAATAAAATCAGTGGACGTTTCGTTTTCGTAAATATTGTGTTCCTTGTCTTTCTTTTTCTTTTATTTTTGCTTTATCAGCTATGTGTTCTTACACACACCCACGTCACTAAAATGCAGATCCTCATCCACTCTGGATCCAGTTGATAACAGTTCTACTATTGCCAATTACAATTTCGAGAATCCGATCTATCAAACTGAAGACGGAAACGAGGACGATTGTGAAATACCCGTAGAGCTTGCTAGGTTGTTACAACAAGAAGAGAAAGCTATACAGCCACATGAAGAGCCAGTCGAAGTTGTGAATCTGGGAACTGAAGAAAACAGAAAAGAGGTCAAGATAGGGGCTGATTTAGAGGACAGTGTCAAGAGCAGGTTGATTCAGATGCTACGTGACTATGTGGAGATCTTTGCTTGGTCTTATGAAGATATGCCAGGGTTGGATACAGACATTGTGGTTCACCGTTTGCCAGTGAAAGAAGATTGTCGTCCAAAGAAGCAGAAGGTTCGTCGTATGCGTCCTGAAATGTCAGAAAAGATCAAAGCAGAGGTAATGAAACAGTTCAATGCAGGGTTCTTGGCCGTAACTTCTTATCCTCAGTGGGTTGCAAATGTGGTACCAGTTCCTAAGAAAGATGGTAAGGTACGTATGTGTGTAGACTACAGAGATCTGAACAAGGCTAGCCCTAAAGATGACTTTCCACTTCCTCATATTGATATTCTGGTAGACAACACTGCTCAGCATAAGGTATTCTCTTTTATGGATGGTTTCTCTGGTTACAATCAAATCAAGATGGCACCTGAAGATATGGAGAAGACTACATTTGTGACACAGTGGGGCACCTTTTGCTATAAGGTAATGCCATTTGGTTTGAAGAATGCAGGGGCAACATATCAGCGTGCTATGGTGGCTTTGTTTCACGATATGATTCATCATGAGATAGAGGTATATGTGGATGATATGATAGCCAGGTCTCAGAATGAAGAACAACATCTTGATCATCTGCACAAGTTGTTTGAGAGGTTGAAGAAATACAGGTTGAGATTAAATCCAAACAAGTGTACTTTTGGAGTTAGATCTGGAAAGCTCCTGGGTTTCATTGTCAGTGGAAAAGGTATTGAAGTGGATCCTGCAAAAGTGAAAGCTATACGAGAGATGCCAGCTCCCCGTACTGAGAAGGAGGTTAGAGGTTTCTTGGGACGATTGAACTACATTGCAAGATTTATTTCCCAATTAACTACCATCTGTGAGCCAATCTTCAAGTTGTTGAAGAAAGATCAGGCGATGGAATGGAATGATGAGTGCCAGACTGCCTTTGATGAAATCAAGAGATATTTGCTAGAACCTCCAATTTTAATGCCACTAGTTGATGGAAGACCCTTGATTATGTATTTAACAGTATTAGACAACTCAATAGGGTGTGTATTGGGGCAACATGACGAGTCTGGTCGAAAAGAGCAGGCAATATACTACCTTAGCAAAAAGTTTACCGACTGTGAAACAAGATACTCACTGCTCGAGAAAACTTGCTGCGCTTTGGCATAGGCTGCTCGCCGACTAAGACAGTATATGTTGACCCATACTACCTTGTTGATTTCGAAGATGGATCCAATCAAGTACATATTTGAGAAACCTGCTCTCTCCGGAAGAATTGCAAGATGGCAAATGATCTTGACGGAATATGATATACAGTATACTACTCAGAAGGCCATTAAGGGGAGTGTTGTTGCTGATCATTTGGCTCATCAAGCAGTAGGTGATTACCAGTCAATGAATTTTGAGTTCCCTGATGAAGACATTATGTCTGTTACCAAAGAACCTGGACAATATGACGGACCTGAACAAGGATCCCGATGGACTATGGTTTTTGATGGTGCCTCCAATGCACATGGTAATGGTGTTGGTGTTGTGATTAGTTCCCCTGAAGGTTGTCATATCTCGATTACTGCCAGACTTTGTTTCTATTGTACCAATAACATGGCTGAGCATGAGGCATGTATCATGGGTATGCAAGTTGCTATTGATATGAAGATTCCAACAGGGGCAACCCCATTCTCCTTAGTCTATGGTATGGAAGCAGTTCTGCCTATTGAAGTTCAGATCCCCTCCTTGAGAATTATGAAGGATGCAGGCTTGGATGAAGATGAGTGGATTCAGACTCGACTTGACCAGATAAATTTGATTGATGAGAAAAGGTTAGCAGCAGTTTGTCATGGCCAGATGTACCAGAAACGGATGATCAAAGCTTTTGACAAGAAGGTTAAGCCAAAAGTATATCAGGCTGGTGACTTGGTAATCAAGCGTATCATATTACCACGGGGTGATCCTAGGGGCAAGTGGACTCCAACATATGAGGGACCATTTGTAGTCAAGACAGTGTTCTCAGGAGGTGCCATGATACTGACTACAATGGATGGTGAAGACTTCCCACAACCTGTAAACGCAGACATAGTTAAAAAATACTACGCATAAAAAGAGACCCGCTAGGTTGACAGGCCTAGGCAAAAATAAGGGCATCCCGGCAAACCAAAAGGGTTTGGGCAAAAAGTAGGGATATATATATAAAAAGATGTACACCCGGCAAGTCGAAAACCTGAAAAGGCGGCTTGGGCAAAAAAGGGTATCCCGGTGGATTGAAAACCTGAAAGGGCAATCCAGGCAAAAGTTAGGGATTAAAGCGTATGACTATATCTCGTTTGGATCACTCATGAAACTGCAACCAGTTGTACTACTTACTCAAGCTCAAACAGATAAAGCTCAATCCAATCGTTTCCGTCTCAACAGCAAGAAGATGAGATACTTGAGTGGCAATAGTAGAATTGAAACTCAATAGGATTATTTCCCACATAGCTGATTCTTTTTGTAAAACTTCATGACAAAATTCTCTTACTAGGGTTTATGTATCCTTGTACAAACTTACCCGTGTATGGGTCACTTTCGATATAAATAAATTCCATCTTTTGAATCCAGATTTACTTTTACCCTATTTACATAAGCGAAACGTCCATTGGTTGTGTTTGAATGTATGTATGCCTTTGAATATGATTGATGTTTACCAGAAATGCATGTATGCATTTAATATGATTGATGTTTACCAGAAATGCATGAAAATGCAGTAATAGTATTTACTAAGGACGAACGAGGGAAGGATTTCAACGAAGCTTCGCCGGTTCATCTTTACAAGGCAGTTACAAACCATCAGTAGGACTAATCCATTTTCACAAAGTCTAATCTCCCCTGGAATTTATATCCATCTCTTTTATCCTCATACGGATATACGGGAAATTACTTTCCAATAAGGGCACGATGAACGAAGACGGGATGTTATACTTATCCTACTATCAAACGAAAACGAAGGTTATCTATACCCTACTATCCCCAACAACGGGAGGTTATCTATACCTTGTTATCCCCAACAACGGGAGGTTATCTATACCTTGTTATCCCCAGCAGACGGAGGGTTATATATTCTTCAACAACGAATCGGGATTTATTTTTCTTGGCCAGCAGTGGTTATACAAGGATATCCAGACACTTCCAGCAGTGTCATAGCATACATACATCATTTACATCATACCATAACATATATGTCTATAGTACATTACCTAAGTGCATCATGTCATACATGCATACATAAAGCATAAACTAATGTTGTTATACAGAATGCTACCTTGTTTTCAGGTTAATTATCCAACAAACAATCTTATGATCTTTGGGACTGCTTTATTGTAACCTCAGGGTTACTTTATCCTCCTGATGAGCTTCTTATTACTTTGGGACTGCTTTATTGTAACCTCAGGGTTATTTTATCCTCCTGATAGCCTCTCATGACTTTAAGACTGCTTTAGAGCTACTGATTGCTCTATCCTCCTGAAATCATCCTATTACTTCAAGACTGCTTTAGAGCTATTCATTGCTCTATCCTCATGAGGTCATATTACTACTTCAAGACTGCTTTAGAGCTATTCATTGCTCTATCCTCCTGAAGCCATCTAATTATTTCAAGACTGCTTTAGAGTTATCCATTGCTCTATCCTCCTGAAATTACATTATTATTTCAAGACTGCTTTAGAGCTATCCATTGCTCTATCCTCCTGAAATCATTACTTCAAGACTGCTTTAGAGCTATTGATTGCTCTATCCTCCTGAAGACATATCACATTATTACTTCAAGACTGCTTTAGAGCTATTGATTGCTCTATCCTCCTGAAGCCATTATTACTTCAAGACTGCTTTAGAGCTATTGATTGCTCTATCCTCCTGAGGTCAGATTTATCACTTCAAGACTGCTTTAGGGTTATCATTATTGATTGCTCTATCCTCATGAAGACATGCTGTTACATCAGTATTACTCCAGACTCCTGACAGTTCTCATTATACTACTGAAGAACTTTCCCCTAGTGGCATCTTTAAGCCCACTCAATCATGTTCAACCAACCATCAATATCACTCCATGCACTGGTGAGTGCAAATTTTTGGGCTTTTGTGTTCAATCCCCTTCAACCTTCCAGGTTACGACTGGCAAATATACCAATCTAACCCCTCAGGTTTCAGAAAATTGAACAGGGGCAGCTGTTGCACCCCAAAATTTGCCCTCACAATACAAGACTTTGTGTTCCAAGAAGGTTCACAAGGTTCACAAAATTCACAATTGGTCAGAAGAGTTGACAATTCCCTCAGACAATGCACCTCCTAAGCAGTGCATCCAAAACTAGGGTTTTTGACTTTAATCAGGCTAAATGGACTTCCAAGACTTCAAGTGAGCTTCATAACATCTTATATGTGTATAAGAACCCCCATGTCAAGTTTCAAGACTTTTCTCAAAAGTTTGCTCAGTCAGATGATCAGATAAGTCAAAAGCAGTCAATGCAGTTAAAAGGTCAAACTGAAGTCAACTGTGGTCAAACCAAAGTCAAACTTCATGATTTTTTTTTGCCAACATCAAAGAAAGGTTGGGTGAGAAATATTATCATAATAACTGTAATACCCCAAATTTTGCCCTAAGATTTGTCGTCGCATTTCATTGCATTTAATCAATTACTAACAAATTTGTGTAGTCGTTTGACTTTTTGCAGGTAAATATCATATGGCATGCATTTTTTTTCTAAAAAGTAAAAATGGCACAATTGGCAGGAGGACATGTGTAAGGAGTTATGAGTGTGAGAGGTTGAGAGTTCGAATCTCACCTTTGTCATTTTTTTTGTTTTTTATTATTTTTACTCTAAATTTTTCTATCTTTCATTAAAAAAATAACAAAAATAGTTTTTTATTATTATTTAATTATTATTTTCGTATTTTAATTAAATCATTTTTTAAAATATTATTTTTTTCACTTTTTTCTAAATTATTCATAAAAATATCCAAAAAATCATAAAATAAAAAATATTGAAAAAAATTTTGTTCTTTTTATAATATTTTTTTAGGAATCAATAGGATTATTAGTTTTTATTTTAAGTTTATTTTAATTATTTTAAATTATTTAAATTTTATTTTTTCTTAACTAATTATTTAGTTTGGGCTTTAAAATGGGCTTTAGGGACATTATTGACAATTTGGTGTTAACCCTAATTTGTTCCCTATATATACATGTGTTGCCTTGTTGGAAAAAAGGAGAGAGAAGGAAAAAAATCTAAGAGGAGTGAGTGCCGTTTGCCGTTATTTAGTTTTCTTCTTCATCCATTACTATTGTTTCTTTTTCTTCATCGTTTACCGTTATTTCTTTTCCTTCATCTATTACTGTTGTTTCTTTTTCTTCATCTTTTACCGTTATTTCTTTTTCTTCATCTATTACCGTTATTTCTTTTTCTTTATCTATTACTGTTACGTTTATATATATATAATTTTTAAATTGTTAGAGTTTATATATATAAGATTTTTGATCGAATTATGTCGATACGATGTTTGCACATTTGTGTGCATGACGCGTGACATTTGTGTTAGTTCGATCTGGTTGCGATGATCGCATTTTTGTGTGAGCAATAATACTATTTTTTGCTTAATTTCTTTTTCTTTGCGATAAATTTTGTTTCGTCCGATTTAGATCTGGTTGCGATGAGCGCATTTCTGCGTTAGCAACATTGTTGGGTTATTTGGCACATTTAAAATTCATTATTGCTTTATTATTATTATTATTATTATTATTATTATTATTATTATTATTATTATTATTATTATTATCATTATTTATTATTATTATCATTATTATCATTATTATTACCATTATTATTATTATTATTATCATTATTTATTATTATTATCATTATTATCATTATTATTACCATTATTATTATTATTGTTATCATTAATTTATTAAAATTTGTTATAATATAAAAATCTGTTTTTTTAAAATAAATAACATTAACATCTTTTCCAAATTAATATGAAAACCTATTATTTTTAAGAAAAACTTTTTTTTAGATAAATTTAAAATAATAACTAAAATCTTTTTTTTAAAATAATAACTAGAACCGTTATTTATTTTATTTTATTATTGTTCAATTCAAATTTCATTATCATATTGTATCTGCTCCTCTCATGTAACCTCGCGAACTTAACAATCGCTCTTTAAATTCTGCCTTTTAATTTCTGCTTGCATGGTTTAAATTATGACATTATCTCTCTGTTTGCATGATTCAATTATCTCACGCGTTTACTATTATTTCTGTCACATTGCACACATCCGAAGGTTAGGTCTAACTGTTTGGCCGCCGCGCCAATAGTCCGTAAAACTTCACACATTCAATTTCAAATCCTCAAAACTACAAACTACAAACCCTAATTTTCACAAATGCCTCGCCGCAGGCAAAATTACAATTTTACCCTTAGCATTAGGTCAAAGAGCCGCCGCGCTCATTTTAGGGTTTCCCGCCGTGGGATCCCTAATTTAACCCTAATTACAACTTAACATTTCAACGTAGAGATTTGGAGTTTCTACACTCCACGTAAGCATGTCCTTAAGATGCGTTTATTCCCCTTGAGTCCTTGACCACAGTCAAGAAGTTTCTAACCTCCCTATTGAGGGGAACTACGATTACTCTGATTCCACTCCCGTAAGGATACGTAGGCACAAGATGCGATGTCTTGCCGAGTAAACTTAGAATTAACCCCCTTTATTATTTATTATTGCTTATTTATATTTTATTTATCTTTGCTATTTAATTATTTTGCTTATTATTTTGTAATTGTTGTTTAATTATTTAATTATTATTATGGTTAGTAATTAGGGAGTGTAACAACATGTATGTAATATTAAAATAAAATTAGATCATTTTAATATAAGATAATTAGATTAAACATTTTACACACGTAAGTCGATTTTAATCGCCGTCTCACTTCCTAAGGATATCCCTCAAGTTGCCTATGAATATTGGTTAAGTGGGATGTATAAAGCAAGTCCCTCAAAAAGAAAATCATCAAAGTCCCTTATGGTTGCCTTTACGAATCGAGTCCCTTTCGAAAAATGATGATAGTCCCTCCAGTTTGCTTATTACACCCCACAATGGCCTTCAAAAATCCAATCGTCCCTCACATGTCTCTTAACATCCAAAGTAAGGACTACCTACTCCATTATAGTAGGGATAGTCTTACTAAGGAAAGGATAAAGAATAAAAAAAACCTTAAAACATTAGGGTAGGCTACTCCTAGATACTTGCTCACTTCAAAACTTTTTCACACTTAAACAAATTTCCAACAAAATTTTCAAACAAGTTTTTTTTCACATCCATACACGGATTATTATTAAACTATTCTGAAATTTTTTTCTATTCACACACTACACTTTCAAAACAATTCAAAAGTGAGCTTAAGTACCTAAGAGCCCATGGATAACCATGGATGAAAAGGGTGCTAACACCTTCCCTTTTCATAACCTACCCCCCGGACCCAAAAATATTCTCTAAGGTCTTTCCTGTTCTTTTATAACCTTTCCTTATGGATAAAATAAAAGTCGGTGGCGACTCTTGCTATCCGCAACATTGTTTAAAGTCAGTTCTCCCACCGTGTTACAGGGTCAACCGCAATACCTTTACTAGAAATCACGTGACCAAGGAAACTCACTTCCTTCAACCAAAATTCACACTTAGAAAGTTTCGCAAACAATTGCTTTTCTCTCAACACAGATAACACAATCTTCAGATGCTCGACATGCTCTTCTTCACTCTTCGAATACACTAGAATATCATCAATGAACACCACCACAAACTTGTCCAAATAAGGATGGAAAATCCTATTCATGTACTCCATGAACACACCTGGTGCATTAGTCACACCAAATGGCATCACAAAATACTCATAGTGTCCATACCTCGTCCTAAAAGCAGTCTTCTGAATATCTTCAGCCTTCACGCGAATCTGATGATACCCAGATCTCAGATCTATCATGCTGAACACACTTGCACCTACCAATTGATCCATCAAATCATCAATCCTCGGAAGTGGATACTTATTCTTAATAGTCACTTTGTTCAACTGTCTGTAATCCACACAGAGCCTCATGGAACCTTCCTTCTTCTTAACCAACAACATAGGTGCACCCCACGGTGACACGCTCTGGCGAATAAACCTCTTCTCAAGAAAATCTTCAAGTTGGCTCTTCAACTCTTTCAACTCCGATGCCGACATACGATACGGAGCCATCAATATCAGACTAGTTCTAGGAATCAAATCTATCGAAAACTCCACTTCTCGCTCTGGCGGCAAATCCTTTATCTCATCAGGAAAAAATTCCGGAAAATATCTAACAATTAGTAAAGCATCAATCCCCTCACTTTCACCAATTCTCAAAGTTGCCATCAGCATAAACATCTTTGCACCATCTAACACTGATTCCTCCACCTGCTTCGCCGTCATAAACAAATCTCTTCCCTCATCCGGTTCGGGAAAAATAACCGTTTTGTCAAAACAGTTAATATACACCCGGTTGAATTCCAACCAATTCATCCCAAGGATGACGTCAAGTTGGTCTAGGTGAAGACACACTAAATCAACTCCAAAATCTTTAACAAAAATGCTCAACGGAGAATTCAAATACACGTACGGTGTAGTTACCGAACCCATAGCAGGAGTATCAATAACCATACCACCACCAATAACAAACATCTCAAGATTCAACCTTCTAACACAATCCAAAGAAATAAAAGAATGCGTAGCTCCGATATCAATTATAGCGATCAAAGGTGTACCATTAATGAAGCACGTACCTCGGATCAATCGATCGTCGCTAGCAGTCTCTGACCCTGATAAAGCGAACACTTTTCCGCTCCCTTGATTCTTCTTCGGCTTATCACACTTGGTACTAATGTGTCCTTGCTCACCACAGTTGTAGCAAGTCACACCCGCACCGCTTCTAGACTCAAGAGCTTTGTGGCCTGGCTTGCCACACTTGAAACACTTCTGTTCAACACTTTTGCATTCGGGAGCACGATGTCCCACTTCACCACAGTTATAACATCTCACTGGAGTAGAAACTCCCCCACTTGGCCTCTTGCCGTAACCAGCTCTTTGTTTTCCTTTGTCCGCATGAGTCACATAAGGTTTCCCTCGGAATTGACCTTTTCTCTTCTTATCATTTAAACTTTTATAGTGGCTAGACCGAGCCCTACTGTCTTCGTCATAAATCCTACTCTTGTTCACCAATTCAGAAAACCACCTGATTTCCTGATATCCAATAGCTTGCTTGATCTCTGGCCTCAAACCGTTCACAAACTTGAGATACTTAGATCTCTCAGCATTAGCAGTATTGTAGTGAGGACAAAATTTGATCAACTCTTCAAATCTTGCCGCATACTTAGCCACTGTTGAATTGCCTTGCTTCAACTCAAGAAATTCAATCTCTTTCTTGCCCCGCACATCCTCTGGAAAATATTTCTCCAGAAATGTCTCTCTGAAAAGATCCCAAGTGATCACAATTTCATCTTCCTCAAATCTTTGGCGAGTATTACCCCACCAGTCCTATGCTTCTTCTTCGAGCATATGAGTCCCAAACTGCACCTTTTGCGCATCTGAGCAATTCATAACTCGAAAAATCTTCTCAATAGCTTTCAACCAAATATGTGCTTTGTCAGGCTCATGGGTTCCCTTGAAAATCGGAGGATTATTCCTTTGGAACCTTCCCAAGGCACGAAACTCATCTTCAGCAACATTCCCCACATTCACATTGGCTGGAGGATTCTGCCCAATCGCTCCTGCCAATCTCGTCAAAGCTTTCGCAATCGCTTCATCGTTCCTCCCTGCAACCATCTTACTAATTCCAACAACAGAACCACGTAAGAACAACCAATATTGATAGTGCAACACACACATATCAAACACACACAGGGAAAAACACTCTAACAACTTGGCCGGACGAACCGACTTGCTCTGATACCACTTAATGTAACACCCCCTTCTATACCCCAAATAAAACATTTAAGCACATATGCAATTTTCATCAAAGTATGATTTAAAAATACGGTACAGAAGAAGAATGCCACATTTTCACCAACAAAATACTCAAACATCTGTTCTATAGAAATATGCAACAAGAAGTAGTTTTTAAAGCAACGGACTTAATCTTTAAAATCCACATCTCAACTTTTAATTTAAAGCGGAAGGTAAAATCATTGAATCATTTCAAAATATTAATTCACATAAACATAAGTCATCCAGTTTAATTCATCATATTAGTTAAGTTACAAAACCACATCAGCTGATACATCACAATGTATCACAAAAGAATTACTATACAAGCCTAACTACCCAGTGTTACATATCAGAGCAGTCCGACTCAAAAGAATGAAGATGTCGCTACTGCGAAAATAGGGTGTCGGCAATGAGAGAAGAGTCGCCACCTGTCGTTATTTATCCCACACGAAGGGAAAGGAAATGAACGGAGAAACCTCGCGAAAAGGAAAAGACAGGTCGTCGCAACTTAGTCCTGGGTTCGGGAGTCGGTTACGCAAGGGGAAGGTATTAGCACCCCTCACATCCGTCGTACTCGACGGGATCCACGCTTGATTGTTTGTCTCGCTGGGTTGTTTAACTATCTACCTATCAAGGTTGGTCTGAAAAGAAAAAGAAAAATGACTCGGCAGAACACAGCAGTTCTATGCCTACGTATTCCCATCTGGAACAAGAAATCAGAGTCAACATAGTTCGGCTAACTACGACCTAAGAAAAGGGGAAGTTTGCTCGCTAAGATATCGCATCTTGTGTCTACGTACTTTCACACGGCATGAAAGATCAGAGCAGCCGTAGTTCAGCTAACTACGGGGAGACTATCAAGTACCATAGTGTTGTCATACAAGAATTCATCCTATGATTGAAGCTTGAAAAGGGGTCTACCCTAATGTTATCATGCTTGGATTCAATCCTAGGGTCTATCACAGTTATCCTATCAGGGAAACTGGAAATCCTAAGGGTACATGCAAGGAAGGTATCAACCAACAGCAAAAAGAAATATCAAACAGTAAAGCTATCAAGCTAAAACACATAGATGCACATGATGCAGCAATACAAGCAGAAGGAGTCCAACTCAACTTCTAGAGCAAGCAAGGCACAAAGGCCACACACCACACAGTCGTACAGTAAAAAGAAAGCAGAGGGAAACAGTCAACCTCTAATGAATACAAGCAAGGGGAGAAGCTCGACCCTTAAGATGCTCTTAGGCCTAGAATCATCTATATGAAGCCTATTACTAATGCAACACTCCAATCAAGTCACATCAATACAGTAAATCAATCCAGAAAAACCAGACAGTCAAGAAAGCAAAACAACAGCTTCACAGCAAAACCACTCTCTAACAGCAAGACATACAACAAGCTTCAAGTTGTCTTCATGAAAGAATACACCTTCAGGCTTTCATCTTCAGTGGCAAGTATCAACTTGCTCTTCAAGCTTTAACTTCATCAAACACAAGTATCACCTTGTTCCTTTTCATCTTCAAGCTTCATCCTCAAGTACAAGTATCAACTTGTTCTTCTTCATCTTCAAGCTTCAGCTTCAATTGCAATCTTCTAGCAATCTTCTAACAAGGAACTCCATCCTCAAGCAAGATAGAAAGATTCAATACCAAGATCAAGGAAAGATAGGGAGAAGCAAGGTGAAAACCAAAGGTTACCACCTAGGCACTCAACCACCTATCAAAGAAAGGGACCCTCAAAGGTTCTATCAACTTTTGAAGAGCCACACATCCTACCAAAGGAGGGATGAGGCCTTCACAAGGAGACCTTGTATCATATGGAGGAATGGAAGCAATCAATACTTTCCATGTTTTATGAAAGAAGAAAATCTATTCTAAAACTCTCCTTAAAAACCCTAATTCTTATAACCTAAACAAAACTAACAAAAGGGAGAGAAATCTTCAAGCCCAAGCTCCATCATGCATTCCACAGTAGCACACACTAGTCCTCAACATCCTCCAAAAGCAAGGGAAGCAAGAACTCCATCCAAGGGAACTATTGAAATCAAACTAGTTGAGTTATCAAGTTAAGATCACCTAAAACCTAGTCTTAAAGTTAATACTAACTAAAATACTAAAACAAATCATAAAATCTTACAAAAATATCTATGGGAACCTATGTCAATCATAACTCTACCATACAAATTCCAGAGATCAAATCCTCACAAAAGACCTAAAACCAAATCCTAGATTACGAAGCACTACACTTAAACCCTAAAAAGGGAACACCTAAAGTTCAATCTAAAAACAGCACCTAACTTCATCACAAAAATGTGAGAAAAATTATATGGGAGCATACATATCTAACCTAATCACAAATCAAATATCAAGCCAAAAATCAATACGAAACGCTCAAACAAAATTCACCAAACAAAAGAGGCAAACAATACAATTTTATTGTCAAATAAAATGTGAAAAATCCAAATAAAATGAAAATGCATGATAAACCTAATCTTTTTATTTCTAAAATTTCTAAATCTATTCATGAATCAGGGTAAAAAAATCTCAGAATTTATTGATCAATTTTCCTATTTTTAATGGATTAAAATCAAACTAGCATGAAATGCACAAAAATAAGAAAAAGAAAAGAAATTAAACAAAAGCGCGTGGTGGATAGTAATGCTGGCTAGTTAAAACAATGGGTTGGGCCCAGAGGGGGGTGCGTGTAGCAAATTCAATACTAAGCCCACTCAGGTACACTAAGTTGAACGCTGCGTTTTGGATGAGGGTATGTGGCAAGCTTCTGAACACAAGATGGGATTACCAGTCAATGGATCCAATGTCTTCATGCAATGCCAGCGCATTAATGAAAACGGTAGCGTTTTGGCCTAGTCAAAGTCAGAATTCCAAAATGAATCGTGGCCGTGGATGGAGTATACAAAGTCAAGTCTTTGACAAGATCCAACGCCTCAAGTGCTTCTTCTTCATTTAAACTCAGATTGGAGGGAAAGACCAGACGGTGGCCCAGGCGGTGGCGCCACCGTCTTCTCCGGCAAGGGGGAAGTTGCAGGTCAACCAAAACCATCAAACCATACATCATCCTTTCCAGAATTTGATGCTGATCAAGGATATCATATTAGAATCATCTAACTCCCTCAGGATTTTCAAACCCGATAGCATTTCTAAATCATACATCAATCTTGATTTTCACCAAAGCTTCAATTATGGACATGGATGTGATCCTCACTTCACACTGATCATCTTGCACTATCTCAATAGCACCAACACTTCAACGATTGCTTAATCTAAGGCTCAACAGAAATCACGTGTCAACGTAATGTGTCTCTAATCATGCAATTCTTGATCTATAATCCAACTACACTTCACCAGGATCCTAACCACCTATGAAACTCTATCTATCTCTTCATAAATTATGCGCAAATTGTGAAAAGTACCAACCTGTCTTTGAGCTCTCAACAGAGGTGGTTCTTGCACTCTTCAGCCTCCACAAAAGTGCAGACTCACTCCAAATTGCTTGATGAAGATGATGGAATACTCAATTGGTCTTGATTTGCTCTTGAATTCAGAATTCGATTCTCACTTGAACCTCTGAAATTTCAACTTCTCTCTCTGCTTCAGCCTTCAATCTTCACCAAAAAAATGAACTGAATGTGATCATGTGCTTATATAGGATGCAACTGAATGATCTAGATCCTTCTCAAAGGTTCAGAATGAGAAATTCAATTCTCAATTTCTCTTCAAAATCTCACTCATGGCAGTCACAATATCTCTTCTCTCCTTTCTTCAGGAACCTTCCCATGTGATCCTTGTGAGTTATTGAACTTGAAGGGTGGGGATTCATCCCTTGTTTCCATCTTGTGGCTTGGATTTGGGATGTTACTTCATCATGAAGTAACAAGGCAAAAGGCCATGATAATGAGCTTAAACCAAAATTCTAATGATGCCATTGTTTCCAAAATTCAATTTCCATTCAAAATGACCTATAACTTTGCATCATTTGCACATGAAATAATTAATTTGAATTTTTGGTCATTTATGCCTTTTAATTCTCCCTTTTCCAAAATTTTTTGAACCAAGTCTCTCCTTGAGCCATTTCAATGCATCCTTGATACATGTTTAAAATTAAAACCCCATTTTGAGCAACTCTCTAGTTGAACAAAATTTCATTTGAGATGTCTAAATTGGTGAAAATGAGCCATAACCAAAAATGACCTATAATCACAACTTCCCAAAATACCCTTGACTTGTCAAAGACATAACTCAAGTTCCACAAATCCTTTCAAGGACTTCTAGGACTTTTTGGAAATCTAAGAGGATAAGGAACAACATTAATGTTGGAAAAAAGTTCATAAGAATAATCCTTCTAGGGGAAAAGTGTCATGCAAGTTGGTTGACTTTCAAGCTCCAAATTCGCATGCCTCAGATGACCTATAACTTGTCAAACTCACAACTTGAGTTATAGAAATCCCCTCAAGGACTTATAGTACTCAAATTAAAGCTAAGTACATCCTCTACAAGTCTCATGACCATATCAAGGTGAGATGGAGCTTGTATTTTGACTTATCTTGCCTTGAAGTTAGCATCAAACTAGGGGATTTCACACTGTCAAGCATAGTAACCCTAGCCCCTACACTTCTCAAACTCCTCAATCATGATGAGTTGATCTTGGAATTATCCATTGGGCATATCAATGAATTAATCCATGCTCACATGGCCTTGAATATAGGTCTCAACCTTCTTCAAACTCAATAGTTGACCAGACAAACCCTAATTGCTCCAATCTTGGCAAAACTTATCATACTTCACATGATGACTTGACCAAGCTTCAAGATAACTTTCAAGACATCTTATGAGCCCTCTCAAGGCTTCCAGCTCATCTCCCTGGCTTTAGAAGCATCTGAAAAGCTCTCACAACTCTCAAGTTAGGAGGCCCACAATCTTGCATTCAACCCTATCTCTGAGGATCTTCTTACTCATCTGATGAGGACATCAACCCTTGTACCCTATAATAACCTTCTTCAAAGCTCTCAAGCCCTTACTGGCTTTCAATAGATGATCATTCTCTTGATTTCTGCATACATGCCAATGTAATGCCTATGCTAATGCTATAATGAATGCAATGAAACACAAGCTAAGTAAAGAAAGGTTAGGAAAATTTTGGGGTGCAACAAAGATAACTTCACAAAAGAACTCCAACAACCTAATCTGCAATGCCTCATAGAGTATTATAAAACAGCAGAAGGGTGAGAAATATTACCATAATAATCAATGCATAAGATTATATATATATATATATATATATATATATATATATATATATATATATATATATATATATATATATATATATATATATATATATATATATATATATATATATATATATATATATATATATATATATATATATATATATATATATATATATATATATATATATATATATATATATATATATATATATACATATATATATATATATATATATATATATATATATATATGTATATATATATATACAAGTATCGTATACTTTAATTCTACATTTTTCACCACAATTCATTTCATAGTCATATACATCATCTCATACATATTAACAAAACATGTACATTCATCAAGCATATCTCTTCATGCATATCTGATAATCATTCGATAAACATATCCATTCATGCACATTCCGTAAACATTCAATAACATATTATTCACAAGCATAGTTCATATATCAATGACATTCATGTTATGTGACTCAAACAACTCAATGAAACTCAATGCTATGTGGTACCAACACTCGTTATCATTTTTTGATTTTTACTTCAAATCGGGTCCACTCTTCTAGACCGATAACCTCAAAAGCCCGTCCTCTAAGCTTTCAAACCCACTCTTCTAGGTTTGGGATAAGTCACTAGTTTCCACGAAACTAGCAAGCATTGCCTCTTGACTAAATGATGCATATGCAATCAACCACAATAAATGCACTTAAGGCCGTTCTCGCATCTTAATCTCATGCATTCAAATAATTCACCTCTTCAAGAATTACATTATGATTGCACACACAACATATATCACAACAATCAAGGTATTCACATTACAATACCAATAATACAATTTCAAGCTATGCACACATATCCATAATGTTCTCATTCATACTTATCACATAATTGTATACAACATCAAGCATTCACAAACTCATCAAATAATACACACATAATCATTATTATGTTCTCATGTATTTATAATCGATGCAATTAATACTCACATCAAAAAACTAGGATTCACGCCTGAAGGCTACCCACAACATATCTCATCTCAATAGTACATATACTATTCAATTCAATAAGGATTAACCTATTCGAACCAAGCAAACAACCCTCGGATGGAAATCACAGAAAAGAAATAATGATGTCTGGTTCGCCACCATTCGCCTGGCGAAGCCCCTTGGTGAATGCTCGCTGGACCTTCGCCCGGCGAACTCTCTAGCGAGCAAAGTCAGTAGCTACTGACTTGGTTCGCTACCCTTCGCTGATGGATTCGCCTGGCGAACCTTCGCTACCCACCTTCGCCTGGAGAACTTGCCAGCGAAGACCACTGGGATTAATTCTGGAATTATTCGCTAGCTATTCGCTGGGCTTCGCCCGGCGAAGCTTCGCCTTCATTCGCCTGGCGAGAGCCAGCGAACCTGCGAAGACAGAAGCCTCAAATCTGTCCCCAACTTCCAAACCACCAACATCCGACCGATGTTTCACCAAATCAGTTCAAACAACTTAATCTCACATCACTCGACTATTCTACAGCATTATTTCCAGTTTTTAACCGATTAAACTATGATTCTACCGATTAAATCCAACTTTGCCCTAAAATGAAAATGGTGGAAAACACTCAATAATCCAACCCAAACATACATAATCGCATACAATGATCAAATAACAATGTTTCTCACCCTTACCTCGATTAATCGGAGCTTTGAAGTTGGTTCTTGATGATTTTCCCACTTTCCTCTTCTCTTCTCTCTTTCTCTTCTTTCTCCTTCTTTCTCTTTTCTTTCCACAATGTTTCTATATTTTCTTTTCTTTTCCTCTTTCCTTATATACTCCTTTTATTTTCTTTCCACTCTATTCCCTTCTCAATTTTCTACCAAAATTCCAAATTATTAAAATTAATTCCAATAAATCAATTAATTAACATAATTAGTTAATTAGTGAAATTTGGACTGTTACATACCACTCATGTTTAATTTCATTGATCCTCCCTCTGATTTGGGCGTCAGCCTGCTTACACATCGACCGGTCCTTCGCCAACTGAGTGAAGAAGGCCTTAAACTCAATAAAGTATTTGGCCATAGGGGGAGGCACGTTAAAAATTAAAAGTTCGTCCAGGGTTTTAAAAACATCACAGGCCACAACCAACTCTTTTGCCCCGCGTCTAGAAATTCGTCCTCAAACAGATACATCTTCAATTGTTGAAGTTTGAGTTTGAACAAATCATCCATCTCAGGGTTAAGAGTGACCGTCGAATTAGCATGAGTGTTGTCCACGGTCGACTAGCGAAGTTTGAGAAGAGCCTTCAAGGCTTCTGCTGGATTGAAGTTCTTCATAGCCCGAATTTCTACTGGGGTAGGTATTTTTTCAGCAGAAGGGGCACCTTCGGTTGAACCTCGAGGGGTTGAAGCACCTTCGACAGCGGCTGGGATGATCACCATATTATCTTTTTCACCAATGGCCACATTTTCTCTATTAGACTCAGTTGCGT
Organism: Lathyrus sativus; assembly: GCA_963859935.3. NCBI lineage: Eukaryota > Viridiplantae > Streptophyta > Magnoliopsida > Fabales > Fabaceae > Lathyrus > Lathyrus sativus. The sequence continues at coordinate 556,536,516 of OZ012737.1, forward strand.
GATCAACAGAGTTGGTTTGGGCTACTGGATTCTCCTTTATCGATGTCCCATAGAATTCGTCGAGCTTTTGAGGGCTAAATAGAGGTTGGCGTCAGCATGCCACAAGGGAATTGAAAGGTGTTGGTTGAACCTTCTCAGAAAAATGTTGCAGCTAGCAAGAGACAAGGGTTGACCGTGTGGGCATTTCGAGACAACTGGATGGCGTCGAAGATGCCGACCTTCTTCCACTGTTCTTGGCGTTTGTTTTGGACTTTGTTCATCCATGAAAGGTAATCCTTATTGCCTGGGGTGGCCATCGACCGAAAGACACGAGCTTAATGGACTTTGTTTTGGAGTTTTTTTTATGATAATCAATCGCTCAAAAGAGTTGTGCCAAGATGCTAGATCTTAACGGCTCTTATTCGTCCAAATTATTATGAAAGTTGCTTAATGGACAATGAACTCTTGATGATAATAAATCGTTCAAAAGGGTTATGCCAAGATGCTAGATCTTAACTGTCCTTATTTGTCCAAGTTAATTATTAAGTGTTTTAAGAATGAAAGAAAAAAATGAACGACTATCACAAAGTGCGATACTTGAGACTAATCATTCGAGGGTTCTGCTAAAATGCTAGATTCTAATAGTCCTCTTCTTTCATATTTATTTAGAAAAGAGATTTTAACATTGTTTGATTTGATTCATAAAATGATTGAAAATGAATTTTATTTATTTTGAAATGGATTTGAGGATAATTTGAAGATGGTAAAATGTTTGTGGAATCGAATTTGATTATTTACATGTATAAAGATGCGAACCTGGATAAATAAATTATCTAATTAATTGACTAAACAAAATCTAACAAAACAATTAACAATTAAGTAAATAAGATCTAATTAATTTATTGAATAAAAGTTTAAATAATAAAATAAATACTAAAATGATAAACTAAGTCAAAACAAATGTAAAAAAAATAAAAGATAAATATGAGATTTTCTTATTATAACTAAAGTAAGAGTTTAAAATAAATGCTAGAAGATAATGTAAATATATCTAAACTAAAGTTAAAGTAATAAGTTGCAGAATTAACATGGTTTTATTATAAGCAAAAATATGAATGGCAATAATAAAACTTATACTATAACAAAATTTTATTTATACTCTTCATAAAGATAAAAATATACATATTTAATGTTATGTAAAACTATTTATAAGTTGGACGATGTAAAAATATTTAATGTTATGTAAAACTAATTATAAAAATATAAGAGACTATACAGGGTGGATGCTTAGTTGTTCTTATATAATAATAATAATACAACCATATAATATATGTATATTTAAAATTTTGATATTAATAAATATTTAATATTTATTTACTCATCTTTGTCTTTTGTGTAACTGATCTCATATTTTTTTCTTCAATAAACCAGACATTTTTTCAAATAGGAATTTGTTTCGTCACTACTCAAATCAACTGAAATGATACTTTCAATTTCCAGAGACATTTTCACTAAGAAAAAAGAAGGTTTGAAAAAGGGAAAGAGAGTGAAATAATAGTGTGAAAAAGGTTTGGAAAAGAGAAACCGTTTCTATTTGAGGAAGGAGAGGAAGGTTTGGAAAAGGGAGACCGTTTCTATTTGATGAAGGAGAGTGAAATGATAGTGTGACTCTCCTTTTTCTCACTATTTATATTATAGGTTAGGATTTAGGTGGAGAAAAGAGAGACAAAATTTTCATTAAATAATAAAGTGAAATAAAATAAAAAGCACAAAATGCATATATTTTTTTTAATATTCTCACCGTCCATATACTGCACATGATACAGTTGAATTTGGAATGGAAAAAGTATATATATACCACTATCATTACATGCTATATATTACAGTATATTGTTTCATGTAGTTATTTAAAAAACTTTCATTCATTGTGAGAGTATTAAGATACTTATATTTTTTCTTATCGAAAAATTGCGGAATTAACATGGGTTTTATTATAAGCAAAAATATGAATTGCAATAAGTAAGTTCTCAGTACGTATTTCTGTTTTCTTTGTAAATATTACACTATAACAAAATTTAATTATACTCTTCATAAAGATAAAAATATACATATTTAATGTTATGTAAAACTATTTATAAGTTGGACGATGTAAAAATATTTAATGTTATGTAAAACTATTTATAAAAATATAAGAGACTATACAGGGTGGATGCTTAGTTGTCCTTATATAATAATAATAATAATAATAATAATAATAATAATAATACAACCATAGAAACTGTTGAGCCCAAAGTTCAAAAGAGATAGCACTGCAGGGAAAAGAGATAATATAATTATCTTATTATTTTCCCCATTACTGGGGACTTCCTCAATCTCCTTAAAATTTTTTAACATTTTTGAAGAAAGCATACTGATTTTTGTCAGTACAAATTCTGCCCTGCAAAATGGGCAAGTAAAATTGATTCTTTGTCTCCCCACCCATTGTGCAATGCACTGAGTACAGTACAAGTGTTGACATTCTAGAATTGCGTCACATTTACCTACATTTAGGAAAATTGGACATGTTGCTTCTGCCTTTTTGTCACACAACACAGCTAGCCTTTGGCCATATTCATGCAAATGTTCATCATTCAAATATTGAAAGTCGATTGGGTAGACTGAGTTCTGTTGAAGTTTTCTGAATAAAAATGAAAACTTGGATTTGGCGCGTTGGTTCCAATTTCTACCTTGCCTACTAATAGTAGTTGTTTGAAATTCAGTTAAATTCACAAAATCTTGGTAATAGGAATGTGTTTCGGCAGTACTCAAATCAACTAAAATAATAGTTTCATTTTCCAAAGACATTTTCACTAAGAAAAAAGGAAGGTTTGAAAAAGGGAAAGAGAGTGAAATGATAGTGTGAAGAAGGTTTGGAAAAGAAAAAGAAGGTTTGGAAAAGGGAAAGAGAGTGAAATGATAGTGTGAAGAAGGTTTGGAAAAGAAAAAGAAGGTTTGGAAAAGGGAAAGAGAGTGAAATGATAGTGTGAAGAAGGTTTGGAAAAGAGAAATCGTTTCTATTTGATGAAGGAGAGGAATGTTTGGAAAAGGGAGGTCGTTTCTATTTGATAAAGGAGAGTGAAATGATAGTGTGACTCTCATTTTTCTCACTATTTATATTCTAGGTTAGAATTTAGGTTGGGAAAAAAAGAGACAAAATTTTAATTAAATAATAAAGTGAAATAAAATAAAAAGCACAAAATACATATATTTTTTTTAATATTCTCACCGTCCACATGATACAGTTGAATTTGGAATGGAAAAAGTATATATACCACTATCATTACATGCTATATATTACAATATGTTGTTTCATGTAGTTATTTAAAAAACTTTCATTCATTGTGAGAGTATTAAAATACTTGTATGTTTTCTTATCGAAAAATTGCGGAATTAACATGGATTTTATTATAAGGAAAAATATGAATTGCAATAAGTAAGTTCACAGTACGTATTTCTGTTTTCTTTGTAAACATTACATAACAAAATTTAATTATACTCTTCATAAAGATAAAAATATACATATTTAATCTTATGTAAAACTATTTATAAGTTGGACGATGTAAAAATATTTAATGTTATGTAAAACTATTTATAAAAATATAAGAGATTATACATGGTGGATGCTTAGTTGCTCTTATATAATAATAATAATAATAATAATAATAATAATAATAATAATAATAATAATAGTAATAATAATAATTATTATTATTATTATTATAATAATAATAATAATAATAATAATAATAATAATAATAATAATAATAATAATAATAATAATAATAATAATAATAATAATAATAATAATAATAATAATAATAATAATACAACCATGTAATATATGTATATTTAAAATTTTGATATTAATAAATATTTAATATTTATTTTACTCATCTTTGTCTTTTGTGTAACTGATCTCATATTTTTTTCTTCAATAAACCAGACATTTTTTCTTAAAGAAAAGTAACTTGTCTATTGATTTATTTATAAATCCTCTTCAACAACACTCTTCCTCTCCCTATCTTTATATCTCTCAAACTACAATTCAAATCACACCAACATCAAATTGTTGGTGCAAAGGTAGAATAAATGATTAACAGAGAAAAATACTCTATTAAGAGAATGACGGCTACCCACTCACACTTTCATTACAATGATCAATCCTATTTGTAAGCAAAACTAGGGTTACTAAAATAAAGGTAAAATACTAAAATGCCCTCTAACAAACTTATGGGCTAAGAAAGTAGTACAACTAAATATGAATTATTACTAATACCATCACTTAATTCATATTCCAGCAAAACTTGTAACACCAATTTCATCCCTTAGTTTGAGAAATTGATCAGTCTTTGATAGCTTTCGTCAAAACATCTGCCAACTGTTTTTGAGTGTTGCAGTGTACAACTTCTAACACTCCACTCTGAACTTGATGTCTCAGAAAATGATACTTGGTATCAATATGTTTGCTTCTCCCATGCAACACTGGGTTTCTGGCAAGATTGATTGCAGACTTGTTGTCAATCATCAGCTTCAAAGGTTTGTTTACTTTAATCTTCAGATCCTGCAACAGATTCAGAATCCACATAGCTTGGCATGCGGTAACAGCACCTGCAATGTATTCAGCTTCACAGGTTGATAACGCCACAACAGGTTGCTTCTTGGAACACCAAGAAATTGGACCTCCCAGAAATTTGAACAAGTACCCAGAGGTACTTCTTCTGTCAACTCTGTCTCCACACCAATCAGAATCTGAATAACTCTGAAGTTCTGACTCATTCCTTCTGGTAACACTCCATACTTCAGAGTTCCCTTGATATATGATCACACTAAAATTCACCGTATTTCTGACTCCGATTTCGCATGCATTCTTAGCTTTTATTGTTGTTTTGCTTTGTTATTGCTTTGTTTTCTTATGTTTTCAGGTTTTTATAATAATCGGAGCTTGAATCGGGAAAAGGAGCGAAAAAGGAGTGAAAACGGACGAAAACCTAGAAATTCAGCATTTTGCACTTGCGGCACCCACCGTGGCGGGCGCCATGGGGTTAGCCATGACGTGGCCACGTCTCAAGACCACTCCTCAACCTCCAAGACCCATGATCCCCACTCCATCATCCCCTGTAGGGACCATGGCGGGCGCCACAAGGCAAAATTTCATAACCTCCACTTTTTAGTGGAGGGGCGTCCCGGTCATTTCATGCTTTCAGTTTTTACTATAAATAGGACCTTAGATTTTCGTTTTTCTTCATCCAGAATTAGAATTCTCTAGGCATATATCAGTTATAAAGCAGTTGCCATTCCACATCGGGGTGCCTCTGCAATCGAGTGATCGAGTCTGTAATCTGTCTGTGGTTCGAGTTTTGGAGCACTCTGGAGGAAGTTAATCCTGCCGCCATTTTAATTCCAGTTAGTATTTTACTTTTCCGCATTGCTTTACTTTTATTTATTTTCTCGCACTTTACTTTGTTTATTTCCCACACTCGCACATTTACTTTGTTTATTTCCCGCACTCGCACATTTACTTTGTTTATTTCCCGCACTCGCACATTTACTTTGTTTACTTCCCGCACTCGCACATTTACTTTGTTTACTTCCCGCACTCGCTTTAAATTACTCATATGAAAAACTATAAAAGGAATATTTACTTTATCATGTCTAACTAATCCCATAAAGGTTAGAATGTAAGGATCGTAATTAAACCAGTAATCAGTATAATTGTTCGTGGAAACACCTAAGGGCTATTTTATCTTTCAATTCAAGTAATTGTTTTTAACTATTTCAAAAACAGCCAAAAGCGCTTTGTATAGTTCATTAGGAGTTTTTAGATTAAAAAGAAAAGAGATTTTAAAACGATTTTCGGACGCGTTATGAGATTTAGAGTCTGGTTCATAAGAACCTCTTTTTGCTAAGAAGTCCAGGTTAAAATACTTTTCAACTTTGTTAAGAAACTATATTTCTTAAAAATAGGTTTACTACTCTAACGCAGTACGCACCTTTTTATCCGTGACAATAGGAGGGGTTGATTAGAGAGTACAACTCGGTTCTGAATACGCGAAAGCGACAGTTCCTGTTAAATTAGTTCTTTTCAAAGGAGAAAACATTGCCCATAAGTAGTTCCATTAACAAGTACTGGATTATCATTGATTACGTGAATTACATTCGAGCCTGTCTTTTATTTATTATTTAAAATTATAATTTTATTTACCATTGCACCCTTACTAAAACCCTTAAAAATAGTTGCCTTAGATAAACACCATAACAACAGGTACGATAGATTGACACTTGGTCTCTGTGGATTCGATAATCTTTTATATTACTTTGACGTGATTCGTACACTTGCGAAAAACACGCATCAAGTTTTTGGCGCCGTTGCCGGGGACCAATATCGTCAAATTTCATTACCCTGTAGTTATACCGTTTAGACTAAGGTTGTTAACCACCGGTCAATGCGAAAGACTCGCAGTGCCGGAAGTTTAGTAGACCCTCTAGCTGAACCTGAACGTTACGCTCGCGCACGTTTATTTTTCCATAGGAATAGGAGAGCTATGGCCGAAGATCAAAATCGAAGACCTCTTAAGGACTTCGCCCAACCATCAAACGAGGAACCTAGTTCCAGTATAGTAAACCCCGCTATCCCAGCCAATAATTTTGAACTTAAGCCATCCCTGCTGCAATTAGTGCAACAGAGACAATTCGCAGGTCTCGCTACTGATAACCCGAACCAACATTTAAAAAACTTTCTTCAATTAGCAGACACCTTTAAAACCAATGGAGCTTCTCCTGAGGCAATACGCTTAAGATTATTTCCCTTTTCCCTCAGAGATAAAGCTCTATCATGGTTAGATTCCCTTCCACCCAATTCAATAACAACTTGGGATGACCTTAGAAAAGTTTTCCTTGCTAGATATTTTCCCCCAAGTAAGACCGCTCTTCTTCGAAACCTAATAACTAGATTTATCCAACACCAAGGAGAGTCGTTGTTCGAAGCCTGGGAGAGATATAAAGAACTATTAAGAGCATGCCCACACCATGGCCTAGAGAATTGGCTAATCATCCAAACCTTCTATAATGGACTTCTTTATAACACTAAAATGACCATCGACGCTGCCGCTGGTGGCGCACTGATGAACAAACCTTACCCTGAAGCTAGTGCCCTTATCGAGGATATGGCCCAAAACCATCAATCATGGGGAGTAGAACGAGCGACAGTGGAAAAGAAGGAAGCCCAAGGAGGAATACATGAGCTAAGCTCTATAGACATGATGCAGGCTAAAATGGACGCGTTGGCCCTTAGAGTCGAACATATATGTACAACTCCGAATACTGTTGCCGCAGTTTCGCCGAATTGTGAGATATGTGGAACGCAAGGACACCAATCCGCCGAATGCAATCTGTTGAATGAAACCAACACTGAGCAAGTGAACTATACCCAAGGGAACCCATTTTCAAACACATATAACCCTGGATGGAGGAATCACCCAAACTTCTCCTACAAAAATAATAACCCTATCCAAAATACCGCACCTCCTAGACAACAAGGTTACCAAGCCCCTAGAACAAATCAACCTATGCAACCTGTACCACCTAGCCCGAGCTTTGAGGAAGTTGTAAAAGATTTTATCGTTGCTCAAAAACAACAAAACAAAGAGTTCATGAACCATAACTTCCATGTTAACGAACTAATTACCAAGTTAGGAACCAAGGTTGATCAAATTATTACTCATAATAAGATGCTTGAAACCCAGATCTCTCAGGTAGCGTTAAACCAAGCCCCACAGACTACACCTGGAGGACAGTTCCCTGGACAACCTCAACAAAACCCGAAAGGGCAAGCTAATGCCATTACTCTACGAAGTGGAACCGCTTATAAGGAACCTTTAAACCCTAGATTAAGTGAGCCCGAAACTTCTGAGAGGAATGAGGAAAAGGAACCAGAGAAGCCTGAAACCCCGGAAAGTCAAGAAAAAAGAGAAGAACCTAAAAATAAAACCTATGTACCGCCACCGCCATACAAACCACCAATACCTTACCCTCAAAGATTAAAGAAAACCCAAATCGATAATCAATATCAAAAATTCGTTAAGGTTATAGAAAAACTTCACGTAGAAATCCCCTTTACAGAAGCCATCACCCAAATACCTTCTTATGCTAAGTTTCTCAAAGACATACTTACAAATAAACGTAGACTCGAAGATCCGAAACCCGTGGAATGTAATTCTATTTCCGAAAATAGGTTAGCAAAGAAAGATAAAGATCCCGGAAATTTTTCCATTCCTTGTGTTTTGGGGAATCATGTCATCGAAAAAGCTTTTCTAGACTTAGGAGCTAGTGTGAGCTTAATGCCTTTAGCAGTTTGTGAGAGATTAAACTTAGGAGAATTACAACCTACTAAGATGTCACTTCAATTAGCCGATAGATCCGTTAAATACCCTATAGGCATACTTGAAGACGTCCCTGTTAGGATAGGTCAGCTGTTTATACCTACTGATTTTGTTGTCATGGACATTAAAGAAGATGACGACATACCAATCCTCCTAGGTAGACCGTTCTTATCGACTGCTGGAGCCGTAATAGATGTTAAAAAGGGAAAACTAACTTTTGAGGTAGGTGGCCAGAAGATAGAATTTATATTGTCAAAATTTCTTATGGCACCTGTGATAGGAGATTCTTGTTATGCCTTAGATATCATCGAAGAATGTATTAGGGAATTAGAACAAGAAGAAGAAACTGAATCTATAAAATTGCCATCAACCCTTATTTTGGAAGATGACAATTATAAAACACCCTACATTGATGATAACCTTCACGAATGTTTATCTCTTACCCCAGATCCTATGCCTTGCCCTATAAAACCGACCGTAAAACTTAAGGAACTGCCTAAAAACCTGAGATATGAATTTCTTGATGAAGATATGAACCGTCCAGTTATAGTCAGTGCTACCTTAAACCAAGAAGAAACCGATCAATTATTAGAAGTTTTACGTAGGTACCCCTCAGCCTTAGGATATAAGATCTCTGATCTAAAAGGAATAAGCCCATCCGTATGCATGCATCGGATTTTGCTTGAAGAAGATTCAAAACCTTCTAGAGAACACCAACGTAGAATAAATCCTATAATGAGTACTGTAGTTAAGACTGAAGTTCTTAAGTTACTAGAGGCAGGTATAATATATCAGATCTCGGACAGTAAATGGGTGAGTCCTGTGCATGTAGTACCTAAAAAGGGAGGCATCACAGTCGTGCAAAACGAGAAGGGCGAACCTGTAGCAAAAAGAACTGATGGAGGTTGGCGTATGTGCATAGATTATAGAAAATTAAATAAAGCAACTAGGAAGGACCATTTCCCATTACCATTCATAGACCAAATGTTGGAGCGCCTAGCCAGACACTCTTACTTTTGTTATTTAGATGGATATTCAGGATTCTTCCAAATACCTATTCACCCCGAAGATCAAGAAAAAACTACCTTTACATGCCCAGTTGGAACCTTTGCCTATAGAAGAATGCCTTTTGGACTTTGTAATGCTCCTGCAACTTTCCAACGCTGCATGATGTCTATCTTTGCTGATTATTTGGATGGAATCATGGAAGTATTTATGGACGATTTCTCAGTTTGTGGGTCAGATTTCAAAAATTGTCTTGTCAACCTTGAGAAAATCCTGGAGAGATGTGTGGAGGTAAACCTTGTGCTAAATTGGGAAAAATGTCATTTCATGGTCACCGAAGGGATTGTTTTAGGACATATAGTTTCCGAAAAAGGTATAGAGGTAGATAAAGCAAAAATAGAAGTCATAGAGAATCTAAAACCGCCGAAGACTATCAGGGAGATAAGAAGTTTTCTTGGACATGCCGGATTTTACCGACGTTTTATCAAGGATTTCTCCAAAATAACAAAGCCCTTAACTGGTCTTTTAATGAAAGATGCTGAGCTCATCTTCGATGAAAAATGTACTGAAGCATTTAATCTTCTGAAGCAAGCTCTGATTTCAGCACCTATAATGAAACCCCCTGATTGGTCGGAACCGTTTGAGATAATGTGTGACGCCAGTGATTATGCTGTTGGAGCCGTTCTAGGTCAGAGAAAAGATAAGAAGTTACATGTGATTTATTATGCCAGTAGAACCCTAGACGCTGCACATCTCAACTACGCAACAACCGAAAAAGAGCTCCTAGCTGTAGTTTTTGCAATAGACAAATTTAGATCTTATCTAGTAGGAGCCAAGATTATAGTTTACACCGACCATGCTGCCATTCGTTACTTACTAAGCAAAAAGGATGCCAAGCCTAGGTTACTTCGATGGATTCTATTATTACAAGAGTTTGATTTGGATATCCGTGACAAGAAAGGCACTGATAATGTGGTAGCTGATCACCTATCTAGGCTAGAATACCTGAAACCTGATCCAGTACCCATAAATGACGATTTTGCCTACGATAGACTGATAGCCCAACTAGAAACCATTGAAGATGATAACCCAAACCCTCATGAGCAATTTCATAAATCCTTAGCTATAAGCAATGTACCTTGGTATGCAGATTTTGTTAATTACCTAGCCGCTGACATCATACCCCCTGATCTAAACTACCACCAGAAGAAGAAGTTCTATAGTGATGTGAGAAACTTCTATTGGGACGATCCATTTCTTTTCAAGAGAGGTAAAGATGGCATTTTCCGCCGTTGTGTTCCAGAAGAAGAGGTAAATAATATAATTGAGCATTGTCACTCTGCACCCTATGGTGGACATGCAAGCACATCTAAGACCTACGCCAAGATTCTTCAAGCTGGCCTATTCTGGCCTACTATGTGGCGTGATGTCCATGCTTTCATTGTCAAGTGTGACAGATGCCAACGCACAGGAAATATTTCAAGACGTAATGAAATGCCGTTAAGAAATATCCAAGAAGTAGAACTCTTCGACGTATGGGGTATGGACTTTATGGGATCGTTCCCACCATCTTTTGGAAATCAGTACATATTAGTAGCTGTTGACTACGTGTCTAAATGGATTGAAGCTATCGCCGCACCCACAAACGACACCAGAGTAGTCATCAAATTATTCAAGAATTATATATTTCCCAGGTTTGGAACACCCCGTTTAGTCATAAGTGATGGAGGATCACACTTCATATCGAGAATATTTGATAAACTTTTAAGCAAGTATGGAGTTAAGCATAGAGTAGCAACACCATACCACCCACAGACCAATGGACAAGTGGAAGTATCTAATAGGGAGATAAAACAAATCCTCGAGAAGACTGTCTCTATATCTAGAAAAGATTGGTCGCAGAAACTTCAAGAAGCATTATGGGCCTATAGAACCGCTTTCAAAACTCCTATAGGAACAACCCCTTATCAACTGGTCTATGGAAAATCATGTCACTTACCATTTGAGTTGGAGCATAAGGCCTATTGGGCCATCAAAACTTTGAATTTGGATTACTTGACAGCTGGTGAGAAACGTATCCTTGATATCCACAAATTAGAAGAGCTCAGACAATCTGCCTACGAAAATGCCATCATATACAAAGAAAGAACAAAAGCTTGGCATGACAAAAGAATCATAAGAAGAGACTTCAAAATAGGCGATCCTGTTCTCCTGTTCGATTCTAGGTTACGACTATTTCCAGGTAAACTCCGTTCGAGATGGACTGGCCCTTTCGAAGTATCTAAGATCCTGAGATCCGGTGCTATTGAAATCAAGAACCAAACATGTAAACCGTTCATAGTCAATGGACAGAGGTTGAAGCCCTACGAAGGAGGTGACATTCCAACAACATACACTTGTCATACTCTGAGTGATCCACCATATCCTTCCAATGATGTTTAAATATCGGTCGTCGAGCTAATGACGTTAAACAAGCGCTGCCTGGGAGGCAACCCATGGTTTTTCTTATTTTTGTACTTTTTATTTTTATTTTTACTTTATTTTAATTTGTTTATTTTATTATTATGTCAGGACTCACGATTGAATGTTTTATGTGCTTTCAGGACTTGTTTGCTAACCTTGTACAGAATGCAGAACCCTGATGACATGCACGTGGCCTTTAGAGATGATGCACAGAGAGAGCGTTACTATGTTCACATGAGACGCCCTATGGCTCCTACCAGGTACCCTGACCATGACTGCATGGATGCCTTGGGGATAGAGCCAAGCGTCAGATTTTTATGCCATCAACTCCAGTGGGACCAGTTTGACGACAGGAACAACACTTATAGGAACTTGACTCTTGAGTTCCTCAGCTCGTTTCATCATGACCCTTGGGCTGGACCCGATGGACTCACTGTTTTCAGGTTGTTCGGGATTGACTACTCATTCTCTCACAAAGAGTTTGGTGATTTACTAGGTTTCCAGACTACTCCTGATGCTATTCCAGAGACTCCGATGGGGTATTTTATGAGCAGAGAAGTGGAAAAGTTTTGGACTAAAATATCAGGCGGAGGGAGCCAAGATCCTTCTACCCAGTTTTCTCAGGTAATCCACAACCCTGCATTGAGGTACTTCCAGATGATTCTAGCACATTCTTTCCTAGGTTTTCCAGATACAGAGACACTGTTAAGTGAAGAGGAGATTTTCCTACTGTTTTGTGCGACTCAGTCTCGCCCTGTTGCTTGTGGCAACTTTCTACTGAAGGGCCTTGCTAGTGTTGCCAGATCATCAGTAGGAATCATCCATGTCGGTGGGATTGTTACACAGATTGCTACTGCATTGGGTTTGTCTCGCAAGCTATTGCACCTCAGGACCTTCTGCTGCTACACCACCCTGGATATTGATTTTTGTCTTGATAGAGGACTGATGAGGAGGGCTTCTTTTGAGCCCAACATGTTTAGATTGCTGATCGACGGTGAAGCGATACACTACTTTACATTACCAGATCCGCTGATGACCAGTGTCCATGGTCCTGCCAATTGGAGTTATGCTCTAGAGGGTTATGGAGAGACTGTCGAAGAGCCGAAATCGCCTCCCGCCGCTGAGTACACTCCTACACCTCTTACTCCCCGAATCACTATTATGTCTAACAATATGTCTCTGCAGCCACCTGACCTACAAACACAGATTTATGAGCTCCGCAAGGAGACTGCCCTGCTCAAGCAGGAAGTGGCAGACTTAGAGTTACAGATGCAGGTTTCTGATCTCACTCATGCCTCGGAGACCGATGCTCTACATCAGGCGATCGACGAGCTTCGGAGGGAGATAGCTGAGATTCGTGGATCAAGCCAGGATAAGAAACCTACCACATGACTCATTCCACCCTGACAGCACTACCCTAGTATTTAACTTCCTTTTATTTATCGCATTTCCAGACATATTTTACTTTATTGCAGCTTTTATATTTTCATGCACTTTGAATTCCTTATATATATACATATTATGCACTAATTTTTATTTTTCTTTTTCTTTTTTGATTTTTAATTATTTTATTTTTGTCGTGCAAAGAAAAAAAATATATAAGACAAAAATATGCAAGCCAATGCCTTGAAAAGAAGAAGAAAACGCTATTCAGACCCCCCGGAAGACAAAGGTGCAAGGAAGGCCCAAAGGAGGATCCAAAACCACAAGGCCCAGGAATTGGCCTTGTGGCGGGCGCCATAGGCCCTGTGGCGGGCGCCACACTGTACCATCAACAAATACGGGATTCAATCCCCATTTCCACCATTTTCATCCCTTTCTTCACCAAAAACCCATTTTTCCAACCTTCCAAATCCTCCTTGAACCCCATTAAAGCTCCCCCATTTCCAAAATACCCTCCATCCATAAAACATATCCAACATCCATTTCCATTTTCATCCATCAAAAACCAAAAAAATCAAAACTTTATCATTCCCCTCATAAACCACTTTTCTACTATTTTCACTACCTAAGGAGCTTTTCAACAATGGAGTTCAACGGATTTATTCTTCGTGATGGAAGACCGGGCGAAAGGCAACGGAAAATTATTCAGAGGCTTCAAAGTCGAGAAATCCTCTCGACTAGGTACGTCGACGATAACTGTCTGTATGCTTTGGGTATTTATCATAGTGTTTTTAATTTATTAGAATTTCTAGGCTTGCATAATATTTTCATTAATCAGGAACCTACCTATGAGAGGCTGACAACTGAGTTTTTGAGTTCTTTGATATACACTGTCAGTCCTAACACTGCTAGCACTGTCGGTACTGTTATTTTTAGACTGTTTGGAATTGAATATGAATTCAGTACCAATGAGCTAGCAGATTTGTTAGGAATCCCTCATAGGGAAGGTTCGATTTGTGAGGCACCTTTGGATGCTGAATGGTCGGCCGAGGTATTTACCTTCTGGCTAAGGCTTTCAAGTACTTCAATTAATTCTTTTGAAGGGATACTTGCGTCGACCATTCACAACCCGGCCATAAGAGTTTTTAGACTTCTTTTGGCATGTACTATTTTTGGCCGGAAAAGTCCAAACAAGGTTAATGCTCGTGAACTCCTATTTTTGCAAGGATGCCTCACTAGAACCCACATCAATCCGGTCCCGTTTATGCTTGCCCACATGACTTTATTTACTAATAAAACAGGACCGATTGTTTTTGGAGGGCTTGTTACGTCTATTGCTCGGGCTCTTGGCCTGAATGATGAGATAGCTACACTTGAACCACTACCTCCTCGCACAATTAATTTAAAATTTCTGAAAGACATGAAATTGTGCCGAACAAGGAGAGAAGGTGGTTATGAGTTGATGATTCATAGGGTAGCTATCCCATCTGTTGCTTTACCATGCAGTAGACGTACTGATGTACGTGATGAAAGGAACTGGACCTATGATCTTAATGCTCCACGTGTTTTGGGTCCACTTCCTCCTAATATTCCCGATGGGGAGGCACATGACACTGATGATGAGTATGATCGGAGAGAGCAGTCTCCCATCCCTCACATGTCCCCCCATCGTCCTTCACAGTCACACACTGCACCATCTTCCTCTAACCCTGTTGCAGGTACTGCTCCTGGATTCTTTGTCACCGAGGAGATGTGGTGTGATATGACAACTAGAGAAGAAAGGCGTGATGGCCTTCTCTCTACTATTTCACAGCAGCTGACGAACAATATGAGCTTCATGCAACAATCGCGATTGGTTTCGGATCGTGCTTATAGCAACGTTTGCCGTACCTTGAACGATATTTCATTAGAGCAGAACCGTCAGAGAGAGTTCAACAGCCGACACTACCAGCTTGTAGAGGCTACTCAGGGTTCCATCTTGGGTAACCTTCGAGAGGTCCGGAGTGCTCAGGCTGCTTTATCAGCACGACTCGACCGGAGGGACCAGCATCGTAGTAGATCCCGTCGTTCCAGACCATCACATCAGGACGGCGAAGGCACCAGTGCCCCTCCTCAGTAGTCTTTTTCCAGGTTACCCCCCTTATCTTATTTCGAAACATTGGGGACAATGTTCGATTTAAGTGTGGGAGGGGATTTTATTGCTTTCTGTTATTTCCCTTTTTAGTTAATTTCCTTTCAGTTATTTCCCTTTTCAGTAATTTATTTTTCTTAGATAATGCATGAGTCTGACGAGTCACCAGTATAGTGTTTTTTTAGTTCATCTTCATTTTTTCCCATTTCCTTAGCCTTACCAGAAAATTTTTAAAAAGAAAACAATGTTGTTTCACATGTTTTTTGGGCTTTGAGACAGGTTTAGATTAGGATGTGGTGACTTAGGTCAACTTTTTGAAACATCAGAACCATTTTAGCACCATAGACCTCTTGAATATAGGAATCACTCCTAAACCCCACCACCATGGCCTTTACTATCATTCAAAAAATTGTCCTAAGTAGTTTATTTTAGCAGTCAGCTCCGGCCTAAGCATACTCTACGTATGGGGCCGATGAATATAAGTGAATGATCCAGTGCTAATAAAAAAAAAAAGAAAAAAAGGCAAACTCTGGTATAGGTGACCCTCTCAAAGTCATTTAAACCGAAAAAAGAGAAGAAAAAAAAATTTTTGCCACAAAAAGAAAAAAAAATTGCAAGTCACCTATTGTTAGTTGGTTCAGAGGTATCTGGCACTGAACTTGGTAGGGCGGATTACGATCCGATCCCCCGCAGCTACATTTAGGCGAAATAAAAACAGGTTTACACATGCTTATGTGCCAGAAACCTTATGTTATGGATCAGAATCACTAACCGGTCACTCTACTATGAAGCATGTACGGATAACGGGCTTAATGTGATTGTGCCTGAATGAAAAGGACACAAAAAGATGAGAAGATAGGCCTAGGTATCGTGGGATGACATGGAGTGGTTAATATAGGATTGAAGTTTGTGTTTGTGTTACTATGGTACCCTTGGTTCACTTAGTTAGTATCTGTCACTGCATCCTGACTTGAACTTAGAATCCCTTTAGCCCAAAGACAAGTGTTGACACCATATTTTCTTAAGCTTTAATGTTTGCTTGAGGACAAGCAAAGGTTTAAGTGTGGGAGAATTTGATCACACTAAAATTCACCGTATTTCTGACTCCGATTTCGCATGCATTCTTAGCTTTTATTGTTGTTTTGCTTTGTTATTGCTTTGTTTTCTTATGTTTTCAGGTTTTTATAATAATCGGAGCTTGAATCGGGAAAAGGAGCGAAAAAGGAGTGAAAACGGACGAAAACCTAGAAATTCAGCATTTTGCACTTGCGGCACCCACCGTGGCGGGCGCCATGGGGTTAGCCATGACGTGGCCACGTCTCAAGACCACTCCTCAACCTCCAAGACCCACGATCCCCACTCCATCATCCCCTGTAGGGACCATGGCGGGCGCCATGACCTTGTGGCGGGCGCCACAAGGCAAAATTTCATAACCTCCACTTTTTAGTGGAGGGGCGTCCCGGTCATTTCATGCTTTCAGTTTTTACTATAAATAGGACCTTAGATTTTCGTTTTTCTTCATCCAGAATTAGAATTCTCTAGGCATATATCAGTTATAAAGCAGTTGCCATTCCACATCGGGGTGCCTCTGCAATCGAGTGATCGAGTCTGTAATCTGTCTGTGGTTCGAGTTTTGGAGCACTCTGGAGGAAGTTAATCCTGCCGCCATTTTAATTCCAGTTAGTATTTTACTTTTCCGCATTGCTTTACTTTTATTTATTTTCTCGCACTTTACTTTGTTTATTTCCCGCACTCGCACATTTACTTTGTTTATTTCCCGCACTCGCACATTTACTTTGTTTATTTCCCGCACTCGCACATTTACTTTGTTTACTTCCCGCACTCGCACATTTACTTTGTTTACTTCCCGCACTCGCTTTAAATTACTCATATGAAAAACTATAAAAAGAATATTTACTTTATCATGTCTAACTAATCCCATAAAGGTTAGAATGTAAGGATCGTAATTAAACCAGTAATCAGTATAATTGTTCGTGGAAACACCTAAGGGCTATTTTATCTTTCAATTCAAGTAATTGTTTTTAACTATTTCAAAAACAGCCAAAAGCGCTTTGTATAGTTCATTAGGAGTTTTTAGATTAAAAAGAAAAGAGATTTTAAAACGATTTTCGGACGCGTTATGAGATTTAGAGTCTGGTTCATAAGAACCTCTTTTTGCTAAAAAGTCCAGGTTAAAATACTTTTCAACTTTGTTAAGAAACTATATTTCTTAAAAATAGGTTTACTACTCTAACGCAGTACGCACCTTTTTATCCGTGACAATAGGAGGGGTTGATTAGAGAGTACAACTCGGTTCTGAATACGCGAAAGCGACAGTTCCTGTTAAATTAGTTCTTTTCAAAGGAGAAAACATTGCCCATAAGTAGTTCCATTAACAAGTACTGGATTATCATTGATTACGTGAATTACATTCGAGCTTGTCTTTTATTTATTATTTAAAATTATAATTTTATTTACCATTGCACCCTTACTAAAACCCTTAAAAATAGTTGCCTTAGATAAACACCATAACAACAGGTACGATAGATTGACACTTGGTCTCTGTGGATTCGATAATCTTTTATATTACTTTGACGTGATTCGTACACTTGCGAAAAACACGCATCAATATACCTCAGAATCCTGACATCAGCTTGATAATGGGACCACTTAGGTTTACTCATGAACCTACTAACCATCCCAACAGAATAGCAAATATCAGGTCTGGTATTGCACAGATACCTCAGAGAACCAACCAACTGTTTGAAGGTTGTAGCATCCACATCTTCTCCATCAGAGTCAGAATCCAGTTTTTGATTTGTATCTGAAGGTGTGACAACAACCTTACAATTCTTCAGTTCAAACCTCTTCAGTATTTCTAATTCATACTTGAGCTGATGCAAAATGATACCTTTCTCAGAATATCTGAACTCCATCCCTAGAAAGTATGTCATTTTGCCTAGATCAGTCATTTCAAATTCATTCATCAGAACTTTCTTGAACTTGGCTATCTCCTGTTAAGAACTTCCAATCAATAGTATATCATCAACATATAAACATACCAGAGTCATATTGCCTTCAGAAGTATGCTGAACATAGACACTGTACTCCATCTCATATTTCTGAAAGCCTTGCTTCTTGAAAAATGAATCAATCTTCTAATTTCAAGCTCTGGGCGCTTGTTTCAGTCCATATAGAGCTTTGTATAATTTGTACACCATCCCTTCCTGATTCTTTTTCACAAATCCAGGGGGTTGTGACACATAAACTTCTTCTTCTATTGGACCATTCAGAAATGCAGATTTTACATCTAAATGCATCAGAGGCCAATTCCTGTTAGCAGCTATTGCAATCACCATTCTGATTGTTTCATGTCTTGCTACAGGTGCAAACACTTCAGAATAATCCAGCCCAGGTTTCTGTAGAAATCCTCTAGCTACCAACCTTGCTTTATATTTGCCAATTGAACCATCTGGCTTTAACTTCTGCTTGAAAACCCATCTGACGCTGATGGCTTTCTTGTCTTTTGGAAGCTCTGTCAGCTTCCAAGTCTTGTTTCTCTCTATAGCATCAAGTTCTTCTTTCATGGTCTTTAGCAAGAGATTCTGCTTAAGAGTTTCTTCTGTACTTATGGGTTCAGAATCTACCATCATGGCACACTGAATAATTTCTCCTTCAAAGTCTACTTTAGTGTCTTGCAGCATGTCAAATTCTGCATATCTTCTGGGAACGTTTCTTGTTCTTTGTGGTCTCTGAACTTGTTCAGAGTCTTGAGCTTCAGAGTTTCTAGCTTCAGATGATTGACCTCCAGAGCTTTGACCATCTTCAGAGTCTGGCATATTTCCAGAGTCTGAATTGCCACCAAGATCTGGATTGTCATCAGAGTCTGAATCATCAGAGTCACCTTCATCTTCTGAGTCTTCTTCAGAGTTTGAATCAGTATCAGAGTCAGAGTCAATGTCAGGGTTTACTCCAACTTCAGAAATTCTTAACTTTGACCTTTCTTCAGAAGTTCTAACATCAGAATCAGATTGAGACTTATCCCAGTTCCAGACTTCTGATTCCTTCACAATCATATCTCTGTTGAACTCAATTTTATTGGTTTCGGGACTATAGAGCTTGTAAGCACCTGTACTGTGGTACCCTATCAGAATCATCACTTTGCTTCTATCATCCAGCTTCTTTCTTCTGGCTTCTGGAACATGTTTATAGCAAACAGAACCAAGCACCTTTAGATGACTAACACTTTGCTTATTTCCAGTCCACTTCTATATTGGAACTATTTCCTTCAACTTCTTCGTAGGACATCTGTTGAGTACATACGTTGCAGTGGCAACAGCTTCTCCCCAGAGCTTCTGAGGAAGGTTCTTCTCCTTTAGCATGCTTCTCACCATATCAAGCAGAGTGCGGTTTCTTCTTTCAGCAAGACCATTGTGTTGAGGGGTATAAGGAGCAGTAACCTCATGCTCAATTCCATTCTCCTCACAGAACTTCTAGAACTCTTTGGAGTTATACTCACCTCCACCATCAGTTCTAAGAATCTTCAACTTCTGACCACTCTGATTCTCAGCCTTTATTCTGAACTTCTTGAATTCATCAAACACCTCGTGTTTAAACTTAATAAGGGATACCCATGTCATTCTTGTGAATTCATCAACAAACAAAACAAAGTATTTATTCCCTCCAATTGATGCTACTGGAAATGGACCACACACATCAGAATGTACAACTCCCAAGGCATGTTTTGCTCTTGGAGCAGCTTCTGACGCAAATGGCAATCTTGGTTGTTTTCCTTCCATGCAAACTTTGCATGACTTTTCAGGCTTCTTAATTGCAGGAATTCCATGTAACAATTTCTTTGAATTCAGATGTTTTAAGCTTCTGAAATTCACATGACCAAATCTTTTGTGCCACAACTCACTCTCCTTCTCAGCACTTGTTGCACTAAGACATTCTGAGTCTGCAGTTCTGACATTCACCTTGAATGTTCTATTCCCTCTCTGTTCTGACTCCATAATCAACTTCTGATTACAGTCATACAGCTTCAGAAGATTGTCCTTCATGGTAACTGAGAAACCTTTCTCAATTAATTGTCCCACACTCATCAGATTGCTTCTGATGCCAGGTACATACCACACATTTTGATGCCAGGTACATACCACACATTCTGAATCAATGCTACTTTCCAATTTGGCTATCAGACGTTCGTAAGGGAAGTCATCGTTGATAGGCACTGATTCTCGTTTTATGCCTTCTATTCGAGATAAGTGATATGCGACTACGTTCTCGGTTCCCTTCTTATCTTTAATTTCTAAGTCAAACTCTTGTAATAACAGGATCCATCTCAATAATCTAGGTTTGGCATCCTTTTTTGCTTATTAGGTACCTAATGGCAGCGTGGTCTGTATATATGATTATTTTTGCTCCTACTAAGTATGAACAGAATTTGTCAAGTGCAAACACAACTGCTAGAAGTTCCTTTTCAGTTGTGGCGCAGTTCATTTGGACAGGATCTAAGGTTTTACTGGCGTAGTAGATTGTGTGAGGTTTCTTGTCTTTCCTTTGTCCAAGAACTGCGCCTACAGCATAATCACTCGCATCACACATGATTTCGAATGGTAGTCTCCAGTCGGGAGGTTGCATGATGGGTGCGGTGATAAGGGTTGTTTTTAGTGTTTCGAACGCTTTTAGACAGTCGTTGTTGAACACGAACTCAGCGTCCTTCATTAACAGGCCGGTCAACGGTTTCGTGATTTTTGAGAAATCCTTTATAAATCTATGGTAGAAACCGGCGTGTCCTAGAAAACTTCGTATTTCTCGTACGGTTTTTGGAGGTTGGAGGTCTTTTATGATTTCTATTTTTGCTTTGTCGACCTTAATTCCTTTATCAGATATTACATGTCCTAGAACTATTCCTTGTCGAACCATGAAATGGCATTTTTCCCATTTTAGGACGAGATTCACTTTCGCACATCTTTCCAGTACCATTTCTAAATGTCGTAAGCATTCTTTGAAACTCTGTCCACATACAGAGAAATCGTCCATGAATACTTTCATGATATCGTCTATGAAGTCAGCAAAGATTGCCATCAAGCATCTTTGGAATGTTGCCGGAGCGTTGCATAGTCCAAATGGCATTCGGCGGTATGCGAAAGTGCCATAAGGACAAGTGAATGTAATCTTCTCTTGGTCGTCGGGATGAATGGGAATTTGGAAAAATCCCGAATAACCATCGAGATAGCAGAAATAAGAATATTTGGCCAATCTTTCTAACATTTGGTCTATGAAAAGTAGAGGGAAGTGATCTTTTCGAGTGGCTTTATTAAGCTTCCTGTAGTCAATACACATTCTACTTCCGGTCACAACTCGTTGCGTTATTGATTCGCCTTTTGCGTTCTATACGACAGTGACTCCTCCTTTTTTAGGTACGACATGAACTGGGCTGACCCATTCGCTGTCGGAGATTGGATAGATAATTCCTGCTTCTAATACTTTTGTCACCTCGTCTTTGACTACTGTGCTTAGGATTGGATTTATTCTTCTCTGATGTTCTCTAGAGGATTTGCAATCTTCTTCTAGTGCAATCCGATGCATGCAGATAGACATGCTTATGCCTTTAAGGTCGCTTATATTATAGCCTAACACGGTGGGGTATTTCTTTAAGACGTCCAATAGCATTTTTGTTTCGGGTTGTCCAAGATCGGCGTTTACTATTACTGGTCTTTTTAGTTCGGCATCTAGGAATTCATATCTGAGGTTCTTGGGTAAAATTTTGAGTTCTAAAGATGGGTTCTTCGGACCTGGCATATGATCTGGAGTGAGTGCTAAGCTTTCGCTTAGACTGTTGTCTTTGTACGGTCTTTGCCAATTATCGTCTTCGAAGATCTCAGGAATTTGAATTTTCATTATCTCAGAATATGTGGTCTCTTCCTTTTCGAGTTCCTTTATGCATTCGTCAATGACATCTACGAGGTAGCATGTATCATCTATTGCTGGTGCTTGTAGGAACTTGGTGAGGATGAACTCTATCTTTTCTTCTCCTACTTCAAACGTTAGCCTACCTTTCTTCACATCAATGATTGCTCCGGCTGTGGCTAGGAATGGTCTTCCTAAAATAATTGGGGTAACGGAGTCTTCCTTAATATCCATAATTATGAAATCGGTTGGAATATAACACTGTCCTATGCGTACTAGGACGTTTTCCAGTATTCCTACGGGATATTTTACGGATCGATCAGCTAATTGGACAGACATTTTTGTTGGTTTCAAATCACCCATATCAAGCTTTTTGCATATGTATAAAGGCATAACACTGATGCTAGCTCATAAATCGCATAGAGCTTTGTCTATGACAAATCTTCCGATGACACAGGGTATGGAGAAACTACCTGGGTTTTTTAGTTTAGGCGGCATGTTGTTTTGAATAATAGCGCTGCATTCTGCAGTAAGCATGACTGTTTCGTTATCCTCAATCATTCTCTTATTTGATAGAATTTCCTTAAGGAATTTAGCGTACGAGGGGATCTGAGTGATAGCTTCTGTGAAAGGAATTGTGATATTTAGCTGTTTCAGAAGTTCTACGAATTTCTTGAATTGCCCTGTGGTCTTTGAGTTTATTAATCTTTGAGGATAAGGAATCGGTGGTTTATATGGCGTTGGAGGTACATATGTTTTTTCACTTTCAGTAGTAGTGGCCTCCTTCTCGTTGTTATCCTTCTCTTTTGATTCAGATTCCTTTTCTACTTGCTTAGTAGATTTTTGCTTCATGGCTGGGTTTTCAGTTCTCGGATCGACCGGTTCGTCCAATTCTTTTCCACTTCTTAATATGACAACATTTGCTTGACCTTTAGGATTCTGCTCTGGCTGTCCAGGAAATGTTCCAGCAGGTGCAGCAGCAGAAGCTTGTTGTTGAGCCACTTGAGATATCTGTGTTTCAAGCATTTTGTTGTGAGTGGCTAAAGCGTCTACTTTGATGGTTAATTGTTTAATCTGCTCGCTAGTGTGTATGTTTTGATTAAGGAAGTCTTTATTTGTTTGAGCTTGGGAAGCAACGAATTTTTCCATCATCAATTCAAGATTTGACTTTCTAGGAGCATTTGGGGCAGCTATGGCTGATTTTTGATATCCTGACGAAGCAGCGGGTGCTTGCAATGCGTTATCGTTTTTATAGGAAAAGTTTGGGTGATTTCGCCAGCCTGGGTTGTAGGTATTCGCGTAGGGATTACCTTGGGCGTAGTTCACTTGGTTTAGTGGGACTCCTGTCAATAACGGGCACTCGGGCGCATTATGAGCAGCAATTCCACATAACTCGCAGTATGGAGTGACAGCGGCTACGGTTGCTGGTGGCGTTATAGTTAGACTATCGATCTTTTACGTCAAGGCATCTACCTTAGCATGAAACTTTTCAAGGCTACTGATCTCGTA
Organism: Lathyrus sativus; assembly: GCA_963859935.3. Taxonomy (NCBI): domain Eukaryota; kingdom Viridiplantae; phylum Streptophyta; class Magnoliopsida; order Fabales; family Fabaceae; genus Lathyrus; species Lathyrus sativus. Next base: position 556,560,318 of record OZ012737.1, read on the forward strand.
CATCCCACCTTTCGTTGCGGGTTTCTCTGTCGAAGTCCTTTCACCTCCCCATTGGCAATGGTTTTGAGACATGTTCTCGATAAGTCGATAGGCTTCGTTGTATGGCTTATCCATAAGTGCACCGCCTGCGGCGGCGTCTACTATCAGTCTGGTGTTATATAGAAGCCCATTGTAGAAAGTATGTATGGTCACCCAGTCTTCTAGACCGTGGTGAGGGTATGCTCTCATCATATCTTTGAATCTTTCCCATGCTTCGTAGAGAGATTCGGCATCTTTCTGTCGAAATCTGTTAATTTGAGCTCTTAGCATAGCTGTTTTGCTCGGCGGAAAATATCTTGCTAAAAAGACGTTCTTCAACTGCTCTCACGTCGTAACAGAGTTGGATGGCAAGGATTGTAACCATGCCCAAGCTCTATCTCTAAGAGAGAAAGGAAAAAGACGGATTCTTATTGTGTCTGGAGTTACACCATTAGCTTTCACGGTGTCTTCGTATTGCACAAACTTCGTTAAGTGCTCGTTCGGATCATCAGTAGCATTTCCTGAGAACTGATGTTGTTGTATAGTAGACAACAATGATGGTTTCAGCTCGAAATCGTTCCGATCAATAGCTGGGGCAGCAATGCTAGAGTGGGGTTCTCGCTGAGAGGGGGTAGCGTAGTCCTTGGGAGGTCTATTCTGAGGTAATTCAGCAGCCATTGGCTTTTCTTCGGTAGCTTCAGGAGGATAAGCAAGGAGGTCTGGAATATTGTATCTTCGTTGGTATTTGGCATACGTAGAAAACGTTCTAGTTCAACGAATGGAGGATGCAAAAACTCGCCTTGTGAGCGGGTATTTGGCATACAATCAACGAACTAGTAAAAGGGAAAATGAGAATAGTTAACCTAGTCTATACTGCGTAACAGAAGGTTACACTATTGACTAAACGGGTCCCCGACAACGGCGCCAAAAACTTGATCGCGACTTTCTATGTCTAACTGAACTAACTGCAAGTGCACAGTCTAATCGCGTAGTAATAAAAGATATCGATCCCACAAGGACTCGTAATCAAACTAGTGTTTTCAGGTGTTACTATGTTTAGCTAGGTTGGTAAGGTTTTAGGAAATAAAAGCAAAATAAATGCGTAAGTTAAAGGGAACTAGAAATGTTACTTAAGGGTATGAGAGCTTGAATCGGTATGCAATATTTATTTCTTCGAGGATTCGACGAGTTACCGGCGTATGGGATGTTTTCAAAAATAGTTTAGGAAGAAAATAACGGTTTAAAGACTTCTGCCTCGCAATGGTTGTTGACTTGGGTCATAATTCTAAGGGCCAAATGTACGCTTTCGCTGTCCCATTCGGGGTTAAAACTACTTTTTGAAAACTATTAAATTCTACTCCCTTTTAAAAGGTTGTCACGGTTTTTAAAATGGATCCATATTCATTACTATCTGGTTCTAACCGCAGCTGTCGCTTGTTGGTTGTACCTTTATTAATTTCCCACTGTCGTGGCAAAACTACTTTTAAATAAGTTCTCGCTGTCGCGACGAACAATTATTTAGTAAATTAAATTGAAAGCTATGGCCGTAAATATGTTTGAAAAAGAAAATAGTACGCCGGCCATTATCGAATCCCGTCTGAATTTCTATTACATACCGATTACTATAATTTAGCCGGACATGGAATATGGAATAATAGTACGTAGATAAAAGCAGGAAACAATAACATTCATCATACTGGAGAACAAAATGTAATTAACGATCATAAATAAAAACCTGTAAATATTCCAATTGGTCTTGGGAAATCCTCCACGATGTCGGCAGGATTAAACCTTCGTTCCAATTAGTAGTACAGAGAACAATTGGGAAAATACAGAACAAAGAAAAATAAACGAAACGGTAAACAAAAACTGGAAATGGTTTGCTCTGAAGATATTTTGGCAGCACTTCGTGAACGTGAATGCGACTCCCCTTTCTGGTCTCAGCTTCCTCTTTTTATAGATGGGATTTTCAACAGTTCATTTCTTCAGAAAGTGGAGTTGAGGTCAGAGAAAGTAGGAAGTAGTGGTCCACTCCCTTGGACTCTTTCAACTTTGGCAAGCACGTGACAGAATCTGAATGTTTAGACATATGACGGTCGTCACCTGCGTGACGCTCGTCATGGTTGTGTGACTGTCGGCATGCAGTGGAACTTCGTTTCTGCTGCATTTCTTGTGTATTTCTGCTGTTTTTCTTCTACAATTGTTTGCTTTCTTCATCTTGCTTCTATATGGTCATGAACTTCGATTACCTGCAAAATACTAGACAAACAACGTGAAAGAACCCGAAATCGGAGTGAAAACGGTCATTGATTAGTGGAAATGTATGCCATTTTATATATATGTTTTCGCGTTATCACACGTGTAACTCAGAATCTGGAAAGATGGAGTGCACTACTAAATTGACGTTTGAGGTATTGCTTTGAAAATCTAATTTTTCTTGATTTTCCCCCATCTGTCAGATCATAATTAATTTGAAATGATGTTTTTCTCTTTTCATTAAATGCTAAGTGTAAACGTGCTTTGTGTGACCCTTGATGTGCCCTATGTTTTGCTATAAATATCACATTTCACACACATTTCACACATTTCACCTCACAAACATTTATGCATTTTGGTTTGCTCTTTGGCTTCACTTATAACCCTAAACCTAAATCTCTCTCAAAAACTTCATCATCAATGGCATCTTCATCTTCAACTGCTGCTGTTAACTCCACCATTGTTGAGACTTACAAGGAACCTGTACGAACTCTTCTCGCTTCAACTCTAGATCTAGAAGTTCTCTATGAAAACTTCGTAGACTTTTTATCCATTGAATAAAATGGGTTTGATCTTTCATCGTCCATTAAAGCTCAAGGCTGGGATAAATACTTTGACAGGCTTATGGGTCCTGTTTACCCAACATTAGTGAAGGCATTCTGGATACATGCACAAGTTTGCCCCAAATTCATTCATTCATCTGTCCCTGGGAAGGAAATTGTTATCACTGAGAAGCTCATCAGACAGCTTATTGGATATACTGAATCTGATAGAGTCACTAATCTTTCATCTGCTCGTGTGGATCTGGCTAAAGTTTATGAAGAAGTTAGTACATCTGGGCACCCTACAAACAAAGTAAGGGAATTGAAACGTATCTACAGGATCTGGGCAAAGATCTTTATGAGCACCATCTTCCATAGAAAATCATCCAACTCTCCAGATTATGTGAACGCTGAACAGCTGTACTTTATGTACTGTCTGAGCAAGGAAACAAAAATAGATTTGCCTTACCTTCTGTTCAGTCATCTTCTAAATCATATAAAAGAGACAAGGGAAGAAGTAAGGGTAAAATCTGGGAAGGTTAGGAATTGGATTCCTATGGGAAGATTGATATCCGACATCCTTACAGAAAATCGTCTTGTGAAGCATCTGACTGATGCTAACTTGATAGATGACTTGTCTTACGTTGTTGGCTCTGCAATAAATGGAAATACTCTGAAATGGATGAAGGTTATTTCATAGCTTGCTGGGCAACCCAAGAAGATAAACTTTGAAGAAATCAAAAGTAGGAGGATTCCTATTGATGATTTTCGTCTGTTCAGTGTAGATGAACCCAGAGAAATTGTCTTAGCGTTCATTGTTGAATGTCTAAGAGATGGAATTCCTATACCTGCCAATCTGGTATAGAAGGAAGGAGAAGAAATGCCTGATCTTCACAGAGAAAGGCGTAAGAAGAGAAAGGCTGAAGAAGGTTTTGTTTTTAAGAAGAAGAGGAAAGCTTCAGATGCTCCAGAGAAGAAAAAGAAGAAGAAGAAGAAGAAGAAGAAGAAGAAAGTTAGAGTTAATCCTCCAGAGGCTACTATGGATGAAATAAGAGAAACGATCAATCAGGTATTAACATCTGATCCGATACCTACTGTTCACTCACCTCTACCTTCACCTCCACTTTCTCCACCTTCTAGACCTCAACCTTCTGTCTAACAACCATCTATTCATTTTTCATCTGAACCCTCTCCATCTCAACCAGAACAATATCAACCATCTTCTGTTCCACTTTCATCTGAACCCCCACAACACAAATCACCAGAACATCAACAACCAGAACAATCTGAACAACCTTCTGATACTCAACCACCAGAAAAACCTCAACTATCTGAAGAAATTCTTGATATTCAACCTCTTGCTAGGTCTATTGACATTTCTTCTACCTCTGTTCATTCAACAGAATCTTCTGATTCTGAATCATCTGATTTTGAACCTGCTTGCTTGCAAAAGCATGATTCATACAAACAACCACTTTCTAACCTTGCTCTGAAGTCTAAGATTAACATTTCAGAGTTTCAAACATCAACCTCTGAAGTTCACAATTCAACACTCTCTCCACCTCATTTCATCATCCCACAACCATCTGAACCCCAACCCTCTGAACCACAACCCTCTGAACTCCAACCATCTGAACATTCACCTTCCACTCCAACATCTGTTGACACTCCAACCCCAACACCCTCTGAACAGTCACAATAAGGATCACATGCTAATATTTTGTTTGAAAATTTCAAGAAGGAAATTCAAATGAGGATTGCTCGTGTAGAGGAAGTGTGTCTCGCCAGTTTGGATCTGGTTGTATCAGATGTTGCATGGGATAGATTCATCTGCAAGATCAACATGGTTGCTTCTAGGCTCAAAGCTGCCTGTGCTGAGGATGCTAAGGCAAAGTTTGCTGAGTTAATCAGAATCACTCTGATGAGCATTCCTAAGCCTCCAGTTCTGCTTCTAGAAGCTGCTCCTCCTGAAGCTCCTGCTTCTGAAGTTGTTGCTGAAGCTTATGAAGAGACTCAGACTAAGGAACCTGCGTCTGCATCTGCTCCGTCTGCATCTGAGACTACAGATCTTATTAATGAAGTGAAGGAAATCAAGGATTGGATGATCAAACAAGAGCAAACAACTGATGATATCAAGACATGGATGAACAATCAAGAAGAGTCAACTGCCAAGATTACTGATCTTCTGACCCTCATTGCTTCTCGCCAAACTTAGTTGTTTTTCAATGTTTTAGCACTTTGTTTGCATCTGATGTTTTCTTTACTTTGTGTTGAATCTGAATGTTTTGTGATCTGAATCTTCTTTTAATGAATGAAATGATTATGCTTTGCTTCTATATGTTTTCTCTTCTGTTATCTTTTATGTCTTTTAAAATCTTTTTGATTATGACAAAAAGGGGGAGGAAAAAAAAGAATCTGATTGTTCAATCTATAAGCAATTACTAAAATGAAATTCAGACATATTATTAACTAACTTTGAATTTTAAGTCTTTCAGATTATATTGTTTCATCTGACAAAATTCATTGAAGTTAACCTGAGATTTACCCAACCAGAATCTGATCTCTAAAAGCAAATCTGACTCTGATAACCAGACTCTAATCTATAAATTCTGAAAGATAAATCAGGCAATGTGATTACCAGGCTCTTTGACTGAAAGAATTCATCAAGCTCTGTCATCAGGCTCTGATTATGAAATTTACACCTTAACATCAGGCTCTGATTCTGAAATATACTCAAGCGAAAAGGGAAGTATTTTCTTCTATTAGAGTATTCATTTCAGGGGGAGATTCTTAATCTCAGGGGGAGTTATAATTTCTGCTTTTTATTGAACAAAATTTCTCATGTTTTGTCATCATCAAAAAGGGGGAGATTTCAAGAACACGGATTGTTTTTTAGTAATATCTCTATGTTTTGATGATAACTCTTATGAAATTTTGTATTAAAGAATTATATACTCTAAAATTTGTTCAAGATTGTTTGCTACATGTATTAAAGAAAATATTCTTCTAAGAGCAAATTGGATCTGAACATGCAACTATGAAAGGCTTTGAAGTTTCAAGAGCATCTTATAGAAGACTCTGAATGCTTCCTACAGAAGACTCTAAGCGCTGCCTACAGAAGAATCTGAAGCAGAAGCTGCAGAAGAATCTGAAGCAGAAGCCTCTGAAGCATCGAAGACTCTGAGAGTTAAGGAGCATAGTTTATCAGAAGACTCTGAGAAGTACTACACACTGCAAAGTACTGAAGATCTGATCCAGAAGACTCTGCTCTAATAGAACTACACGCTGAAGCACACATGTTGTAATACTTTGATTCAGCAAACTCTGATGAACATCAAAGACTCTGATGACTCAAGACTCTGATCATGCAGGCTCTGATGTTACTTGCTGAAATACTTGTTGAAGAAGAATTTCAAAGATCCGTTGGCGTGGCTCAACAGCTCTTTCCTTATTTATGCTAGACACAAGAACACAGACAAAAAGGATTTCTCTGTGCATTCCATTCCTATGAAAGGTTCTGTGATGTGAAGACAAAAAGGCTACAGGATTTTCAGTACACAGCCTCCAACATATGAAGACTTCTTGGACTATTGTGCCTATATAAGAAAGTCATCTTCATCTTCTTCAAGTGACGAAAATCTTGACAAATCATCTTACAAAGAATATCTCTCAAAGATCTCATTATATTCTCTTTGCTGAAATATTTATGTCATAGTTCTTAAACTTAAGTCAAAAATCACAGTTTGTGATATAGCTTTTTATAAGCATTCAAACACTTGTATTTGTTTTACATTTGATTGTAAAGTTCCTTAAGAAGATCCAGTTAGGATCAGTAGTTCTTGAGAAGACTAAGAACAGTTGTTCTTAGGTGTTGCTATTGTAATCAGTTGATTTAATAGTGGATTAAGTCCTTGATTGAGAAAGGAAAATCACTCTTGATAGGGTGGACTGAAGTAGTTGAGTTCAACAAACCAGGATAAAAATCTCTGAGTTTTATTCTAAGTTTTATTTGTCATACTTATTCAACTCCCCTTCTAAGTATTTTCTCACCTTCACTAAGGTTTAACCTTACTCTGTTAAAAACTATGAACAAATCAGTGTTTCTAGGTTAGCTGAACTACAGCTGCTCTGATTTCTCGTACCAGACAAAAATATGTAGGCACAAGACGCAATGTCTTGGCGAGCAACCTTTCCCCTTTAGTCGTAGTTTCCCAAACTACGTTGACTCTGACTTCTCATTCCAGATGAGATACGTAGGCACAAAGCGTCGTTGCTTTGTCGAGTCAGTTTTTCTTTCCTTTGCCCTTAAGCCTGTAGCTAGATAGTTATAATCAACCCGTCAGATAAACAACTAAGCGCGGATCCCGTCGAGTACGAAGGACGTGAGGGGTGCTAATACCTTTCCCTTGCGTAACCGACTCCCGAACCCGAGATTTGGTTGTGATGACCGATCTTATCCCTTTTGCGTAGGTTTTCTCTGAGTGTTTCCTTTCCCTCCCTTGGGATAAATAATGCACCGTGGCGACTCTTCTGTCATTGTCGGCCTAGTTTTTTGCAGTAGCGACAATTTGCATAAAGCATAAAATTCTTAAATCATTCTAACATTCTATAAAGCGGTAAAATTTACCTCGCTTGCATTACATGTTCAACATCCTACCATCACCATCTCTTGGGAGAATCTTCATTTGATACTTTTATACAAATAGCAACCAATCTAGAAGAAATTCTCATTATTCCTCCCTAATTAACACTTAAGAAAAAGTGAAAATAAACAAGTATATATACAATATAAAGAAATGTACAAAGCTCAAAAATATAAAAACTATTGCAGTGCAATTCAATATCTAAACACCAATCCTCGACAATGGCGCCTTTTTGTTGTTGTGGTAAAGCGACAAGCAAATGTTAAATTTGGAAGTATTCCGAGTTTTATCGTATCCACATGGATCAATGCGAGGGAAAGAATGTCATCCAACGATCTCTACATTTCTAAGCTTATGGTTACAAAATGGTTGAAAGATTCAAGGGACCATAAATAAAAGCAGAAAATATAAAGACGGAAAATATAAAGTAAAGACTGAAAATATAAACAGAGCCTTGTTAGGATTGGATCTCATCAATTTATAACACATGCATTCTTCTAGCCAAGTAAACACAAATCAATCATTCTCCTAATATCCTCACGTATCACCTACAACAGAGGTTATGTCTAACACAACATCGAGAGAACAACCATATTGTCTCATTAGTGATATCTCACGTAACTCAACAACACATGGAATTAATAACTGACACTCAAGCAAATGTTAAGCCTAAATCTATGTCTAGAGTCTAGAACCTAAAAGATAATCATCCTAGATCCAGATCTGAAGAGTATATTTCTATAGCGGTTCAAATCAAATATAAACGGGTAAATAAAGATAACATACATATCAACTTCATGATTGATTTATATGAAACGCCATGATCAGAATACATACATACACACACTTTTTACATGCATTCAACTAATTTTCCAAATGTAAGTGCGCATAGTTCTTCATTTCTATTATTACGCATCCTCACAATACCATATTGATTCTACTCATGCTACCCATGCTACAAATCAACACAATAAAATAGAAGATACAAATGAATATCAACTTACAAGACTATGTCAAAATTTTGCTCATTGATAGATGAATATCTTAGATCTAAGATTTGAAAAGGTTTTGTCAAGACCCACAAATAAGAAATCAAAGACAACATCAATATTGAACCCAAACTAATTCAAATACATATATTAGATGAAATACATAAGGTATCAAAAGATTACACCCAAACCAAATAAGAGATTGAAGCTACCTACTCGAAGATCAAGCTCAAATTTCCTTTGATTTTGGCTTCTCCCTCTTAGGGTTTTGTTTCTCTCTCTAAAAGTATGTTTGGAATAAGGAGAGATAAAGATGGATCTTAAAATTACAAGATATCCTTTAAAATATATAGCAAGTCCCTTATATACAAGTTACAAAAAATGCTTATAAGTGGCACCGTGCTAAGCGCCAATAAAGCGCGATCAGTTCAAGGGAGGCAAAAATTAAAGAAAGCGCGCTAAGCGCGGTCTGAAACCTTATCTACTTCCGCTGGTCCAAAATGGTGCTGAACCTGCGTTGGAAATTGCGCTTCTTCTTCATGTCTTTGACTTCCTTATCCAATCATTTGTGTCTTAATCATTGATGTTTTATGCCTATATTTTGCATAATAACACACAAATCAAAGAATCAAAAGGTATTTGCAATATGTTGAAGAATCGCACAAGAACAAGAAAGAAATCCATTAAAACATGAGCAATAAGTTGAAAAATGCCAAGAACTATGGTTCAATTTAAGTCATATTTTGCATTTAGCAAAAAGGAAAAAGAATGAAAGGAGATAACAATTTGGATCAAGAATCGACGTCATGAATCTGAGTATGTTTTTATTTTATTTTACTGTTTTCCATTGAAATTAGAAAACTTTGAAAATTATAATATCAAGATTCAAAATATGAAAATTTATAACAACTTCATCTAGTTCTTCTACGTGTAAGGTCTTTAAAACTTGTAAATAAAATTTTCATCTATATATTTATGGTTTCCCACCTCCCTCAAAAATGTGTTGTAATCATTAAGAAAGGGAGAATGTAGTTCTATGTGCTGTGTGAGTTAATGTCTTTTAAATTTTTTTGAAGATGACAATTGAACAAAGAAGAATAAATTACAAGCATCACCTGTCAAGAAGCAAAGACAAGACAAAGTGTTTAAAGTTCCAATTGAAAGTGTTAAACAAAGTTTTTCTTATTTTGATTAGTTGAATGTAATTTAAGCAAGAGTATGCCTTGAGGTACTAAGGCGAATCATATAGACACACACATCAAAACTATTTCAAACTCTTCATCATTTTCCAAAAACATCTTAAAACCAATCTAGGAAAATACTTAAATGATTAAGAAGAAATATAATCAATTAGAGAAGCAAAACACACTATCTAATTAATTAAGGAAAAAGTAATGCCTCCTAATTGATCGGGCATCCTTTTTAATTGATTGAGTGACACAACATATTAGAGTTTCCTTTTTTGACTTAACCTAGTCAAGTAGGAAGCAACAAAGCCCATTGATTGTTTCCTCTTTGAGCCAATTTTCCCATATATAAATGAGTGATTTCTGCATCTCTAAACATACAAATTTTCTAAATAATCAACTCTCATATCTCACTCATTCTCCTTCTTTTATCAGTTTTGTTCGGCCTAGTGCCGAGAGAGTGTAAAGCTTCATTTGAGAGTTATGTTTTTCTTGTGTGTGTTGAGTTTTTATATTTAAGAGCTTTATTATCTTGTGATCTCGTAATAGTTTTGAAGATTCCAACCTAAACCTATAAAAAGCTTGGTGTGAGGTTGTTGAGTTGAACTTGTGTAAAAGCTCAAGTTGTTGGATTGAACCTGTGTAAAAGCTCAAGTTGTTATTAGTAGAAAATTCAAGAGGAAACTCTTGAGATGTTGAGTAGGCCATGTGGTTTAGGCCGAACTAAGATAATCTCTGGCGTGATCTTTATTACTCCATATCTTTATATTTCGGTCATTTATATTTTCCGACTTCTTAATCTATGCTTATAATTCTTTCTTAAAACCAATTATTTCAAAATTAATTGTTTTTCTAAAGTATTTTTGAAATCCAAATATCACAATTCACTCGCCCTATTGTAATTGGAGTTACTTGTTCAACAAATCTATCTCGTCCTCAGTTGATGGTTTGATGGAAGAGTAATCCACAAGGTCACAAAAGTCCAAGAGGAAGATGTTTATGGCCAACTTGACATCAGAGCACTAGCGTCAAAAGATTCTAGGAACAAGAAAGAATGTCTTGGCCTACCCTAAAGAGAGTGTATAGTCTGAGAAAAATGGAGAAAAAAGGTTTGTCACATAACCAAGCAAATTATATCATGCCACTTGGAAATATGAATGATCGAAATGAAAAACTAAAGAACAAGGTTAATAGAAGTTGTGGATAATCCTTATAAAAGGGGGATACACACATCAAATCGGCTACACTCAAGAGTTCTTTAACAACTATATTCCTCTCATTGATGACAGTCACTAGCGTAAGTATTAGAGTGTGTGCAGGTATCTCACTCCTCCCCTCTTTAGAAGTGTCTCAAGAATGAGAACGAGATCAGTCTTTGACATAATATTTTTTGTTTTTGCATTCATCAAAATAGTGACCTAATGTTTTACAATGAGCGTAGAAGCCATTCATGTTTCCATAATCAACGCTCACAAAGAAGAAAAATCGTTGTCTTTTCACAAGGACGTTGTGTCTGATTGTTTGAGTTAGATCCATATCTATCAAAACTTGCACAAATTAACCAAAGTTTTTATCAATCATTGGTTTATTTGTGCCTGTATCAGTGCAAATGAGGGAACTAATACTACCAGCAATTATAAATAAGGTCTTTGGTCTCAAATACTCTTAAGAAATTTAATATAATCGAACCCACACTTGAGCCGATGTGTGATGTACGTTAAAGGTTATCGTTGAAATTATTGGTCAAAGAGAAAACCTTTATGAATCAAGGACTTAAATTCCAAGAGGAAATCCATGTCACCATTTTAACATCTTTGATTGGGAAAAAAGAACTCATCAAACCCTTTTTTCTAAAAAGAAATGACTCCCCACCGATCTAAGTTCTTCCACTAGGGTACAATCTTGAGGTATAGGTCGTTTTCCATTATGAGGGGGTGGAGCCTTTGATCCAAATGATTCTTTCATGGACATTATATTTGAAATCTTCCACTCCAATGATACATTCACCCTTTACACGGGGTGGAGCCTTTGAGCCAAATGATTCTTCCAAGGAAGTTGTGTTTGAAATCTTCCACTCTAGTGATACAGTTACCCTTCACACAGGGTTGTGGCATATGTGATTGAGGAATATCATGAACATTATCGAAAGCTTGTACAAATTATTTTTTTCTTATTAAGATGCGAAATATTTCTAGGAGGTTCCGACGATGTGAGATTGAGACATAACTTAGGGATGTTAAAAGTTAACATGATAAAGGATATTTAAGCACAATTTGGCGTTAGACGGTGGGGGCATGTCAGTTTAGGATGAGAGTACACATCCTTCAACTTCTTCTTTGATTTACTAACCAAAATCTTTCTATTCTTTTCACTCAATCTTTCCTATTTTTCAAAGCTCTTGCCTCTTTTTTCCTCTAAACTCCCAAACAAAGGGTAAGGAATTCAACAATACGATGGTTATAAATTATCACATTATTATAAACAACATATGATAATATTGAACCATGTGGCATTTTGGAATCAAAGGACAATAGTCCAAAAGAGAACAAAAATGAGAGACGAATTACCTTAATTATAATCTATGTTTTAAACCACATTATTAATGATTAATCTAACAATGATTGAAAAGATAAACGTTTGGACGAAAAACTTATAGAAAGATAACAAAAATACTCATAATCTTATCTTATCTTAAAGGAGAGAGTACATTTTTCATGAAATGATGAAAATAACATCTTTCGTTATATATTACTCCATCCGTTCCAAATTATAAGACATTTTGAACATTTCACACGAATTAAGAAACTTAATTATTACTTTATGGGAGAGACAAATTATGTATGACTTTACAATAATGTCACTCATAATTACACGGAAAAGAGAAATTAAAAATGTTGAAAGAATAAATAATAATAAATACTTGAGGATATATTGAAGAAAATGTAATTAATATTCTAATGTAAGGTGACTTATAATTTGAGACAATTCTTTTTACAAAGTGACTTATAATTTTGAACAGAGAGACTATTACAAGTATAAAAAATTAAGTTTTCAACTTCTTCTCTTCCAAAAAATGTTTGCGTGCGTTTGAAGACATCAATGGCACAAATGCTGAATATGATATATGTTTTTGACTTATTATCGATGATTAATGTATAAGCTTATAAAACATGTGATGATATTTAGTTCTAAATAAAGACAAAAACATAACCTTTCATATCCCAGCCAAAGAATGGAAAAAGACAGTTTATGAGAACTAATTTGAGTGATAGATGGTAATGATTACTACAACATACGTAACTATTATCTAAATCTTAATAAGAACCTTCAAGATCCACTCTTTGTGGGACATGTTTGAGACCCTAGCTATCCAAAATTTGAGTTAGAGTTTACCAAGTTTATTATTCTCTTTAGTTAGATGAAATATTCATTGTTGCAACATGATTTTTAGTTAGGGTATTAGCTATTTGATGCCACTTATTTGTTGAAGGCTTTTCAACCATATAGTATGATTCATTGCTACTGGGATAGTGTTTATTATTTAGTGTATGGACAAAAGAGAAAACATAATCTCTTACTAGACACATCATCACAACACATATAAGATGGCCTCGTAATGGTTACACTAGTTTTGGATACTTCTTCTAACTCACATGCAACCAATCATTTGTAGGATAAATCCAACTATCTATTAAAATAAAATGTATTTTAATTCTTTAAAATATAGTGAAGATATTAACATGAATGAATATAGTAGAGAATATAATTCTTTTAATTCTTTTAATTCTTTTAATTCTTTTAACATGAATGAATATAATTCTTTTAATTCTTTTAATTCTTTAATGTAGTCTACCTTTTACATCGGGCGAACGAAATAACCGATGTAAAAAACCACCTTTTACATCGGTTTAACCACAAAACCGATGTAAAAAGTTTTCTGCATTTTTTTTTGTTCACTACAGTACTTTTTACATTGGTTTAACCACATAACCGATGTAAAAAGTGTCACCTAGGACTTTTCAAATCGGTCAACAAGAGAACCGATGTAAAAAGTGTCAGCATAAAATTTTTTTTGTTTAAATCAAAGATAAACAGGTAAACAAAGATAACATCCATATTGCTTCATGATTGATTTATATAAAATGTTATGATCAGAATATATACATACGCTTAAACCTTTTTTACATGCATTCAACTAATTTACCAAATGTAAGTGAACATAGTTCTTCATCTTTATTATCACGCATCCTCGCAACACAATATTGATCATACTCATGCTACCCATACTACTAATCAACACAATAAAATAGAAGATACAAGTGAATATCAACTTAGAAGACTATGTCAAAAGTTTGCACATTGATAGATGAATTTCTTAGATCTAAGATTTGAAAAGGTTTTGTCAAGATCAAAAAATAAGAAATCAAAGACAACATCAATATTGAATCCAAACTAGTTCACAAACATATATTAGATGAAATACATAAGGTATCAAAATATTACATCCAAACCAAACAAGAGATCGAAGCTACGTACTCGAAGATCAAGCTCCGATTTCCTTTGATTTTGGCTTCTCCATCTTAGGGTTTTGTCGCAAAAGTGATCTTGTTGCTTCTTCTTCATGTCTTTGGCTTCCTTTTCCAATCATTTGTGTCTTAATCATTGATGTTTTATGCCTTTATTCTGCACAATAACACACCAATCAAAGAATCCAAAGGTATTCGCAATATGTTGAAGAATCACCCTAGAACAAAAAATAAATCCATTAAAACATGAGAAATGCATTGAAAAATACCAAGAAAGATGGTTCAATTTAAGTCATATTTTGTACTTAACAACTCTCCCTAACTAGATTTTTGGTTGTCCTTAAGCAAAGAATGCCCCTCATGAAAACAAGAGAAATTTCCTCAAACAAGAGGATTTTGTCAAGCATAAGATTCAACCAAGAAAGGATAACAGTCAAATTCAAAAAAGAGAGATTTGCTCAAATAAGAAATTTGCTCAAACATGAAAATGCGCACAGGCAATGCTCATCACTCAATAGAATCGAACAATGATATAAATAATTTAGTTCTTAAACAAATATCTTGCAATATTTCAAATAATAACTAAATGCTCATAAATAAATCACTTTAACACTCCTCTTCAAAATAAGAATGAAGAAATTAACCCGTTTACAACCGTGGGGGCAATTTCACTCACTTGAAAAACAATGCTAATAACAATCCAATTTATACATTCATCCCATCAATCAAAAATGGAATCATGGAAGCAAGATATCAATAAGGTCTTTTAAGGTTGTAGCTTGTTTAGGTTCACAAAAAGGGACATTTCTAAGGCCATAAAATCAAAGTTGTCAATGCAAAAGAAACATTCACTATACAAGGTTATGTATATACTACAGCTTCACCTAACACTTTTTTATCTCAATTGTTCACCCTTCCAAACTTCCTTAATGCATATTATTCATTCTCTATTTTTCTCTTTCAAACAAGCATACTTTTTCTTTTTCTTTTTCGCATTTATATTCACAATTTTCTTTTTCAATGCTTGCTTGAAAATTTTCAAATTTTTTAGTAACCTACCATTTTCCTTTTCGTTCTCCCCAACTTGAACTCAACCAAACCTCAAGTGAATGCTCCTTGATTTTTATGGCAAGGAAATCAATTTTAAAAAAGTTCAAAAGTTCAAGATTTTTTTTTAGAATCTCACAAAATTCAATGATGAACTAAACTTTCAAATTATGTACATAAACCAAGTTCATCACTAAAATAAGATCTAAATTATTTAGGCTCAAAGGGGATAACAAATTCTCACTACTCATGAGTAAGTTACTTTTTTAATACAATTGTGCTCAATATAAACAAATGCCTTGATCATTTCTAATGCTTCCACAAAATCACAATAATAAAAAGATAAAGAATGAATAAAACGAATTAAACAAAGTTATCAGTCATCCTAGCATATAGTAAACAATGAAGGTTTCTCACAATTTGTGGCTTTTAGACCTAAGTGAAATAAGCATTCAAACAAAGTTGCAAAATGAAACAAAAATACACATTTGCATAAAGCACAAAATTCTTAAATCATTCTAACATTCTATAAAGCGGTACAATTTACCTTGCTTTCATTCACATGTTCAACATCCTACCATCACCATCCCTTGGGAGAATCTTCATTGGATACTTTTATACAAATAGCAACCAATTTAGAAGAAGTTCTCATTATTCCTCCCTAATCAACACTTGAGAAAAAGTGAAAAGAAACAAGTATATATAAAATATAAACAAATGTACAAAGCTAAAAAATATAAAAACTATTGCAATGCGATTCAATATCTAAACACCAATCTCCGCAACGACGCCATTTTGTTGTTGCGGTAAAGCAGCAAGCAAAAGTTAAGTTTGGAAGTAATCTGGGTTTAATCGTATCCACATGGATCAATGTGCGAGAAAGAACACCGTCCAACGGTCTCTACATTTCTAAGAATATGGTTACAAAATGGTTGAATGATTCAAGGGACCACAAAT
Source organism: Lathyrus sativus (assembly GCA_963859935.3). Taxonomy (NCBI): domain Eukaryota; kingdom Viridiplantae; phylum Streptophyta; class Magnoliopsida; order Fabales; family Fabaceae; genus Lathyrus; species Lathyrus sativus. Next base: position 556,576,483 of record OZ012737.1, read on the forward strand.
AAAAGCAGAAAATATAAAGACGAAAAATATAAAGTAAAGACTGAAAATATAAACAGAGCCTTGTTGGGATTGGATCTCATCAAATGATAACACATGCATACTTCTAACCAAGTAAACATAAATCAACCATTCGCTTAACATCCTCACGTATCACCTACAATAGAGGTTATATCTAACATAACATCGAGAGAACAACCGTATTGTCTCATTGGTGATATCTCACAGAACTTAACAACACAGAAAATTAAGAACTGATACTCAAGTAAATGTTAAGCCTAAATCTATGTCTAGAGTCTAGAACCTAACAGATAATCATCCTAGATCTAGATTTGAAGAGTATATTTCTATAGCGGTTCAAATTAAAGATAAAATGGTAAACAAAGATAACATCCATATCAACTTCATGATTGATTTATATGAAACACCATGATCATAATACGTACATACACTTTAAACTTTTTACATGCATTTAACTAATTTACCAAATGTAAGTGAACATAGTTCTTCATCTCTATTATCATGCATCCTCACAGAGTCACAATACAATATTGATCCTACTCATGCTACTAATCAACACAATAAAATAGAAGATACAAGTGAATATCAACTTACAAGACTATGTCAAAAGTTTACTCAATGATAGATGAATATCTTATATCTAAGATTTGAAAAGGTTTTTGTCAAGACCCACAAATAAGAAGTTAAAGACAACATCAATATTGAATCTAAGCCAGTTCAAAAACATATATTAGATGAAATACATAAGGTATCAAAAGATTACATCCAAATCCAACAAGATATCGAAGCTACATACTCAAAGATCAAGCTCCGATTTCCTTTGATTGTGGCTTCTCCCTCTTAGGGTTTTGTTTCTCTCTCTCTCTCTCTCTCTCTCTCTATATATATATATATATATATATATATATATATATATATATATATATATATATATATATATATATATATATATATATATATATATATATATATATATATATATATATATATATATATATATATATATATATATATATATATATATATATATATATATATATATATAAAAGTATGTTTGGAATGAGGAGAGATAAATATAGATATAAAAATTACAAGATATCCTCTAAAATATCCAGCAAGTCCCTTATATACAAGTTACAAAAAGCGCCTATAAGTGGCACCGTGCTAAGTGCCAGTTGTCATACTCCAAATTTTACCCTCGAATCCTTGGATCATTTTAGTTTAAGTTAGTCATTCTGCATTCTTCTAGTTGAACATTTTATTTCATCATTTAATCGTGTTTTTTAGTCAATTTCATCATCCCTTTTTAGAATTTTTTTTAAGTATTACTTAGAATTGATTTATTTTTTTAAATTTAGTTTGTTTTTTATTTATAGTTTCTCTTTCTGGTTATTTTCTAATTCCTATTTATATTTTAATTTAATTTATTTTTCAATATAGTTTTATTTTTAATATAATTAAAAACTTTTTAGTTGTTATTTTAATTTAGTTTATATTTTAGTATAGTTTTTAGTTATTTCTATTTAGTTTATATTTTAGTATAGTTTTTAGTTATTTCTGTTTAGTTTATATTTTAATTTAATTTATATTTTATTTTGTCACATTTTATTTTGTCACATTTTATTTTAATTAAATTAGTTTAAAGTGGGGGAGAGTTGTAACATTCCAAATTTCATTAAATAATTAATCATAGTAATTAATTGATTTAGTGGGATTTTTATTAAATGTTGAAATTAATTTTTATTAATTGGTATTAATGGAAAATTAAGAAGGAAATTGGAAGGAAGGAAAATAAAGGAAATATATAAGTGAGAAAGAAAAGATAAGAAAGTTAGAAAAACATTTGGAAAGAAAGAGGAGAGAAAGAAGAAAGAAGAGAAAGAGAGAAGAAGAAGAGGAAAGTGGAAATCATCAAGAACCATCATCAAAGCTCTGATTAATCGAGGTAAGGGTGAGAAATGTATCTATTTGATCAATGCATGCTATTGTATATGTTGGGTTGGGATTTTGGATTGATTCTCACCATTTTTCATTTAGGGCAAAAGTTGGAATAATCGGTAGATTAAGGATTTAATCGGTTGGAACTTGATATTAATGTCGTAGAATAGTCGGGTAACATATGGGTATGCTATTTGTACTGATTTTGATGTTTAAGAGATTGGTGGATATTGGGATGAAAGGAGAAGACATAATGAAATTCTGTTCTGCGCAGGTTCGCTGGCTCTCGCCAGGCGAGCGAAAGCGAAGCTTCGCCAGGCGAAGCCTAGCGAATGCTGGCGAATAATTGTGGATTAAGTCCCAGTGGACTTCGCTGGCGAGCTCGCCAGGCGGAGGTTGGTTAGCGAAGGTTCGCCCAGCGAAGATGTTGGCGAATGATGGCGAACCAAGTCAGTAGCTACTGACCTTGGCTCGCTGGGAAGTCTCGCCAGGCGAAGCCTAGCGAGTGTTCGCTGAGAGAGTTCGCCAGGCGAAGGTCCAGCGAAGGTTCGCTGCGGGACCTCACCAGGCGAATATGGGCGAATTTGACAGCATCTTTTCTTTGTTGTGATTTCTTTAGGATGATGGTTTGGTTGGTTCATATAGACTAATACCTTATGATATGAATATGGATATGATCTATTGTGATGATGTATGCTGTGGGTAGCCTTCGGGCGTGAATCCTAGTGAATATGCGGTGTGTATTAATTATGTTGAATGTCAATACATGAGAATATAATTGTGGTTATATGTGTATTGTATAATAAAATGTGAATGCATATTGTGTATGCGGTTGTATATGAATGCATGGGAACATATATTGATATGTGTGCATTGTTGGTTGATTGTAATTATGATGATATATGGAATGAATACATTGATGAATGTTTGATATATGTTGTGTGTGCAATCATAATGAAATTCTCGAAGGGGTGAATTATTTGAATGCATGTGATTAAGATGCGGGAACGGTCTTAAGTGCATTTGTTGTGATTGATTGTACATGCATCATTCAGTCAAGAGGCAATGTCTGTTAGTTTCGTGGAAACTAGTGGCTTGTCCCAAACCTAGAAGGGTGGGTTTGAAGCCTAGGGGACGGGCTTGGTTGTTATCGGTCTAGAAGGGTGGACCCGGTTTAAAGTAAAAACCGAAAAATGATAACAAGTTATCGGTCTAGAAGGGTGGACCCGGTTTAGAGTGAAAACCGAAAAAAGATAACTAATGTCGGTACCGCATAGCATTGAGTTGCATTGAGTATGTTGAGTCACATTGCATAATAATGTTGTTGTATAAATGTGCTTGTGAATAATTGTGAATTAAGCATGAAGGGATATGCTTGTGAATGCTCATATTGTGGATATATGCGAATGTGATATTAATATGATTATGAGCATGAGGGTGGTGAGAAATGTAAAGTGTATTATATGATACCTATATATATATATATATATATATATATATATATATATATATATATATATATATATATATATATATATATATATATATATATATATATATATATATATATATATATATATATATATATATATATATATATATATATATATATATATATATATATATATATATATATATATATATATATATATATATATATATATATATATATATATATATATATATATATATATATATATATATATATATATATATATATATATATATATATATATATATATATATATATATATATATATATATATATATATATATATATATATATATATATATATATATATATATATATATATATATAATCTTATGCTTTGATTCTTATGGTTATATTTCTCACCCTTCTGCTATTTTATAATGCTCTATGAGGCATTGCAGATTAGGATGCTGGAGTCCTTTTGTGAAGTTATCTTAATTCTTTTGAGTCGGCTGCTCTGATATGTAACACCGGGTAGTTAGACTAGTATAGTCATTCTTTTGTGATACATTGTGTTGTATCAGCTGAGGTGGTTTTATAATTAACTGATATGATGTATTAACTGAACAACTTATGTGTACGTGAAGTAATTATTTTGGAAATGATTTAATGACTTGAACTTCCGCTTAAATTTAAATGTTGAAATGTGATTTCTAGAATTATGAAAATGTTACATATTTTATGGAGCAAATGTTAAAGTGTTTTATTGGTGAAGTTGTGACATTCTTCCTTTATACCTCAATCTAAAATTTTTACTCTGATGAATTGTAGATGTTTAGTTGTTTTATATGCGTTATTTGGGGGTATAAAAGGGGGTGTTACAAAAGTAACTTGTCTATTGATTTATTTATAAATCCTCTTCAACAACACTCTTCCTCTCCCTATCTTTATATCTCTCAAACTACAATTCAAATCACACCAACATCAAATTGTTGGTGCAAAGGTAGAATAAATGATGAACAAAGAAAAATACTCTATTAAGAGAATGACGGCTACACACTCACACTTTCATTACAATGATCAATCCTATTTGTAAGCAAAACTAGGGTTACTAAAATAAAGGTAAAATACTAAAATGCCCTCTAACAAACTTATGGGCTAAGAAAATAGTACAACTAAATATGAATTATTACTAATACCATCCCTTAATTCATATTCCATCAAAACTTGTAACACCAATTCCATCCCTTAGTTTGAGAAATTGATCAGTCTTGATAGCTTTCGTCAGAACATCTGCCAACTGTTTTTGAGTGTTGCAATGTACAACTTCTAACACTCCACTCTGAACTTGATGTCTCAGAAAATGATACTTGGTCTCAATATGCTTGCTTCTCCCATGCAACACTGGGTTTCTGGAAGATTGATTGCAGACTTGTTGTCAATCATCAGCTTAAGAGGTTTGTTTACTTTAATCTTCAGATCCTGCAACAGATTCAGAATCTACACAGCTTGGCATGCGGTAACAGCACCTGCAATGTATTCAGCTTCACAGGTTGATAACGCCACAACAGGTTACTTCTTGGAACACCAAGAAATGGGACCTCCCAGAAATTTGAACAAGTACCCAGAGGTACTTCTTCTTTAAACTCTGTCTCCACACCAATCAGAATCTGAATAACTCTGAAGTTCTGACTCATTCCTTCTGAGGAAATAACACTCCATACTTCAGAGTTCCCTTGATATACCTCAGAATCCTGACAGCAGCTTGATAATGGGACCACTTAGGTTTACTCATGAACCTACTAACCATCCCAACAGAATAGCAAATATCAGGTCTGGTATTGCATAGATACCTCAGAGAACCAACCAAATGTTTGAAGGTTGTAGCATCCACATCTTCTCCATCAGAGTCAGAATCCAGTTTCTGATTTGTATCTGAAGGTGTGACAACAATCTTACAATTCTTCAGTTCAAACCTCTTCAGAAGTTCTAATTCATACTTGAGCTGATGCAAAATGATACCTTTCTCAGAATATCTGAACTCCATCCCTAGAAAGTATGTCATTTTGCCTAGATCAGTCATTTCAAATTCATTCACCAGAAATTTCTTGAACTTGGCTATCTCCTGTTCAGAACTTCCAGTCAATAGTATATCATCAACATATAAACATACCAGAGTCATATTGCCTTCAGAAGTATGCTGAACATAGACACCGTACTCCATCTCACATTTTTGAAAGCCTTGCTTCTTGAAAAATGAATCAATCTTCTGATTCCAAGCTTTGGGCGCTTGTTTCAGTCCATATAGAGCTTTGTATAATTTGTACACCATCCCTTCCTGATTCTTTTTCACAAATCTAGGGGGTTGTGACACATAAACTTCTTCTTCTAATGGACCATTCAGAAATGCAGATTTTACATCTAAATGCATCAGAGGCCAATTCCTGTTAGCAGCTATTGCAATCACCATTCTGATTGTTTCATGTCTTGCTACAGGTGCAAACACTTCAGAATAATCCAGCCCAGGTTTCTGTAGAAATCCTCTGGCTACCAACCTTGCTTTATGTTTGCCAATTGAACCATCTGGCTTTAACTTCTGCTTGAAAACCCATCTGACGCTGATGGCTTTATTGTCTTTTGGAAGCTCTGTCAGGTTCCAAGTCTTGTTTCTCTCTATAGCATCAAGTTCTTCTTCCATGGAATTTAGCCAGAGATTCTGCTTAAGAGCTTCTTCTGTACTTATGGGTTCAGAATCTACCATCATGGCACACTGAATAATTTCTCCTTCAGAGTCTACTTCAGTGTCTTGCAGCATGTCAACTTCTGCATATCTTCTGGGAACGTTTCTTATTCTTTGTGGTCTCTGAACTTGTTCAGAGTCTTGATCTTCAGAGTTTCTAGCTTCAGATGATTGACCTCCAGAGCTTTGACCATCTTCAGAGTCTGGCATATTTCTAGAGTCTGAATTGCCACCAAGATCTGGGTTGTCATCAGAGTCTGAATCATCAGAGTCACCTTCATCTTCTGAGTCTTCTTCAGAGTTTGAATCAGTATCAGAGTCAGAGTCAATGTCAGGTTTTACTCCAACTTCATAAACTCTTAACTCTGACCTTTCTTCATAAGTTCTAACATCAGAATCAGATTGAGACTTATCCCAATTCCATACTTCTGATTCTTTCACAATCACATCTCTGCTAAACTCAATTTTATTGGTTTCTGGACAACAGAGCTTGTAAGCACCTGTACTGTGGTACCCTATCAGAATCATCACTTTGCTTCTATCATCCAGCTTCTGTCTTCTGGCTTCTGGAACATGTTTATAGCAAACAGAACCAAACACCTTTAGATGACTAACACTTTGCTTATTTCCAGTCCACTTCTGTATTGGAACTATTTCCTTCAACTTCTTCGTAGGACATCTGTTGAGTACATACGTTGCAGTGGCAACAGCTTCTCCCCAGAGCTTTTGAGGAAGGTTCTGCTCCTTTAGCATGCTTCTCACCATATCAAGCAGAGTGTGGTTTCTTCTTTCAGCAAGACCATTGTGTTGAGGGGTATAAGGAGCAGTAACCTCATGCTCAATTCCATTCTCCTCACAGAACTTCTGGAACTCTTTGGAGTTATACTCACCTCCACCATCAGTTCTAAGAATCTTCAACTTCTGACCACTCTGATTCTCAGCCTTTATTCTGAACTTCTTGAATTCATCAAACACCTCGTGTTTAAACTTAATAAGGGATACCTATGTCATTCTTGTGAATTCATCAACAAACAACACAAAGTATTTATTCCCTCCAATTGATGCTACTGGAAATGGAACACACACATCAGAATGTACAACTCCCAAGGCATGTTTTGCTCTTGGAGCAGCTTCTGACGCAAATGGCAATCTTGGTTGTTTTCCTTCCATGCAAACTTTGCATGACTTTTCAGGCTTCTTAATTGCAGGAATTCCATGTACCAATTTCTTTGAATTTAGATGTTTTAAGCTTCTGAAATTTACATGACCAAATCTTCTGTGCCACAGCTCACTCTCCTTCTCAGCACTTGTTGCACTAAGACATTCTGAGTCTGCAGTTCTGACATTCACCTTGAATGTTCTAACCTCTCTGTTCTGACTCCATAATCAACTTCTAATTACAGTCATACAGCTTCAGAAGATTGTCCTTCATGGTAACTGAGAAACCTTTCTCAATTAACTGTCCCACACTCATCAGATTGCTTCTGATTCCAGGTACATACCACACATTCTGAATCAATGCTATTTTCCCATTGTTCAGAGTAACTCTGACATTTCCCATACCTTCTGCATTAAGATATTTGTCATCAGCACATCTGATCTTTGTTCTCTTTTCAGAGTCAAAGTCAACCAGCCATTTCTTATTTCCAGTAAGATGATTTGAACAGCCAGTGTCCATATACCACCAGTCTGTCAGATCCATATTATCAGATTCAGAGGCCATCAATAGCACAGATTCATCATCAGAGCTTCTGGCTATATTTGCTTCTTCTGATTTTTTCTCCTTGTTTGACCAACAATCTCTAGCAAAATGACCAAACTTCTTACAACAGTAACATTGGATTTTCCTTTTGTCATACTTCTCTTTTCCCTTCTGAGCATTCTTTTGTCTATCAGAGGTTGAGCTTTCTGACTTCTGACCACCATCAGATCTTCTCCTGGCTTCTAACTACTTCTGATACCTCCTATCAGAAGTTGCTTTCAGAGCCTGCTGCTCTACGTCCTTTTTAGAATTTCTCTCAGTCAAACGCAACTCTTGCGCTTCTAGACTGCTCTGCAGCTCTTCAATTCTCATGGTGCTTAGATCTTTGGAATGTTCTATTGCTACCACAATGTAATCAAATTGAGGGGTAAGGGATCTCAATACTTTCTCCATGATTGTTTCTTCAGAAAGAGTTTCTCCACACGCCTTCATCTCATTAGTGATCAGAATCATTCTGGAGATGTATTCAGAGACTTTCTCATTATTCTTCATGTTGAGATTCTCATATTGCTTTCTCAAGGACTGAAGCTTCACCTTCTTCACTGATGCGTCACCACCATAACATCTCACCAGTGTGTCCCACGCAGCCTTTGCTGTTGTTGAATCTGCAATCTTCTCAAACACGTTTACATCCACACATTGATGAATGAAGAACAATGCTTTCTGATCCTTCTTCCTTACTTCCTTCTGCGTGTTTTTCTGTTCATCCGTCGCATCTGCTGCTACCGAAACATAGCCATCAGTGACAAGATCTAGAACATCTTGAGCACCAAACAGTACACGCATTTGGATCATCCAACGATTCCAGTTTTTACCGTCAAATACTGGAAGTTTGGTGTTCATGTTGCCGTTTCCGTTCATCTTCTACTTTGCATAATACACTCAGATTTTTCTCACACAGTGTTTCCCAACCCACAGAATTAGAAATTTTGATCAGATTTTGTTCAAGATTCAACACGAATCGAAGAAACAAAATCAAACACACAAGACCTCACGTCCACTCGTGTTTTCCAATGAATCCGGACCGAAGCTCTAGATACCAATTGTTGGTGCAAAGGTAGAATAAATGATGAACAGAGAAAAATACTCTATTAAGAGAATGACGGCTACACACTCACACTTTCATTACAATGATCAATCCTATTTGTAAGCAAAACTAGGGTTACTAAAATAAAGGTAAAATACTAAAATGCCCTATAACAAACTTATGGGCTAAGAAAGTAGTACAACTAAATATGAATTATTACTAATACATACAACTTTACTAAAATTCCAACCATAGATAAGCATGTTGGTGAGTTTGCAAAAATTACAGTACCATGGAGAAAAAATTACCAGTAGAAACACTACAAATCCTTATGCTTTTTATTGAAAGATTTTTGATCCAAGAGACTCTCAAGAATGCAATTTTATTGATATAAAAATAAAGAAAAATAATACCAAGAAAGACAATCATCAGCAAGAGTTGTTGGTTTCGGATTTGAAAAATTTAGTTTGGCACAAGGAAATTATCGGGACGAGTCGCGTACTAGGTCGCTTTCTTTAAGACGTTTCGCCGTACTGCCAAAATATGCAAAGCAGTCGATTTACGACGACGCCTCCAGGATAAATCAGCCCATTCAAAATGTTACGATTATCAGTTGCACGCTGATAAATCGCTCTTAGAAATACACCTTTCTCAGTGACAGTATCTAGCGAAAATAGCCAGTCAAGAAAATAAATTTTGTAGATGAAGAGAATAAGGGAGAGAAGAAGGAATTCAAAATTCGTGTGAATTTGTGAAATCCGGAGCACCAAATACTGAACTTCTACTATGTATTTATAGGCAGCTAGTGAAATTGAGTGGGGAGAAAAACATGGGAGTGGGGAAAATAGTGGAGGACTGGATCTAGTCAATAGTGACCAATTATTTTCTTAATTAATTAATATTATTATTAATTAATTTTCCACCGAATTATATTAATTAATTAATAATAATTAAATTCTAATATTTCAATTCCCTCCAATGTGGGACTAAATGAATCTTTTCAAATTCACTTTCCAATTCCCATTAATATAATTCCAACATTCCCCCACTTGAATTTAAAAGAGATTTAGAAGTACGTCAGACGTTTCTAAGATTGTGCATAAGCAAAGGTGTCTACGACTTGAACCTTAGCGTAACGAGTAGGATTCTGATTCAACAAGAGTGACACTATTGTCTTGAACTCTATCTCGGACATCAGACCCGCACACAACCTTTCCGTAAGGTGTATTCTTGTAGTCCGTGCTTTAGTGGCCCTGCACGTGTATCCCAGTTTAGTGAATGCTCTAGGAATTCTGCCTCGAAATTCCATAGGAACCGGCCTCAGTTCCAAAGTCACAGAGGTGAATCTATCAAGGGTACTCCTGTAGCCTAGGTACTCCCTCATACAGAGTATAGATCTCATTAAGAGTTTCTATTATCTCATCCTCTCATTACTTCAGGATTCATGCTTTACTTGCATGATCATTTTCATATTACTCACAACTTGTTATTACCCATTGAACCTAAGTCTTGGGATCTCCATTCATTTAGGTCGGGTTACCATCATGAGTAACTAATTGCTTTATAGGCTCTAGTCCCATCTTTTTGGATGTATTATGGACTTTCTCTCTAGCTAATCCTTTCGTCAAAGGATCTGCTAAGTTTTCATCAGTGCGTACATGATCCACTCTCACAACTCCTTTAGATATACAATCTCTAGCAGTGCTATGTTTTCTTCTAATTTGACGTCTTTTACCATTATAATAACGGTTCTCAACTTTTGCAATAGCCGCGGTACTATCGCAGTGGATCAACACAGCTGGTATAGGTTTTTCCCATAAAGGAATCTCAGCTAGCAAGCATCTTAACCAACTTGCTTCTTCACTAGCTGTAGCTAAGGCTATCATCTCAGACTCCATTGTGGATTGTGCCAGAATGGTCTGTTTCTTTGATTTCCAAGATACAGCTCCTCCGGCTATACTAAATATATAACCACTAGTAGCTTTGGAATCATCCGATAAGGTGTTCCAATCTACATCACTATACCCTTCTAGTACAGCAGGAAATTTCTGATAGTGTAGGCCGAGGTCCATTGTCCTTTTAAGGTACCTCATTACTCGCTCAATAGCTTACCAATGTTCGTTACTCGGCCTACTTGTAAATCTGCACAACAATCCTACGACATATGCAATGTCGGGTCTAGTACAATCAGTGGCATACCTAAGACTGCCAATGATGCTCGCATATTCTGCTTGTTTGACACTTTCTCCAGTGTTCTTAAACAGTTTCACACTTGGATCATACGGAGTGCATGCAGGTTTACAATCAAAGTATTTATATTTCTTTAAGATCTTCTCCACATAGTGAGATTGATCCAAAGAAATTCCTTGTTCGGATCTCGTGATCTTGATTGCTTCTCCGAGGTCTTTCATATCAAAGTTGTTGCATAACAATGATTTCATATCATTAATGGCCTGAATGTTTGATCCAAATATAAGTAGATCGTCTACATATAGACATATGATAGTACAAATGCGATTCTCAGATTTGTAATAAACGCACTTGTCACTTTCATTCACTTTGTACCCATTAATTATCATTAAGTTATCAAACTTTTCATGCCATTGTTTAGGGGCTTGTTTTAGTCCATACAGAGACTTATCTAACTTACAGACCTTGCTTTCTTGTCCTTGGATCACAAACCCTTCTGGTTGTTCCATATAGATTTCTTCTTCTAAGTCACCGTTTAAAAAAGCTGTTTTAACATCCATTTGGTGTACTATTAAGTTATAAATTGTTGCTACTGAAATGAGTACCCTAATGGATGTAATTCTAGTGACCGGAGAAAAGGTGTCGAAGAAATCTATATTTTCTCTTTGTCTAAAACCCTTGGCTACAAGGCGAGCCTTGTATTTCTCAATCGTTCCATCAGGTTTTAGTTTCTTTTTTAAAACCCATTTACAACCAATTGGTTTGCAACCCGGGGGTAATTCTACTAAGTGCCAGGTCTTGTTAGATTCTAGAGAATCTATCTCATCATTAATGGCTTCTTGCCATAAGTCTGCATCCATAGATGACAGTGCTTCTTGAAGATTTATTGGATCTTCTTCTACATTATAGGCCGCATAATCGGGCCCATAGTCTTTAGCAACTCTTGCTATTTTACTTCTTCGAAGTTCTGTTCTACATTGTCGCTGCTTTCAGTGCTTTTCATCACAAGAATGTGACTCGATTGTGTGCCCCCACTATTTCTCGATTTGAAAGGAAATTTGTCTTCATAGAATTCAACATCGTTTGATTCTATGATTACTCTGGCATTTAGGTCATAAAACCTGTATGCCTTACTGTTTGCTGCATACCTAATGAATACGCATTCATAGGCTCTACTAGCGAGTTTAACTCGTTTCGGATCCGGAATTCTGACATAAGCCAGACAGCCCCAAGTTCTCAAATAAGACAAATTTGGTTGTCTTTTCTTTAATATCTCATAAGGTGAGATCTTACTTTTTGACTTGGGAACTTTATTCAGGACATAGCAGACAGTGAATAAAATTTCCCCCCACCAGTGAGGTGCAACACCAGAATTTAACATGATTGCGACTACAAGTTCAGTAAGAGTCCTATTCTTTCTTTCTGCTTTACCATTCATTTCAGGAGAGTACGGAGCATTCGTTTCATGTATAATACCATGTTCAACAAAAAAATCATTAAACAAGCCAGAGTCATATTCGGTTCCCCTATCACTGCGAAGTCTCTTAATCTTCTTGTTAAATTGATTCTCTATTTCAGTTACATACACCTTAAACATGTCAAGCACTTCACTTTTATTCTTCATTAGATATACATAAGTATAATCAGAGCAATCGTCAATAAAAGTGATAAAATAACGTTTATTATTTCTAGTTAAACTTCCATCTAATTCACATATATCAGAGTGTATAAGATCTAAGGGATCGGATTCTTTTATAATTGATTTATGTGAAGTCTTTGTTATTTTAGCTTGACTGCAAGATTCACATTTATTGGAATCATTAACGTTTAGTTTAGGGATTAGGCCTATGTTGCTTGCATTAGAAATGATTCGTTTATTAACGTGACAAAGTCTACCATGCCAAATATTAAAGTCACACAAAGAGTAAACAGAAGGGGAAATTTTATTCAAATCAACATTCAACTTAAACATGCCATCAGTGGTGTACCCTTTTCCAACAAAAATACCATTCTTAGTGATGGTGTACAAATCTGCCCCTAAAGTTTGACTAAACCCAGCCTTATTCAAAAGAAAACCAAAAACAAGATTCTTCCTAATTTCAGGAACATGCATGACGTCCTTCAAGATCAAAGTCTTTCCTGAAGTGAACTTCAGCTCAACATCTCCAATTCCAGCAACATTAGTGGTGTGAGCGTCTCCCAACAACACTTTCTTATCTTCAGCATTCATGTATGTCTTGAACATAGCACGATCATAGCAGACATGACGAGTGGTGCCAGTGTCTATCCACCAGCCATCACTTCCACCAACCATGTTGATTTCAGTGATCATGGCAATGAGTTGCTCATCAGTCAGGTTAACCTGAGCATTTGAGCCAGCTGCAGGTTTAGGCCTGCTCCTACATTTCTTTGCCATATGGCCCGGTTTTCCACAATTGTAGCAAGAGAAAACCGGAGCATCATTTCTTTGAGGTGGTGGTTGTTGCCTAGCAAATGGAGCCGATGGGGCCCTAGAGGGATTCCCATTCTTAGTTCGGTTCATAGCATTGCGGTTCTGATTCTTTAAAGGTTTGCCCGTAGGCTTCAGAACCGCACCGAATTTCTTTTTGTTGTTAGACACAACTAAGACTTCTTCTTTCTGATCTTGTTTCCGAGCCTCTTCTTCAATTCGGAGGCGAGTAATCAGAATCTCTATTGATAATTCTGTTGTTTTGTGACGAAGCACATTTTTGAAATCTTTCCAACCAGGGGGCAGTTTGTCAATAATTACAACAATTTGAAATTGTTCATTGAGGGGCATACCTTCTGTAATAATCTCATGAGCAATCTTCTGAATTTCGTGGCTTTGAGCTTCCACCGACTTCTCATCCACCATCTTGTAGTTCAAGTAGCGGCTGACAGCATATTTCTTCGCACCTGCTTCTTCAGTATCATATTTTCTTTGTAGAGCCTCCCATACCTGTTTAGCAGTCCTGTAGTTACTGTAGTAGTCGTACAGATCATCAGCAAGGCTGTTCAGAATGTGATTTTTGCACAGATAATCATTCTCGTGCCATAAGGAGATTTCTTTTCGGAGTTGTAGATCATCTGCTACAGCCTTAGCTTTTGCAGCATCTGAGTCAGGCGTTTTGGAAGTCCCGTCTAAATCTGCAATCGATTTACCATTAGGTAGTTCAGATGATGCAGAAGGGACAACCGGGATATCCTCAGTCAGAACGTGGGCAACCTTTTTCAGAGTTAAGAAAAACTTCATCTTAGCTTGCCAACGTTTGAAATTGGAACCCTCAAACCTGAAAGGTTTGTCAGAGACCGAAGCGGCCGCAGTAGTACAGTTAATTTCCTCAGTTGCCATGGCAGTTATTAAAGCGTCTTAAAATTGTTGGTTTCGGATTTGAAAAATTTAGTTTGGCACAAGGAAATTATAGGGACGAGTCGCGTACTAGGTCGCTTTCTTTAAGACGTTTCGCCGTACTGCCAAAATATGCAAAGCAGTCGATTTACGACGACGACTCCAGGATAAAACAGCCCGTTCAAAATGTTACGATTATCAGTTGCACACTGATAAATCGCTCTTAGAAATACACCTTTCTCAGTGACAGTATCTGGCGAAAATAGCCAGTCAAGAAAAGAAATTTTGTAGGTGAAGAGAATAAGGGAGAGAAGAAGAAATTCAAAATTCGTGTGAATTTATGAAATCCGGAGCGCCAAATACTGAACTTCTACTATGTATTTATAGGCAGCTAGTAAAATTGAGTGGGGAGAAAAACGTGGGAGTGGAGAAAATAGTGGAGGACTGGATCTAGTCAATAGTGACCAATTATTTTCTTAATTAATTAATATTATTATTAATTAATTTTCCACCAAATTATATTAATTAATTAATAATAATTAAATTCCAATATTTCAATTCCCTCCAATGTGGGACTAAATGAATCTTTTCAAATTCACTTTCTAATTCCCATTAATATAATTCCAACAGTAAAAATAAACTTGGTAGAAATATATGATTTAACTTTGTCAAAATGGAACATGCATAACCAATATAATCAAACATTAACTTATCTTCTTCATGCACATCACTGTGTGTTAGATTCACAACTGTAACTCCAAACAGAGTTTTAAAGGAAATAGCAGTATATTCTTACAAAGTTCCTATAAAGACAACTTGTAAGAATTAGCAGTATAGTTTTACAAAGTTCCTATAAAGACAACTTGTAAGAATTAGCAGTATATTTTTCCAAAGTTCCTATAAAAACAAATATAAATAGATGCATGAGTGACCCTAACAAAATGAAAGCCTTAAAAATCCAGAATACTTACTTGAGAAATCCTTGAACAATTACAAAAGCCTGAAAAAATAAATTAAATCCAAAATATTAGCATACAATTACATTATAAAGAAATTACAAATAATATTATCAGTTCAATCAAAGAAATTATCAAAACTCAAATGATAAAAAAAATTTAAGTTATCAGATCGCTCAGTGATAAAAAATTTTTTACCAAATTAAATTATCAGATCGTTCAGTGATAATTTTTTTTATACCAAAACTTATAATACTGCTTTACAATTACTCCTTAATAGTGAGTCTGTGGTGAATGTCACAGTGGATGTCATAACCTTGACAGTAATATCCATCGTGTGGTAAGCCAGAATTTCACCAGGGAACAATTTTAATCGAGAATTGAAAAGTAAGACCAGCTGCCATACTTCAAATTGCTTGGTTACTATTTTTCGGTCATGGTAAGTTTTAACTAGATCTTTGTACATCCTGTTGGAGTCATACGCTTGGAGGCACATTTCCTCCATTTCGTGCAATTGAACCTTTCATTTTTCTCCGCTTAGACTTGGCTCAAAATTCAGAAGTTTTAAGGCCCAAAATGCCTTATGTTCCAATTCTACCGGCAAATGGAAATTCTTACCATAGACCACTTTAAAAGGTGTGAGACCAATCAGGGCCTTAAAGGTTGTCCGATAAGCCCACAAAGCATCATCAAGCTTGTTTTCCCAATCTTTTCTAGAGCTCGACACCGTTTTCTCCAGAATCTTTTTAATTTCTCGATTCGACACCTCCGCTTACCTATTAGCTTGTGGATGGTATGGTGTCGCAACTTTGTGTTTTACACAGTACTGCTCCAAGGATTTTTCTAGCTGAGTGTTGCAAAAGTGGGATGCTCTGTCACTTATCAACACTCTCGGAGTACCGAATCGAGTAAAAATGTTTTTCTTTAAAAAATTTATCACAGCTTTTCCATCTATTTTAGCACATGCTATTGCTTCAACCCATTTGGATACATAGTCAACCGCGACCAAAATGTACTCATTGGAAAAAGACGATGGAAATGGGCCAACAAAGTCTATGCCCCAACAATCAAACACTTCAACTTCCGACATGCTTTGTAACAGAATTTCATTATGTTTTGAAATTTCGCCACTCCTTTGGCATTTGTCACAATGTTTTGTATGCACATGCACATATTTGAACAAAGAAGGCCAATAAAAGCCCGATTTGAGGACTTTCGTTTCCATTCTCGTATCATTGAAATGCCCTATATTCAGAGAGTTGTGATAATGCCAAATTATATGATTAGCCTCTTCTTTTGACGTAGACCTTCTCAAAATGTTATCGACACTAAGTTTAAACAAATGTGGCTCATCCCATACAAAATATTTGGCATCAGACAAAAATTTATTTTTTTGGTTACTCGTTAGACCTTCTGGTATCAATCCGATGACTTTGTGGTTTGTCATGTCGGCGAACCAAGGTCTAACTTGTATCATATACAACTTTTCATCTGGAAATTTTTCCTTGACTTCAATTTCATGTTTTGTCACCTCAATATTAACAAGGCGAGATAAGTGATCCGCCACCAAATTCTCGAATCCCTTTTTGTCACGAATTTCCAAATCAAATTCTTGTAACAAAAGGACCTAACAAATTAGCCTTTGCTTTTAGTCCGGCTTGGTGAGCAAATATTTAATCGCCACATGATCCGTGTAGACCACACCTTTAGACCCGATCAAATATAACTGAAAATTCTCCAATGCATACATTATCGCAAGCAACTCTTTTTCAGTTGTTGCATAGTTTACCTGAGCTTCATTCAAAACTTTGCTTGCGAAGTGTATGGCATGGAAAATTTTCATTCTACGTTGACCCAATGCCACACCTATCGCATAATCACTCGCGCCACACATGAGTTCAAAATCCACTTTCCAATTGGGAGCAATGACTATGGGTACGGTAGTCAAACTTTGTTTTAAAGAATTAAAAGTTATCATGCAAGATTCATTAAATTCAAAGGACTTATCTTTGTTGAGCAAATTGCTCAAAGACTTTGTGATTTTTGTAAAGTCCTTGATAAATCTCCGATAGAACCCCGCATGAATAAGGAAGCTCCTTATACCTTTTACATTCAATGGAGGCGAAATTTTTTCAATAACGTCCACTTTGGCTTGATCCACTTCAAGGCCCTTTGAAGAAACTTTGTGACCGCGCACAATTCCTTCGGTTACCATGAAATTGCATTTTTCCCAATTAAGCACCAAATTGGTTTCCACACACCATAAAAACATAATAGACTATAGTAGATGTAAAATTAATTATATTTAATTTTTCTACTCCATCAGAAAATTTTAGGTTTTTCCCCAATAAAAAACAAAGTTAGGAGACTATAATCCATGAGATATATTTTATATAAAATAGGTAATAATTAAAATAACTTACAAAGCTAGAACTTATTTATATTTACCATTTTCATATTGAATAATGGTAAATTAGATGTAAATATATTCAATATGTTTCTTCTCCATCACCAAATTTCATGTTTCTTCGTCACTTAGCCACAGAGTTAAAAGACTATAAATAAATGACAAATAAATTACAACTACATGGGTAATCACTAAAATGAAATATTTAAGCTCAATGTTATTTGTATTCAATATAATTACATTGTATTATGGTATAATAGATGTAAACAATTTCTATATTTTTCTTCTTCTCCATCACCAAAATTTTGGTTTCATCACCTCTAAGAAACTAAGTTAAGAGAGTACAAATGAATGACCCATAATTTATGCATATTATATTGTTCTCAAATATGGTTAACAGGTCACTAAAACAAATTACTAAAACTTCTACTGATAAAAAAAATTAGGTTAACATGTTACCCAATGATAGATCCAAAATCATAATCAAAATCTATGGCTCTTAAATGAGGTTAAGATGATGCTCTCAATAATGTTTTGTTACTTCAAGAATAAAGAGAAGAAGAAGACGAAGAACAAAAAGAGAGAAAGAGAGAGAACACTTATAGAGAGTGAGAGATAACACTTAAAAACAATGACAGCGGCGAGCAAATATGGCGATGGAGGCAAGGCAGTGGAGGCAACAAAGAGAGAGGGTAGCGGATCTATGAGAAATTAAACGCGTGAGGGAAAGGTGAGAGGTCGCGGGCTGAAAAATTGGAAACGATGAAAAACGAGATTGAGAGAAAAGAGACAGACATATCATATAAACTCCATATGCTTATTCTTCTTTGAAGGCACCACTCTCTTCATCAACTCAGGGGGAACTTCCCTCCAGCGTGGTTCATTTAAATCACCGTCCTTAGACCTTCCACTATCCCCATTTTCTTCAACAATCCATTAACCGTAAACCGCCCTCTTTCACTTCTGGCCATGATACAAATCCTCCATTCATCTCCTTCACTTCTCATTCCATAACCCTTTTGACACAGTAAAGAAGAGGAAACTCGTTAGAAACCAAACCGTTCATCCACTCAGAATCTCAAAAAGGAAGAAGAGAAACAACATAAAGGTGACAAAGCGAATACCTGCAGATTACCATCGCCGAGCCACCACGTGTGATTTCGGTATGTTTCCTATAAGTCTTCATTCTATTTGTTAACTTTTATTTGAGAGTATCCACGAATCCACAATTTGACACCAGATGAAAACCTCTCTTAAAGATCGACGCAATAAACTCACAAGCAGAAACATAGAAATGGGGCAGATCGAGAGAGAGTTCGAGCGAGGGTAGCGGATCTGTGAGAAATTAAACGTGTGAGGGAAAGGTGAGAGGCCGTGAGCTGAAAAATTGGAAACAACGAAAACGAGCATTTAAATGCATGCGTCAACCGCTTCTCTGCATGCGTCGATGCATACTGTTTGAATTTTCAGAAATGCAAAAAATTTAAATGTGTGCGTCGACCATTGCCCTGTGGCGGTCGACTCATGCAAGCAAAATTTGCATATTTTCATTTTTATGCACATATGAGCAACAATTGATGCATAAATACAATGCCACACTACTTATCAAGCAATCAAACAGACATGATACATATAATAAGTCATATTGACAATATTTATCATGTGATACAACTTTTAAACATGAGAAATTAGAGAGAGAGAGAGAGAGAGAGAGAGAGAGAGAGAGAGAGAGAGAGAGAGAGAGAGAGAGAGAGAGAGAGAGAGAGAGAGAGAGAGAGAGAGAGAGAGAGAGAAAGAAAGGAACAACATCACCTTTATGCCAAAGGTAGCTTAATGAACTATACAAATGTACTTATAATAACCTTGATGTGTTAGATGTACTATAATATAATCATAATTGAATAAAAGATGTGCAAACAATATCATGACACAACGATCAGAAATATCGAGAATGCAAAGTTCTCATCGGATGTGGAAGAAATGTTCAGTGGCTAGTGGTTTTGTAAAGATGTCAGCCAGCTGATTTGTAGTGTCAACATGTTCGAACACAACATCACCTTTCTCCACATGATCCCTGAGAAAATGGTGTCGAATTTCGATTTGTTTGGTGCGTGAATGCAACACAAGATTTTTGGTAAGATTAATAGCACTTGTATTGTCACAAAAGATAGGAACACGTTCAAGTTTGAGATTAAAATCCAACAATTGTTGCTTAAGCCATAAGACTTGAGCACAACAACTGGCGGCAGCAACGTATTCTGCTTCGACGGTTGACAAAGCAACAAAAACTTGCTTCTTACTATGGCAACTAACCAAAGAATTTGAAAATAGGTCACAAGTGCCACTAGTGCTTTTCCTATCCGATTTGCACATGGCAAAATCGGAATCGGAGAAACCTACCAACGAGTAATCATTTCCTTTGGAATACCATAGCCTATACTTCGGAGTACCTGATAGGTATTGAAGAATGCGCTTAACAACTTTTAAATGGGATTCCTTGGGACATGATTGATATCGTGCACACATGTAAACACTAAACATAATATCGGGTCTAGAGGCGGTAAGATAAAAAAGTGAGCCAATCATACCTCGATATCTTTTTACCTCTACGTCCTTACCACTTTAATCTTTATTCAAGTTTGCGCATGTAGGCATAGGTGTATATATGGCTTTTGAATTTGCCATGTCAAATCTCTTGAGAAGTTCCAAACAATACTTCGTTTGGCTCACGAATGTTCCTTCTTCTCGCTGTTTCATTTGCAATCCGAGAAAGTATGTGAGCTCCCCCATCATACTCATCTCGAACTCACCCTGCATAAGGTTAGAAAACTCTCTCACGAGATTCATGTTATTTGACCCAAATATAATATCATCAACATAAATTTGTACCAATATCAAGTGTTTTACTTGACGCTTAATGAAGAGGGTTGTGTCCACTTTGCCTCTCGAATACCCTTTATCAAGTAAGAACTTGCTTAGGCGCTCATACCAAGCTCTAGGAGCTTGCTTGAGTCCATACAAGGCTCTTTTTAGTTTGTAAACATGATCGGGATATTCGTGAGACTCAAAACCCGGAGGTTGTGCAACATAAACTTCTTCATTAATGTATCTGTTAAGGAATGCACTCTTAACATCCATTTGAAATAACTTAAAGTTTTTTGCATATGCGAAGGAAATTAAAAGGCGTATAGCCTCGAGTCGGGCAACCGGCGCATAAGTTTCCTCATGGTTGATGCCTTCCTCTTGGTTATACCCTTGTGCGACTAAACGCGCCTTGTTTCGAGTTATTACCCTATTTTCGTCCAACTTGTTCCTAAACACCCATCAGGTGCCGATTACTCGATGTCCTCGCAGAGAAGGGACAAGGTCCCAAACCTCATTTCTAGTGAACTAATTAAGTTCCTCTTGCATTGACAAAAACCAATGTTCATCGAGTAAGGCGTCTTTAGGGTTTTTAGGTTCCATTTGTGAAACAAAAGCGAAGTGATAACATAAACTACTTATCTTAGAACGGGTTGTAACACCCTTTGATATATCTTCAAGAATTTCGTCAATTGGATGGTCTTTGGAAGACTTCCAAGCTGGAGGGAGATCATAGTTTGTTGATGGATGAACTTCCTCGGTTTCCTCATGGCGGACATCTTTCTCCTCCTCAACTTTTCCTTGATCGGGTTGATCAGTTCCCGGCTCGACACGTTTGAGTATGTCTTCAGTAGATGTACTTGTACCATGAAGAACACTACCTTTTCCGACATTTCTCGGATAAGATTCATCAAATGTTACATGCATTAATTCTTCAACAGTAAGTAATCTCTTATTATAGATTCTATAAGCTTTACTTGACCGAGAGTATCCGAGGAAGATACCTTCGTCAGCCTTGGAATCAAATTTGCCCAAGTTTTCCTTTCCATTATTCAGCATAAAACATTTACAACCAAAAACATGCAAGTGAGATACATTTGACTTACGCCCTTTTAAAAGCTCATACGGTGTTTTGTTTAGAATGGGGCGGATGAGCACCCTATTCAAAACATAACATGCTGTACTAATGGCGTCGGCCCAAAAATATTTCGGTAAGCCACTTTCATTGATCATTGTTCTTCCCAATTCTTCTAAAATACGATTTTTGCGCTCCATAACCCCATTTTGTTGAGGAGTACGTGGAGCGGAGAAGTTGTGATCAATTCCATGATTACCGCAATATTCTTCAAATAAATGGTTTTCAAACTCACCTCTATGGTCACTTCTAATTGAGACAATGTTTGTGCTTAATTTATTTTGGGAAAGCTTAGCAAATCTCTAAAAGGCGGTGAACGTATCGCTCTTGCTAGCTAAAAATATAGTCCAAGAAAATCTAGAGAAGTCATCCACTATTACAAAACCGTAATAGTTTCCACTTAGGCTTTTAATTCTAGATGGCCCAAATAAGTTCATATGGAGAAGCTCGAGAGGTCTCTTAGTTGAAACAATATTTTTGGATTTAAAAGAGATCCTCGTTTGCTTTCTCATTTGGCAAGCATCACAAAGGTGATCCTTGTCGCTACTGTGAAAAACGAGGCCGACAATGACAGAAGAGTCGCCACCGTGCGTTATTTATCCCAAGAGAGGGAAAGGAAACGCTCAAAGAAAACTAACGAAAAGAGGGATAAGATTGGTCATCGCAACCAAATCTCGGGTTCGGGAGTCGGTTACGCAAGGGGAAGGTATTAGCACCCCTCACGTTCGTCGTACTCGACAGGATCCACGCTTGTTGTCTATCTAAAAAAGGTTGATTGAAACTATCTATCTAAAGGCTTAGGGGCAAAAGAAAAGAAAAAAGACTCGGCAAAACAACGACATTTTGTGCCTACGTATCTCATCTGGAATGAGAAGTTAGAGTTAATGTAGTTCGGCTAACTACCGGTGAAAGTGGGGAAGGTTGCTCGCCAAGACATCGCATCTTGTGCCTACGTATCCTCGTCTAGTACGAGAAATCAAAGAAAATGTACTTCGGGCTAACAAGAACCCGGTTGACTCAAAAGGTTTTACTCGAGTAGGGTTAAAAAAAACTGTCTGAACAGCCTGTGTTCCGTTTTATCCCGAACTACGTTAGCTCTGATTTTCTCTGATGGGAAATACGTAGGCATAGGATGCGACGTCCTAGCGAGCCACCTTCCACCCTTTCACCCGTAGTTAGTCGAACTACGTCGACTCTGATTTTCTCTGATGAGAATACGTAGGCCCAAAGTGCGACGCTTTGTCGAGTCCTTTTCCTTTCTTTTTAGTTTAGTTTTGTTTTAAACCAGCCTTGATAGGTAGATTAGATTAACAATCCATCCAGACAACTAACAAGCGTGGATCCCATCGAGTACGATGGGCGTGAGGGGTGCTAATACCTTCCCCTTGCGTAACCGACTCCCGAACCCTAAGATTTGGTTGCGATGACCGGTCTTGTCCCGTTTTCGGGAGGTTTTTCCTATTCGTTTCCTTTCCCGCTCAAGGGATAAATAACGAAAGGTGGCGACTCTTGTTGTGCCAGCACCCGATTTTCGCAGTAGCGACACTAATAAAAACTTTTTAAATAATTGCACCAAGTTATCAATTTATTTAATCAATAATAAAATAATTTAGTATTTAATTAACTTCTGGAAATAAATAATAAAAATACTTTACTATTCCATAACCAATATTAATTTGAATTCAACTTTTAATAATATCCATAATAAAATAATCTCTTCACTTAGTTTTTTATAATAAATTAAGATCATCATAGCATTTTATTTAAAACTTAGAATTTAATTCCTATTTAATCCCATCTAAAATCAACATTTTCTTATAATTTTCCTAAAAATCAATATCAACTAAAATCAATCCAGTTAAAATCAATCTCTCGCTTAAAATCGACCAATTAAAATCAACTCACAGTGTAAAACATAACCTAATCGTGCACGCTTACACTTCGTTTCACAATTCACTCTCACACACTTTAGCGCTTTCATGCGTATGTGTATGCTTTACTTATTTGCCCCTTTATTATTTCCGCAATTTACTTTACATCAACTTACATTTCGGCATTTACATTATCACATTGCATTCCGTCCAAAGGAAGAACCTACACATGACTTAATACTTGTGTGTATTGCATCTACATATGCATCATTTTCCCCATGATCCTTGATCCCATTCAAGTTGATCTCTATGATAGATCCTACCCCATAAGGAGGACCTTTGGCTTATCTTTACAACATAGAAACAAACACATTCAAAAACAATTATTCAAACACAATAGAGAAATAGATGTTAGTCATCTTAAGCGAGATAGAATCTCCACCCCACAACAATACAATCTCTTACACTTGTGGCGGTTAAATCTCTCTTAAAATGACAATTCATCTCTTCTCCTAAACCCAATCAATCAACTACCCTAAACCCGTAGGAACTTTGACCACATTCAAAGAACTCCTCAAACCCTTTAAGGAGAACTACAAAATACTCTGATTCCATTCCCGCCAGGATATGTAGGCATAAGATGCGATATCTTATCGAGTATACTTAGATATAAAACACTAGGTCTTTTAACCTTAAGCAGATAAACCCTAGCAATAAACAAATATTAAAATAAGAGGTTCCTGTAGAGTACTACAGAAACTTAGGATGCTAGTACCTTCCCTAAGTTTAACCAACCCCCGAACCTAAAACTCTTTAACCTTGCATGTGCATTGCATTGTGGGAATTTCGATCTTTATCCCTTCCTTTGGACAAATCAAAGACCGGTTGCAAATTGAATTAAAGATTCAAACTAATTAATAGTTTGGCATCCAGATTTCACCGTGACAGCTGTCTAAACCTATTTTGCATAGTCGAATTGGGAAGTGGGCACTAGCACTGACTGAATTTGCCTTGACATACTTCCCGCTGAGGGCAATGAAGGGACAAATAGTGGCAGACTTCATCTTCGACCACGCGATGGTCGAATCACCGCTTTTGATGGTCGTCGCGGATCCTTGGAAACTATATTTTGATGGATCAAGTCACAAGAATAGAACGGGCATTTGGATCCTAATAATATTCCCACACGGCTATCCTACTAGATTTAAGTGTAGAGTCGACACAAAATGTTCTAATAATGAGGCAGAGTATGAAGCCTTAACCACTGTCCTTAAGATCCTCAAGGATCTAGGTGCTAAATGGATCAAAGTGAAAGGTAACTCTGAACTGGTGATTAAACAGATCACGCAAGAGTATAAGTGTGTCAAAGAATACCTCGTTGTGTACTCTGCGATGGCGAAACGACTTTTGGATTGCTTTGAGGTTGTTAGTGTTACGCATGTACCCAAGATAGAAAATCAAGAGGTTACAATTTAGCATAAATTGCCTTTGGGTACAAAGTGTCGGCAGAAAACCTGAGAGACTTCATTAAAGTTAAGGAAAAGGTGGTGGCTAAGTTACTACCCATTAGCATCCGACTTGTCAGAGGCCGACGAAATAGACAGCCCAAAGGGGAAAGTAATCGCCAGTTTAGGAAGCTGTGAGGTTTTCGCTATCAGCTATCTGTCCCCATCAGACTAAAGGAAATCAATCGTCGAGTATTTAGAGAGTCCAGTAGGGACGGTTGATTGAAAGACTAAGTATCGAGCCTTAAGTTACGTCTTAATAGGGAATGAGTTGTGTGTAAAGACGCCAGAGGGGGTGCTTCTCAGATGCTTAGGGAACACAGACACATATTTAGCAATTTCAGAAGTCCATAGTGGGACATGTGGAGCTCACCAAGCTGGCCATATAATGAAGTGGCTATTATTTCGACAGGGAATGTATTGGCCAAGTATGCTCAAGGATTGCATAGAATTTTCAAAGGGGTGCCTAGATTGTCAAAGACACGCAAACGTCCAGCACGTACCAGCTAGTGAGTTGCAGTCCATTGTCAAGTCGTGGCCTTTTCATGTGTGGGAATTAGACATTATAGGGGAGATTCGACTAGCCTTGTCGAAATAACAGACATTTATCCTTGTAAGGATAGATTATTTCACAAAGTGAGTAGAGGTCGTGCCCTTGATAAAAGTGGACCAAGACACTGTAATTGAATTCATCCAGAACCACATTCTATACAGATTCGGGGTTCCTGAAACCATCACGGCGAACCAAGGCTTCGTATTCGTTGGCCGGAAGGTGCAAGAATTTGCAGAAGAGACAGGGTTTAAATTGATCACTTCAACACCTTATTATGCTCAGGAAAACAGTCAAATCGAAGTGGCCAACAAGGTGTTAATTGGGCTCATTAAGAAACATGTTTCTAAAAAGCCCAAGAACTGGTATAGGATGTTAGATCATATTATGTGGGCTTGTCGAACGTCTCCTAAGGGGTCGACCAGTTCGACTCTGTTTCGTTTGACTTTCGGTCATGATGTTGTTTTGCTAGCAGAAATTTCTCTACAATCAATTAGAATACAACGTCAGAATGAGATCCCCTCGGATCAATATTTGAGCATGACGCAAGACGAAAATGTAGAAATAGACGAAGAAAGGATGGTGGCATTAGACAGGTTATTACACCAAAAGAAATGCGTGGCCAGAGCGTACAATAAGAAGGTCAAGGAAAGTACCTTTGCAGTTAATAACTATGTATGGAAAACAATTTTTCCAATAGATCGAAGGTTAGGGAAATGGTCACCAAATTGGGAGGCACCGTTCTAGATAACCCAAACATTCAACAACAATGATATGAGATTCGAGAGATTGGTGAAGACCAACGAGTCATAAGGCTAAATGGGAAAATATTTGAAAAAATATAGACCTGTGTTACAAGAATTCGAATCTAAAATAATGTTCATTGATAATTGGCCTATGGTGGTGGAAGGCCAACACAGTTACAAAATGTCTCCATAATGGAGTTACAACCAGAATATCGATGAAATTTAAAATAATACAGATTATGCAGGGAACTTGGCCTTGAAGCCTTCAAAAAGGTTCCTCTCATGATCCACCCTGTTTTCCAAAAGAAACTTCCTCTGCCGCATTTGATCAATGGTCTTTTTGAGTGCAAGGGCGGTTTCTACATGAGTTATCCCTTGGGATACTTCCTAGTCGATTACCTTATGAGCTGGAAGAGATTCATCGGAATCCAAAGAAGCCTTCTGCTTCTCAACCTCAATAATTTTCCTCTCCAGTTCTGCCAATTGGGCTCTATAGTCAGATATTTGTTGGTCGAGGGCTTGATGTTTGTCAGAACGTTCCTTTTTCGTGGCTTTAAAATTTTCGAGTTTTTTTCTCACAAACAGAACTGAGATACCATGTAACACCCCCTTCTATACCCCAAATAAAACATTTAAGCACATATGCAATTTTCATCAGAGTATGATTTAAAAATACGGTACAGAAGAAGAATGCCACATTTTCACCAACAAAATACTCAAACATCTGCTCTATAGAAATATGCAACAGGAAGTAGTTTTTAAAGCAAAGGACTTAATCTTTAAAATCCACCACTCAACTTTTAATTTAAACCGGAAGGAAAAACCATTGAATCATTTCAAAATATTAATTCACATAAACATAAGTCATTCAGTTTAATTCATCATATCAGTTAAGTTACAAAACCACATCAGCTGATACATCACAATGTATCACAAAAGAATTACTATACAAGCCTAACTACCCAGTGTTACATATCAGAGCAGTCTGACTCAAAAGAATGAAGATAACTTCACAAAAGAACTCCAGCAACCTAATATGCAATGCCTCACAGAGCATTATAAAACAGCAGAAGGGTGAGAAATATTACCATAATAATCAATGCATAAGATTATATATATATACAGGTATCGTATACTTTAATTCTACATTTCTCACCACAATTCATTTCATAGTCATATACATCATCTCATACATATTAACAAAACATGTACATTCATCAAGCATATCTCTTCATGCATATCTGATAATCATTTGAAAAACATATCCATTCATGCACATTCTGTAAACATTCAATAACATATTATTCACAAGCATAGTTCATATATCAATGACATTCATGCTATGTGACTCAAACAACTCAATGCAACTCAATGCTATGTGGTACCAACACTCGTTATCATCTTTCGTTTTTTACTTCAAACTGGGTCCATTCTTCTAGACCGATAACCTCAAAAGCCCGTCCTATAAGCTTTCAAACCCACTCTTCTAGGTTTGGGACAAGTCACTAGTTTCCACGAAACTAGCAAGCATTGCCTCTTGACTAAATGATGCATATGCAATCAACCACAATAAATACACTTAAGACCGTTCTCGCATCTTAATCTCATGCATTCAAATAATTCATCTCTTCAAGAATTACATTATGATTTCACACACAACATATATCACAACAATCAAGGTATTCACATCACAATACCAATAATACAATTTCAAGCTATGCACACATATCCACAATGTTCTCATGCATACTTATCACATAATTGTACACAACATCAAGCATTCACAAACTCATCAAATAATACACATATAATCATTATTACGTTCTCATGTATTTATAATCGATGCAATTAATACTCACATCACAAAACTAGGATTCACGCCCGAAGGCTACCCACAACATATCTCATCTCAATAGTACATATAATATTCAATTCATATAAGGATTAACCTATTCGAACCAAGCAAACAACCCTCGGATGGAAATCACAGAAAAAAAATAATGATGTCTGGTTCGCCACCATTCGCCTGGCGAAGCCCCTTGGCGAATGCTCGTTGGACCTTCGCCCGACGAACTCTCTAGCAAGCAAAGTCAGTAGCTACTGACTTGGTTCGCTACCCTTCGCTGATGGATTCGCCTGGAGAACCTTCGCTACCCACCTTCGCCTGGCGAACTTGCCAGCGAAGACCACTGGGATTAATTCTGGAATTATTCGCTAGCTATTCGCTGGGCTTCGCCCGGCGAAGCTTCGCCTTCATTCGCCTGGCGAGAGCCAGCGAACCTGCGAAGACAGAAGCCTCAAATTTGTCCCCAACTTCCAAACCACCAACATCCGACCGAT
The DNA here is from genome assembly GCA_963859935.3 of Lathyrus sativus. Lineage (NCBI taxonomy): Eukaryota > Viridiplantae > Streptophyta > Magnoliopsida > Fabales > Fabaceae > Lathyrus > Lathyrus sativus. The sequence goes on from OZ012737.1 coordinate 556,605,311, forward strand.
GTTTCACCAAATCAGTTCAAACAACTTAATCTCACATCACTCGACTATTCTACAACATTATTTCCAGTTTTTAACCGATTAAACTACGATTCTACCGATTAAATTCAACTTTGCCCTAAAATGAAAATGGTGGAAAACACCCAATAATCCAACCCAAACATACATAATCACATACAATAATCATATAGCAATGTTTCTCACCTTTACCTCGATTAATCGGAGCTTTGAAGTTGGTTCTTGATGATTTTCCCACTTTCCTCTTCTCTTCTCTCTTTCTCTTCTTTCTCCTTCTTTCTCTTTTCTTTCCACAATGTTTCTATCTTTTCTTTTCTTTTCCTCTTTCCTTATATACTCCTTTTATTTTCTTTCCACTCTATTTCCTTCTCAATTTTCTACCAAAATTTCTAATTATTAAAATTAATTCTAATAAATAAATTAATTAACATAATTAATTAGTGAAATTTAGACTGTTACAACCCTCCCCCACTTTAGGAATTTTCGTCCTCGAAAATGTTACCTGATTCAAACAACTCTGGATAAGACTCTTTCATCTGATTCTCAAGCTCCCAAGTAACATTTCCACTAGCCGGTCCTCCCCACGCGACCTTCACCAAAGCAATCTCTTTACCTCGAAGTTGCTTCAACTTCCGATCCTCTATCCGCATAGGTGATGTCTCCACAGTCAGGTTATCTCTCACATGTACATCATCTACTTGGACTACATGAGATGGGTCCGCAATGTATTTCCTCAACTGAGATACATGGAATACGTCATGGAGATTAGCAAGAGACTGTGGTAAAGCCACACGATATGCCACTTCTCCTATCTTCTGCAAAATCTGATAAGGACCAATGAAACGCGGCGACAACTTACGCGACTTGAATGCCCTACCAACACCTGTCATCGGAGTGACTCGAAGAAACACATGATCTCCCCCTTGAAATTCAAGTTTCTTCCTCCTCTTGTCATGATAACTCTTCTGACGACTCTGAGCAACCCTCATCTTCTCTTGAATCATCTTAATCTTATCAGAAGTCTGCTGGATTATCTCAGGTCCAACAACAGAACTCTCTCCGGACTCAAACCAACACAATGGTGTCCTGCAGCGCCTACCATACAACGCTTCAAACGGTGCCATACCGATACTCGAATGAAAATTGTTGTTGTAAGTAAACTCAATCAAAGGCAAGTAGCTATCCCAAGCTCCTCCCTTTTCCAACACACAAGCTCTCAAAAGATCCTCGAGTGACTGAATCGTCCTCTCCGTCTGACCATCTGTCTGAGGGTGATAAGCTGAACTCAAACGCAACTTTGTACCCAAAGCAATCTTCAAACTCTCCCAAAATCTCGAAGTAAACCTCAGATCTTTATCCGAAGCAATACTCGACGGAATACCATGCAAACTGACAATCCTCTCAATATACAGCTTTGCCAACTTCTCCAACGGGTAATCCATACGCATAGGAATAAAGTGAGCCGATTTAGTCAATCTATCCACAATAACCCAAATAGCCTCAAAATTACTCGGCGTCCTCGGTAAACCCGATACAAAATCCATAGAGATGCTATCCCATTTCCATTCAGGAATAAACAATGGTTTCATCAAACCCGATGGCTTCTGATGCTCAATCTTCGACTTCTGGCAAGTCAAACAAGAATACACAAACTCGGTAATATCCTTTTTCATACGAGGCCACCAAAATATTTTCCTCAAATCTTGATACATTTTAGTAGCACCCGGATGAATACTCATTCCACTATGATGCCCTTCCTCAAGAATACTCTTTTTCAGCTCAACAATATCCGGAACACAAACTCGATCCCAACATCTCATAATACCGTTCTCATCAATCCGAAAATCACCACCTTGGCCTTGGTTGATCAAAGTCAACCGATCAACTAAACTCAAATCAGATTTATGTCCTTTTCGAATTTCATCCAAAATACCACTCGTAAGCTTCAACATTCCAAGCTTAACCCCATAAGAAGTCTTCTCACATACCAAACTCAAATCACGAAATTGCTCAATCAATTCCAACTCTTTTACCATCAACATCAACATATGCAATGATTTCTGGCTCAATGCATCCGCTACCACATTTGCTTTACCCGGATGGTAATTCAAACCAATGTCGTAATCCTTCAAAAGTTCTAACCATATTCTTTGTCTTGCATTCAATTCCTTCTAATCATCGAGATACTTCAAACTCTTGTGGTCACTAAACATTTCAAATCTTGCATCAAACAAATAATGCCTCCAAAGTTTCAGCACAAACACAACAGCGGCCAACTCTAAGTCATGCGTCGGATATTTCTTCTCATGCACTTTGAGTTGCCTCGAAGCATAAGCCACAACTTGGTTATTCTGCATCAACACACCTCCCAAACCCATCAAAGAAGCATCACAATACATGACAAACGGTTCTGCCGGATCTGGCAAAATCAACACAAGAGTTGTCGTCAATCTTCTCTTAAGTTCCTGAAAACTCGCTTCACACTTGGCATCCCAAACAAAAGCTTGACCCTTCCTAGTCAACTGCGTCAACGACAATGATAACTTAGCAAATCCTTCAATAAATTTCCGGTAATAACCACCTAGTCCAAGAAAACTTCTGATCTCAAAAACTAATTTCGGAGTCTCCCATTGCGACACCGCTTCAACCTTCGACGGGTCAACCGCAATACCTTTACTAGAAATCACGTGACCAAGGAAACTCACTTCCTTCAACCAAAATTCACACTTAGAAAGTTTCACAAACAATTGCTTTTCTCTCAACACAGATAACACAATCTTCAGATGCTCGGCATGCTCTTCTTCACTCTTCGAATACACTAGAATATCATCAATGAACACCACCATAAACTTGTCCAAATAAGGATGGAAAATCCTATTCATGTACTCCATGAACACACCTGGTGCATTAGTCACACCAAATGGCATCACAAAATACTCATAGTGTCCATACCTCGTCCTAAAAGCAGTCTTCTGAATATCCTCAGCCTTCACGCGAATCTGATGATACCCAGATCTCAGATCTATCATGCTGAACACACTTGCACCTACCAATTGATCCATCAAATCATCAATCCTCGGAAGTGGATACTTATTCTTAATAGTCACTTTGTTCAACTGTCTGTAATCCACACAGAGCCTCATGGAACCTTCCTTCTTCTTAACCAACAACACAGGTGCACCCCACGGTGACACGCTCTGGCGAATAAACCTCTTCTCAAGAAAATCTTCAAGTTGGCTCTTCAACTCTTTCAATTCCGATGCCGACATACGATACGGAGCCATCGATATCGGACTAGTTCCAGGAATCAAATCTATCGAAAACTCCACTTCTCGCTCCGGCGGCAAATCCTTTATCTCATCAGGAAAAAATTCCGGAAAATCTCTAACAATTAGTAAAGCATCAATCCCCTCACTTTCACCAATTCTCAAAGTTGCCATCAGCATAAACATCTTTGCACCATCTAACACTGATTCCTCCACCTGCTTCGCCGTCATAAACAAATCTCTTCCCTCATCCGGTTCGGGAAAAATAACTGTTTTGTCAAAACAATTAATATACACCCGGTTGAATTCCAACCAATTCATCCCAAGGATGACGTCAAGTTGGTCTAGGTGAAGACACACTAAATCAACTCTAAAATCTTTAACAAAAATGCTCAACGGAGAATTCAAACACACGTACGGTGTAGTTACCGAACCCATAGCAGGAGTATCAATAACCATACCACCACCAATAACAAACATCTCAAGATTCAACCTTCTAACACAATCCAAAGAAATAAAAGAATGCGTAGCTCCGATATCAATTATAGCGATCAAAGGTGTACCATTAATGAAGCACGTACCTCAGATCAATTGATCGTCGCTAGCAGTCTCTGACCCTGATAAAGCGAACACTTTTCCGCTCCCTTGATTCTTCTTCGGCTTATCACACTTGGTACTAATGTGTCCTTGCTCACCACAGTTGTAGCAAGTCACACCCGCACCGCTTCTAGACTCAAGAGCTTTGTGGCCTGGCTTGCCACACTTGAAACACTTCTGTTCAACACTTTTGCATTCGGGAGCATGATGTCCCACTTCACCACAGTTATAACATCTCACTGGAGTAGAAACTCCCCCACTTGGCCTCTTGCCGTAACCAGCTCTTTGTTTTCCTTTGTCCGCATGAGTCACATAAGGTTTCCCTCGGAATTGACCTTTTCTCTTCTTATCATTTAAACTTTTATAGTGGCTAGACCGAGCCCTACTGTCTTCGTCATAAATCCTACTCTTGTTCACCAATTCAGAAAACCACCTGATTTCCTGATATCCAATAGCTTGCTTGATCTCTGGCCTCAAACCGTTCACAAACTTGAGATACTTAGATCTCTCAGCATTAGCAGTATTGTAGTGAGGACAAAATTTGATCAACTCTTCAAATCTTGCCGCATACTTAGCCACTGTTGAATTGCCTTGCTTCAACTCAAGAAATTCAATCTCTTTCTTGCCCCGCACATCCTCTGGAAAATATTTCTCCAGAAATGTCTCTCTGAAAAGATTCCAAGTGATCACAATTTCATCTTCCTCAAATCTTTGGCGAGTATTACCCCACCAGTCCTATGCTTCTTCTTCGAGCATATGAGTCCCAAACTGCACCTTTTGCGCATCTGAGCAATTCATAACTCGAAAAATCTTCTCAATAGCTTTCAACCAAATATGTGCTTTGTCAGGCTCATGGGTTCCCTTGAAAATCGGAGGATTATTCCTTTGGAACCTTCCCAAGGCACGGAACTCATCTTCAGCAACATTCCCCACATTCACATTGGCTGGAGGATTCTGCCCAATCGCTCCTGCCAATCTCGTCAAAGCTTTCGCAATCGCTTCATCGTTCCTCCCTGCAACCATCTTACTAATTCCAACAACAGAACCACGTAAGAATAACCAATATTGATAGTGCAACACACACATATCAAACACACACAGGGAAAAACACTCTAACAACTTGGCCGGACGGACCGACCTGCTCTGATACCACTTAATGTAACACCCCCTTCTATACCCCAAATAAAACATTTAAGCACATATGCAATTTTCATCAAAGTATGATTTAAAAATACGGTACAGAAGAAGAATGCCACATTTTCACCAACAAAATACTCAAACATCTGTTCTATAGAAATATGCAACAAGAAGTAGTTTTTTAAGCAACGGACTTAATCTTTAAAATCCACATCTCAACTTTTAATTTAAAGCGGAAGGTAAAATCATTGAATCATTTCAAAATATTAATTCACATAAACATAAGTCATCCAGTTTAATTCATCATATCAGTTAAGTTACAAAACCACATCAGCTGATACATCACAATGTATCACAAAAGAATTACTATACAAGCCTAACTACCCAGTGTTACATATCAGAGCAGTCCGACTCAAAAGAATGAAGATGCCGCTACTGCGAAAATAGGGTGTCGGCAATGACAGAAGAGTCGCCACCTGTCGTTATTTATCCCACACGAAGGGAAAGGAAATGAACGGAGAAACCTCGCGAAAAGGAAAAGACAGGTCGTCGCAACCTAGTCCTGGGTTCGGGAGTCGGTTACGCAAGGGGAAGGTATTAGCACCCCTCACGTCCGTCGTACTCGACGGGATCCACGCTTGATTGTTTGTCTCGTTGGGTTGTTTAACTATCTACCTATCAAGGTTGGTCTGGAAAGAAAAAGAAAAATGACTCGGCAGAACACAGCAGTTCTATGCCTACGTATTCCCGTCTGGAACAAGAAATCAGAGTCAACATAGTTCGGCTAACTACGACCTAAGAAAAGGGGAAGTTTGCTCGCTAAGATATCGCATTTGTGCCTACGTACTTTCACACGGCATGAAAGATCAGAGCAGCCGTAGTTCAGCTAACTACGGGGAGACTATCAAGTATCCTAGTGTTGTCATACAAGAATTCATCCTATGATTGAAGCTTGAAAAGGGGTCTACCCTAATGTTATCATGCTTGGATTCAATCCTAGGGTCTATCACAGTTATCCTATAAGGGAAACTGGAAATCCTAAGGGTACATGCAAGGAAGGTATCAACTAACAGCAAAAAGAAATATCAAACAGTAAAGCTATCAAGCTAAAACACATAGATGCACATGATGCAGCAATACAAGCAGAAGGAGTCCAACTCAACTTCTAGAGCAAGCAAGGCACAAAGGCCACACACCACACAGTCGTACAGTAAAAAGAAAGCAGAGGGAAACAGTCAACCTCTAATGAATACAAGCAAGGGGAGAAGCTCGACCCTTAAGATGCTCTTAGGCCTAGAATCATCTATATGAAGCCTATTACTAATGCAACACTACAATCAAGTCACATCAATACAGTAAATCAATCCAGAAAAACCAGACAGTCAAGAAAGCAAAACAACAGCTTCACAGCAAAACCACTCTCTAACAGCAAGACATACAACAAGCTTCAAGTTGTCTTCATGAAAGAATCCACCTTCAGGCTTTCATCTTTAATGGCAAGTATCAACTTGCTCTTCAAGCTTTAACTTCATCAAACACAAGTATCACCTTGTTCCTTTTCATCTTCAAGCTTCATCCTCAAGTACAAGTATCAACTTGTTCTTCTTCATCTTCAAGCTTCAGCTTCAATTGCAATCTTCTAGCAATCTTCTAACAAGGAACTCCATCCTCAAGCAAGATAGAAAGATTCAATACCAAGATCAAGGCAAGATAGGGAGAAGCAAGGTGAAAACCAAAGGTTACCACCTAGGCACTCAACCACCTATCAAAGAAAGGGACCCTCAAAGGTTCTACCAACTTTTGAAGAGCCACACATCCTACCAAAGGAGGGATGAGGCCTTCACAAGGAGACCTTGTATCATATGGAGGAATGGAAGAAATCAATACTTTCCATGTTTTATGAAAGAAGAAAATCTATTCTAAAACTCTCCTTAAAAACCCTAATTCTTATAACCTAAACAAAACTAACAAAAGGGAGAGAAATCTTCAAGCCCAAGCTCCATCATGCATTCCACAGCAGTACACACTAGTCCTCAACATCCTCCAAAAGCAAGGGAAGCAAGAACTCAATCCAAGGGAACTATTGAAATCAAACTAGTTGAGTTATCAAGTTAAGATCACCTAAAACCTAGTCTTAAAGTTAATACTAACTAAAATACTAAAACAAATCATAAAATCTTACAAAAATATCTATGGGAACCTATGTCAATCATAACTCTACCATACAAATTCCAGAGATCAAATCCTCACAAAAGACCTAAAACCAAATCCTAGATTACAAAGCACTACACTTAAACCCTAAAAAGGGAACACCTAAAGTTCAATCTAAAAACAGCACCTAACTTCATCACAAAAATGTGAGAAAAATTCTATGGGAGCATACATATCTAACCTAATCAAAAATCAAATATCAAGCCAAAAATCAATACCAAACGCTCAAACAAAATTCACCAAACAAAAGAGGCAAACAATACAATTTTATTGTCAAATAAAATGTGAAAAATCCAAATAAAATGAAAATGCATGATAAACCTAATCTTTTTATTTCTAAAATTTCTAAATCTATTCATGAATCAGGGTAAAAAAATCTCAGAATTTATTGATCAATTTTCCTATTTTTAATGGATTAAAATCAAACTAGCATGAAATGCACAAAAATAAGAAAAAGAAAAGAAATTAAACAAAAGCGCGTAGTGGATAGTAATGCTGGCTAGTTAAAACAATGGGTTGGGCCCAGAGGGGGGTGCGTGTAGAAAATTCAATACTAAGCCCACTCAGGTACACTAAGTTGAACGCTGCGTTTTGGATGAGGGTATGTGGCAAGCTTCTGAACACAAGATGGGATTACCAGTCAATGGATCCAATGTCTTCATGCAATGCCAGCGCATTAATGAAAACGGTAGCGTTTTGGCCTAGTCAAAGTCAGAATTCCAAAATGAATCGTGGCCGTGGATGGAGTATACAAAGTCAAGTCTTTGACAAGATCCAACGCCTCAAGTGCTTCTTCTTCATTTAAACTCAGATTGGAGGGAAAGACCAGACGGTGGCCCAGGCGGTGGCGCCACCGTCTTCTCCGGCAAGGGGGAAGTTGCAGGTCAACCAAAACCATCAAACCATACATCATCCTTTCCAGAATTTGATGCTGATCAAGGATATCATATTAGAATCATCTAACTCCCTCAGGATTTTCAAACCCGATAGCATTTCTAAATCATACATCAATCTTGATTTTCACCAAAGCTTCAATTATGGACATGGATGTGATCCTCACTTCACACTGATCATCTTGCACTATCTCAATAGCACCAACACTTCAAGGATTGCTTAATCTAAGGCTCAACAGAAATCACGTGTCAACGTAATGTGTCTCTAATCATGCAATTCTTGATCTATAATCCAACTACACTTCACCAGGATCCTAACCACCTATGAAACTCTATCTATCTCTTCATAAATTATGCGCAAATTGTGAAAAGTACCAACCTGTCTTTGAGCTCTCAACAGAGGTGGTTCTTGCACTCTTCAGCCTCCACAAAAGTGCAGACTCACTCCAAATTGCTTGATGAAGATGATGGAATACTCAATTGGTCTTGATTTGCTCTTGAATTCAGAATTCGATTCTCACTTGAACCTCTGAAATTTCAACTTCTCTCTCTGCTTCAACCTTCAATCTTCACCAAAAAAATGAACTGAATGTGATCATGTGCTTATATAGGATGCAACTGAATGATCTAGATCCTTCTCAAAGGTTCAGAATGAGAAATTCAATTCTCAATTTCTCTTCAAAATCTCACTCATGGCAGTCACAATATCTCTTCTCTCCTTGCTTTAGGAACCTTCCCATGTGATCCTTGTGAGTTATTGAACTTGAAGGGTGGGGATTCATCCCTTGTTTCCATCTTGTGGCTTGGATTTGGGATGTTACTTCATCATGAAGTAACAAGGCAAAAGGCCATGATAATGAGCTTAAACCAAAATTCTAATGATGCCATTGTTTCCAAAATTCAATTTCCATTCAAAATGACCTATAACTTTGCATCATTTGCACATGAAATAATTAATTTGAATTTTTGGTCATTTATGCCTTTTAATTCTCCCTTTTCCAAAATTTCTTGAACCAAGTCTCTCCTTGAGCCATTTCAATGCATCCTTGATACATGTTTAAAATTAAAACCCCATTTTGAGCAACTCTCTAGTTGAACAAAATTTCATTTGAGATGTCTAAATTGGTGAAAATGAGCCATAACCAAAAATGACCTATAATCACAACTTCCCAAAATACCCTTGACTTGTCAAAGCCATAACTCAAGTTCCACAAATCCTTTCAAGGACTTCTAGGACTTTTTGGAAATATAAGAGGATAAGGAACAACATTAATGTTGGAAAAAAGTTCATAAGAATAATCCTTCTAGGGGAAAAGTGTCATGCAAGTTGGTTGACTTTCAAGCTCCAAATTCGCATGCCTCAGATGACCTATAACTTGTCAAACTCACAACTTGAGTTATAGAAATCCCCTCAAGGACTTATAGTACTCAAATTAAAGCTAAGTACATCCTCTACAAGTCTCATGACCATATCAAGGTGAGATGGAGCTTGTATTTTGACTTATCTTGCCTTGAAGTTAGCATCAAACTAGGGGATTTCACACTGTCAAGCATAGTAACCCTAGCCCCTACACTTCTCAAACTCCTCAATCATGATGAGTTGATCTTGGAATTATCCATTGGGCATATCAATGAATTAATCCATGCTCACATGGCCTTGAATATAGGTCTCAACCTTCTTCAAACTCAATAGTTGACTTAGGGTTGACCAGACAAACCCTAATTGCTCCAATCTTGGCAAAACTTATCATACTTCACATGATGACTTGACCAAGCTTCAAGATAACTTTCAAGACATCTTATGAGCCCTCTCAAGGCTTCCAGCTCATCTCCCTGGCTTTAGAAGCATCTGAAAAGCTCCCACAACTCTCAAGTTAGGAGGCCCACAATCTTGCATTCAACCCTATCTCTGAGGATCTTCTTACTCATCTGATGAGGACATCAACCCTTGTACCCTATAATAACCTTCTTCAAAGCTCTCAAGCCCTTACTGGCTTTCAATAGATGATCATTCTCTTGATTTCTACATACATGTCAATGTAATGCCTATGCTAATGCTATAATGAATGCAATGAAACACAAGCTAAGTAAAGAAAGGTTAGGAAAATTTTGGGGTGCAACAAAGATAACTTCACAAAAGAACTCCAACAACCTAATCTGCAATGCCTCATAGAGTATTATAAAACAGCAGAAGGGTGAGAAATATTACCATAATAATCAATGCATAAGATTATATATATATATATATATATATATATATATATATATATATATATATATATATATATATATATATATATATACAAGTATCGTATACTTTAATTCTACATTTTTCACCACAATTCATTTCATAGTCATATACATCATCTCATACATATTAACAAAACATGTACATTCATCAAGCATATCTCTTCATGCATATCTGATAATCATTCGATAAACATATCCATTCATGCACATTCCGTAAACATTCAATAACATATTATTCACAAGCATAGTTCATATATCAATGACATTCATGTTATGTGACTCAAACAACTCAATGAAACTCAATGCTATGTGGTACCAACACTCGTTATCATTTTTTGATTTTTACTTCAAATCGGGTCCACTCTTCTAGACCGATAACCTCAAAAGCCCGTCCTCTAAGCTTTCAAACCCACTCTTCTAGGATTGGGATAAGTCACTAGTTTCCACGAAACTAGCAAGCATTGCCTCTTGACTAAATGATGCATATGCAATCAACCACAATAAATGCACTTAAGGCCGTTCTCGCATCTTAATCTCATGCATTCAAATAATTCACCTCTTCAAGAATTACATTATGATTGCACACACAACATATATCACAACAATCAAGGTATTCACATTACAATACCAATAATACAATTTCAAGCTATGCACACATATCCACAATGTTCTCATTCATACTTATCACATAATTGTATACAACATCAAGCATTCACAAACTCATCAAATAATACACACATAATCATTATTATGTTCTCATGTATTTATAATCGATGCAATTAATACTCACATCAAAAAACTAGGATTCACGCCTGAAGGCTACCCACAACATATCTCATCTCAATAGTACATATACTATTCAATTCAATAAGGATTAACCTATTCGAACCAAGCAAACAACCCTCGGATGGAAATCACAGAAAAGAAATAATGATGTCTGGTTCGCCACCATTCGCCTGGCGAAGCCCCTTGGTGAATGCTCGCTGGACCTTCGCCCGGCGAACTCTCTAGCGAGCAAAGTCAGTAGCTACTGACTTGGTTCGCTACCCTTCGCTGATGGATTCGCCTGGCGAACCTTCGCTACCCACCTTCGCCTGGAGAACTTGCCAGCGAAGACCACTGGGATTAATTCTGGAATTATTCGCTAGCTATTCGCTGGGCTTCGCCCGGCGAAGCTTCGCCTTCATTCGCTTGGCGAGAGCCAGCGAACCTGCGAAGACAGAAGCCTCAAATCTGTCCCCAACTTCCAAACCACCAACATCCGACCGATGTTTCACCAAATCAGTTCAAACAACTTAATCTCACATCACTCGACTATTCTACAGCATTATTTCCAGTTTTTAACCGATTAAACTATGATTCTACCGATTAAATCCAACTTTGCCCTAAAATGAAAATGGTGGAAAACACTCAATAATCCAACCCAAACATACATAATCGCATACAATGATCAAATAACAATGTTTCTCACTCTTACCTCGATTAATCGGAGCTTTGAAGTTGGTTCTTGATGATTTTCCCACTTTCCTCTTCTCTTCTCTCTTTCTCTTCTTTCTCCTTCTTTCTCTTTTCTTTCCACAATGTTTCTATATTTTCTTTTCTTTTCCTCTTTCCTTATATACTCCTTTTATTTTCTTTCCACTCTATTCCCTTCTCAATTTTCTACCAAAATTCCAAATTATTAAAATTAATTCCAATAAATCAATTAATTAACATAATTAGTTAATTAGTGAAATTTGGACTGTTACATACCACTCATGTTTAATTTCATTGATCCTCCCTCTGATTTGGGCGTCAGCCTGCTTACACATCGACCGGTCCTTCGCCAACTGAGTGAAGAAGGCCTTAAACTCAATAAAGTATTTGGCCATAGGGGGAGGCACGTTAAAAATTAAAAGTTCGTCCAGGGTTTTAAAAACATCACAGGCCACAACCAACTCTTTTGCCCCGCGTCTAGAAATTCGTCCTCAAACAGATACATCTTCAATTGTTGAAGTTTGAGTTTGAACAAATCATCCATCTCAGGGTTAAGAGTGACCGTCGAATTAGCATGAGTGTTGTCCACGGTCGACTAGCGAAGTTTGAGAAGAGCCTTCAAGGCTTCTGCTGGATTGAAGTTCTTCATAGCCCGAATTTCTACTGGGGTAGGTATTTTTTCAGCAGAAGGGGCACCTTCGGTTGAACCTCGAGGGGTTGAAGCACCTTCGACAGCGGCTGGGATGATCACCATATTATCTTTTTCACCAATGGGCACATTTTCTCTATTAGACTCAGTTGCGTGATCAACAGAGTTGGTTTGGGCTACTGGATTCTCCTTTATCGATGTCCCATAGAATTCGTCGAGCTTTTGAGGGCTAAATAGAGGTTGGCGTCAGCATGCCACAAGGGAATTGAAAGGTGTTGGTCGAACCTTCCCAGAAAAATGTTGCAGCTAGCAAGAGACAAGGGTTGACCGTGTGGGCATTTCGAGACAACTGGATGGCGTCGAAGATGCCGACCTTCTTCCACTGTTCTTGGCGTTTGTTTTGGACTTTGTTCATCCATGAAAGGTAATCCTTATTGCCTGGGGTGGCCATCGACCGAAAGACACGAGCTTAATGGACTTTGTTTTGGAGTTTTTTTTATGATAATCAATCGCTCAAAAGAGTTGTGCCAAGATGCTAGATCTTAACGGCTCTTATTCGTCCAAATTATTATGAAAGTTGCTTAATGGACAATGAACTCTTGATGATAATAAATCGTTCAAAAGGGTTATGCCAAGATGCTAGATCTTAACTGTCCTTATTTGTCCAAGTTAATTATTAAGTGTTTTAAGAATGAAAGAAAAAAATGAACGACTATCACAAAGTGCGATACTTGAGACTAATCATTCGAGGGTTCTGCTAAAATGCTAGATTCTAATAGTCCTCTTCTTTCATATTCATTTAGAAAAGAGATTTTAACATTGTTTGATTTGATTCATAAAATGATTGAAAATGAATTTTATTTATTTTGAAATGGATTTGAGGATAATTTGAAGATGGTAAAATGTTTGTGGAATCGAATTTGATTATTTACATGTATAAAGATGCGAACCTGGATAAATAAATTATCTAATTAATTGACTAAACAAAATCTAACAAAACAATTAACAATTAAGTAAATAAGATCTAATTAATTTATTGAATAAAAGTTTAAATAATAAAATAAATACTAAAATGATAAACTAAGTCAAAACAAATGTAAAAAAAATAAAAGATAAATATGAGATTTTCTTATTATAACTAAAGTAAGAGTTTAAAATAAATGCTAGAAGATAATGTAAATATATCTAAACTAAAGTTAAAGTAATAAGTTGCAGAATTAACATGGGTTTTATTATAAGCAAAAATATGAATGGCAATAATAAAACTTATACTATAACAAAATTTTATTTATACTCTTCATAAAGATAAAAATATACATATTTAATGTTATGTAAAACTATTTATAAGTTGGACGATGTAAAAATATTTAATGTTATGTAAAACTAATTATAAAAATATAAGAGACTATACAGGGTGGATGCTTAGTTGTTCTTATATAATAATAATAATACAACCATATAATATATGTATATTTAAAATTTTGATATTAATAAATATTTAATATTTATTTACTCATCTTTGTCTTTTGTGTAACTGATCTCATATTTTTTTCTTCAATAAACCAGACATTTTTTCAAATAGGAATTTGTTTCGTCACTACTCAAATCAACTGAAATGATACTTTCAATTTCCAGAGACATTTTCACTAAGAAAAAAGAAGGTTTGAAAAAGGGAAAGAGAGTGAAATGATAGTGTGAAAAAGGTTTGGAAAAGAGAAACTGTTTCTATTTGAGGAAGGAGAGGAAGGTTTGGAAAAGGGAGACCGTTTCTATTTGATGAAGGAGAGTGAAATGATAGTGTGACTCTCCTTTTTCTCACTATTTATATTATAGGTTAGGATTTAGGTGGAGAAAAGAGAGACAAAATTTTCATTAAATAATAAAGTGAAATAAAATAAAAAGCACAAAATGCATATATTTTTTTTTAATATTCTCACCGTCCATATACTGCACATGATACAGTTGAATTTGGAATGGAAAAAGTATATATATACCACTATCATTACATGCTATATATTACAGTATATTGTTTCATGTAGTTATTTAAAAAACTTTCATTCATTGTGAGAGTATTAAGATACTTATATTTTTTCTTATCGAAAAATTGCGGAATTAACATGGGTTTTATTATAAGCAAAAATATGAATTGCAATAAGTAAGTTCTCAGTACGTATTTCTGTTTTCTTTGTAAATATTACACTATAACAAAATTTAATTATACTCTTCATAAAGATAAAAATATACATATTTAATGTTATGTAAAACTATTTATAAGTTGGACGATGTAAAAATATTTAATGTTATGTAAAACTATTTATAAAAATATAAGAGACTATACAGGGTGGATGCTTAGTTGTCCTTATATAATAATAATAATAATAATAATAATAATACAACCATAGAAACTGTTGAGCCCAAAGTTCAAAAGAGATAGAACTGCAGGGAAAAGAGATAATATAATTATCTTATTATTTTCCCCATTACTGGGGACTTCCTCAATCTCCTTAAAATTTTTTAACATTTTTGAAGAAAGCATACTGATTTTTGTCAGTACAAATTCTGCCCTGCAAAATGGGCAAGTAAAATTGATTCTTTGTCTCCCCACCCATTGTGCAATGCACTGAGTACAATACAAGTGTTGACATTCTAGAATTGCGTCACATTTACCTACATTTAGGCAAATTGGACTCGTTGCTTCTGCCTTTTTGTCACATAACACAGCTAGCCTTTGGCCATATTCATGCAAATGTTCATCATTCAAATATTGAAAGTCGATTGGGTAGACTGAGTTCTGTTGAAGTTTTCTGAATAAAAATGAAAACTTGGATTTGGCGCGTTGGTTCCAATTTCTACCTTGCCTACTAATAGTAGTTGTTTGAAATTCAGTTAAATTCACAAAATCTTGGTAATAGGAATGTGTTTCGGCAGTACTCAAATCAACTAAAATAATAGTTTCATTTTCCAAAGACATTTTCACTAAGAAAAAAGGAAGGTTTGGAAAAGGGAAAGAGAGTGAAATGATAGTGTGAAGAAGGTTTGGAAAAGAAAAAGAAGGTTTGGAAAAGGGAAAGAGAGTGAAATGATAGTGTGAAGAAGGTTTGGAAAAGAGAAATCGTTTCTATTTGATGAAGGAGAGGAATGTTTGGAAAAGGGAGGCCGTTTCTATTTGATAAAGGAGAGTGAAATGATAGTGTGACTCTCATTTTTCTCACTATTTATATTCTAGGTTAGAATTTAGGTTGGAAAAAAAAGAGACAAAATTTTCATTAAATAATAAAGTGAAATAAAATAAAAAGCACAAAATACATATATTTTTTTTAATATTCTCACCGTCCATATACTGTGCACATGATACAGTTGAATTTGGAATGGAAAAAGTATATATACCACTATCATTACATGCTATATATTACAATATGTTGTTTCATGTAGTTATTTAAAAAACTTTCATTCATTGTGAGAGTATTAAAATACTTGTATGTTTTCTTATCGAAAAATTGCGGAATTAACATGGATTTTATTATAAGGAAAAATATGAATTGCAATAAGTAAGTTCACAGTACGTATTTCTATTTTCTTTGTAAACATTACATAACAAAATTTAATTATATTCTTCATAAAGATAAAAATATACATATTTAATCTTATGTAAAACTATTTATAAGTTGGACGATGTAAAAATATTTAATGTTATGTAAAACTATTTATAAAAATATAAGAGATTATACATGGTGGATGCTTAGTTGCTCTTATATAATAATAATAATAATAATAATAATAATAATAATAATAATAATAATAATAATAATAATAATAATAATAATAATAATAATAATAATAATAATAATAATTATTATTATTATTATTATTATTATTATAATAATAATAATAATAATAATAATAATAATAATAATAATAATAATAATAATAATAATAATAATAATACAACCATGTAATATATGTATATTTAAAATTTTGATATTAATAAATATTTAATATTTATTTTACTCATCTTTGTCTTTTGTGTAACTGATCTCATATTTTTTTTCTTCAATAAACCAGACATTTTTTCTTAAAGAAAAGTAACTTGTCTATTGATTTATTTATAAATCCTCTTCAACAGCACTCTTCCTCTCCCTATCTTTATATCTCTCAAACTACAATTCAAATCACACCAACATCAAATTGTTGGTGCAAAGGTAGAATAAATGATTAACAGAGAAAAATACTCTATTAAGAGAATGACGGCTACCCACTCACACTTTCATTACAATGATCAATCCTATTTGTAAGCAAAACTAGGGTTACTAAAATAAAGGTAAAATACTAAAATGCCCTCTAACAAACTTATGGGCTAAGAAAGTAGTACAACTAAATATGAATTATTACTAATACCATCACTTAATTCATATTCCAGCAAAACTTGTAACACCAATTTCATCCCTTAGTTTGAGAAATTGATCAGTCTTTGATAGCTTTCGTCAGAACATCTGCCAACTGTTTCTGAGTGTTGCAGTGTACAACTTCTAACACTCCACTCTGAACTTGATGTCTCAGAAAATGATACTTGGTCTCAATATGTTTGCTTCTCCCATGCAACACTGGGTTTCTGGCAAGATTGATTGCAGACTTGTTGTCAATCATCAGCTTCAAAGGTTTGTTTACTTTAATCTTCAGATCCTGCAACAGATTCAGAATCCACACAACTTGGCATGCGGTAACAGCACCTGCAATGTATTCAGCTTCACAGGTTGATAACGCCACAACAGGTTGCTTCTTGGAACACCAAGAAATTGGACCTCCCAGAAATTTGAACAAGTACCCAGAGGTACTTCTTCTGTAAACTCTGTCTCCACACCAATCAGAATCTGAATAACTCTGAAGTTCTGACTCATTCCTTCTTCCAGAAGGAAATAACACTCCATACTTCAGAGTTCCCTTGATATACCTCAGAATCCTGACATCAGCTTGATAATGGGACCACTTAGGTTTACTCATGAACCTACTAACCATCCCAACAGAATAGCAAATATCAGGTCTGGTATTGCACAGATACCTCAGAGAACCAACCAACTGTTTGAAGGTTGTAGCATCCACATCTTCTCCATCAGAGTCAGAATCCAGTTTCTGATTTGTATCTGAAGGTGTGACAACAACCTTACAATTCTTCAGTTCAAACCTCTTCAGTAGTTCTAATTCATACTTGAGCTGATGCAAAATGATACCTTTCTCAGAATATCTGAACTCCATCCCTAGAAAGTATGTCATTTTGCCTAGATCAGTCATTTCGAATTCATTCATCAGAACTTTCTTGAACTTGGCTATCTCTTGTTCAGAACTTCCAGTCAATAGTATATCATCAACATATAAACATACCAGAGTCGTATTGCCTTCAGAAGTATGTTGAACATAGACACCGTACTCCATCTCACATTTCTGAAAGCCTTGCTTCTTGAAAAATGAATCAATCTTCTAATTTCAAGCTCTGGGCGCTTGTTTCAGTCCATATAGAGCTTTGTATAATTTGTACACCATCCCTTCCTGATTCTTTTTCACAAATCCAGGGGGTTGTGACACATAAACTTCTTCTTCTATTGGACCATTCAGAAATGCAGATTTTACATCTAAATGCATCAGAGGCCAATTCCTGTTAGCAGCTATTGCAATCACCATTCTGATTGTTTCATGTCTTGCTACAGGTGCAAACACTTCAGAATAATCCAGCCCAGGTTTCTGTAGAAATCCTCTGGCTACCAACCTTGCTTTATGTTTGCCAATTGAACCATCTGGCTTTAACTTCTGCTTGAAAACCCATCTGACGCTGATGGCTTTCTTGTCTTTTGGAAGCTCTGTCAGCTTCCAAGTCTTGTTTCTCTCTATAGCATCAAGTTCTTCTTTCATGGTCTTTAGCAAGAGATTCTGCTTAAGAGCTTCTTCTGTACTTATGGGTTCAGAATCTACCATCATGGCACACTGAATAATTTCTCCTTCAAAGTCTACTTCAGTGTCTTGCAGCATGTCAAATTCTGCATATCTTCTGGGAACGTTTCTTGTTCTTTGTGGTCTCTGAACTTGTTCAGAGTCTTGAGCTTCAGAGTTTCTAGCTTCAGATGATTGACCTCCAGAGCTTTGACCATCTTCAGAGTCTGGCATATTTCCAGAGTCTGAATTGCCACCAAGATCTGGGTTGTCATCAGAGTCTGAATCATCAGAGTCACCTTCATCTTCTGAGTCTTCTTCAGAGTTTGAATCAGTATAAGAGTCAGAGTCAATGTCAGGGTTTACTCCAACTTCAGAAATTCTTAACTTTGACCTTTCTTCAGAAGTTCTAACATCAGAATCAGATTGAGACTTATCCCAATTCCAGACTTTTGATTCCTTCACAATCACATCTCTGCTGAACTCAATTTTATTGGTTTCGGGACTATAGAGCTTGTAAGCACCTGTACTGTGGTACCCTATCAGAATCATCACTTTGCTTCTATCATCCAGCTTCTTTCTTCTGGCTTCTGGAACATGTTTATAGCAAACAGAACCAAACACCTTTAGATGACTAACACTTTGCTTATTTCCAGTCCACTTCTATATTGGAACTATTTCCTCCAACTTCTTCGTAGGACATCTGTTGAGTACATATGTTGCAGTGGCAACAGCTTCTCCCCAGAGCTTCTGAGGAAGGTTCTTCTCCTTTAGCATGCTTCTCACCATATCAAGCAGAGTGCGGTTTCTTCTTTCAGCAAGACCATTGTGTTGAGGGGTATAAGGAGCAGTAACCTCATGCTCAATTCCATTCTCCTCACAGAACTTCTGGAACTCTTTGGAGTTATACTCACCTCCACCATCAGTTCTAAGAATCTTCAACTTCTGACCACTCTGATTCTCAGCCTTTATTCTGAACTTCTTGAATTCATCAAACACCTCGTGTTTAAACTTAATAAGGGATACCCATGTCATTCTTGTGAATTCATCAACAAACAAAACAAAGTATTTATTCCCTCCAATTGATGCTACTGGAAATGGACCACACACATCAGAATGTACAACTCCCAAGGCATGTTTTGCTCTTGGAGCAGCTTCTGACGCAAATGGCAATCTTGGCTGTTTTCCTTCCATGCAAACTTTTCATGACTTTTCAGGCTTCTTAATTGCAGGAATTCCATGTACCAATTTCTTTGAATTCAGATGTTTTAAGCTTCTGAAATTCACATGACCAAATCTTTTGTGCCACAACTCACTCTCCTTCTCAGCACTTGTTGCACTAAGACATTCTGAGTCTGCAGTTCTGACATTCACCTTGAATGTTCTATTCCCTCTCTGTTCTGACTCCATAATCAACTTCTGATTACAATCATACAGCTTCAGAAGATTGTCCTTCATGGTAACTGAGAAACCTTTCTCAATTAATTGTCCCACACTCATCAGATTGCTTCTGATGCCAGGTACATACCACACATTATGATGCCAGGTACATACCACACATTCTGAATCAATGCTACTTTCCAATTTGGCTATCAGACGTTCGTAAGGGAAGTCATCGTTGATAGGCACTGATTCTTGTTTTATGCCTTCTATTCGAGATAAGTGATATGCGACTACGTTCTCGGTTCCCTTCTTATCTTTAATATCTAAGTCAAACTCTTGTAATAACAGGATCCATCTCAATAATCTAGGTTTGGAATCCTTTTTTGCTTATTAGGTACCTAATGGCAGCATGGTCTGTATATATGATTATTTTTGCTCCTACTAAGTATGAACAGAATTTGTCAAGTGCAAACACAACTGCTAGAAGTTCCTTTTCAGTTGTGGTGCAGTTCATTTGGGCAGGATCTAAGGTTCTACTGGCGTAGTAGATTGTGTGAAGTTTCTTGTCTTTCCTTTGTCCAAGAACTGCGCCTACAGCATAATCACTCGCATCACACATGATTTCGAATGGTAGTCTCCAGTGGGGAGGTTGCATGATGGGTGCGGTGATAAGGGTTGTTTTTAGTGTTTCGAACGCTTTTAGACAGTCGTTGTTGAAGACGAACTCAGCGTCCTTCATTAACAGGCCGGTCAACGGTTTCGTGATTTTTGAGAAATCCTTTATAAATCTATGGTAGAAACCGGCGTGTCCTAGAAAACTTCGTATTTCTCGTACGGTTTTTGGAGGTTGGAGGTCTTTTATGATTTCTATTTTTGCTTTGTCGACCTCAATTCCTTTATCAGATATTACATGTCCTAGAACTATTCCTTTTCGAACCATGAAATGACATTTTTCCCATTTTAGGACGAGATTCACTTTCGCACATCTTTCCAGTACCATTTCTAAATGTCATAAGCATTCTTTGAAACTCTGTCCACATACAGAGAAATCGTCCATGAATACTTTCATGATATCGTCTATGAAGTCAGCAAAGATTGCCATCATGCATCTTTGGAATGTTGCTGGAGCGTTGCATAGTCCAAATGGCATCCGGCGGTATGCGAAAGTGCCATAAGGACAAGTGAATGTAGTCTTCTCTTGGTCGTCGGGATGAATGG
This sequence comes from Lathyrus sativus, assembly GCA_963859935.3. Classification (NCBI taxonomy): domain Eukaryota; kingdom Viridiplantae; phylum Streptophyta; class Magnoliopsida; order Fabales; family Fabaceae; genus Lathyrus; species Lathyrus sativus. Next base: position 556,626,325 of record OZ012737.1, read on the forward strand.
GAATTTGGAAAAATCCCGAATAACCATCGAGATAGCAAAAATAAGAATATTTGGCCAATCTTTCTAACATTTGGTCTATGAAAGGTAGAGGGAAGTGATCTTTTCGAGTGGCTTTATTAAGCTTCCTGTAGTCAATACACATTCTACTTCCGGTCACAACTCGTTGCGTTATTGATTCGCCTTTTGCGTTCTTTACGACAGTGACTCCTCCTTTTTTAGGTACGACATGAACTGGGCTGACCCATTCGCTGTCGGAGATTGGATAGATAATTCCTGCTTCTAATACTTTTGTCACCTCGTCTTTGACTACTGTGCTTAGGATTGGATTTATTCTTCTCTGATGTTCTCTAGAGGATTTGCAATCTTCTTCTAGTGCAATCCGATGCATGCAGATAGACGGGCTTATGCCTTTAAGGTCGCTTATATTATAGCCTAACGCGGTGGGGTATTTCTTTAAGACGTCCAATAGCATTTTTGTTTCGGGTTGTCCAAGATCGGCGTTTACTATTACTGGTCTTTTTAGTTCGGCATCTAGGAATTCATATCTGAGGTTCTTGGGTAAAACTTTGAGTTCTAAAGATGGGTTCTTCGGACCTGGCATATGATCTGGAGTGAGTGCTAAGCTTTCGCTTAGACTGTTGTCTTTGTACGGTCTTTGCCAATTATCGTCTTCGAAGATCTCAGGAATTTGAATTTTCATTATCTCAGAATATGTGGTCTCTTCCTTTTCGAGTTCCTTTATGCATTCGTCAATGACATCTACGAGGTAGCATGTATCATCTATTGCTGGTGCTTGTAGGAACTTGGTGAGGATGAACTCTATCTTTTCTTCTCCTACTTCAAACGTTAGCCTACCTTTCTTCACATCAATGATTGCTCCGGCTGTGGCTAGGAATGGTCTTCCTAAAATAATTGGGGTAACAGAGTCTTCCTTAATATCCATAATTATGAAATCGATTGGAATATAAAACTGTCCTATGCGTACTAGGACGTTTTCCAGTATTCCTACGGGATATTTTACGGATCGATCAGCTAATTGGACATACATTTTTGTTGGTCTCAAATCACCCATATCAAGCTTTTTGCATATGTATAAAGGCATAACACTGATGCTAGCTCCTAAATCGCATAGAGCTTTGTCTATGACAAATCTTCCGATGACACAGGGTATGGAGAAACTACCTGGGTTTTTTAGTTTAGGCGGCATGTTGTTTTGAATAATAGCGTTGCATTCTGCAGTAAGCATGACTGTTTCGTTATCCTCAATCATTCTCTTATTTGATAGAATTTCCTTAAGGAATTTAGCGTACGAGGGCATCTGAGTGATAGCATCTGTGAAAGGAATTGTGATATTTAGCTGTTTCAGAAGTTCTACGAATTTCTTGAATTGCCCTGTGGTCTTTGAGTTTATTAATCTTTGAGGATAAGGAATCGGTGGTTTATATGGCGTTGGAGGTACATATGTTTTTTCACTTTCAGTGGTAGTGGCCTCCTTCTCGTTGTTATCCTTCTCTTTTGATTCAGATTCCTTTTCTACTTGCTTAGTAGATTTTTGCTTCATGGCTGGGTTTTCAGTTCTCGGATCGACCAGTTCGTCCAATTCTTTTCCACTTCTTAATATGACAGCATTTGCTTGACCTTTAGGATTCTGCTCTGGCTGTCCAGGAAATGTTCCACCAGGTGCAGCAGCAGAAGCTTGTTGTTGAGCCACTTGAGATATCTGTGTTTCAAGCATTTTGTTGTGAGTGGCTAAAGCGTCTACTTTGATGGTTAACTGTTTAATCTGCTCGCTAGTGTGTATGTTTTGATTAAGGAAGTCTTTATTTGTTTGAGCTTGGGAAGCAACGAATTTTTCCATCATCAATTCAAGATTTGACTTTCTAGGAGCATTTGGGGCAGCTATGGCTAATTTTTGATATCCTGACGAAGCAACGGGTGCTTGCAATGCATTATCGTTTTTATAGGAAAAGTTTGGGTGATTTCGCCAGCCTGGGTTGTAGGTATTCGCGTAGGGATTACCTTGGGCGTAGTTCACTTGGTTTAGTGGGACTCCTGTCAATAACGGGCACTCGGGCGCATTATGAGCAACAATTCCACATAACTCGCAGTTTGGAGTGACAGCGGCTACGGTTGCTGGTGGCGTTATAGTTAGATTATCGATCTTTTACGTCAAGGCATCTACCTTAGCATGAAACTTTTCAAGGCTACTGATCTCGTACATCCCACCTTTCGCTGCGGGTTTCTCTGTCGAAGTCCTTTCACCTCTCCATTGGCAATGGTTTTGAGACATGTTCTCGATAAGTCGATAGGCTTCGTTGTATGGCTTATCCATAAGTGCACCGCCTGCGGCGGCGTCTACTATCAGTCTGGTGTTATATAGAAGCCCATTGTAGAAAGTATGTATGGTCACCCAGTCTTCTAGACCGTGGTGAGGGCATGCTCTCATCATATCTTTGAATCTTTCCCATGCTTCGTAGAGAGATTCGGCATCTTTCTGTCGAAATCTGTTAATTTGAGCTCTTAGCATAGCTGTTTTGCTCGGCGGAAAATATCTTGCTAAAAAGACGTTCTTCAACTGCTCTCACGTCGTAACAGAGTTGGATGGCAAGGATTGTAACCATGCCCAAGCTCTATCTATAAGAGAGAAAGGAAAAAGACGGATTCTTATTGTGTCTGGAGTTACACCATTAGCTTTCACGGTGTCTTCGTATTGCACAAACTTCGTTAAGTGCTCGTTCGGATCATCAGTAGCATTTCCTGAGAACTGATGTTGTTGTATAGTAGACAACAATGATGGTTTCAGCTCGAAATCGTTCCGATCAATAGCTGGGGCAGCAATGCTAGAGTGGGGTTCTCGCTGAGAGGGGGTAGCGTAGTCCTTGAGAGGTCTATTCTGAGGTAATTCAGCAGCCATTGGCTTTTCTTCGGTAGCTTCAGGAGGATAAGCAAGGAGGTCTGGAATATTGTATCTTCGTTGGTATTTGGCATACGTAGAAAACGTTCTAGTTCAACGACTGGAGGATGCAAAAACTCGCCTTGTGAGCGGGTATTTGGCATACAATCAACGAACTAGTAAAAGGGAAAATGAGAATAGTTAACCTAGTCTATACTGCGTAACAGAAGGTTACACTATTGACTAAACGGGTCCCCGACAACGGCGCCAAAAACTTGATCGCGACTTTCTATGTCTAACTGAACTAACTGCAAGTGCACAGTCTAATCGCGTAGTAATAAAAGATATCGATCCCACAAGGACTCGTAATCAAACTAGTGTTTTCAGGTGTTACTATGTTTAGCTAGGTTGGTAAGGTTTTAGGAAAACATATGACGGTCATCATGGGCCTGTGCCGGTCGTCACCCACGTGACGCTCGTCATGGTTGTGTGACTGTCGGCATGCAGTGGAACTTCGTTTCTGCTGCATTTCTTGTGTATTTCTGCTGTTTTTCTTCTACAATTGTTTGCTTTCTTCATCTTGCTTCTATATGGTCATGAACTTCGATTACCTGCAAAATACTAGACAAACAACGTGAAAGAACCCGAAATCGGAGTGAAAACGGTCATTGATTAGTGGAAATGTATGCCATTTTATATATATGTTTTCGCATTATCACACGTGTAACTCAGAATCTGGAAAGATGGAGTGCACTACTAAATTGACGTTTGAGGTATTGCTTTGAAAATCTAATTTTTCTTGATTTCCCCCCATCTGTCAGATCATAATTAATTTGAAATGATGTTTTTCTCTTTTCATTAAATGCTAAGTGTAAACGTGCTTTGTGTGACCCTTGATGTGCCCTATGTTTTGCTATAAATATCACATTTCACACACATTTCACCTCACAAACATTTATGCATTTTGGTTTGCTCTTTGGCTTCACTTATAACCCTAAACCTAAATCTCTCTCAAAAACTTCATCATCAATGGCATCTTCATCTTCAACTGCTGCTGTTAACTCCACCATTGTTGAGACTTACAAGGAACCTGTACGAACTCTTCTCGCTTCAACTCTAGATCTAGAAGTTCTCTATGAAAACTTCGTAGACTTTTTATCCATTGAAGAAAATGGGTTTGATCTTTCATCGTCCATTAAAGCTCAAGGCTGGGATAAATACTTTGACAGGCTTATGGGTCCTGTTTACCCAACATTAGTGAAGGCATTCTGGATACATGCACAAGTTTGCCCCAAATTCATTCATTCATCTATCCCTGGGAAGGAAATTGTTATCACTGAGAAGCTCATCAGACAGCTTATTGGATATACTGAATCTGATAGAGTCACTAATCTTTCATTTGCTCGTGTGGATCTGGCTAAAGTTTATGAAGAAGTTAGTACATCTGGGCACCCTACAAACAAAGTAAGGGAATTGAAACCTATCTACAGGATCTGGGCAAAGATCTTTATGAGCACCATCTTCCATAGAAAATCATCCAACTCTCCAGATTATGTGAACGCTGAACAACTGTACTTTATGTACTGTCTGAGCAAGGAAACAAAAATAGATCTGCCTTACCTTCTGTTCAGTCATCTTCTGAATCATATAAAAGAGACAAGGGAAGAAGTAAGGGTAAAATCTGGGAAGGTTAGGAATTGGATTCCTATGGGAAGATTGATATCCGACATCCTTACAGAAAATCGTCTTGTGAAGCATCTGACTGATGCTAACTTGATAGATGACTTGTCTTACGTTGTTGGCTCTGCAATAAATGGAAATACTCTGAAACGGATGAAGGTTATTTCAGAGCTTGCTGGGCAACCCAAGAAGATAAACTTTGAAGAAATCAAAAGTAGGAGGATTCCTATTGATGATTTTCGTCTGTTCAGTGTAGATGAACCCAGAGAAATTGTCTTAGCGTTCATTGTTGAATGTCTAAGAGATGGAATTCCTATACCTGCCAATCTGGTATAGAAGGAAGGAGAAGAAATGCCTGATCTTCACAGAGAAAGGCGTAAGAAGAGAAAGGCTGAAGAAGGTTTTGTTTTTAAGAAGAAGAGGAAAGCTTCAGATGCTCCAGAGAAGAAAAAGAAGAAGAAGAAGAAGAAGAAAGTTAGAGTTAATCCTCCAGAGGCTACTATGGATGAAATAAGAGAAACAATCAATCAGGTATTAACATCTGATCCGATACCTACTGTTCACTTACCTCTACCTTCACCTCCACTTTCTCCACCTTCTAGACCTCAACCTTCTGTCTAACAACCATCTGTTCATTTTTCATCTGAACCCTCTCCATCTCAACCAGAACAATATCAACCATCTTCTGTTCCACTTTCATCTGAACCCCCACAACACAAATCACCAGAACATCAACAACCAGAACAATCTGAACAACCTTCTGATACTCAACCACCAGAAGAACCTCAACTATATGAAGAAATTATTGATATTCAACCTCTTGCTAGGTCTATTGACATTTCTTCTACCTCTGTTCATTCAGCAGAATCTTCTGATTCTGAATCATCTGATTTTGAACCTGCTTGCTTGCAAAAGCATGATTCATACAAACAACCACTTTCTAACCTTGCTCTGAAGTCTAAGATTAACATTTCAGAGTTTTAAACATCAACCTCTGAAGTTCACAATTCAACACTCTTTCCACCTCATTTCATCATCCCACAACCATCTGAACCCCAACCCTCTGAACCACAACCCTCTGAACTCCAACCATCTGAACATTCACCTTCCACTCCAACATCTGTTGACACTCCAACCCCAACACCCTCTGAACAGTCACAACAAGGATCACATGCTAATATTCTGTTTGAAAATTTCAAGAAGGAAATTCAAATGAGGATTGCTCGTGTAGAGGAAGTGTGTCTCGCCAGTTTGGATCTGGTTGTATCAGATGTTGCATGGGATAGATTCATCTGCAAGATCAACATGGTTGCTTCTAGGATCAAAGCTGCCTGTGCTGAGGATGCTAAGGCAAAGTTTGCTGAGTTAATCAGAATCACTCTGATGAGCATTCCTAAGCCTCCAGTTCTGCTTCTAGAAGCTGCTCCTCCTGAAGCTCCTGCTTCTGAAGTTGTTGCTGAAGCTTATGAAGAGACTCAGACTAAGGAACCTGCGTCTGCATTTGCTCCGTCTGCATCTGAGACTACAGATCTTATTAATGAAGTGAAGGAAATCAAGGATTGGATGATCAAACAATAGCAAACAACTGATGAGATCAAGACATGGATGAACAATCAAGAAGAGTCAACTGCCAAGATTACTGATCTTCTGACCCTCATTGCTTCTCGCCAAACTTAGTTGTTTTTCAATGTTTTAGCACTTTGTTTGCATCTGATGTTTTCTTTACTTTGTGTTGAATCTGAATGTTTTGTGATCTGAATCTTCTTTTAATGAATGAAATGATTATGCTTTGCTTCTATATGTTTTCTCTTCTGTTATCTTTTATGTCTTTTAAAATCTTTTTGATTATGACAAAAAGGGGGAGAAAAAAAAAGAATCTGATTGTTCAATCTATAAGCAATTACTAAAATGAAATTCAGACATATTATTAACTAACTTTGAATTTTAAGTCTTTCAGATTATATTGTTTCATCTGACAAAATTCATTGAAGTTAACCTGAGATTTACCCAACCAAAATCTGATCTCTAAAAGCAAATCTGACTCTGATAACCAGACTCTAATCTATAAATTCTGAAAGATAAATCAGGCAATGTGTTTACCAGGCTCTTTGACTGAAAGAATTCATCAAGCTCTGTCATCAGGCTCTGATTATGAAATTTACACCTTAACATCAGGCTCTGATTTTGAAATATACTCAAGCGAAAAGGAAAGTATTTTCTTCTATTAGAGTATTCATTTCAGGGGGAGATTCTTAATCTCAGGGGGAGTTATAATTTCTGCTTTTTATTGAACAAAATTTCTCATGTTTTGTCATCATCAAAAAGGGGGAGATTGTAAGAACACAGATTGTTTCTTAGTAATATCTCTATGTTTTGATGATAACTCTTATGAAATTTTGTATTAAAGAATTATATACTCTAAAATTTGTTCAAGATTGTTTGCTACAGGTATTAAAGAAAATATTCTTCTAAGAGCAAATTGGATCTGAACATGCAACTATGAAAGGCTTTGAAGTTTCAAGAGCATCTTATAGAAGACTCTGAATGCTTCCTACAGAAGACTCTAAGCGCTGCCTACAGAAGAATCTGAAGCAGAAGCCTCTGAAGCATTGAAGACTCTGAGAGTTAAGGAGCATAGTTTATCAGAAGACTCTGAGAAGTACTGCACACTGCAAATTACTGAAGATCTGATCCAGAAGACTCTGCTCTGATAGAACTACACGCTGAAGCACACATGTTGTAATACTCTAATTCAGCAAACTCTGATGAACATCAAAGACTCTGATGACTCAAGACTCTGATCATGCAGGCTCTGATGTTACTTGCTGAAATACTTGTTGAAGAAGAATTTCAAAGATATCCGTTGGCGTGGCTCAAAAGCTCTTTCCTTATTTATGCTAGACACAAGAACACAAACAAAAAGGATTTCTCTGTGCATTCCATTCCTATGAAAGGTTCTGTGATGTGAAGACAAAAAGGCTACAGGATTTTCAGTACACAGCCTCCAACATATGAAGACTTCTTGGACTATTGTGCCTATATAAGAAAGTCATCTTCATCTTCTTCAAGTGACGAAAATCTTGACAAATCATCTTACAAAGAATATCTCTCAAAGATCTCATTATATTCTCTTTGCTGAAATATTTGTGTCATAGTTCTTAAACTTAAGTCAAAAATCACAGTTTGTGATATAGCTTTTTATAAGCATTCAAACACTTGTATTTGTTTTACATTTGATTGTAAAGTTCCTTAAGAAGATCCAGTTAGGATCAGTAGTTCTTGAGAAGACTAAGAACAGTTGTTCTTAGGTGTTGCTATTGTAATCAGTTGATTTAATAGTGGATTAAGTCCTTGATTGAGAAAGGCAAATCACTCTTGATAGGGTGGACTGGAGTAGTTGAGTTCAACAAACCAGGATAAAAATCTCTGAGTTTTATTCTAAGTTTTATTTGTCATACTTATTCAACCCCTCTTCTAAGTATTTTCTCACCTTCACTAAGGTTTAACCTTACTCGGTTAAAAACTGTGAACAAATCAGTGTTTCTAGGTTAGCTGAACTACAGCTGCTCTGATTTCTCGTACCAGACAAAAATATGTAGGCACAAGACGCGATGTCTTGGCGAGCAACCTTTCCCCTTTAGTCGTAGTTTCCCAAACTACGTTGACTCTGACTTCTCATTCCAGATGAGATACGTAGGCACAAAGCGCCGTTGCTTTGTCGAGTCAGTTTTTCTTTCCTTTGCCCTTAAGCCTGTAGCTAGATAGTTATAATCAACCCGTCAGATAAACAACTAAGCGCGGATCCCGTCGAGTACGAAGGACGTGAGGGGTGCTAATACCTTCCCCTTGCGTAACCGACTCCCGAATCCGAGATTTGGTTATGATGACCGATCTTATCCCTTTTGCGTAGGTTTTCTCTGAGTGTTTCCTTTCCCTCCCTTGGGATAAATAATGCACCGTGGCGACTCTTCTGTCATTGTCGGCCTAGTTTTTCGCAGTAGCGACAATTTGCATAAAGCATAAAATTCTTAAATCATTCTAACATTCTATAAAGCGGTAAAATTTACCTCGCTTGCATTACATGTTCAACATCCTACCATCACCATCTCTTGGGAGAATCTTCATTTGATACTTTTATACAAATAGCAACCAATCTAGAAGAAATTCTCATTATTCCTCCCTAATTAACACTTAAGAAAAAGTGAAAATAAACAAGTATATATACAATATAAAGAAATGTACAAAGCTCAAAAATATAAAAACTATTGCAGTGCAATTCAATATCTAAACACCAATCCTCGACAATGGCGCCTTTTTGTTGCTATGGTAAAGCGACAAGCAAATGTTAAATTTGGAAGTATTCCGAGTTTTATCGTATCCACATGGATCAATGCGAGGGAAAGAACGTCATCCAACGATCTCTACATTTCTAAGCTTATGGTTACAAAATGGTTGAAAGATTCAAGGGACCATAAATAAAAGCAGAAAATATAAAGACGGAAAATATAAAGTAAAGACTGAAAATATAAACAGAGCCTTGTTAGGATTGGATCTCATCAATTTATAACACATGCATTCTTCTAGCCAAGTAAAAACAAATCAATCATTCTCCTAATATCCTCACGTATCATCTACAACAGAGGTTATGTCTAACACAACATCGAGAGAACAACCATATTGTCTCATTAGTGATATCTCACGTAACTCAACAACACATGGAATTAATAACTGACACTCAAGCAAATGTTAAGCCTAAATCTATGTCTAGAGTCTAGAACCTAAAAGATAATCATCCTAGATCCAGATCTGAAGAGTATATTTCTATAGCGGTTCAAATCAAATATAAACGGGTAAATAAAGATAACATACATATCAACTTCATGATTGATTTATATGAAACGCCATGATCAGAATACATACATACACACACTTTTTACATGCATTCAACTAATTTTCCAAATGTAAGTGCGCATAGTTCTTCATTTCTATTATTACGCATCCTCACAATACCGTATTGATTCTACTCATGCTACAAATCAACACAATAAAATAGAAGATACAAATGAATATCAACTTACAAGACTATGTCAAAATTTTGCTCATTGATAGATGAATATCTTAGATCTAAGATTTGAAAAGGTTTTGTCAAGACCCACAAATAAGAAATCAAAGACAACATCAATATTGAACCCAAACTAATTCAAATACATATATTAGATGAAATACATAAGGTATCAAAAGATTACACCCAAACCAAATAAGAGATTGAAGCTACCTACTCGAAGATCAAGCTCAAATTTCCTTTGATTTTGGCTTCTCCCTCTTAGGGTTTTGTTTCTCTCTCTAAAAGTATGTTTGGAATAAGGAGAGATAAAGATGGATCTTAAAATTACAAGATATCCTCTAAAATATATAGCAAGTCCCTTATATACAAGTTACAAAAAATGCTTATAAGTGGCACCGTGCTAAGCGCCAATAAAGCGCGATCAGTTCAAGGGCGGCAAAAATTAAAGAAAGCGCGCTAAGCGCGGTCTGAAACCTTATTTACTTCCGCTGGTCCAAAATGGTGCTGAACCTACGTTGGAAATTGCGCTTCTTCTTCATGTCTTTGACTTCCTTATCCAATCATTTGTGTCTTAATCATTGATGTTTTATGCCTATATTTTGCATAATAACACACAAATCAAAGAATCAAAAGGTATTTGCAATATGTTGAAGAATCGCACAAGAACAAGAAAGAAATCCATTAAAACATGAGCAATAAGCTGAAAAATGCCAAGAACTATGGTTCAATTTAAGTCATATTTTGCATTTAGCAAAAAGGAAAAAGAATGAAAGGAGATAACAATTTGGATCAAGAATCGACGTCATGAATATGAGTATGTTTTTATTTTATTTTACTGTTTTCCATTGAAATTAGAAAACTTTGAAAATTATAATATCAAGATTCAAAATATGAAAATTTATAACAACTTCATCTAATTCTTCTACGTGTAAGGTCTTTAAAACTTGTAAATAAAATTTTCATCTATATATTTATGGTTTCCCACCTCCCTCAAAAATGTGTTGTAATCATTAAGAAAGGGAGAATGTAGTTCTATGTGTTGTGTGAGTTAATGTCTTTTAAATTTTTTTGAAGATGACAATTGAACAAAGAAGAATAAATTACAAGCATCACCTGTCAAGAAGCAAAGACAAGACAAAGTGTTTAAAGTTCCAATTGAAATTGTTAAACAAAGTTTTTCTTATTTTGATTAGTTGAATGTAATTTAAGCAAGAGTATGCCTTGAGGTACTAAAGCGAATCATATAGACACACACATCAAAACTATTTCAAACTCTTCATCATTTTCCAAAAACATCTTAAAACCAATCTAGGAAAATACTTAAATGATTAAGAATAAAAAAATCAATTAGAGAAGCAAAACACACTATCTAATTAATTAAGGAAAAAGTAATGCCTCCTAATTGATCAGGCATCCTTTTTAATTGATTGAGTGACACAACATATTAGAGTTTCCTTTTTTGACTTAACCTAGTCAAGTAGGAAGCAACAAAGCCCATTGATTGTTTCCTCTTTGAGCCAATTTTCCCATATATAAATGAGTGATTTTTGCATCTCTAAACATACAAATTTTCTAAATAATCAACTCTCATATCTCACTCATTCTCCTTCTTTTATCAGTTTTGTTCGGCCTAGTGCCGAGAGAGTGTAAAGCTTCATTTGAGAGTTATGTTTTTCTTGTGTGTGTTGAGTTTTTATATTTAAGAGCTTTATTATCTTGTGATCTCGTAATAGTTTTGAAGATTCCAACCTAAACCTGTAAAAAGCTTGGTGTGAGGTTATTGAGTTGAACCTGTGTAAAAGCTCAAGTTGTTGGATTGAACCTGTGTAAAAGCTCAAGTTGTTATTAGTAGAAAATTCAAGAGGAAACTCTTGAGATGTTGAGTAGGCCATGTGGTTTAGGCCGAACTAAGATAATCTCTGGCGTGATCTTTATTACTCCATATCTTTATATTTCGGTCATTTATATTTTCCGACTTCTTAATCTATGCTTATAATTCTTTCTTAAAACCAAATATCACAATACAATCGCCCTATTGTACTTGGAGTTACTTGTTCAACAAATCTATCTCGTCCTCAGTTGATGGTTTGATGGAAGAGTAATCCACAAGGTCACAAAAGTCCAAGAGGAAGATGTTTATGGCCAACTTGACATCAGAGCACTAGCGTCAAAAGATTCTAGGAACAAGAAAGAATGTCTTGGCCTACCCTAAAGAGAGTGTATAGTCTGAGAAAAATGGAGAAAAAAGGTTTGTCACATAACCAAGCAAATTATATCATGCCACTTGGAAATATGAATGATCGAAATGAAAAACTAAAGAACAAGGTTAATAGAAGTTGTGGATAATCCTTATAAAAGGGGGATACACACATCAAATCAGCTACACTCAAGAGTTCTTTAACAACTGTATTCCTCTCATTGATGACAGTCACTAGCGTAAGTATTAGAGTGTGTGCAGGTATCTCACTCCTCCCCTCTTTAGAAGTGTCTCAAGAATGAGAACGAGATCAGTCTTTGACATAATATTTTTTGTTTTTGCATTCATCAAAATAGTGACCTAATATTTTACAATGAGCGTAGAAGCCATTCATGTTTCCATAATCAACGCTCACAAAGAAGAAAAATCGTTGTCTTTTCACAAGGACGTTGTGTCTGATTGTTTGAGTTAGATCCATATCTATCAAAACTTGCACAAATTAACCAAAGTTTTTATCAATCATTGGTTTATTTGTGCATGTATCAGTGCAAATGAGGGAACTAATACTACCAGCAATTATAAATAAGGTCTTTGGTCTCAAATACTCTTAAGAAATTTAATATAATCGAACCCACACTTGAGCCGATGTGTGATGTACGTTAAAGGTTATCGTTGAAATTATTGGTCAAAGAGAAAACCTTTATGAATCAAGGACTTAAATTCCAAGAGGAAATCCATGTCACCATTTTAACATCTTTGATTGGGAAAAAAGAACTCATCAAACCCTTTTTTCTAAAGAAATGACTCCCCACCGATCTAAGTTCTTCCACTAGGGTACAATCTTGAGGTATAGGCCGTTTTCCATTATGAGGGGGTGGAGCCTTTGATGAAAATACATTTTTCGTTATATATTACTCCATCCGTTCCAAATTATAAGACATTTTGAACATTTCACACGAATTAAGAAACTTAATTATTACTTTATGGGAGAGACAAATTATGTATGACTTTACAATAATGTCACTCATAATTACACGGAAAAGAGAAATTAAAAATGTTGAAAGAATAAATAATAATAAATACTTGAGGATATATTGAGGAAAATGTAATTAATATTCTAATGTAAGGTGACTTATAATTTGAGACAATTCTTTTTACAAAGTGACTTATAATTTTGAACAGAGAGACTATTACAAGTATAAAAAATTAGGTTTTCAACTTCTTCTCTTCCAAAAATATGTTTGCGTGCGTTTGAAGACATCAATGGCAGCAATGCTGAATATGATATATGTTTTTGACTTATTACCGATGATTAATGTATAAGCTTATAAAACATGTGATGATATTTAGTTCTAAATAAAGACAAAAACATAACCTTTCATATCCCAGCCAAAGAATGGAAAAAGACAGTTTATGAGAACTAATTTGAGTGATAGATGGTAATGATTACTACAACATACGTAACTATTATCTAAATCTTAATAAGAACCTTCAAGATCCACTCTTTGTGGGACATGTTTGAGACCCAAGCTATCCAAAATTTGAGTTAGAGTTTACCAAGTTTATTATTCTCTTTAGTTAGATGAAATATTCATTGTTGCAACATGATTTTTAGTTAGGGTATTAGCTATTTGATGCCACTTATTTGTTGAAGGCTTTTCAACCATATAGTATGATTCATTGCTACTGGGATAGTGTTTATTATTTAGTGTATGGACAAAAGAGAAAACATAATCTCTTACTAGACACATCATCACAACACATATAAGATGGCCTCGTAATGGTTACACTAGTTTTGGATACTTCTTCTAACTCACATGCAACCAATCATTTGTAGGATAAATCCAACTATCTATTAAAATAAAATGTATTTTAATTCTTTAAAATATAGTGGAGATATTAACATGAATGAATATAGTAGAGATATTTTTCATTTATTAATACACACCCAAATTTTAAGATATGGTTGAATTTTCATATTTTCAATTAAGTGGATGAAGTTAAATTGCAATTGTTTACGTTTTGAACTAGATTTTAAAAGAGTGATGACATTGTTTCTTAACTCTTAAGTGAGCTTTTTTTCCTACTCTTTAAGTGTAGAGTCGACAAAAAATGTTCTAATAATGAGGCAGAGTATGAAGCCTTAACCACTGGCCTTAAGATCCTCAAGGTTCTAGGTGCTAAATGGATCAAAGTGAAAGGTAATTCTGAACTGGTGATTAAACAGATCACGCGAGAGTATAAGTGTGTCAAAGAATACCTCGTTGTGTACTCTGCGATGGCGAAACGACTTTTGGATTGCTTTGAGGTTGTTAGTGTTACGCATGTACCCAAGATAGAAAATCAAGAGGTTACAATTTAGCACAAATTGCCTTTGGGGACAAAGTGTCGGCAGAAAACCTGAGAGACTTCATTAAAGTTAAGGAAAAGGTGGTGGCTAAGTTACTACCCATTATCATCCGACTTGTCAGAGGCCGACGAAATAGACAGCCCAAAGGGGAAAGTAATCGCCAGTTTAGGAAGTTGTGAGGTTTTCGCTATCAGCTATCTGTCGCCATCAGACTAAAGGAAATCAATCGTCGAGTATTTAGAGAGTCCAGTAGGGACGGTTGATTGAAAGACTAAGTATCGAGCCTTAAGTTACGTCTTAATAGGGAATGAGTTGTGTGTAAAGACGCCAGAGGGGGTGCTTCTCAGATGCTTAGGGAACACAGACACATATTTAGCAATTTCAGAAGTTCATAGTGGGACATGTGGAGCTCACCAAGCTGGCCATATAATGAAGTGGCTATTATTTCGACAGGGAATGTATTGGCCAAGTATGCTCAAGGATTGCATAGAATTTTCAAAGGGGTGCCTAGATTGTCAAAGACACGCAAACGTCCAGCACGTACCAGCTAGTGAGTTGCAGTCCATTGTCAAGTCGTGGCCTTTTCATGTGTGGGAATTAGACATTATAGGGGAGATTCGACTAGCCTTGTCGAAATAACAGACATTTATCCTTGTAAGGATAGATTATTTCACAAAGCGAGTAGAGGTCGTGCCCTTGATAAAAGTGGACCAAGACACTGTAATTGAATTCATCCAGAACCACATTCTATACAGATTCGGGGTTCCTGAAACCATCACGGCGAACCAAGGCTTCGTATTCGTTGGCCGGAAGGTGCAAGAATTTGCAGAAGAGACAGGGTTTAAATTGATCACTTCAACACCTTATTATGCTCAGGAAAACAGTCAAATCGAAGTGGCCAACAAGGTGTTAATTGGGCTCATTAAGAAACATGTTTCTAAAAAGCCCAAGAACTAGTATAGGATGTTAGATCATATTATGTGGGCTTGTCGAACGTCTCCTAAGGGGTCGACCAGTTCGACTCTGTTTCGTTTGACTTTCGGTCATGATGTTGTTTTGCTAGCAGAAATTTCTCTACAATCAATTAGAATACAACGTCAGCATGAGATCCCCTCGGATCAATATTTGAGCATGACGCAAGACGAAAATGTAGAAATAGACGAAGAAAGGATGGTGGCATTAGACAGGTTATTACACCAAAAGAAATGCGTGGCCAGAGCGTACAATAAGAAGGTCAAGGAAAGTACCTTTGCAGTTAATAACTATGTATGGAAAACAATTTTTCCAATAGATCGAAGGTTAGGGAAATGGTCACCAAATTGGGAGGCACCGTTCTAGATAACCCAAACATTCAGCAACAATGATATGAGATTCGAGAGATTGGTGAAGACCAACGAGTCATAAGGCTAAATGGGAAAATATTTGAAAAAATATAGACCTGTGTTACAAGAATTCGAATCTAAAATAATGTTCATTGATAATTGGCCTATGGTGGTGGAAGGCCAACACAGTTACAAAATGTCTCTATAATGGAGTTACAACCAGAATATCGATGAAATTTAAAATAATACAGATTATGCAGGGAACTTGGCCTTGAAGCCTTCAAAAAGGTTCCTCTAATGATCCACCCTGTTTTCCAAAAGAAACTTCCTCTGCCGCATTTGATCAATGGTCTTTTTGAGTGCAAGGGCGGTTTCTACATGAGTTATCCCTTGGGATACTTCCTAGTCGATTACCTTATGAGCTGGAAGAGATTCATCGGCATCCAAAGAAGCCTTCTGCTTCTCAACCTCAATAATTTTCCTCTCCAGTTCTGCCAATTGGGCTCTATAGTCAGATATTTGTTGGTCGAGGGCTTGATGTTTGTCAGAACGTTCCTTTTTCGTGGCTTTAAAATTTTCGAGTTTTTTTCTCACAAACAGAACTGAGATACCATGTAACACCCCCTTCTATACCCCAAATAAAACATTTAAGCACATATGCAATTTTCATCAGAGTATGATTTAAAAATACGGTACAGAAGAAGAATGCCACATTTTCACCAACAAAATACTCAAACATCTGCTCTATAGAAATATGCAACAGGAAGTAGTTTTTAAAGCAAAGGACTTAATCTTTAAAATCCACCACTCAACTTTTAATTTAAACCGGAAGGAAAAACCATTGAATCATTTCAAAATATTAATTCACATAAACATAAGTCATTCAGTTTAATTCATCATATCAGTTAAGTTACAAAACCACATCAGCTGATACATCACAATGTATCACAAAAGAATTACTATACAAGCCTAACTACCCAGTGTTACATATCAGAGCAGTCTGACTCAAAAGAATGAAGATAACTTCACAAAAGAACTCCAGCAACCTAATATGCAATGCCTCACAGAGCATTATAAAACAGCAGAAGGGTGAGAAATATTACCATAATAATCAATGCATAAGATTATATATATACAGGTATCGTATACTTTAATTCTACATTTCTCACCACAATTCATTTCATAGTCATATACATCATCTCATACATATTAACAAAACATGTACATTCATCAAGCATATCTCTTCATGCATATCTGATAATCATTTGAAAAACATATCCATTCATGCACATTCTGTAAACATTCAATAACATATTATTCACAAGCATAGTTCATATATCAATGACATTCATGCTATGTGACTCAAACAACTCAATGCAACTCAATGCTATGTGGTACCAACACTCGTTATCATCTTTCGTTTTTTACTTCAAACTGGGTCCACTCTTCTAGACCGATAACCTCAAAAGCCCGTCCTATAAGCTTTCAAACCCACTCTTCTAGGTTTGGGACAAGTCACTAGTTTCCACGAAACTAGCAAGCATTGCCTCTTGACTAAATGATGCATATGCAATCAACCACAATAAATACATTTAAGACCGTTCTCGCATCTTAATCTCATGCATTCAAATAATTCATCTCTTCAAGAATTACATTATGATTTCACACACAACATATATCACAACAATCAAGGTATTCACATCACAATACCAATAATACAATTTCAAGCTATGCACACATATCCACAATGTTCTCATGCATACTTATCACATAATTGTACACAACATCAAGCATTCACAAACTCATCAAATAATACACATATAATCATTATTACGTTCTTATGTATTTATAATCGATGCAATTAATACTCACATCACAAAACTAGGATTCACGCCCGAAGGCTACCCACAACATATCTCATCTCAATAGTACATATAATATTCAATTCATATAAGGACTAACCTATTCGAACCAAGCAAACAACCCTCGGATGGAAATCACAGAAAAGAAATAATGATGTCTGGTTCGCCACCATTCGCCTGGCGAAGCCCCTTGGCGAATGCTCGTTGGACCTTCGCCCGACGAACTCTCTAGCAAGCAAAGTCAGTAGCTACTGACTTGGTTCGCTACCCTTCGCTGATGGATTCGCCTGGAGAACCTTCGCTACCAACCTTCGCCTGGCGAACTTGCCAGCGAAGACCACTGGGATTAATTCTGGAATTATTCGCTAGCTATTCGCTGGGCTTCGCCCGGCGAAGCTTCGCCTTCATTCGCCTGGCGAGAGCCAGCGAACATGCGAAGACAGAAGCCTCAAATTTGTCCCCAACTTCCAAACCACCAACATCCGACCGATGTTTCACCAAATCAGTTCAAACAACTTAATCTCACATCACTCGACTATTCTACAACATTATTTCCAGTTTTTAACCGATTAAACTACGATTCTACCGATTAAATTCAACTTTGCCCTAAAATGAAAATGGTGGGAAACACCCAATAATCCAACCCAAACATACATAATCACATACAATAATCATATAACAATGTTTCTCACCTTTACCTCGATTAATCGGAGCTTTGAAGTTGGTTCTTGATGATTTTCCCACTTTCCTCTTCTCTTCTCTCTTTCTCTTCTTTCTCCTTCTTTCTCTTTTCTTTCCACAATGTTTCTATCTTTTCTTTTCTTTTCCTCTTTCCTTATATACTCCTTTTATTTTCTTTCCACTCTATTTCCTTCTCAATTTTCTACCAAAATTCCAAATTATTAAAATTAATTCTAATAAATAAATTAATTAACATAATTAATTAGTGAAATTTGGACTGTTACAACCCTCCCCCACTTTAGGAATTTTCGTCCTCGAAAATGTTACCTGATTCAAACAGCTCTGGATAAGACTCTTTCATCTGATTCTCAAGCTCCCAAGTAACATTTCCACCAGCCGGTCCTCCCCACGCGACCTTCACCAAAGCAATCTCTTTACCTCGAAGTTGCTTCAACTTCCGATCCTCTATCCGCATAGGTGATGTCTCCACAGTCAGGTTATCTCTCACATGTACATCATCTACTTGGACTACATGAGATGGGTCCGCAATGTATTTCCTCAACTGAGATACATGTAATACGTCATGGAGATTAGCAAGAGACTGTGGTAAAGCCACACGATATGCCACTTCTCCTATATTCTGCAAAATCTGATAAGGACCAATGAAACGCGCCGACAACTTACGTGACTTGAATGCCCTACCAACACCTGTCATCGAAGTGACTCGAAGAAACACATGATCACCCTCTTGAAATTCAAGTTTCTTCCTCCTCTTGTCATGATAACTCTTCTGACGACTCTGAGCAACCCTCATCTTCTCTTGAATCATCTTAATCTTATCAGAAGTCTGCTGGATTATCTCAGGTCCAACAACAGAACTCTCTCCGGACTCAAACCAACACAATGGTGTCCTGCAGCGCCTACCATACAACGCTTCAAACGGTGCCATACCGATACTCGAATGAAAATTGTTGTTGTAAGTGAACTCAATCAAAGGCAAGTAGCTATCCCAAGCTCCTCCCTTTTCCAACACACAAGCTCTCAAAAGATCCTCGAGTGACTGAATCGTCCTCTCCGTCTGACCATCTGTCTGAGGGTGATAAGCTGAACTCAAACGCAACTTTGTGCCCAAATCAATCTTCAAACTCTCCCAAAATCTCGAAGTAAACCTCAGATCTTTATCCGAAGCAATACTCGACGGAATACCATGCAAACTGACAATCCTCTCAATATACAGCTTTGCCAACTTCTCCAACGGGTAATCCATACGCATAGGAATAAAGTGAGCAGATTTAGTCAATCTATCCACAATAACCCAAATAGCCTCAAAATTACTCGGCGTCCTCGGTAAACCCGATACAAAATCCATAGAGATGCTATCCTATTTCCATTCAGGAATAAACAATGGTTTCATCAAACCTGATGGCTTCTGATGCTCAATCTTCGACTTCTGGCAAGTCAAACAAGAATACACAAACTCGGTAATATCCTTTTTCATACGAGGCCACCAAAATATTTTCCTCAAATCTTGATACATTTTAGTAGCACCCGGATGAATACTCATTCCACTACGATGCCCTTCCTCAAGAATACTCTTTTTCAGCTCAACAATATCCGGAACACAAACTCGATCCCGACATCTCATAATATCGTTCTCATCAATCCGAAAATCACCACCTTGGCCTTGGTTGATCAAAGTCAACCGATCAACTAAACTCAAATCAGATTTATGTCCTTTTCGAATTTCATCCAAAATACCACTCGTAAGCTTCAACATTCCAAGCTTAATCCCATAAGAAGTCTTCTCACATACCAAACTCAAATCACGAAATTGCTCAATCAATTCCAACTCTTTTACCATCAACATCAACATATGCAATGATTTCTGGCTCAATGCATCCGCTACCACATTTGCTTTACCCGGATGGTAATTCAAACCAATGTCGTAATCCTTCAGAAATTCTAACCATATTCTTTGTCTTGCATTCAATTCCTTCTAATCAACGAGATACTTCAAACTCTTGTGGTCACTAAACACTTCAAATCTTGCACCAAACAAATAATGTCTCCAAAGTTTCAGCACAAACACAACGACGGCCAACTCTAAGTCATGCGTCGGATAATTCTTCTCATGCACTTTGAGTTGCCTCGAAGCATAAGCCACAACTTGGTTATTCTGCATCAACACACCTCCCAAACCCATCAAAGAAGCATCACAATACATGACAAACGGTTCTGCCGGATCTGGCAAAATCAACACAAGAGTTGTCGTCAATCTTCTCTTAAGTTCCTGAAAACTCGCTTCACACTTGGCATCCCAAACAAAAGCTTGACCCTTCCTAGTCAACTGCGTCAACGACAATGATAACTTAGCAAATCCTTCAATAAATTTCCGGTAATAACCAGCTAGTCCAAGTAAACTTCTGATCTCAAAAACTGATTTCGGAGTCTCCCATTGCGACACCGCTTCAACCTTCGACGGGTCAACCGCAATACCTTTACTAGAAATCACGTGACCAAGGAAACTCACTTCCTTCAACCAAAATTCACACTTAGAAAGTTTCGCAAACAATTGCTTTTCTCTCAACACAGATAACACAATCTTCAGATGCTCGGCATGCTCTTCTTCACTCTTCGAATACACTAGAATATCATCAATGAACACCACCACAAACTTGTCCAAATAAGGATGGAAAATCCTATTCATGTACTCCATGAACACACCTGGTGCATTAGTCACACCAAATGGCATCACAAAATACTCATAGTGTCCATACCTCGTCCTAAAAGCAGTCTTCTGAATATCCTCAGCCTTCACGCGAATCTGATGATACCCAGATCTCAGATCTATCATGCTGAACACACTTGCACCTACCAATTGATCCATCAAATCATCAATCCTCGGAAGTGGATACTTATTCTTAATAGTCACTTTGTTCAACTGTCTGTAATCCACACAGAGCCTCATGGAACCTTCCTTCTTCTTAACCAACAACATAGGTGCACCCCACGGTGACACGCTCTGGCGAATAAACCTCTTCTCAATAAAATCTTCAAGTTGGCTCTTCAACTCTTTCAACTCCGATGCCGACATACGATACGGAGCCATCGATATCAGACTAGTTCTAGGAATCAAATCTATCGAAAACTCCACTTCTCGCTCTGGCGGCAAATCCTTTATCTCATCAGGAAAAAATTCCGGAAAATCTCTAACAATTAGTAAAGCATCAATCCCCTCACTTTCACCAATTCTCAAAGTTGCCATCAGCATAAACATCTTTGCACCATCTAACACTGATTCCTCCACCTGCTTCGCCGTCATAAACAAATCTCTTCCTCATCCGGTTCGGGAAAAATAACTGTTTTGTCAAAACAGTTAATATACACCCGGTTGAATTCCAACCAATTCATCCCAAGGATGACGTCAAGTTGGTCTAGGTGAAGACACACTAAATCAACTCCAAAATCTTTAACAAAAATGCTCAACGGAGAATTCAAATACACGTACGGTGTAGTTACCGAACCCATAGCAGGAGTATCAATAACCATACCACCACCAATAACAAACATCTCAAGATTCAACCTTCTAACATAATCCAAAGAAATAAAAGAATGCGTAGCTCCGATATCAATTATAGCGATCAAAGGTGTACCATTAATGAAGCACGTACCTCGGATCAATCGATCGTCGCTAGCAGTCTCTGACCCTGATAAAGCAAACACTTTTCCGCTCCCTTGATTCTTCTTCGGCTTATCACACTTGGTACTAATGTGTCCTTGCTCACCACAGTTGTAGCAAGTCACACCCGCACCGCTTCTAGACTCAAGAGCTTTGTGGCCTGGCTTGCCACACTTGAAACACTTCTGTTCAACACTTTTGCATTCGGGAGCACGATGTCCCACTTCACCACAGTTATAACATCTCACTGGAGTAGAAACTCCCCCACTTGGCCTCTTGCCGTAACCAGCTCTTTGTTTTCCTTTGTCCGCATGAGTCACATAAGGTTTCCCTCGGAATTGACCTTTTCTCTTCTTATCATTTAAACTTTTATAGTGGCTAGACCGAGCCCTACTGTCTTCGTCATAAATCCTACTCTTGTTCACCAATTCAGAAAACCACCTGATTTCCTGATATCCAATAGCTTGCTTGATCTCTGGCCTCAAACCGTTCACAAACTTGAGATACTTAGATCTCTCAGCATTAGCAGTATTGTAGTGAGGACAAAATTTGATCAACTCTTCAAATCTTGCCGCATACTTAGCCACTGTTGAATTGCCTTGCTTCAACTCAAGAAATTCAATCTCTTTCTTGCCCCGCACATCCTCTGGAAAATATTTCTCCAGAAATGTCTCTCTGAAAAGATCCCAAGTGATCACAATTTCATCTTCCTCAAATCTTTGGCGAGTATTACCCCACCAGTCCTATGCTTCTTCTTCGAGCATATGAGTCCCAAACTGCACCTTTTGCGCATCTGAGCAATTCATAACTCGAAAAATCTTCTCAATAGCTTTCAACCAAATATGTGCTTTGTCAGGCTCATGGGTTCCCTTGAAAATCGGAGGATTATTCCTTTGGAACCTTCCCAAGGCACGAAACTCATCTTCAGCAACATTCCCCACATTCACATTGGCTGGAGGATTCTGCCCAATCGCTCCTGCCAATCTCGTCAAAGCTTTCGCAATCGCTTCATCGTTCCTCCCTGCAACCATCTTACTAATTCCAACAACAGAACCACGTAAGAACAACCAATATTGATAGTGCAACACACACATATCAAACACACACAGGGAAAAACACTCTAACAACTTGGTCGGACGGACCGACCTGCTCTGATACCACTTAATGTAACACCCCCTTCTATACCCCAAATAAAACATTTAAGCACATATGCAATTTTCATCAAAGTATGATTTAAAAATACGGTACAGAAGAAGAATGCCACATTTTCACCAACAAAATACTCAAACATCTGTTCTATAGAAATATGCAACAAGAAGTAGTTTTTAAAGCAACGGACTTAATCTTTAAAATCCACATCTCAACTTTTAATTTAAAGCGGAAGGTAAAATCATTGAATCATTTCAAAATATTAATTCACATAAACATAAGTCATCCAGTTTAATTCATCATATCAGTTAAGTTACAAAACCACATCAGCTGATACATCACAATGTATCACAAAAGAATTACTATACAAGCCTAACTACCCAGTGTTACATATCAGAGCAGTCCGACTCAAAAGAATGAAGATGTCGCTACTGCGAAAATAGGGTGTCGGCAATGATAGAAGAGTCGCCACCTGTCGTTATTTATCCCACACGAAGGGAAAGGAAATGAACGGAGAAACCTCGCGAAAAGGAAAAGACAGGTCGTCGCAACCTAGTCCTGGGTTCGGGAGTCGGTTACGCAAGGGGAAGGTATTAGCACCCCTCACGTCCGTCGTACTCGACGGGATCCACGCTTGATTGTTTGTCTCGTTGGGTTGTTTAACTATCTACCTATCAAGGTTGGTCTGAAAAGAAAAAGAAAAATGACTCGGCAGAACACAGCAGTTCTATGCCTACGTATTCCCGTCTGGAACAAGAAATCAGAGTCAACATAGTTCGGCTAACTACGACCTAAGAAAAGGGGAAGTTTTCTCGCTAAGATATCGCATCTTGTTTCTACGTACTTTCACACGGCATGAAAGATCAGAGCAGCCGTAGTTCAGCTAACTACGGGGAGACTATCAAGTACCCTAGTGTTGTCATACAAGAATTCATCCTATGATTGAAGCTTGAAAAGGGGTCTACCCTAATGTTATCATGCTTGGATTCAATCCTAGGGTATATCACAGTTATCCTATCAGGGAAACTGGAAATCCTAAGGGTACATGCAAGGAAGGTATCAACCAACAGCAAAAAGAAATATCAAACAGTAAAGCTATCAAGCTAAAACACATAGATGCACATGATGCAGCAATACAAGCAGAAGGAGTCCAACTCAACTTCTAGAGCAAGCAAGGCACAAAGGCCACACACCACACAGTCGTACAGTAAAAAGAAAGCAGAGGGAAACAGTCAACCTCTAATGAATACAAGCAAGGGGAGAAGCTCGACCCTTAAGATGCTCTTAGGCCTAGAATCATCTATATGAAGCCTATTACTAATGCAACACTCCAATCAAGTCACATCAATACAGTAAATCAATCCAGAAAAACCAGACAGTCAAGAAAGCAAAACAACAGCTTCACAGCAAAACCACTCTCTAACAGCAAGACATACAACAAGCTTCAAGTTGTCTTCATGAAACAATACACCTTCAGGCTTTCATCTTCAGTGGCAAGTATCAACTTGCTCTTCAAGCTTTAACTTCATCAAACACAAGTATCACCTTGTTCCTTTTCATCTTCAAGCTTCATCCTCAAGTACAAGTATCAACTTGTTCTTCTTCATCTTCAAGCTTCAACTTCAATTGCAATCTTCTAGCAATCTTCTAACAAGGAACTCCATCCTCAAGCAAGATAGAAAGATTCAATACGAAGATCAAGGCAAGATAGGGAGAAGCAAGGTGAAAACCAAAGGTTACCACCGAGGCACTCAACCACCTATCAAAGAAAGGGACCCTCAAAGGTTCTATCAACTTTTGAAGAGCCACACATCCTACCAAAGGAGGGATGAGGCCTTCACAAGGAGACCTTGTATCATATGGAGGAATGGAAGCAATCAATACTTTCCATGTTTTATGAAAGAAGAAAATCTATTCTAAAACTCTCCTTAAAAACCCTAATTCTTATAACCTAAACAAAACTAACAAAAGGGAGAGAAATCTTCAAGCCCAAGCTCCATCATGCATTCCACAGTAGCACACACTAGTCCTCAACATCCTCCAAAAGCAAGGGAAGCAAGAACTCAATCCAAGGGAACTATTGAAATCAAACTAGTTGAGTTATCAAGTTAAGATCACCTAAAACCTAGTCTTAAAGTTAATACTAACTAAAATACTAAAACAAATCATAAAATCTTACAAAAATATCTATGGGAACCTATGTCAATCATAACTCTACCATACAAATTACAGAGATCAAATCCTCACAAAAGACCTAAAACCAAATCCTAGATTACAAAGCACTACACTTAAACCCTAAAAAGGGAACACCTAAAGTTCAATCTAAAAACAGCACCTAACTTCATCACAAAAATGTGAGAAAAATTCTATGGGAGCATACATATCTAACCTAATCACAAATCAAATATCAAGCCAAAAATCAATACGAAAAGCTCAAACAAAATTCACCAAACAAAAGAGGCAAACAATACAATTTTATTGTCAAATAAAATGTGAAAAATCCAAATAAAATGAAAATGCATGATAAACCTAATCTTTTTATTTCTAAAATTTATAAATCTATTCATGAATCAGGGTAAAAAAATCTCAGAATTTATTGATAAATTTTCCTATTTTTAATGGATTAAAATCAAACTAGCATGAAATGCACAAAAATAAGAAAAAGAAAAGAAATTAAACAAAAGCGCGTGGTGGATAGTAATGCTGGCTAGTTAAAACAATGGGTTGGGCCCAGAGGGGGGTGCGTGTAGCAAATTCAATACTAAGCCCACTCAGGTACACTAAGTTGAACGCTGCGTTTTGGATGAAGGTATGTGGCAAGCTTCTGAACACAAGATGGGATTACCAGTCAATGGATCCAATGTCTTCATGCAATGCCAGCGCATTAATGAAAACGGTAGCGTTTTGGCCTAGTCAAAGTCATAATTCCAAAATGAATCGTGGCCGTGGATGGAGTATACAAAGTCAAGTCTTTGACAAGATCCAACGCCTCAAGTGCTTCTTCTTCATTTAAACTCATATTGGAGGGAAAGACCAGACGGTGGCCCAGGCGGTGGCGCCACCGTCTTCTCCGGCAAGGGGGAAGTTGCAGGTCAACCAAAACCATCAAACCATACACCATCCTTTCCAGAATTTGATGCTGATCAAGGATATCATATTAGAATCATCTAACTCCCTCAGGATTTTCAAACCCGATAGCATTTCTAAATCATACATCAATCTTGATTTTCACCAAAGCTTCAATTATGGACATGGATGTGATCCTCACTTCACACTGATCATCTTGCACTATCTCAATAGCACCAACACTTCAAGGATTGCTTAATCTAAGGCTCAACAGAAATCACGTGTCAACGTAATGTGTCTCTAATCATGCAATTCTTGATCTATAATCCAACTACACTTCACCAGGATCCTAACCACCTATGAAACTCTATCTATCTCTTCATAAATTATGCGCAAATTGTGAAAAGTACCAACCTGTCTTTGAGCTCTCAACAGAGGTGGTTCTTGCACTCTTCAGCCTCCACAAAAGTGCAGACTCACTCCAAATTGCTTGATGAAGATGATGGAATACTCAATTGGTCTTGATTTGCTCTTGAATTCAGAATTCGATTCTCACTTGAACCTCTGAAATTTCAACTTCTCTCTCTGCTTCAGCCTTCAATCTTCACCAAAAAAATGAACTGAATGTGATCATGTGCTTATATAGGATGCAACTGAATGATCTAGATCCTTCTCAAAGGTTCAGAATGAGAAATTCAATTCTCAATTTCTCTTCAAAATCTCACTCATGGCAGTCACAATATCTCTTCTCTCCTTGCTTCAGGAACCTTCCCATGTGATCCTTGTGAGTTATTGAACTTGAAGGGTGGGGATTCATCCCTTGTTTCCATCTTGTGGCTTGGATTTGGGATGTTACTTCATCATGAAGTAACAAGGCAAAAGGCCATGATAATGAGCTTAAACCAAAATTCTAATGATGCCATTGTTTCCAAAATTCAATTTTCATTCAAAATGACCTATAACTTTGCATCATTTGCACATGAAATAATTAATTTGAATTTTTGGTCATTTATGCCTTTTAATTCTCCCTTTTCCAAAATTTCTTGAACCAAGTCTCTCCTTGAGCCATTTCAATGCATCCTTGATACATGTTTAAAATTAAAACCCCATTTTGAGCAACTCTCTAGTTGAACAAAATTTCATTTGAGATGTCTAAATTGGTGAAAATGAGCCATAACCAAAAATGACCTATAATCACAACTTCCCAAAATACCCTTGACTTGTCAAAGCCATAACTCAAGTTCCACAAATCCTTTCAAGGACTTCTAGGACTTTTTGGAAATCTAAGAGGATAAGGAACAACATTAATGTTGGAAAAAAGTTCATAAGAATAATCCTTCTAGGGGAAAAGTGTCATGCAAGTTGGTTGACTTTCAAGCTCCAAATTCGCATGCCTCAGATGACCTATAACTTGTCAAACTCACAACTTGAGTTATAGAAATCCCCTAAAGGACTTATAGTACTCAAATTAAAGCTAAGTACATCCTCTACAAGTCTCATGACCATATCAAGGTGAGATGGAGCTTGTATTTTGACTTATCTTGCCTTGAAGTTAGCATCAAACTAGGGGATTTCACACTGTCAAGCATAGTAACCCTAGCCCCTACACTTCTCAAACTCCTCAATCATGATGAGTTGATCTTGGAATTATCCATTGGGCATATCAATGAATTAATCCATGCTCACATGGCCTTGAATATAGGTCTCAACCTTCTTCAAACTCAATAGTTGACTTAGGGTTGACCAGACAAACCCTAATTGCTCCAATCTTGGCAAAACTTATCATACTTCACATGATGACTTGACCAAGCTTCAAGATAACTTTCAAGACATCTTATGAGACCTCTCAAGGCTTCCAGCTCATCTCCCTGGCTTTAGAAGCATCTGAAAAGCTCCCACAACTCTCAAGTTAGGAGGCCCACAATCTTGCATTCAACCCTATCTCTGAGGATCTTCTTACTCATCTGATGAGGACATCAACCCTTGTACCCTATAATAACCTTCTTCAAAGCTCTCAAGCCCTTACTGGCTTTCAATAGATGATCATTCTCTTGATTTCTGCATACATGTCAATGTAATGCCTATGCTAATGCTATAATGAATGCAATGAAACACAAGCTAAGTAAAGAAAGGTTAGGAAAATTTTGGGGTGCAACAAAGATAACTTCACAAAAGAACTCCAACAACCTAATCTGCAATGCCTCATAGAGTATTACAAAACAGCAGAAGGGTGAGAAATATTACCATAATAATCAATGCATAAGATTATATATATATATATATATATATATATATATATACAAGTATCGTATACTTTAATTCTACATTTTTCACCATAATTCATTTCATAGTCATATACATCATCTCATACATATTAACAAAACATGTACATTCATCAAGCATATCTCTTCATGCATATCTGATAATCATTCGATAAACATATCCATTCATGCACATTCCGTAAACATTCAATAACATATTATTCACAAGCATAGTTCATATATCAATGACATTCATGTTATGTGACTCAAACAACTCAATGAAACTCAATGCTATGTGGTACCAACACTCGTTATCATTTTTTGATTTTTACTTCAAATCGGGTCCACTCTTCTAGACCGATAACCTCAAAAGCCCGTCCTCTAAGCTTTCAAACCCACTCTTCTAGGTTTGGGATAAGTCACTAGTTTCCACGAAACTAGCAAGCATTGCCTCTTGACTAAATGATGCATATGCAATCAACCACAATAAATGCACTTAAGGCCGTTCTCGCATCTTAATCTCATGCATTCAAATAATTCACCTCTTCAAGAATTACATTATGATTGCACACACAACATATATCACAACAATCAAGGTATTCACATTACAATACCAATAATACAATTTCAAGCTATGCACACATATCCACAATGTTCTCATTCATACTTATCACATAATTGTATACAACATCAAGCATTCACAAACTCATCAAATAATACACACATAATCATTATTATGTTCTCATGTATTTATAATCGATGCAATTAATACTCACATCAAAAAACTAGGATTCACGCCTGAAGGCTACCCACAACATATCTCATCTCAATAGTACATATACTATTCAATTCAATAAGGATTAACCTATTCGAACCAAGCAAACAACCCTCGGATGGAAATCACAGAAAAGAAATAATGATGTCTGGTTCGCCACCATTCGCCTGGTGAAGCCCCTTGGTGAATGCTCGCTGGACCTTCGCCCGGCGAACTCTCTAGCGAGCAAAGTCAGTAGCTACTGACTTGGTTCGCTACCCTTCGCTGATGGATTCGCCTGGCGAACCTTCGCTACCCACCTTCGCCTGGAGAACTTGCCAGCGAAGACCACTGGGATTAATTCTGGAATTATTCGCTAGCTATTCGCTGGGCTTCGCCCGGCGAAGCTTCGCCTTCATTCGCCTGGCGAGAGCCAGCGAACCTGCGAAGACAGAAGCCTCAAATCTGTCCCCAACTTCCAAACCACCAACATCCGACCGATGTTTCACCAAATCAGTTCAAACAACTTAATCTCACATCACTCGACTATTCTACAACATTATTTCCAGTTTTTAACCGATTAAACTATGATTCTACCGATTAAATCCAACTTTGCCCTAAAATGAAAATGGTGGAAAACACTCAATAATCCAACCCAAACATACATAATCGCATACAATGATCAAATAACAATGTTTCTCACCCTTACCTCGATTAATCGGAGCTTTGAAGTTGGTTCTTGATGATTTTCCCACTTTCCTCTTCTCTTCTCTCTTTCTCTTCTTTCTCCTTCTTTCTCTTTTCTTTCCACAATGTTTCTATATTTTCTTTTCTTTTCCTCTTTCCTTATATACTCCTTTTATTTTCTTTCCACTCTATTCCCTTCTCAATTTTCTACCAAAATTCCAAATTATTAAAATTAATTCCAATAAATCAATTAATTAACATAATTAGTTAATTAGTGAAATTTGGACTGTTACATACCACTCATGTTTAATTTCATTGATCCTCCCTCTGATTTGGGCGTCAGCCTGCTTACACATCGACCGGTCCTTCGCCAACTGAGTGAAGAAGGCCTTAAACTCAATAAAGTATTTGGCCATAGGGGGAGGCACGTTAAAAATTAAAAGTTCGTCCAGGGTTTTAAAAACATCACAGGCCACAACCAACTCTTTTGCCCCGCGTCTAGAAATTTGTCCTCAAACAGATACATCTTCAATTGTTGAAGTTTGAGTTTGAACAAATCATCCATCTCAGGGTTAAGAGTGACCGTCGAATTAGCATGAGTGTTGTCCACGGTCGACTAGCGAAGTTTGAGAAGAGCCTTCAAGGCTTCTGCTGGATTGAAGTTCTTCATAGCCCGAATTTCTACTGGGGTAGGTATTTTTTCAGCAGAAGGGGCACCTTCGGTTGAACCTCGAGGGGTTGAAGCACCTTCGACAGCGGCTGGGATGATCACCATATTATCTTTTTCACCAATGGCCACATTTTCTCTATTAGACTCAATTGCGTGATCAACAGAGTTGGTTTGGGCTACTGGATTCTCCTTTATCGATGTCCCATAGAATTCGTCGAGCTTTTGAGGGCTAAATAGAGGTTGGCGTCAGCATGCCACAAGGGAATTGAAAGGTGTTGGTCGAACCTTCCCAAAAAAATGTTGCAGCTAGCAAGAGACAAGGGTTGACCGTGTGGGCATTTCGAGACAACTGGATGGCGTCGAAGATGCCGACCTTCTTCCACTGTTCTTGGCGTTTGTTTTGGACTTTGTTCATCCATGAAAGGTAATCCTTATTGCCTGGGGTGGCCATCGACCGAAAGACACGAGCTTAATGGACTTTGTTTTGGAGTTTTTTTTATGATAATCAATCGCTCAAAAGAGTTGTGCCAAGATGCTAGATCTTAACGGCTCTTATTCGTCCAAATTATTATGAAAGTTGCTTAATGGACAATGAACTCTTGATGATAATAAATCGTTCAAAAGGGTTATGCCAAGATGCTAGATCTTAACTGTCCTTATTTGTCCAAGTTAATTATTAAGTGTGTTAAGAATGAAAGAAAAAAATGAACGACTATCACAAAGTGCGATACTTGAGACTAATCATTCGAGAGTTCTGCTAAAATGCTAGATTCTAATAGTCCTCTTCTTTCATATTTATTTAGAAAAGAGATTTTAACATTGTTTGATTTGATTCATAAAATGATTGAAAATGAATTTTATTTATTTTGAAATGGATTTGAGGATAATTTGAAGATGGTAAAATGTTTGTGGAATCGAATTTGATTATTTACATGTATAAAGATGCGAACCTGGATAAATAAATTATCTAATTAATTGACTAAACAAAATCTAACAAAACAATTAACAATTAAGTAAATAAGATCTAATTAATTTATTGAATAAAAGTTTAAATAATAAAATAAATACTAAAATGATAAACTAAGTCAAAACAAATGTAAAAAAAATAAAAGATAAATATGAGATTTTCTTATTATAACTAAAGTAAGAGTTTAAAATAAATGCTAGAAGATAATGTAAATATATCTAAACTAAAGTTAAAGTAATAAGTTGCAGAATTAACATGGGTTTTATTATATGCAAAAATATGAATGGCAATAATAAAACTTATACTATAACAAAATTTTATTTATACTCTTAATAAAGATAAAAATATACATATTTAATGTTATGTAAAACTATTTATAAGTTGGACGATGTAAAAATATTTAATGTTATGTAAAACTAATTATAAAAATATAAGAGACTATACAGGGTGGATGCTTAGTTGTTCTTATATAATAATAATAATACAACCATATAATATATGTATATTCAAAATTTTGATATTAATAAATATTTAATATTTATTTACTCATCTTTGTCTTTTGTGTAACTGATCTCATATTTTTTTCTTCAATAAACCAGACATTTTTTCAAATAGGAATTTGTTTCGTCACTACTCAAATCAACTGAAATGATACTTTCAATTTCCAGAGACATTTTCACTAAGAAAAAAGAAGGTTTGAAAAAGGGAAAGAGAGTGAAATGATAGTGTGAAAAAGGTTTGGAAAAGAGAAATCGTTTCTATTTGAGGAAGGAGAGGAAGGTTTGGAAAAGGGAGACCGTTTCTATTTGATGAAGGAGAGTGAAATGATAGTGTGACTCTCCTTTTTCTCACTATTTATATTATAGGTTAGGATTTAGGTGGAGAAAAGAGAGACAAAATTTTCATTAAATAATAAAGTGAAATAAAATAAAAAGCACAAAATGCATATATTTTTTTTAATATTCTCACCGTCCATATACTGCACATGATACAGTTGAATTTGGAATGGAAAAAGTATATATATACCACTATCATTACATGCTATATATTACAGTATATTGTTTCATGTAGTTATTTAAAAAACTTTCATTCATTGTGAGAGTATTAAGATACTTATATTTTTTCTTATCGAAAAATTGCGGAATTAACATGGGTTTTATTATAAGCAAAAATATGAATTGCAATAAGTAAGTTCTCAGTACGTATTTCTGTTTTCTTTGTAAATATTACACTATAACAAAATTTAATTATACTCTTCATAAATATAAAAATATACATATTTAATGTTATGTAAAACTATTTATAAGTTGGACGATGTAAAAATATTTAATGTTATGTAAAACTATTTATAAAAATATAAGAGACTATACAGGGTGGATGCTTAGTTGTCCTTATATAATAATAATAATAATAATAATAATAATAATAATAATAATAATAATAATAATAATAATAATAATAATAATAATACAACCATAGAAACTGTTGAGCCCAAAGTTCAAAAGAGATAGCACTGCAGGGAAAAGAGATAATATAATTATCTTATTATTTTCCCCATTACTGGGGACTTCCTCAATCTCCTTAAAAATTTTTAACATTTTTGAAGAAAGCATACTGATTTTTGTCAGTACAAATTCTGCCCTGCAAAATGGGCAAGTAAAATTGATTCTTTGTCTCCCCACCCATTGTGCAATGCACTGAGTACAATACAAGTGTTGACATTCTAGAATTGCGTCACATTTACCTACATTTAGGCAAATTGGACATGTTGCTTCTGCCTTTTTGTCACACAACACAGCTAGCCTTTGGCCATATTCATGCAAATGTTCATCATTCAAATATTGAAAGTCGATTGGGTAGACTGAGTTCTGTTGAAGTTTTCTGAATAAAAATGAAAACTTGGATTTGGCGCGTTGGTTCCAATTTCTACCTTGCCTACTAATAGTAGTTGTTTGAAATTCAGTTAAATTCACAAAATCTTGGTAATAGGAATGTGTTTCGGCAGTACTCAAATCAACTAAAATAATAGTTTCATTTTCCAAAGACATTTTCACTAAGAAAAAAGGAAGGTTTGGAAAAGGGAAAGAGAGTGAAATGATAGTGTGAAGAAGGTTTGGAAAAGAAAAAGAAGGTTTGGAAAAGGGAAAGAGAGTGAAATGATAGTGTGAAGAAGGTTTGGAAAAGAAAAAGAAGGTTTGGAAAAGGGAAAGAGAGTGAAATGATAGTGTGAAGAAGGTTTGGAAAAGAGAAATCGTTTCTATTTGATGAAGGAGAGGAATGTTTGGAAAAGGGAGGTCGTTTCTATTTGATAAAGGAGAGTGAAATGATAGTGTGACTCTCATTTTTCTCACTATTTATATTCTAGGTTAGAATTTAGGTTGGGAAAAAAAGAGACAAAATTTTCATTAAATAATAAAGTGAAATAAAATAAAAAGCACAAAATACATATATTTTTTTTAATATTCTCACCGTCCACATGATACAGTTGAATTTGGAATGGAAAAAGTATATATACCACTATCATTACATGCTATATATTACAATATGTTGTTTCATGTAGTTATTTAAAAAACTTTCATTCATTGTGAGAGTATTAAAATACTTGTATGTTTTCTTATCGAAAAATTGCGGAATTAACATGGATTTTATTATAAGGAAAAATATGAATTGCAATAAGTAAGTTCACAGTACGTATTTCTGTTTTCTTTGTAAACATTACATAACAAAATTTAATTATACTCTTCATAAAGATAAAAATATACATATTTAATCTTATGTAAAACTATTTATAAGTTGGACGATGTAAAAATATTTAATGTTATGTAAAACTATTTATAAAAATATAAGAGATTATACATGGTGGATGCTTAGTTGCTCTTATATAATAATAATAATAATAATAATAATAATAATAATAATAATAATAATAATAATAATAATAATAATAATAATTATTATTATTATTATTATTATTATTATTATTATTATTATTATTATTATTATTATTATTATTATTATTATAATAATAATAATAATAATAATAATAATAATAATAATAATAATAATAATAATAATACAACCATGTAATATATGTATATTTAAAATTTTGATATTAATAAATATTTAATATTTATTTTACTCATCTTTGTCTTTTGTGTAACTGATCTCATATTTTTTTCTTCAATAAACCAGACATTTTTTCTTAAAGAAAAGTAACTTGTCTATTGATTTATTTATAAATCCTCTTCAACAACACTCTTCCTCTCCCTATCTTTATATCTCTCAAACTACAATTCAAATCACACCAACATCAAATTGTTGGTGCAAAGGTAGAATAAATGATTAACAGAGAAAAATACTCTATTAAGAGAATGACGGCTACCCACTCACACTTTCATTACAATGATCAATCCTATTTGTAAGCAAAACTAGGGTTACTAAAATAAAGGTAAAATACTAAAATGCCCTCTAACAAACTTATGGGCTAAGAAAGTAGTACAACTAAATATGAATTATTACTAATACCATCACTTAATTCATATTCCAGCAAAACTTGTAACACCAATTTCATCCCTTAGTTTGAGAAATTGATCAGTCTTTGATAGCTTTCGTCAGAACATCTGCCAACTGTTTTTGAGTGTTGCAGTG
The DNA here is from genome assembly GCA_963859935.3 of Lathyrus sativus. Classification (NCBI taxonomy): domain Eukaryota; kingdom Viridiplantae; phylum Streptophyta; class Magnoliopsida; order Fabales; family Fabaceae; genus Lathyrus; species Lathyrus sativus. The sequence continues at coordinate 556,661,256 of OZ012737.1, forward strand.
TACAACTTATAACACTCCACTCTGAACTTGATGTCTCAGAAAATGATACTTGGTCTCAATATGTTTGCTTCTCCCATGCAACACTGGGTTTCTGGCAAGATTGATTGCAGACTTGTTGTCAATCATCAGCTTCAAAGGTTTGTTTACTTTAATCTTCAGATCCTGCAACATATTCAGAATCCACACAGCTTGGCATGCGGTAACAGGACCTGCAATGTATTCAGCTTCACAGGTTGATAACGCCACAACAGGTTGCTTCTTGGAACACCAAGAAATTGGACCTCCCAGAAATTTGAACAAGTACCCAGAGGTACTTCTTCTGTCAACTCTGTCTCCACACCAATCAGAATCTGAATAACTCTGAAGTTCTGACTCATTCCTTCTTCCAGAAGGAAATAACACTCCATACTTCAGAGTTCCCTTGATATACCTCAGAATCCTGACATCAGCTTGATAATGGGACCACTTAGGTTTACTCATGAACCTACTAACCATCCCAACAGAATAGCAAATATCAGGTCTGGTATTGCACAGATACCTCAGAGAACCAACCAACTGTTTGAAGGTTGTAGCATCCACATCTTCTCCATCAGAGTCAGAATCCAGTTTCTGATTTGTATCTGAAGGTGTGACAACAACCTTACAATTCTTCAGTTCAAACCTCTTCAGTAGTTCTAATTCATACTTGAGCTGATGCAAAATGATACCTTTCTCAGAATATCTGAACTCCATCCCTAGAAAGTATGTCATTTTGCCTAGATCAGTCATTTCGAATTCATTCATCAGAACTTTCTTGAACTTGGCTATCTCCTGTTAAGAACTTCCAGTCAATAGTATATCATCAACATATAAACATACCAGAGTCATATTGCCTTCAGAAGTATGCTGAACATAGACACCGTACTCCATCTCATATTTCTGAAAGCCTTGCTTCTTGAAAAATGAATCAATCTTCTAATTTCAAGCTCTGGGCGCTTGTTTCAGTCCATATAGAGCTTTGTATAATTTGTACACCATCCCTTCCTGATTCTTTTTCACAAATCCAGGGGGTTGTGACACATAAACTTCTTCTTCTATTGGACCATTCAGAAATGCAGATTTTACATCTAAATGCATCAGAGGCCAATTCCTGTTAGCAACTATTGCAATCACCATTCTGATTGTTTCATGTCTTGCTACAGGTGCAAACACTTCAGAATAATCCAGCCCAAGTTTCTGTAGAAATCCTCTGGCTACCAACCTTGCTTTATATTTGCCAATTGAACCATCTGGCTTTAACTTCTGCTTGAAAACCCATCTGACGCTGATGGCTTTCTTGTCTTTTGGAAGCTCTGTCAGCTTCCAAGTCTTGTTTCTCTCTATAGCATCAAGTTTTTCTTTCATGGTCTTTAGCAAGAGATTCTGCTTAAGAGTTTCTTCTGTACTTATGGGTTTAGAATCTACCATCATGGCACACTGAATAATTTCTCCTTCAAAGTCTACTTCAGTGTCTTGCAGCATGTCAACTTCTGCATATCTTCTGGGAACGTTTCTTATTCTTTGTGGTCTCTGAACTTGTTCAGAGTCTTGATCTTCAGAGTTTCTAGCTTCAGATGATTGACCTCCAGAGCTTTGACCATCTTCAGAGTCTGGCATATTTCTAGAGTCTGAATTGCCACCAAGATCTGGGTTGTCATCAGAGTCTGAATCATCAGAGTCACCTTCATCTTCTGAGTCTTCTTCAGAGTTTGAATCAGTATCAGAGTCAGAGTCAATGTCAGGTTTTACTCCAACTTCATAAATTCTTAACTCTGACCTTTCTTCATAAGTTCTAACATCAGAATCAGATTGAGACTTATCCCAATTCCAGACTTCTGATTCTTTCACAATCACATCTCTGCTAAACTCAATTTTATTGGTTTCTGGACAACAGAGCTTGTAAGCACCTGTACTGTGGTACCCTAACAGAATCATCACTTTGCTTCTTTCATCCAGCTTCTGTCTTCTGGCTTCTGGAACATGTTTATAGCAAACAGAACCAAACACTTTTAGATGACTAACACTTTGCTTATTTCCAGTCCACTTTTGTATTGGAACTATTTCCTTCAACTTCTTCGTAGGGCATCTGTTGAGTACATACGTTGCAGTGGCAACAGCTTCTCCCCAGAGCTTCTGAGGAAGGTTCTTCTCCTTTAGCATGCTTCTCACCATATCAAGCAGAGTGCGGTTTCTTCTTTCAGCAAGACCATTGTGTTGAGGGGTATAAGGAGCAGTAACCTCATGCTCAATTCCATTCTCCTCACAGAACTTCTAGAACTCTTTGGAGTTATACTCACCTCCACCATCAGTTCTAAGAATCTTCAACTTCTGACCACTCTGATTCTCAGCCTTTATTCTGAACTTCTTGAATTCATCAAACACCTCGTGTTTAAACTTAATAAGGGATACCCATGTCATTCTTGTGAATTCATCAACAAACAACACAAAGTATTTATTCCCTCCAATTGATGCTACTGGAAATGGAACACACACATCAGAATGTACAACTCCCAAGGCATGTTTTGCTCTTGGAGCAGCTTCTGACGCAAATGGCAATCTTGGTTGTTTTCCTTCCATGCAAACTTTGCATGACTTTTCAGGCTTCTTAATTGCAGGAATTCCATGTACCAATTTCTTTGAATTTAGATGTTTTAAGCTTCTGAAATTTACATGACCAAATCTTCTGTGCCACAGCTCACTCTCCTTCTCAGCACTTGTTGCACTAAGACATTCTGAGTCTGCAGTTCTGACATTCACCTTGAATGTTCTATTCCCTCTCTGTTCTGACTCCATAATCAACTTCTAATTACAGTCATACAGCTTCAGAAGATTGTCCTTCATGGTAACTGAGAAAGCTTTCTCAATTAACTGTCCCACACTCATCAGATTGCTTCTGATTCCAGGTACATACCACACATTCTGAATCAATGCTATTTTCCCATTGTTCAGAGTAACTCTGACATTTCCCATACCTTCTGCATTAAGATATTTGTCATCAGCACATCTGATCTTTATTCTCTTTTTAGAGTCAAAGTCAACCAGCCATTTCTTATTTCCAGTAAGATGATTTGAACAGCCAGTGTCCATATACCACCAGTCTGTCAGATCCATATTATCAGATTCAGAGGCCATCAATAGCACAGATTCGTCATCAGAGCTTCTGGCTATATTTGCTTCTTCTGATTTTTTCTCCTTGTTTGACCAACAATCTCTAGCAAAATGACCAAACTTCTTACAACAGTAACATTGGATTTTCCTTTTGTCATACTTCTGTTTTCCCTTCTGAGCATTCTTTTGTCTATCAGAGGTTGAGCTTTCTGACTTCTGACCACCATCAGATCTTCTCCTGGCTTCTAACTACTTCTGATACCTCCTATCAGAAGTTGCTTTCAGAGCCTGCTGCTCTACGTCCTTTTTAGAATTTCTCTCAGTCAAACGCAACTCTTGCGCTTCTAGACTGCTCTGCAGCTCTTCAATTCTCATGGTGCTTAGATCTTTGGAATGTTCTATTGCTACCACAATGTAATCAAATTGAGGGGTAAGGGATCTCAATACTTTCTCCATGATTGTTTCTTCAGAAAGAGTTTCTCCACACGCCTTCATCTCATTAGTGATCAGAATCATTCTGGAGATGTATTCAGAGACTTTCTCATTATTCTTCATGTTGAGATTCTCATATTGCTTTCTCAAGGACTGAAGCTTCACCTTCTTCACTGATGCGTCACCACCATAACATCTCACCAGTGTGTCCCACGCAGCCTTTGCTGTTGTTGAATCTGCAATCTTCTCAAACACGTTTACATCCACACATTGATGAATGAAGAACAATGCTTTCTGATCCTTCTTCCTTACTTCCTTCTGCGTGTTTTTCTGTTCATCCGTCGCATCTGCTGCTACCGAAACATAGCCATCAGTGACAAGATCTAGAACATCTTGAGCACCAAACAGTACACGCATTTGGATCATCCAACGATTCCAGTTTTTACCGTCAAATACTGGAAGTTTGGTGTTCATGTTGTCGTTTCCGTTCATCTTCTACTTTGCATAATACACTCAGATTTTTCTCACACAGTGTTTCCCAACCCACAGAATTAGAAATTCTGATCAGATTTTGTTCAAGATTCAACACGAATCGAAGAAACAAAATCAAACACACAATACCTCACGTCCACTCGTGTTTTCCAATGAATCCGGACCGGAGCTCTAGATACCAATTATTGGTGCAAAGGTAGAATAAATGATGAACAGAGAAAAATACTCTATTAAGAGAATGACGGCTACACACTCACACTTTCATTACAATGATCAATCCTATTTGTAAGCAAAACTAGGGTTACTAAAATAAAGGTAAAATACTAAAATGCCCTATAACAAACTTATGGGCTAAGAAAGTAGTACAACTAAATATGAATTATTACTAATACATACAACTTTACTAAAATTCCAACCATAGATAAGCATGTTGGTGAGTTTGCAAAAATTACAGTACCATGGAGAAAAAATTACCAGTAGAAACACTACAAATCCTTATGCTTTTTATTGAAAGATTTTTGATCCAAGAGACTCTCAAGAATGCAATTTTATTGATATAAAAATAAAGAAAAATAATACCAAGAAAGACAATCATCAGCAAGAGTTGTTGGTTTCGGATTTGAAAAATTTAGTTTGGCACAAGGAAATTATCGGGACGAGTCGCGTACTAGGTCGCTTTCTTTAAGACGTTTCGCCGTACTGCCAAAATATGCAAAGCAGTCGATTTACGACGACGCCTCCAGGATAAAGCAGCCCGTTCAAAATGTTACGATTATCAATTGCACACTGATAAATCGCTCTTAGAAATACACCTTTCTCAGTGACAGTATCTGGCAAAAATAGCCAGTCAAGAAAATAAATTTTGTAGATGAAGAGAATAAGGGAGAGAAGAAGGAATTCAAAATTCGTGTGAATTTGTGAAATCCAGAGCACCAAATACTGAACTTCTACTATGTATTTATAGGGAGCTAGTGAAATTGAGTGGGGAGAAAAACATGGGAGTGGAGAAAATAGTGGAGGACTGGATCTAGTCAATAGTGACCAATTATTTTCTTAATTAATTAATATTATTATTAATTAATTTTCCACCGAATTATATTAATTAATTAATAATAATTAAATTCCAATATTTCAATTCCCTCCAATGTGGGACTAAATGAATCTTTTCAAATTCACTTTCCAATTCCCATTAATATAATTCCAACATTCCCCCACTTGAATTTAAAAGAGATTTTAGAAGTACGTCAGACGTTTCTAAGATTGTGCATAAGCAAAGGTGTCTACGACTTGAACCTTAGCGTAACGAGTAGGATTCTGATTCAACAAGAGTGACACTATTGTCTTGAACTCTATCTCGGACATCAGACCCGCACACAACCTTTCCGTAAGGTGTATTCTTGTAGCCTGTGCTTTAGTGGCCCTGCACGTGTATCCCAGTTTAGTGAATGCTCTAGGAATTCTGCCTCGAAATTCCATAGGAACCGGCCTCAGTTCCACAGTCACATAGGTGAATCTATCAAGGGTACTCTTGTAGCCTAGGTACTCCCTCATACAGAGTATAGATCTCATTAAGAGTTTCTATTATCTCATCCTCTCATTACTTCAGGATTCATGCTTTACTTGCATGATCATTTTCATATTACTCACAACTTGTTATTACCCATTGAACCTAAGTCTTGGGATCTCCGGTCATTTAGGTCGGGTTACCATCATGAGTAACTAATTGCTTTATAGGCTCTAGTCCCATCTTTTTGGATGTATTATGGACTTTCTCTCTAGCTAATCCTTTCGTCAAAGGATCTGCTAAGTTTTCATCAGTGCGTACATGATCCACTCTCACAACTCCTTTAGATATACAATCTCTAACAGTGCTATGTTTTCTTCTAATTTGACATCTTTTACCATTATAATAACGGTTCTCAACTTTTGCAATAGCCGCGGTACTATCGCAGTGGATCAACACAGCTGGTATAGGTTTTTCCCATAAAGGAATCTCAGCTAGCAAGCATCTTAACCAACTTGCTTCTTCACTAGTTGTAGCTAAGGCTATCATCTCAGACTCCATTGTGGATTGTTCCAGAATGGTCTGTTTCTTTGATTTCCAAGATACAGCTCCTCCGGCTATACTAAATATATAACCACTAGTAGCTTTGGAATCATCCGATAAGGTGTTCCAATCTACATCACTATACCCTTCTAGTACAGCAGGAAATTTCTGATAGTGTAGGCCGAGGTCCATTGTCCTTTTAAGGTACCTCATTACTCGCTCAATAGCTTACCAATGTTTGTTACTCGGCCTACTTGTAAATCTGCACAACAATCCTACGACATATGCAATGTCGGGTCTAGTACAATCAGTGGCATACCTAAGACTGCCAATGATGCTCGCATATTCTGCTTGTTTGACACTTTCTCCAGTGTTCTTAAACAGTTTCACACTTGGATCATACGGAGTGCATGCAGGTTTACAATCAAAGTATTTATATTTCTTTAAGATCTTCTCCACATAGTGAGATTGATCCAAAGAAATTCCTTGTTCGGATCTCGTGATCTTGATTGCTTCTCCGAGGTCTTTCATATCAAAGTTGTTGCATAACAATGATTTCATATCATTAATGGCCTGAATGTTTGATCCAAATATAAGTAGATCGTCTACATATAGACATATGATAGTACAAATGCGATTCTCAGATTTGTAATAAACGCACTTGTCACTTTCATTCACTTTGTACCCATTAATTACCATTAAGTTATCAAACTTTTCATGCCATTGTTTAGGGGCTTGTTTTAGTCCATACAGAGACTTATCTAACTTACAGACCTTGCTTTCTTGTCCTTGGATCACAAACCCTTCTGGTTGTTCCATATAGATTTCTTCTTCTAAGTCACCGTTTAAAAAAGCTGTTTTAACATCCATTTGGTGTACTATTAAGTTATAAATTGTTGCTACTGAAATGAGTACCCTAATGGATGTAATTCTAGTGACCGGAGAAAAGGTGTCGAAGAAATCTATATTTTCTCTTTGTCTAAAACCCTTGGCTACAAGGCGAGCCTTGTATTTCTCAATCGTTCCATCAGGTTTTAGTTTCTTTTTTAAAACCCATTTACAACCAATTGGTTTGCAACCCGGGGGTAATTCTACTAAGTGCCAGGTCTTGTTAGATTCTAGAGAATCTATCTCATCATTAATGGCTTCTTGCCATAAGTCTGCATCCATAGATGACAGTGCTTCTTGAAGATTTATTGGATCTTCTTCTACATTATAGGCTGCATAATCGGGCCCATAGTCTTTAGCAACTCTTGCTATTTTACTTCTTCGAAGTTCTGTTCTACATTGTCGCTGCTTTTAGTGCTTTTCATCACAGGAATGTGACTCGATTGTGTGCCCCCACTATTTCTCGATTTGAAAGGAAATTTGTCTTCATAGAATTCAACATCGTTTGATTCTATGATTACTCTGGCATTTAGGTCATAAAACCTGTATGCCTTACTGTTTGCTGCATACCCAATGAATACGCATGCATAGGCTCTACTAGCGAGTTTAACTCGTTTCGGATCCGGAATTCTGACATAAGCCAGACAGCCCCAAGTTCTCAAATAAGACAAATTTGGTTGTCTTTTCTTTAATATCTCATAAGGTGAGATCTTACTTTTTGACTTGGGAACTTTATTCAAGACATAGCAGACAGTGAATAAAATTTCCCCCCACCAGTGAGGTGCAACACCAGAATTTAACATGATTGCAACTACAAGTTCAGTAAGAGTCCTATTCTTTATTTCTGCTTTACCATTCATTTCAGGAGAGTACGGAGCATTCGTTTCATGTATAATACCATGTTCAACAAAAAAATCATTAAACAAGCCATAGTCATATTCGGTTCCCCTATCACTGCGAAGTCTCTTAATCTTCTTGTTAAATTGATTCTCTATTTCAGCTACATACACCTTAAACATGTCAAGCGCTTCACTTTTATTCTTCATTAGATATACATAAGTATAATCAGAGTAATCATCAATAAAAGTGATAAAATAACGTTTATTATTTCTAGTTAAACTTCCATCTAATTCACATATATCAGAGTGTATAAGATCTAAGGGATCGGATTCTTTTATAATTGATTTATGTGAAGTCTTTGTTATTTTAGCTTGACTGCAAGATTCACATTTATTGGAATCATTAACGTTTAGTTTAGGGATTAGGCCTATGTTGCTTGCATTAGAAATGATTCGTTTATTAACGTGACAAAGTCTACCATGCCAAATATTAAAGTCACACAAAGAGTAAACAGAAGGGGAAATTTTATTCAAATCAACATTCAACTTAAACATGCCATCAGTGGTGTACCCTTTTCCAAAAAAAATACCATTCTTAGTGATGGTGTACAAATCTGCCCCTAAAGTTTGACTAAACCCAGCCTTATTCAAAAGAAAACCAGAAACAAGATTCTTCCTAATTTCAGGAACATGCATGACGTCCTTCAAGATCAAAGTCTTTCCTGAAGTGAACTTCAGCTCAACATCTCCAATTCCAGCAACATTAGTGGTGTGAGCGTCTCCCAACAACACTTTCTTATCTTCAGCATTCATGTATGTCTTGAACATAGCACGATCATAGCAGACATGACGAGTGGTGCCAGTGTCTATCCACCAGCCATCACTTCCACCAACCATGTTGATTTCAGTGATCATGGCAATGAGTTGCTCATCAGTCAGGTTAACCTGAGCATTTGAGCCAGCTGCAGGTTTAAGCCTGCTCCTACATTTCTTTGCCATATGGCCCGGTTTTCCACAATTGTAGCAAGAGAAAACCGGAGCATCATTTCTTTGAGGTGGTGGTTGTTGCCTAGCAAATGGAGCCGATGGGGCCCTAGAGGGATTCCCATTCTTAGTTCGGTTCATAGCATTGTGGTTCTGATTCTTTAAAGGTTTGCCCGTAGGCTTCAGAACCGCACCGAATTTCTTTTTGTTGTTAGACACAACTAAGACTTCTTCTTTCTGATCTTGTTTCCGAGCCTCTTCTTCAATTCGGAGGCGAGTAACCAAAATCTCTATTGATAATTCTGTTGTTTTGTGACGAAGCACATTTTGGAAATCTTTCCAACCAGGGGGCAGTTTGTCAATAATTACAGCAATTTGAAATTGTTCATTGAGGGGCATACCTTCTGTAATAATCTCATGAGCAATCTTCTGAATTTCGTGGCTTTGAACTTCCACCGATTTCTCATCCACCATCTTGTAGTTCAAGTAGCGGATGACAACATATTTCTTCGCACCTGCTTCTTCAGTATCATATTTTCTTTGTAGAGCCTCCCATACCTGTTTAGCAGTCCTGTAGCTACTGTAGTAGTCGTACAGATCATCAGCAAGGCTGTTCAGAATGTGATTTTTGCACAGATAATCATTCTCGTGCCATAAGGAGATTTCTTTTCGGAGTTGTAGATCATCTGCTACAGCCTTAGCTTTTGCAGCATCTGAGTCAGACGTTTTGGAAGTCCCGTCTAAATCTGCAATCGATTTACCATTAGGTAGTTCAGATGATGCAGAAGGGACAACCGGGATATCCTCAGTCAGAACGTGGGCAATCTTTTTCAGAGTTAAGAAAAACTTCATCTTAGCTTGCCAACGTTTGAAATTGGAACCCTCAAACCTGAAAGGTTTGTCAGAGACCGAAGCGGCCGCAGTAGTACCGTTAATTTCCTCAGTTGTCATGGCAGTTATTAAAGCGTCTTAAAATTGTTGGTTTCGGATTTGAAAAATTTAGTTTGGCACAAGGAAATTATAGGGACGAGTCGCGTACTAGGTCGCTTTCTTTAAGACGTTTCGCCATACTGCCAAAATATGCAAAGCAGTCGATTTACGACGACGACTCCAGGATAAAACAGCCCGTTCAAAATGTTACGATTATCAGTTGCACACTGATAAATCGCTCTTAGAAATACACCTTTCTCAGTGACAGTATCTGGCGAAAATAGCCAGTCAAGAAAAGAAATTTTGTAGATGAAGAGAATAAGGGAGAGAAGAAGAAATTCAAAATTCGTGTGAATTTGTGAAATCCGGAGCGCCAAATACTGAACTTCTACTATGTATTTATAGGCAGCTAGTAAAATTGAGTGGGGAGAAAAACGTGGGAGTGGAGAAAATAGTGGAGGACTGGATCTAGTCAATAGTGACCAATTATTTTCTTAATTAATTAATATTATTATTAATTAATTTTCCACCGAATTATATTAATTAATTAATAATAATTAAATTCCAATATTTCAATTCCCTCCAATGTGGGACTAAATGAATCTTTTCAAATTCACTTTCTAATTCCCATTAATATAATTCCAACAGTAAAAATAAACTTGGTAGAAATATATGATTTAACTTTGTCAAAATGGAACATGCATAACCAATATAATCAAACATTAACTTATCTTCTTCATGCACATCACTGTGTGTTAGATTCACAACTGTAACTCCAAACAGAGTTTTAAAGGAAATAGCAGTATATTCTTACAAAGTTCCTATAAAGACAACTTGTAAGAATTAGCAGTATAGTTTTACAAAGTTCCTATAAAGACAACTTGTAAGAATTAGCAGTATATTTTTCCAAAGTTCCTATAAAAACAAATATAAATACATGGATGAGTGACCCTAACAAAATGAAAGCCTTAAAAATCCAGAATACTTACTTGAGAAATCCTTGAACAATTACAAAAGCCTGAAAAAATAAATTAAATCCAAAATATTAGCATACAATTACATTATAAAGAAATTACAAATAATATTATCAGTTCAATCAAAGAAATTATCAAAACTCAAATGATAAAAAAAATTTAAGTTATCAGGTCGCTCAGTGATAAATTTTTTTTTACCAAATTAAATTATCAGATCGTTCAGTGATAATTTTTTTTTATACCAAAACTTATAATACTGCTTTACAATTACTCCTTAATAGTGAGTCTGTGGTGAATGTCATAGTGGATGTCATAACCTTGACAGTAACATCCATCGTGTGGTAAGCCAGAATTTCACCAGGGAACAATTTTAATCGAGAATTGAAATGTAAGACCAGCTGCCATACTTCAAATTGCTTGGTTACTATTTTTCGGTCATGGTAAGTTTTAACTAGATCTTTGTACATCCTGTTGGAGTCATACGCTTGGAGGCACATTTCCTCCATTTCGTGCAATTGAACCTTTCATTTTTCTCCGCTTAGACTTGGCTCAAAATTTAGAAGTTTTAAGGCCCAAAATGCCTTATGTTCCAATTCTACCGGCAAATGGAAATTCTTACCATAGACCACTTAAAAAGGTGTGAGACCAATCAGGGCCTTAAAGGTTGTCCGATAAGCCCACAAAGCATCATCAAGCTTGTTTTCCCAATCTTTTCTAGAGCTCGACACCGTTTTCTCCAGAATCTTTTTAATTTCTCGATTCGACACCTCCGCTTACCTATTAGCTTGTGGATGGTATGGTGTCGCAACTTTGTGTTTTACACAGTACTGCTCCAAGGATTTTTCTAGCTGAGTGTTGCAAAAGTGGGATGCTCTGTCACTTATCAACACTCTCGGAGTACCGAATCGAGTAAAAATGTTTTTCTTTAAAAAATTTATCACAGCTTTTCCATCTATTTTAGCACATGCTATTGCTTCAACCCATTTGGATACATAGTCAACCGCGACCAAAATGTACTCATTGGAAAAAGACGATGGAAATGGGCCAACAAAGTCTATGCCCCAACAATCAAACACTTCAACTTCCGACATGCTTTGTAACAGGATTTCATTATGTTTTGAAATTTCGCCACTCCTTTGGCATTTGTCATAATGTTTTGTATGCACATGCACATATTTGAACAAAGAAGGCCAATAAAAGCCCGATTTGAGGACTTTCGTTGCCATTCTCGTATCATTGAAATGCCCTCCATACAGAGAGTTGTGATAATGCCAAATTATATGATTAGCCTTTTCTTTTGACGTAGACCTTCTCAAAATGTTATCGACACTAAGTTTAAACAAATGTGGCTCATCCCATACAAAATATTTGGCATCAGACAAAAATTTATTTTTTTGGTTACTCGTTAGACCTTCTAGTATCAATCCGATGACTTTGTGGTTTGTCATGTCGGCGAACCAAGGTCTAACTTGTATCATATACAACTTTTCATCTGGAAATTTTTCCTTGACTTCAATTTCATGTTTTGTCACCTCAATATTAACAAGGCGAGATAAGTGATCCGCCACCAAATTCTCGAATCCCTTTTTGTCACGAATTTCCAAATCAAATTCTTGTAACAAAAGGACCTAACAAATTAGCCTTTGCTTTTAGTCCGGCTTGGTGAGCAAATATTTAATCGCCACATGATCCGTGTAGACCACACCTTTAGACCCGATCAAATATAACTGAAAATTCTACAATGCATACATTATCGCAAGCAACTCTTTTTCAGTTGTTGCATAGTTTACCTGAGCTTCATTCAAAACTTTGCTTGCGAAGTGTATGGCATGGAAAATTTTCATTCTACGTTGACCCAATGCCACACCTATCGCATAATCACTCGCGCCACACATGAGTTCAAAATCCACTTTCTAATTGGGAGCAATGACTATGGGTGCGGTAGTCAAACTTTGTTTTAAAGAATTAAAAGTTATCATGCAAGATTCATTAAATTCAAAGGACTTATCTTTGTTGAGCAAATTGCTCAAAGACTTTGTGATTTTTGTAAAGTCCTTGATAAATCTCCGATAGAACCCCGCATGAATAAGGAAGCTCCTTATACCTTTTACATTCAATGGAGGCGAAATTTTTTCAATAACGTCCACTTTGGCTTGATCCACTTCAAGGCCCTTTGAAGAAACTTTGTGACCGCGCACAATTCCTTCGGTTACCATGAAATTGCATTTTTCCCAATTAAGCACCAAATTGGTTTCCACACACCATAAAAACATAATAGACTATAGTAGATGTAAAATTAATTATATTTAATTTTTCTACTCCATCAGAAAATTTTAGGTTTTTCCCCGATAAAAAACAAAGTTAGGAGACTATAATCCATGAGATATATTTTATATAAAATAGGTAATAATTAAAATAACTTACAAAGCTAGAACTTATTTATATTTACCATTTTCATATTGAATAATGGTAAATTAGATGTAAATATATTCAATATGTTTCTTCTCCATCACCAAATTTCATGTTTCTTCGTCACTTAGCCACAGAGTTAAAAGACTATAAATAAATGACAAATAAATTACAACTACATGGGTAATCACTAAAATGAAATATTTAAGCTCAATGTTATTTGTATTCAATATAATCACATTGTATTATGGTATAATAGATGTAAACAATTTCTATATTTTTCTTCTTCTCCATCACCAAAATTTTGGTTTCATCACCTCTAAGAAACTAAGTTAAGAGAGTACAAATGAATGACCCATAATTTATGCATATTATATTGTTCTCAAATATGGTTAACAGGTCACTAAAACAAATTACTAAAACTTCTACTGATAAAAAAAATTAGGTTAACATGTTACCCAATGATAGATCCAAAATCATAATCAAAATCTATGGCTCTTAAATGAGGTTAAGATGATGCTCTCAATAATGTTTTGTTACTTCAAGAATAAAGAGAAGAAGAAGACGAAGAACAAAAAGAGAGAAAGAGAGAGAACACTTATAGAGAGTGAGAGATAACACTTAAAAACAATGACAGCGGCGAACAAATATGGCGATGGAGGCAAGGCAGTGGAGGCAACAAAGAGAGAGGGTAGCGGATCTATGAGAAATTAAACGCGTGAGGGAAAGGTGAGAGGTCGCGGGCTGAAAAATTGGAAACGATGAAAAACGAGATTGAGAGAAAAGAGACAGACATATCATATAAACTCCATATGCTTATTCTTCTTGGAAGGCACCACTTTCTTCATCAACTCAGGGGGAACTTCCCTCCAGCGTGGTTCATTTAAATCACCGTCCTTCGACCTTCCACTATCCCCATTTTCTTCAACAATCCATTAACCGTAAACCGCCCTCTTTCACTTCTGGCCATGATACAAATCCTCCATTCATCTCCTTCACTTCTCATTCCATAACCCTTTTGACATAGTAAAGAAGAGGAAACTCGTTAGAAACCAAACCGTTCATCCACTCAGAATCTCAAAAAGGAAGAAGAGAAACAACATAAAGGTGACAAAGCGAATACCTGCAGATTACCATCGCCGAGCCACCACGTGTGATTTCGGTATGTTTCCTATAAGTCTTCATTCTATTTGTTAACTTTTATTTGAGAGTATCTACGAATCCACAATTTGACACCAGATGAAAACCTCTCTTAAAGATCGACGCAATAAACTCACAAGCAGAAACATAGAAATGGGGCAGATCGAGAGAGAGTTCGAGCGAGGGTAGCGGATCTGTGAGAAATTAAACGTGTGAGGGAAAGGTGAGAGGCCGTGAGCTAAAAAATTGGAAACAACGAAAACGAGCATTTAAATGCATGCGTCAACCGCTTCTCTGCATGCGTCGATGCATACTGTTTGAATTTTCAGAAATGCAAAAAATTTAAATGTGTGCGTCGACCATTGCCCTGTGGCGGTCGACTCATGCAAGCAAAATTTGCATATTTTCATTTTTATGCACATATGAGCAACAATTGATGCATAAATACAATGCCACACTACTTATCAAGCAATCAAACAGACATGATACATATAATAAGTCATATTGACAATATTTATCATGTGATACAAATTTTAAACATGAGAAATTAGAGAGAGAGAGAGAGAGAGAGAGAGAGAGAGAGAGAGAGAGAGAGAAAGAAAGAAAGGAACAACATCACCTTTATGCCAAAGGTAGCTTGATGAACTATACAAATGTACTTATAATAACCTTGATGTGTTAGATGTACTATAATATAATCATAATTGAATAAAAGATGTGCAAACAATATCAGGACACAACGATCAGAAATATCGAGAATGCAAAGTTCTCATCGGATGTGGAAGAAATGTTCAGTGGCTAGCGGTTTTGTAAAGATGTCAGCCAGCTGATTTGTAGTGTCAACATGTTCGAACACAACATCACCTTTCTCCACATGATCCCTGAGAAAATGGTGTCGAATTTCGATTTGTTTGGTGCGTGAATGCAACACAAGATTTTTGGTAAGATTAATAGCACTTGTGTTGTCACAAAAGATAGGAACACGTTCAAGTTTGAGATTAAAATCCAACAATTGTTGCTTAAGCCATAAGACTTGAGCGCAACAACTGCCGGCAGCAACGTATTCTGCTTCGATGGTTGACAAAGCAACAGAAACTTGCTTCTTACTATGGCAACTAACCAAAGAATTTGAAAATAGGTCACAAGTGCCACTAGTGCTTTTCCTATCCGATTTGCACATGGCAAAATCGGAATCGGAGAAACCTACCAACGAGTAATCATTTCCTTTGGAATACCATAGCCTATACTTCGGAGTACCTGATAGGTATCGAAGAATGCGCTTAACAACTTTTAAATGGGATTCCTTGGGACATGATTGATATCGTGCACACATGTAAACACTAAACATAATATCGGGTCTAGAGGCGGTAAGATAAAGAAGTGAGCCAATCATACCTCGATATCTTTTTACCTCTACGTCCTTACCACTTTCATCTTTATTCAATTTTGCGCATGTAGGCATAGGTGTATCTATGGCTTTTGAATTTTCCATGTCAAATCTCTTGAGAAGTTCCAAATAATACTTCGTTTGGCTCACGAATGTTCCTTCTTCTAGCTGTTTCATTTGCAATCCGAGAAAGTATGTGAGCTCCCCCATCATACTCATCTCGAACTCACCCTGCATAAGGTTAGAAAACTCTCTCACGAGATTCATGTTATTTGACCCAAATATAATATCATCAACATAAATTTGTACCAATATCAAGTGTTTTACTTGACGCTTAATGAAGAGGGTTGTGTCCACTTTGCCTCTCGAATACCCTTTATCAAGTAAGAACTTGCTTAGGCGCTCATACCAAGCTCTAGGAGCTTGCTTGAGTCCATACAAGGCTCTTTTTAGTTTGTAAACATGATCGGGATATTCGTGAGACTCAAAACCCGGAGGTTGTGCAACATAAACTTCTTCATTAATGTATCTGTTAAGGAATGCACTCTTAACATCCATTTGAAATAACTTAAAGTTTTTTGCACATGCGAAGGAAATTAAAAGGCGTATAGCCTCGAGTCGGGAAACCGGCGCATAAGTTTCCTCATGGTTGATGCCTTCCTCTTGGTTATACCCTTGTGCGACTAAACGCGCCTTGTTTCGAGTTATTACCCTGTTTTCGTCCAACTTGTTCCTAAACACCCATCAGGTGCCGATTACTCGATGTCCTCGCGGAGGAGGGACAAGGTCCCAAACCTCATTTCTAGTGAACTAATTAAGTTCCTCTTGCATTGACAAAAACCAATGTTCATCGAGTAAGGCGTCTTTAGGGTTTTTAGGTTCCATTTGTGAAACAAAAGCGAAGTGATAACATAAACTACTTATCTTAGAACGGGTTGTAACACCCTTTGATATATCTTCAAGAATTTCGTCAATTGGATGGTCTTTGGAAGACTTCCAAGCTGGAGGGAGATCATAGTTTGTTGATGGATGAACTTCCTCGGTTTCCTCATGGCGGACATCTTTCTCCTCGTCAACTTTTCCTTGATCGGGTTGATCAGTTCCCGGCTCGGCACGTTTGAATATGTCTTCAGTAGATGTACTTGCACCATGAACAACACTACCTTTTCCGACATTTCTCGGATAAGATTCATCAAATGTTACATGCATTAATTCTTCAACAGTAAGTAATCTCTTATTATAGATTATATAAGCTTTACTTGACCGAGAGTATCCGAGGAAGATACCTTCGTCAGCCTTGGAATCAAATTTGCCCAAGTTTTCCTTTCCATTATTCAGCATAAAACATTTACAACCAAAAACATGCAAGTGAGATACATTTGACTTACGCCCTTTTAAAAGCTCATACGGTGTTTTGTTTAGAATGGGGCGGATGAGCACCCTATTCAAAACATAACATGCTGTACTAATGGCGTCGGCCCAAAAATATTTTGGTAAGCCACTTTCATTGATCATTGTTCTTCCCAATTCTTCTAAAATACGATTTTTGCGCTCCATAACCCCATTTTGTTGAGGAGTACATGGAGCGGAGAAGTTGTGATCAATTCCATGATTACCGCAATATTCTTCAAATAAATGGTTTTCAAACTCACCTCTATGGTCACTTCTAATTGAGACAATGTTTGTGCTTAATTTATTTTGGGAAAGCTTAGCAAATCTCTAAAAGGCGGCGAACATATCGCTCTTGCTAGCTAAAAATATAGTCCAAGAAAATCTAGAGAAGTCATCCACTATTACAAAACCGTAATAGTTTCCACTTAGGCTTTTAATTCTAGATGGCCCAAATAAGTTCATATGGAGAAGCTCGAGAGGTCTCTTAGTTGAAACAATATTTTTGGATTTAAAAGAGATCCTCGTTTGCTTTCTCATTTGGCAAGCATCACAAAGGTGATCCTTGTCGCTACTGTGAAAAACGAGGCCGACAATGACAGAAGAGTCGCCACCGTACGTTATTTATCCCAAGAGAGGGAAAGGAAACGCTCAAAGAAAACTAACGAAAAGAGGGATAAGATTGGTCATCGCAACCAAATCTCGGGTTCGGGAGTCGGTTACGCAAGGGGAAGGTATTAGCACCCCTCACGTTCGTCGTACTCGACAGGATCCACGCTTGTTGTCTATCTAAAAAAGGTTGATTGAAACTATCTAGCTAAAGGCTTAGGGGCAAAAGAAAAGAAAAGAGACTCGGCAAAACAACGACATTTTGTGCCTACGTATCTCATCTGGAATGAGAAGTTAGAGTTAATGTAGTTCGGCTAACTACCGGTGAAAGTGGGGAAGGTTGCTCGCCAAGACATCGCATCTTGTGCCTACGTATCCTCGTCTAGTACGAGAAATCAAAGAAAATGTACTTCGGGCTAACAAGAACCCGGTTGACTCAAAAGGTTTTACTCGAGTAGGGTTAAAAAAAACTGTCTGAACAACCCGTGTTCCATTTTATCCCGAACTATGTTAGCTCTGATTTTCTCTGATGGGAAATACGTAGGCATAGGATGCGACGTCCTAGCGAGCCACCTTCCACCCTTTCACCCGTAGTTAGTCGAACTACGTCGACTCTGATTTTCTCTAATGAGAATACGTAGGCCCAAAGCGCGACGCTTTGTCGAGTCCTTTTCCTTTCTTTTTAGTTTAGTTTAGTTTTAAACCGGCCTTGATAGGTAGATTAGATTAACAATCCATCCAGACAACTAACAAGCGTGGATCCCATCGAGTACGATGGACGTGAGGGGTGCTAATACCTTCCCCTTGCGTAACCGACTCCCGAACCCTAAGATTTGGTTGCGATGACCGGTCTTGTCCCGTTTTCGCGAGGTTTTTCCTATTCGTTTCCTTTCCCGTTCGAGGGATAAATAACGAAAGGTGGCGACTCTTGTTGTGCCGGCACCCGATTTTCGCAGTAGCGACACTAATAAAAACTTTTTAAATAATTGCACCAAGTTATCAATTTATTTAATCAATAATAAAATAATTTAGTATTTAATTAACTTCTGGAAATAAATAATAAAAATACTTTACTATTCCATAACCAATATTAATTTGAATTCAACTTTTAATAATATCCATAATAAAATAATCTCTTCACTTAGTTTTTTATAATAAATTAAGATCATCATAGCATTTTATTTAAAACTTAGAATTTAATTCCTATTTAATCCCATCTAAAATCAACATTTTCTTATAATTTTCCTAAAAATCAATATCAACTAAAATCAATCCAGTTAAAATCAATCTCTCGCTTAAAATCGACCAATTAAAATCAACTCACAGTGTAAAACATAACCCAATCGTGCACGCTTACACTTTGTTTCACAATTCACTCTCACACACTTTAGCGCTTTCATGCGTATGTGTATGCTTTACTTATTTGCTCCTTTATTATTTCCGCAATTTACTTTACATCAACTTACATTTCGGCATTTACATTATCACATTGCATTCCGTCCAAAGGAAGAACCTACACATGACTTAATACTTGTGTGTATTGCATCTACATATGCATCATTTTCCCCATGATCCTTGATCCCATTCAAGTTGATCTCTATGATAGATCCTACCCCATAAGGAGGACCTTTGGCTTATCTTTACAACATAGAAACAAACACATTCAAAAACAATTATTCAAACACAATAGAGAAATAGATGTTAGTCATCTTAAGCGAGATAGAATCTCCACCCCACAACAATATAATCTCTTACACTTGTGGCGGTTAAATCTCTCTTAAAATGACAATTCATCTCTTCTCCTAAACCCAATCAATCAACTACCCTAAACCCGTAGGAACTTTGACCACAATCAAAGAACTCCTCAAACCCTTTAAAGAGAACTACAAAATACTCTGATTACATTCCCGTCAGGATATGTAGGCATAAGATGCGATATCTTATTGAGTATACTTAGATATAAAACACTAGGTCTTTTAACCTTAAGCAGATAAACCCTAGCAATAAACAAATATTAAAATAAGAGGTTCCTGTAGAGTACTACAGAAACTTAGGATGCTAGTACCTTCCCTAAGTTTAACCAACCCCCGAACCTAAAACTCTTTAACCTTGCATGTGCATTGCATTGTGGGAATTTCGATCTTTATCCCTTCCTTTGGACAAATCAAAGACCGGTTGCAAATTGAATTAAAGATTCAAACTAATTCATAGTTTGATATCCAGATTTCACCGCGACAGCTGTCTAAACTTATTTTGCATAGTCGAATTGGGAAGTGGGCACTAGCACTGACTGGATTTGCCTTGACATACTTCCCGCTGAGGGCAATGAAGGGACAAATAGTGGCAGACTTCATCTTCGACCACGCGATGGTCGAATCACCGCTTTTGATGGTCGTCGCGGATCCTTGGAAACTATATTTCGATGGATCAAGTCACAAGAATAGAACGGGCATTTGGATCCTAATAACATTCCCACACGGCTATCCTACTAGATTTAAGTGTAGAGTCGACAAAAAATGTTCTAATAATGAGGCAGAGTATGAAACCTTAACCACTGGCCTTAAGATCCTCAAGGATCTAGGTGCTAAATGGATCAAAGTGAAAGGTAACTCTGAACTGGTGATTAAACAGATCACGCGAGAGTATAAGTGTGTCAAAGAATACCTCGTTGTGTACTCTGCGATGGCGAAACGACTTTTGGATTGCTTTGAGGTTGTTAGTGTTACGCATGTACCCAAGATAGAAAATTAAGAGGTTACAATTTAGCACAAATTGCCTTTGGGTACAAAGTGTCGGCAGAAAACCTGAGAGACTTCATTAAAGTTAAGGAAAAGGTGGTGGCTAAGTTACTACCCATTAGCATCTGACTTGTCAGAGGCCGACGAAATAGACAGCCCAAAGGGGAAAGTAATCGCCAGTTTAGGAAGCTGTAAGGTTTTCGCTATCAGCTATCTGTCGCCATCAGACTAAAGGAAATCAATCGTCGAGTATTTAGAGAGTCCAGTAGGGACGGTTGATTGAAAGACTAAGTATCGAGCCTTAAGTTACATCTTAATAGGGAATGGGTTGTGTGTAAAGACGCCAGAGGGGGTGCTTCTCAGATGCTTAGGGAACACAGACACATATTTAGCAATTTCAGAAGTTCATAGTGGGACATGTGGAGCTCACCAAGCTGGCCATATTATGCTCAGGAAAACAGTCAAATCGAAGTGGCCAACAAGGTGTTAATTGGGCTCATTAAGAAACATGTTTCTAAAAAGCCCAAGAACTGGTATAGGATGTTAGATCATATTATGTGGGCTTGTCGAACGTCTCCTAAGGGGTCGACCAGTTCGACTCTGTTTCATTTGACTTTCGGTCATGATGTTGTTTTGCTAGCAGAAATTTCTCTACAATCAATTAGAATACAACGTCAGCATGAGATCCCCTCGGATCAATATTTGAGCATGACGCAAGACGAAAATGTAGAAATAGACGAATAAAGGATGGTGGCATTAGACAGGTTATTACACCAAAAGAAATGCGTGGCCAGAGCGTACAATAAGAAGGTCAAGGAAAGTACCTTTGCAGTTAATAACTATGTATGGAAAACAATTTTTCCAATAGATCGAAGGTTAGGGAAATGGTTACCAAATTGGGAGGCACCGTTCTAGATAACCCAAACATTCAGCAACAATGATATGAGATTCGAGAGATTGGTGAAGATCAACGAGTCATAAGGCTAAATGGGAAAATATTTGAAAAAATATAGACCTGTGTTACAAGAATTCGAATCTAAAATAATGTTCATTGATAATTGGCCTATGGTGGTGGAAGGCCAACACAGTTATAAAATGTCCCCATAATGGAGTTACAACCAGAATATCGATGAAATTTAAAATAATACAGATTATGCAGGGAACTTGGCCTTGAAGCCTTCAAAAAGGTTCCTCTCATGATCCACCCTGTTTTCCAAAAGAAACTTCCTCTGCCGCATTTGATCAATGGTCTTTTTGAGTGCAAGGGCGGTTTCTACATGAGTTATCCCTTGGGATACTTCCTAGTCGATTACCTTATGAGCTGGAAGAGATTCATCGGAATCCAAAGAAGCCTTCTGCTTCTCAACCTCAATAATTTTCCTCTCCAGTTCTGCCAATTGGGCTCTATAGTCAGATATTTGTTGGTCGAGGGCTTGATGTTTGTCAGAACGTTCCTTTTTCGTGGCTTTAAAATTTTCGAGTTTTTTTCTCACAAACAGAACTGAGATACCATGTAACACCCCCTTCTATACCCCAAATAAAACATTTAAGCACATATGCAATTTTCATCAGAGTATGATTTAAAAATACGGTACAGAAGAAGAATGCCACATTTTCACCAACAAAATACTCAAACATCTGCTCTATAAAAATATGCAACAGGAAGTAGTTTTTAAAGATAAGGACTTAATCTTTAAAATCCACCACTCAACTTTTAATTTAAACCGGAAGGAAAAACCATTGAATCATTTCAAAATATTAATTCACATAAACATAAGTCATTCAGTTTAATTCATCATATCAGTTAAGTTACAAAACCACATCAGCTGATACATCACAATGTATCACAAAAGAATTACTATACAAGCCTAACTACCCAGTGTTACATATCAGAGCAGTCTGACTCAAAAGAATGAAGATAACTTCACAAAAGAACTCCAGCAACCTAATATGCAATGCCTCACAGAGCATTATAAAACACCTGGTGCATTAGTCACACCAAATGGCATCACAGAATACTCATAGTGTCCATACCTCGTCCTAAAAGCAGTCTTCTGAATATCCTCAGCCTTCACGCGAATCTGATGATACCCAGATCTCAGATCTATCATGCTGAACACACTTGCACCTACCAATTGATCCATCAAATCATCAATCCTCGGAAGTGGATACTTATTCTTAATAGTCACTTTGTTCAACTGTCTGTAATCCACACAGAGCCTCATGGAACCTTCCTTCTTCTTAACCAACAACACAGGTGCACCCCACGGTGACACGCTCTGGCGAATAAACCTCTTCTCAAGAAAATCTTCAATTTGGCTCTTCAACTCTTTCAATTCCGATGCCGACATACGATACGGAGCCATCGATATCGGACTAGTTCCAGGAATCAAATCTATCGAAAACCTCACTTCTCGCTCCGGCGGCAAATCCTTTATCTCATCAGGAAAAAATTCCAGAAAATCTCTAACAATTGGTAAAGCATCAATCCCCTCACTTTCACCAATTCTCAAAGTTGCCATCAGCATAAACATCTTTGCACCATCTAACACTGATTCCTCCACCTGCTTTGCCGTCATAAACAAATCTCTTCCCTCATCCGGTTCGGGAAAAATAACCGTTTTGTCAAAACAGTTAATATACACCCGGTTGAATTCCAACCAATTCATCCCAAGGATGACGTCAAGTTGGTCTAGGTGAAGACACACTAAATCAACTCCAAAATCTTTAACAAAAATGCTCAACAGAGAATTCAAACACACGTACGGTGTAGTTACCGAACCCATAGCAGGAGTATCAATAACCATACCACCACCAATAACAAACATCTCAAGATTCAACCTTCTAACACAATCCAAAGAAATAAAAGAATGCGTAGCTCCGATATCAATTATAGCGATCAAAGGTGTACCATTAATGAAGCATATACCTCGGATCAATCGATCGTCGCTAGCAGTCTCTGACCCTGATAAAGCAAACACTTTTCCGCTCCCTTGATTCTTCTTCGGCTTATCACACTTGGTACTAATGTGTCCTTGCTCACCACAGTTGTAGCAAGTCACACCCGCACCGCTTCTAGACTCAAGAGCTTTGTGGCCTGGCTTGCCACACTTGAAACACTTTTGTTCAACACTTTTGCATTCGGGAGCACGATGTCCCACTTCACCACAGTTATAACATCTCACTGGAGTAGAAACTCCCCCACTTGGCCTCTTGCCGTAACCAGCTCTTTGTTTTCCTTTGTCCGCATGAGTCACATAAGGTTTCCCTCGGAATTGACCTTTTCTCTTCTTATCATTTAAACTTTTATAGTGGCTAGACCGAGCCCTACTGTCTTCGTCATAAATCCTACTCTTGTTCACCAATTCAGAAAACCACCTGATTTCCTGATATCCAATAGCTTGCTTGATCTCTGGCCTCAAACCGTTCACAAACTTGAGATACTTAGATCTCTTAGCATTAGCAGTATTGTAGTGAGGACAAAATTTGATCAACTCTTCAAATCTTGCCGCATACTCAGCCACTGTTGAATTGCCTTGCTTCAACTCAAGAAATTCAATCTCTTTCTTGCCCCGCACATCCTTTGGAAAATATTTCTCCAGAAATGTCTCTCTGAAAAGATCCCAAGTGATCACAATTTCATCTTCCTCAAATCTTTGGCGAGTATTACCCCACCAGTCCTATGCTTCTTCTTCAAGCATATGAGTCCCAAACTGCACCTTTTGCGCATCTGAGCAATTTATAACTCGAAAAATCTTCTCAATAGCTTTCAACCAAATATGTGCTTTGTCAGGCTCATGGGTTCCCTTGAAAATCGGAGGATTATTCCTTTGGAACCTTCCCAAGGCACGGAACTCATCTTCAGCAACATTCCCCACATTCACATTGGCTGGAGGATTCTGCCCAATCGCTCCCGCCAATCTCGTCAAAGCTTTCGCAATCGCTTCATCGTTCCTCCCTGCAACCATCTTACTAATTCCAACAACAGAACCACGTAAGAACAACCAATATTGATAGTGCAACACACACATATCAAACACACACAGGGAAAAACACTCTAACAACTTGGCCGGACCGACCGACCTGCTCTGATACCACTTAATGTAACACCCCCTTCTATACCCCAAATAAAACATTTAAGCACATATCCAATTTTCATCAAAGTATGATTTAAAAATACGGTACAGAAGAAGAATGCCACATTTTCACCAACAAAATACTCAAACATCTGTTCTATAGAAATATGCAACAAGAAGTAGTTTTTAAAGCAACGGACTTAATCTTTAAAATCCACATCTCAACTTTTAATTTAAAGCGGAAGGTAAAATCATTGAATCATTTCAAAATATTAATTCACATAAACATAAGTCATCCAGTTTAATTCATCATATCAGTTAAGTTACAAAACCACATCAGCTGATACATCACAATGTATCACAAAAGAATTACTATACAAGCCTAACTACCCAGTGTTACATATCAGAGCAGTCCGACTCAAAAGAATGAAGATGTCGCTACTGCGAAAATAGGGTGTCGGCAATGACAAAAGAGTCGCCACCCGTCGTTATTTATCCCACACGAAGGGAAAGGAAATGAACGGAGAAACCTCGCGAAAAGGAAAAGACAGGTCGTCGCAACCTAGTCCTGGGTTCGGGAGTCGGTTACGCAAGGGGAAGGTATTAGCACCCCTCACGTCCGTCGTACTCGACGGGATCCACGCTTGATTGTTTGTCTCGTTGGGTTGTTTAACTATCTACCTATCAAGGTTGGTCTGAAAAGAAAAAGAAAAATGACTCTGCAGAACACAGCAGTTCTATGCCTACGTATTCCCGTCTGGAACAAGAAATCAGAGTCAACATAGTTCGGCTAACTACGACCTAAGAAAAGGGGAAGTTTGCTCGCTAAGATATCGCATCTTGTGCCTACGTACTTTCACACGGCATGAAAGATCAGAGCAGCCGTAGTTCAGCTAACTACGGGGAGACTATCAAGTACCCTAGTGTTGTCATACAAGAATTCATCCTATGATTGAAGCTTGAAAAGGGGTCTACCCTAATGTTATCATGCTTGGATTCAATCCTAGGGTCTATCACAGTTATCCTATCAGGGAAACTGGAAATCCTAAGGGTACATGCAAGGAAGGTATCAACCAACAGCAAAAAGAAATATCAAACAGTAAAGCTATCAAGCTAAAACACATAGATGCACATGATTCAGCAATACAAGCAGAAGGAGTCCAACTCAACTTCTAGAGCAAGCAAGGCACAAAGGCCACACACCACACAGTCGTACAGTAAAAAGAAAGCAGAGGGAAACAGTCAACCTCTAATGAATATAAGCAAGGGGAGAAGCTCGACCCTTAAGATGCTCTTAGGCCTAGAATCATCTATATGAAGCCTATTACTAATGCAACACTCCAATCAACTCACATCAATACAGTAAATCAATCCAGAAAAACCAGACAGTCAAGAAAGCAAAACAACAGCTTCACAGCAAAACCACTCTCTAACAGCAAGACATACAGCAAGCTTCAAGTTGTCTTCATGAAAGAATCCACCTTCAGGCTTTCATCTTCAATGGCAAGTATCAACTTGCTCTTCAAGCTTTAGCTTCATCAAACACAAGTATCACCTTGTTCCTTTTCATCTTCAAGCTTCATCCTCAAGTACAAGTATCAACTTGTTCTTCTTCATCTTCAAGCTTCAGCTTCAATTGCAATCTTCTAGCAATCTTCTAACAAGGAACTCCATCCTCAAGCAAGATAGAAAGATTCAATACCAAGATCAAGGAAAGATTCAATACAAATCATAAAATCTTACAAAAATATCTATGGGAACCTATGTCAATCATAACTCTACCATACAAATTCCAGAGATCAAATCCTCACAAAAGACCTAAAACCAAATCCTAGATTACAAAGCACTACACTTAAACCCTAAAAAGGGAACACCTAAAGTTCAATCTAAAAACAGCACCTAACTTCATCACAAAAATGTGAGAAAAATTCTATGGGAGCATACATATCTAACCTAATCACAAATCAAATATCAAGCCAAAAATCAATACCAAACGCTCAAACAAAATTCACCAAACAAAAGAGGCAAACAATACAATTTTATTGTCAAATAAAATGTGAAAAATCCAAATAAAATGAAAATGCATGATAAACCTAATCTTTTTATTTCTAAAATTTCTAAATCTATTGATGAATCAGGGTAAAAAAATCTCAGAATTTATTGATCAATTTTCCTATTTTTAATGGATTAAAATAAAACTAGCATGAAATGCACAAAAATAAGAAAAAGAAAAGAAATTAAACAAAAGCGCGTGGTGGATAGTAATGCTGGCTAGTTAAAACAATGGGTTGGGCCCAGAGGGGGTGCGTGTAGCAAATTCAATACTAAGCCCACTCAGGTACACTAAGTTGAACGCTGCGTTTTGGATGAGGGTATGTGGCAAGCTTCTGAACACAAGATGGGATTACCAGTCAATGGATCCAATGTCTTCATGCAATGCCAGCGCATTAATGAAAACGGTAGCGTTTTGGCCTAGTCAAAGTCATAATTCCAAAATGAATCATGTCCGTGGATGGAGTATACAAAGTCAAGTCTTTGACAAGATCCAACGCCTCAAGTGCTTCTTCTTCATTTAAACTCAGATTGGAGGGAAAGACCAGACGGTGGCCCAGGCGGTGGCGCCACCGTCTTCTCCGGCAAGGGGGAAGTTGCAGGTCAACCAAAACCATCAAGCCATACATCATCCTTTCCAGAATTTGATGCTGATCAAGGATATCATATTAGAATCATCTAACTCCCTCCGAATTTTCAAACCCGATAGCATTTCTAAATCATACATCAATCTTGATTTTCACCAAAGCTTCAATTATGGACATGGATGTGATCCTCACTTCACACTGATCATCTTGCACTATCTCAATAGCACTAACACTTCAAGGATTGCTTAATCTAAGGCTCAACAGAAATCACGTGTCAACCTAATGTGTCTCTAATCATGCAATTCTTGATCTATAATCCAACTACACTTCACCAGGATCCTAACCACCTATGAAACTCTATCTATCTCTTCATAAATTATGCGCAAATTGTGAAAAGTACCAACCTGTCTTTGAGCTCTCAACAGAGGTGGTTCTTGCACTCTTCAGCCTCCACAAAAGTGCAGACTCACTCCAAATTGCTTGATGAAGATGATGGAATACTCAATTGGTCTTGATTTGCTCTTGAATTCAGAATTCGATTCTCACTTGAACCTCTGAAATTTCAACTTCTCTCTCTGCTTCAGCCTTCAATCTTCACCAAAAAAATGAACTGAATGTGATCATGTGCTTATATAGGATGCAACTGAATGATCTAGATCCTTCTCAAAGGTTCAGAATGAGAAATTCAATTCTCAATTTCTCTTCAAAATCTCACTCATGGCAGTCACAATATCTCTTTTCTCCTTGCTTCAGGAACCTTCCCATGTGATCCTTGTGAGTTATTGAACTTGAAGGGTGGGGATTCATCCCTTGTTTCCATCTTGTGGCTTGGATTTGGGATGTTACTTCATCATGAAGTAACAAGGCAAAAGGCCATGATAATGAGCTTAAACCAAAATTCTAATGATGCCATTGTTTCCAAAATTCAATTTCCATTCAAAATGACCTATAACTTTGCATCATTTGCACATGAAATAATTAATTTGAATTTTTGGTCATTTATGCCTTTTAATTCTCCCTTTTCCAAAATTTCTTGAACCAAGTCTCTCCTTGAGCCATTTCAATGCATCCTTGATACATGTTTAAAATTAAAACCCCATTTTGAGCAACTCTCTAGTTGAACAAAATTTCATTTGAGATGTCTAAATTGGTGAAAATGAGCCATAACCAAAAATGACCTATAATCACAACTTCCCAAAATACCCTTGACTTGTCAAAGCCATAACTCAAGTTCCACAAATCCTTTCAAGGACTTCTAGGACTTTTTGGAAATCTAAGAGGATAAGTAACAACATTAATGTTGGAAAAAAGTTCATAAGAATAATCCTTCTAGGTCAAAAGTGTCATGCAAGTTGGTTGACTTTCAAGCTCCAAATTCGCATGCCTCAGATGACCTATAACTTGTCAAACTCACAACTTGAGTTATAGAAATCCCCTCAAGGACTTATAGTACTCAAATTAAATCTAAGAACATCCTCTACAAGTCTCATGACCATATCAAGGTGAGATGGAGCTTGTATTTTGACTTATCTTGCCTTGAAGTTAGCATCAAACTAGGGGATTTCACACTGTCAAGCATAGTAACCCTAGCCCCTACACTTCTCAAACTCCTCAATCATGATGAGTTGATCTTGGAATTATCCATTGGGCATATCAATGCATTAATCCATGCTCACATGGCCTTGAATATAGGTCTCAACCTTCTTCAAACTCAACAGTTGACTTAGGGTTGACCAGACAAACCCTAATTGCTCCAATCTTGGCAAAACTTATCATACTTCACATGATGACTTGACCATGCTTCAAGATAACTTTCAAGACATCTTATGAGCCCTCTCAAGGCTTCCAGATCATCTCCCTGGATTTAGAAGCATCTGAAAAGCTCCCACAACTCTCAAGTTAGGAGGCCCACAATCTTGCATTCAACCCTATCTCTGAGGATCTTCTTACTCATCTGATGAGGACATCAACCCTTGTACCCTATAATAACCTTCTTCAAAGCTCTCAAGCCCTTACTGGCTTTCAATAGATGATCATTCTCTTGATTTCTGCATACATGTCAATGTAATGCCTATGCTAATGCTATAATGAATGCAATGAAACACAAGCTAAGTAAAGAAAGGTTAGGAAAATTTTGAGGTGCAACAAAGATAACTTCACAAAAGAACTCCAACAACCTAATCTGCAATGCCTCATAAAGTATTATAAAACAGCAGAAGGGTGAGAAATATTACCATAATAATCAATGCATAAGATTATATATATATACAAGTATCGTATACTTTAATTCTACATTTCTCACCACAATTCATTTCATAGTCATATACATCATCTCATACATATTAACAAAACATGTACATTCATCAAGCATATCTCTTCATGCATATCTGATAATCATTCGATAAACATATCCATTCATGCACATTCCGTAAACATTCAATAACATATTATTCACAAGCATAGTTCATATATCAATGACATTCATGTTATGTGACTCAAACAACTCAATGAAACTCAATGCTATGTGGTACCAACACTCGTTATCATTTTTTGATTTTTACTTCAAATCGGGTCCACTCTTCTAGACCGATAACCTCAAAAGCCCGTCCTCTAAGCTTTCAAACCCACTCTTCTAGGTTTGGGATAAGTCACTAGTTTCCACGAAACTAGCAAGCATTGCCTCTTGACTAAATGATGCATATGCAATCAACCACAATAAATGCACTTAAGGCCGTTCTCGCATCTTAATCTCATGCATTCAAATAATTCACCTCTTCAAGAATTACATTATGATTGCACACACAACATATATCACAACAATCAAGGTATTCACATTACAATACCAATAATACAATTTCAAGCTATGCACACATATCCACAATGTTCTCATTCATACTTATCACATAATTGTACACAACATCAAGCATTCACAAACTCATCAAATAATACACACATAATCATTATTATGTTCTCATGTATTTATAATCGATGCAATTAATACTCACATCAAAAAACTAGGATTCACGCCTGAAGGCTACCCACAGCATATCTCATCTCAATAGTACATATACTATTCAATTCAATAAGGATTAACCTATTCGAACCAAGCAAACAACCCTCGGATGGAAATCACAGAAAATAAATAATGATGTCTGGTTCGCCACCATTCTCCTGGCGAAGCCCCTTGGTGAATGCTCGTTGGACCTTCGCCCGGCGAACTCTCTAGCGAGCAAAGTCAGTAGCTACTGACTTGGTTCGCTACCCTTCGCTGATGGATTCGCCTGGCGAACCTTCGCTACCCACCTTCGCCTGGCGAACTTGCCAGCGAAGACCACTGGGATTAATTCTGGAATTATTCGCTAGCTATTCGCTGGGCTTCGCCCGGCGAAGCTTCGCCTTCATTCGCCTGGCGAGAGCCAACGAACCTGCGAAGACAGAAGCCTCAAATCTGTCCCCAACTTCCAAACCACCAACATCCGACCGATGTTTCACCAAATCAGTTCAAACAACTTAATCTCACATCACTCGACTATTCTACAGCATTATTTCCAGTTTTTAACCGATTAAACTATGATTCTACCGATTAAATCCAACTTTGCCCTAAAATGAAAATGGTGGAAAACACTCAATAATCCAACCCAAACATACATAATCGCATACAATGATCAAATAACAATGTTTCTCACCGTTACCTCGATTAGTCGGAGCTTTGAAGTTGGTTCTTGATGATTTTCCCACTTTCCTCTTCTCTTCTCTCTTTCTCTTCTTTCTCCTTCTTTCTCTTTTCTTTCAACAATGTTTCTATATTTTCTTTTCTTTTCCTCTTTCCTTATATACTCCTTTTATTTTCTTTCCACTCTATTCCCTTCTCAATTTTCTACCAAAATTCCAAATTATTAAAATTAATTCCAATAAATCAATTAATTAACATAATTAGTTAATTAGTGAAATTTGGACTGTTACATACCACTCATGTTTAATTTCATTGATCCTCCCTCTGATTTGGGCGTCAGCCTGCTTACACATTGACCGGTCCTTCGCCAACTGAGTGAAGAAGGCCTTAAACTCAATAAAGTATTTGGCCATAGGGGGAGGCACGTTAAAAAGTAAAAGTTCGTCCAGGGTTTTAAAAACATCACAGGCCACAACCAACTCTTTTGCCCCGCGTCTAGAAATTCGTCCTCAAACAGATACATCTTCAATTGTTGAAGTTTGAGTTTGAACAAATCATCCATCTCTGGGTTAAGAGTGACCGTCGAATTAGCATGAGTGTTGTCCACAGTCGACTAGCGAAGTTTGAGAAGAGCCTTCAAGGCTTCTGCTGGATTGAAGTTCTTCATAGCCCGAATTTCTACTGGGGTAGGTATTTTTTCAACAGAAGGGGCACCTTCGGTTGAACCTCGAGGGGTTGAAGCACCTTCGACAGTGGCTGGGATGATCACCATATTATCTTTTTCACCAATGGCCACATTTTCTCTATTAAACTCAGTTGCGTGATCAACAGAGTTGGTTTGGGCTACTGGATTCTCCTTTATCGATGTCCCATAGAATTCGTCGAGCTTTTGAGGGCTAAATAGAGGTTGGCGTCAGCATGCCACAAGGGAATTGAAAGGTGTTGGTCGAACCTTCCCAGAAAAATGTTGCAGCTAGCAAGAGACAAGGGTTGACCGTGTGGGCATTTCGAGACAACTGGATGGCGTCGAAGATGCCGACCTTCTTCCACTGTTCTTGGCGTTTGTTTTGGACTTTGTTCATCCATGAAAGGTAATCCTTATTGCCTGGGGTGGCCATCGACCGAAAGACACGAGCTTAATGGACTTTGTTTTGGAGTTTTTTTATGATAATCAATCGCTCAAAAGAGTTGTGCCAAGATGCTAGATCTTAACGGCTCTTATTCGTCCAAATTATTATGAAAGTTGCTTAATGGACAATGAACTCTTGATGATAATAAATCGTTCAAAAGGGTTATGCCAAGATGCTAGATCTTAACTGTCCTTATTTGTCCAAGTTAATTATTAAGTGTTTTAAGAATGAAAGAAAAAAATGAACGGCTATCACAAAGTGCGATACTTGAGACTAATCATTCGAGGGTTCTGCTAAAATGCTAGATTCTAATAGTCCTCTTCTTTCATATTTATTTAGAAAAGAGATTTTAACATTGTTTGATTTGATTCATAAAATGATTGAAAATGAATTTTATTTATTTTGAAATGGATTTGAGGATAATTTGAAGATGGTAAAATGTTTGTGGAATCGAATTTGATTATTTACATGTATAAAGATGCGAACCTGGATAAATAAATTATCTAATTAATTGACTAAACAAAATCTAACAAAACAATTAACAATTAAGTAAATAAGATCTAATTAATTTATTGAATAAAAGTTTAAATAATAAAATAAATACTAAAATGATAAACTAAGTCAAAACAAATGTAAAAAAAATAAAAGATAAATATGAGATTTTCTTATTATAACTAAAGTAAGAGTTTAAAATAAACGCTAGAAGATAATGTAAATATATCTAAACTAAAGTTAAAGTAATAAGTTGCAGAATTAACATGGGTTTTATTATAAGCAAAAATATGAATTGCAATAATAAAACTTATACTATAACAAAATTTTATTTATACTCTTCATAAAGATAAAAATATACATATTTAGTGTTATGTAAAACTATTTATAAGTTGAACGATGTAAAAATATTTAATGTTATGTAAAACTAATTATAAAAATATAAGAGACTATACAGGGTGGATGTTTAGTTGTTCTTATATAATAATAATAATACAACCATATAATATATGTATATTTAAAATTTTGATATTAATAAATATTTAATATTTATTTACTCATCTTTGTCTTTTGTGTAACTGATCTCATATTTTTTTTCTTCAATAAACCAGACATTTTTTTAAATAGGAATTTGTTTCGTCACTACTCAAATCAACTGAAATGATACTTTCAATTTCCAGAGACATTTTCACTAAGAAAAAAGAAGGTTTGAAAAAGGGAAAGAGAGTGAAATGATAGTGTGAAAAAGGTTTGGAAAAGAGAAACCGTTTCTATTTGAGGAAGGAGAGGAAGGTTTGGAAAAGGGAGACCGTTTCTATTTGATGAAGGAGAGTGAAATGATAGTGTGACTCTCCTTTTTCTCACTATTTATATTATAGGTTAGGATTTAGGTGGAGAAAAGAGAGACAAAATTTTCATTAAATAATAAAGTTAAATAAAATAAAAAGCACAAAATGCATATATTTTTTTTAATATTCTCACCGTCCATATACTGCACATGATACAGTTGAATTTGGAATGGAAAAAGTATATATATACCACTATCATTACATGCTATATATTACAGTATATTGTTTCATGTAGTTATTTAAAAAACTTTCATTCATTGTGAGAGTATTAAGATACTTATATTTTTTCTTATCGAAAAATTGCGGAATTAACATGGGTTTTATTATAAGCAAAAATATGAATTGCAATAAGTAAGTTCTCAGTACGTATTTCTGTTTTCTTTGTAAATATTACACTATAACAAAATTTAATTATACTCTTCATAAAGATAAAAATATACATATTTAATGTTATGTAAAACTATTTATAAGTTGGACGATGTAAAAATATTTAATGTTATGTAAAACTATTTATAAAAATATAAGAGACTATACAGGGTGGATGCTTAGTTGTCCTTATATAATAATAATAATAATAATAATAATAATAATTATAATAATAATAATAATAATAATAATAATAATACAACCATGTAATATATTTATATTTAAAATTTTGATATTAATAAATATTTAATATTTATTTTACTCATCTTTGTCTTTTGTGTAACTGATCTCATATTTTTTTTCTTCAATAAACCAGATATTTTTTCTTAAAGAAAAGTAACTTGTCTATTGATTTATTTATAAATCGTCTTCAACAAGCCTCTTCCTCTCCCTATCTTTATATACAATTCAAATCACACCAACATCAAATGAGCTATAGCTAGCTATACATATATTCTGGATGTGTAAAAAAAAATAAAAAAGAACGAAGCAAAGCTGCTATATAGTACATGGCACTGCTATATAGTACATGGCGTTGCGGATATTTTGCTGAAATGATCCCTTCATAGTACATGGCACTGCTATATAGTACATGGCACTGCTATATAGTACATGGCGCTGCGGATATTTTGCTGAAATGATCCCTTCATTTTTAACACAACACTGTTATATAGTACATGGCACTGCTATATAGTACATGGCGCTGCGGATATTTTGCTGAAATGATCCCTTCATTTTTAACACAGCACTGATATATAGTACAACTCACAAGCTTTATCCATTTGGTGAAAATTTAAATTTTGTTTTATTCATCTTGTACCACTACCACGTTATCACCCAAGTCGTGAGGTGAGGTGAGGTGGGAATGGATTTGCTTTTTCATGCATTTGTTTCCTTTGTCTCTGTCTTTCTCTAACCAACCTCACTCTCACTAAAATAGTTTATTTTATTCATTATTTTAATCATTTTACACTAAAGTGCCAAATTACCAGAAGTGAAAGGTAGCCAATTTAAACCCATATCATGCCTTGATGAAGGAATGAATAGTTGAAAACCAGAAAAATACAGTAAAAAAAATATTTTCTAGATCATCCAGCAATGCAAAATAAAGAGTCATAATGTGTTGTGAGATGCATATTGATCCAAATATTTTTCCTGTACTATTTTCTTTTTTCTATTGTTCTAGACCTTAATTGAATCCAATTGCTAAGGTTATTTTTGAGAAGTATGCGTCAAGAATGCCAAGGAAGCAATTAAGTAGTGTTTTCGGGAATTTATTGATTTTTTTAAAAGCTGCTAGTTTCTGTTGACCGAGAATTTTTCTTTTAATTTTCTCCCTCTTTAAATTATAATAGGTTAGAATACACCTTATATTATTTATCATTATCAATTACTTAAAAAAAAAAGTTAAGTCACCATAATGATAATTCAAATTTAATATCTTATAAAGTGATTTAGATTGCAAGAGTTTCATACATATAAAATCAAGATAACATTGCCAAAAACAAAACAAAAAATTAAACTAACAGCATATCTCTTTATGGGCCACCATATCTGTAGAAGTAAAAAACAGTCAGGATAGTGCAAATGACATATATGGAAATTGAACATTCAAAAAGAATAATGTCTTACTCATGATTAATTTAGATGGGGATTATCACTCAGCAGCTTCTGCAATGAGAGACTCATGAGGTTCGAAATCTGCCCCACATCACTAAAAGTCTCACCTAGGAATCGATCTTCTTCGTACATGGTTCCTCCCTCAAGTTCTTCTAAAATAAAACCTTCCACCGTTGACTCCGCAACAAAAATAGTAGATGCTAGTTCACCATTAACTGAGGTCACCTTTTGGTAAACATGACGTCTCGTTTCTTTAGTAGTAGCCTCCATGAAATAAATCTTGGAGTTGGCCGGAAGCATAATATTTCCCTGCAATTCATCTATAGGCAACCGAAGAACTCTTGCGTCTGAGTTTATAAAATGGTCTGTCAATTCTGGATTCCAAGTAAGAGCGAGCTGATTAAACTCAGCTCCATAGAAACTGTTGAGCCCAAAGTTCAAAAGAGATAGCACTGCAGGGAAAAGAGATAATATAATTATCTTATTATTTTCCCCATTACTGGGGACTTCCTCAATCTCCTTAAAAAATTTTAACATTTTTGAAGAAAGCATACTGATTTTTGTCAGTACAAATTCTGCCCTGCAAAATGGGCAAGTAAAATTGATTCTTTGTCTCCCCACCCATTGTGCAATGCACTGAGTACAGTACAAGTGTTGACATTCTAGAATTGCGTCACATTTACCTACATTTAGGCAAATTGGACACGTTGCTTCTGCCATTTTGTCACACAACACAGCTAGCCTTTGGCCATATTCATGCAAATGTTCATCATTCAAATATTGAAAGTCGATTGGGTAGACTGAGTTCTGTTGAAGTTTTCTGAATAAAAATGAAAACTTGGATTTGGCGCGTTGGTTCCAATTTCTACCTTGCCTACTAATAGTAGTTAAATTCACAAAATCTTGGTAATAGGAATGTGTTTCGGCAGTACTCAGATCAACTAAAATAATAGTTTCATTTTCCAAAGACATTTTCACTAAGAAAAAAGGAAGGTTTGGAAAAGGGAAAGAGAGTGAAATGATAGTGTGAAGAAGGTTTGGAAAAGAAAAAGAAGGTTTAGAAAAGGGAAAGAGAGTGAAATGATAGTGTGAAGAAGGTTTGGAAAAGAGAAATCGTTTCTATTTGATGAAGGAGAGGAATGTTTGGAAAAGGGAGGTCGTTTCTATTTGATAAAGGAGAGTGAAATGATAGTGTGACTCTCATTTTTCTCACTATTTATATTCTAGGTTAGAATTTAGGTTGAAAAAAAAAGAGACAAAATTTTCATTAAATAATAAAGTGAAATAAAATAAAAAGCACAAAATACATATATTTTTTTTAATATTCTCACCGTCCATATACTGTGCACATGATACAGTTGAATTTGGAATGGAAAAAGTATATATACCACTATCATTACATGCTATATATTACAATATGTTGTTTCATGTAGTTATTTAAAAAACTTTCATTCATTGTGAGAGTATTAAAATACTTGTATGTTTTCTTATCGAAAAATTGCGGAATTAACATGGATTTTATTATAAGAAAAAATATGAATTGCAATAAGTAAGTTCACAGTACGTATTTCTGTTTTCTTTGTAAACATTACATAACAAAATTTAATTATACTCTTCATAAAGATAAAAATATACATATTTAATCTTATGTAAAACTATTTATAAGTTGGACGATGTAAAAATATATAATGTTATGTAAAACTATTTATAAAAATATAAGAGATTATACATGGTGGATGCTTAGTTGCTCTTATATAATAATAATAATAATAATAATAATAATAATAATAATAATAATAATAATAATAATAATAATAATAATAATAATAATAATTATTATTATTATTATTATTATTATTATTATTATTATTATTATTATTATTATTATTATTATTATTATTATTATTATTATTATTATTATTATTATTATTATTATTATTATTATTATTATTATTATTATTATTATAATAATAATAATAATAATAATAATAATAATACAACCATGTAATATATGTATATTTAAAATTTTGATATTAATAAATATTTAATATTTATTTTACTCATGTTTGTCTTTTGTGTAACTGATCTCATATTTTTTTCTTCAATAAACCAGACATTTTTTCTTAAAGAAAAGTAACTTGTCTATTGACTTATTTATAAATCCTCTTCAACAGCACTCTTCCTCTCCCTATCTTTATATCTCTCAAACTACAATTCAAATCACACCAACATCAAATTGTTGGTGCAAAGGTAGAATAAATGATTAACAGAGAAAAATACTCTATTAAGAGAATGACGGCTACCCACTCACACTTTCATTACAATGATCAATCCTATTTGTAAGCAAAACTAGGGTTACTAAAATAAAGGTAAAATACTAAAATGCCCTCTAACAAACTTATGGGCTAAGAAAGTAGTACAACTAAATATGAATTATTACTAATACCATCACTTAATTCATATTCCAGCAAAACTTGTAACACCAATTTCATCCCTTAGTTTGAGAAATTGATCAGTCTTTGATAGCTTTCGTCAGAACATCTGCCAACTGTTTCTGAGTGTTGCAGTGTACAACTTCTAACACTCCACTCTGAACTTGATGTCTCAGAAAATGATACTTGGTCTCAATATGTTTGCTTCTCCCATGCAACACTGGGTTTCTGGCAAGATTGATTGCAGACTTGTTGTCAATCATCAGCTTCAAAGGTTTGTTTACTTTAATCTTCAGATCCTGCAACAGATTCAGAATCCACACAGCTTGGCATGCGGTAACAGCACCTGCAATGTATTCAGCTTCACAGGTTGATAACGCCACAACAGGTTGCTTCTTGGAACACCAAGAAATTGGACCTCCCAGAAATTTGAACAAGTACCCAGAGGTACTTCTTCTGTCAACTCTGTCTCCACACCAATCAGAATTTGAATAACTCTGAAGTTCTGACTCATTCCTTCTTCCAGAAGGAAATAACACTCCATACTTCAGAGTTCCCTTGATATACCTCAGAATCCTGACATCAGCTTGATAATGGGACCACTTAGATTTACTCATGAACCTACTAACCATCCCAACAGAATAGCAAATATCAGGTCTGGTATTGCACAGATACCTCAGAGAACCAACCAACTGTTTGAAGGTTGTAGCATCCACATCTTCTCCATCAGAGTCAGAATCCAGTTTCTGATTTGTATCTGAAGGTGTGAGAAAAACCTTACAATTCTTCAGTTCAAACCTCTTCAGTAGTTCTAATTCATACTTGAGCTGATGCAAAATGATACCTTTCTCAGAATATCTGAACTCCATCCCTAGAAAGTATGTCATTTTGCCTAGATCAGTCATTTCGAATTCATTCATCAGAACTTTCTTGAACTTGGTTATCTCCTGTTCAGAACTTCCAGTTAATAGTATATCATCAACATATAAACATACCAGAGTCATATTGCCTTCAGAAGTATGCTGAACATAGACACCGTACTCCATCTCACATTTCTGAAAGCCTTGCTTCTTGAAAAATGAATCAATCTTCTAATTTCAAGCTCTGGGCGCTTGTTTCAGTCCATATAGAGCTTTGTATAATTTGTACACCATCCCTTCCTGATTCTTTTTCACAAATCCAGGGGGTTGTGACACATAAACTTCTTCTTCTATTGGACCATTCAGAAATGCAGATTTTACATCTAAATGCATCAGAGGCCAATTCCTGTTAGCAGCTATTGCAATCACCATTCTGATTGTTTCATGTCTTGCTACAGGTGCAAACACTTCAGAATAATCCAGCCCAGGTTTCTGTAGAAATCCTCTGGCTACCAACCTTGCTTTATGTTTGCCAATTGAACCATCTGGCTTTAACTTCTGCTTGAAAACCCATCTGACGCTGATGGCTTTCTTGTCTTTTGGAAGCTCTGTCAGCTTCCAAGTCTTGTTTCTCTCTATAGCATCAAGTTCTTCTTTCATGTTCTTCTTTTATGGGTTCAGAATCTACCATCATGGCACACTGAATAATTTCTCCTTCAAAGTCTACTTCAGTGTCTTGCAGCATGTCAAATTCTGCATATCTTCTGGGAACGTTTCTTGTTCTTTGTGGTCTCTGAACTTGTTCAGAGTCTTGAGCTTCAGAGTTTCTAGCTTCAAATGATTGACCTCTAGAGCTTTGACCATCTTCAGAGT
Organism: Lathyrus sativus; assembly: GCA_963859935.3. Classification (NCBI taxonomy): domain Eukaryota; kingdom Viridiplantae; phylum Streptophyta; class Magnoliopsida; order Fabales; family Fabaceae; genus Lathyrus; species Lathyrus sativus. Next base: position 556,700,709 of record OZ012737.1, read on the forward strand.
CTGGCATATTTCCAGAGTCTGAATTGCCACCAAGATCTGGGTTGTCATCAGAGTCTGAATCATCAAAGTCACCTTCATCTTCTGAGTCTTCTTCAGAGTTTGAATCAGTATCAGAGTCAGAGTCAATGTCAGGGTTTACTCCAACTTCAGAAATTCTTAACTTTGACCTTTCTTCAGAAGTTCTAACATCAGAATCAGATTGAGACTTATCCCAATTCCAGACTTTTGATTCCTTCACAATCACATCTCTGCTGAACTCAATTTTATTGGTTTCGGGACTATAGAGCTTGTAAGCACCTGTACTGTGGTACCCTATCAGAATCATCACTTTGCTTCTATCATCCAGCTTCTTTCTTCTGGCTTCTGGAACATGTTTATAGCAAATAGAACCAAACACCTTTAGATGACTAACACTTTGCTTATTTCCAGTCCACTTCTATATTGGAACTATTTCCTTCAACTCTCTCGTAGGACATCTGTTGAGTACATACGTTGCAGTGGCAACAGCTTCTCCCCAGAGCTTTTGAGGAAGGTTCTTCTCCTTTAGCATGATTCTCACCATATCAAGCAGAGTGCGGTTTCTTCTTTCAGCAAGACCATTGTGTTGAGGGGTATAAGGAGCAGTAACCTCATGCTCAATTCTATTCTCCTCACAGAACTTCTGGAACTCTTTGGAGTTATACTCACCTCCACCATCAGTTCTAAGAATCTTCAACTTCTGACCACTCTGATTCTTAGCCTTTATTCTGAACTTCTTGAATTCATCAAACACCTCGTGTTTAAACTTAATAAGGGATACCCATGTCATTCTTGTGAATTCATCAACAAACAAAACAAAGTATTTATTCCCTCCAATTGATGCTACTGGAAATGGACCACACACATCAGAATGTACAACTCCCAAGGCATGTTTTGCTCTTCGAGCAGCTTCTGACGCAAATGGCAATCTTGGTTGTTTTCCTTCCATGCAAACTTTGCATGACTTTTCAGGCTTCTTAATTGCAGGAATTCCATGTACCAATTTCTTTGAATTCAGATGTTTTAAGCTTCTGAAATTCACATGACCAAATCTTTTGTGCCACAACTCACTCTCCTTCTCAGCACTTGTTGCACTAAGACATTCTGAGTCTGCAGTTCTGACATTCACCTTGAATGTTCTATTCCCTCTCTGTTCTGACTCCATAATCAACTTCTGATTACAGTCATACAGCTTCAGAAGATTGTCCTTCATGGTAACTGAGAAACCTTTCTCAATTAATTGTCCCACACTCATCAGATTGCTTCTGATGCCAGGTACATACCACACATTCTGATGCCAGGTACATACCACACATTCTGAATCAATGCTACTTTCCAATTTGGCTATCAGACGTTCGTAAGGGAAGTCATCGTTGATAGGCACTGATTCTTGTTTTATGCCTTCTATTCGAGATAAGTGATATGCGACTACGTTCTCGGTTCCCTTCTTATATTTAATTTCTAAGTCAAACTCTTGTAATAACAGGATCCATCTCAATAATCTAGGTTTGGCATCCTTTTTTGCTTATTAGGTACCTAATGGCAGCGTGGTCTGTATATATGATTATTTTTGCTCCTACTAAGTATGAACAGAATTTGTCAAGTGCAAACACAACTGCTAGAAGTTCCTTTTCAGTTGTGGCGCAGTTCATTTGGGCAGGATCTAAGGTTCTACTGGCGTAGTAGATTGTGTGAAGTTTCTTGTCTTTCCTTTGTCCAAGAATTGCGCCTACAGCATAATCACTCGCATCACACATGATTTCGAATGGTAGTCTCCAGTCGGGAGGTTGCATGATGGGTGCGGTGATAAGGGTTGTTTTTAGTGTTTCGAACGCTTTTAGACAGTCGTTGTTGAAGACGAACTCAGCGTCCTTCATTAACAGGCCGGTCAACGGTTTCGTGATTTTTGAGAAATCCTTTATAAATCTATGGTAGAAACCGGCGTGTCCTAGAAAACTTCGTATTTCTCGTACGATTTTTGGAGGTTGGAGGTCTTTTATGATTTCTATTTTTGCTTTGTCGACCTCAATTCCTTTATCAGATATTACATGTCCTAGAACTATTCCTTGTCGAACCATGAAATGGCATTTTTCCCATTTTAGGACGAGATTCACTTTCGCACATCTTTCCAGTACCATTTATAAATGTCATAAGCATTCTTTGAAACTCTGTCCACATACAGAGAAATCGTCCATGAATACTTTCATGATATCGTCTATGAAGTCAGCAAAGATTGCCATCATGCATCTTTGGAATGTTGCTGGAGCGTTGCATAGTCCAAATGGCATTCGACGGTATGCGAAAGTGCCATAAGGACAAGTGAATGTAGTCTTCTCTTGGTCGTCGGGATGAATGGGAATTTGGAAAAATCCCGAATAACCATCGAGATAGCAAAAATAAGAATATTTGGCCAATCTTTCTAACATTTGGTCTATGAAAGGTAGAGGGAAGTGATCTTTTCGAGTGGCTTTATTAAGCTTCCTGTAGTCAATACACATTCTACTTCCGGTCACAACTCGTTGCGTTATTGATTCGCCTTTTGCGTTCTTTACGACAGTGACTCCTCCTTTTTTAGGTACGACATGAACTGGGCTGACCCATTCGCTGTCGGAGATTGGATAGATAATTCCTGCTTCTAATACTTTTGTCACCTCGTCTTTGACTACTGTGCTTAGGATTGGATTTATTCTTCTCTGATGTTCTCTAGAGGATTTGCAATCTTCTTCTAGTGCAATCCGATGCATGCAGATAGACGGGCTTATGCCTTTAAGGTCGCTTATATTATAGCCTAACGCGGTGGGGTATTTCTTTAAGACGTCCAATAGCATTTTTGTTTCGGGTTGTCCAAGATCGGCGTTTACTATTACTGGTCTTTTTAGTTCGGCATCTAGGAATTCATATCTGAGGTTCTTGGGTAAAATTTTGAGTTCTAAAGATGGGTTCTTCGGACCTGGCATATGATCTGGAGTGAGTGCTAAGCTTTCGCTTAGACTGTTGTCTTTGTACGGTCTTTGCCAATTATCGTCTTCGAAGATCTCAGGAATTTGAATTTTCATTATCTCAGAATATGTGGTCTCTTCCTTTTCGAGTTCCTTTATGCATTCGTCAATGACATCTACGAGGTAGCATGTATCATCTATTGCTGGTGCTTGTAGGAACTTGGTGAGGATGAACTCTATCTTTTCTTCTCCTACTTCAAACGTTAGCCTACCTTTCTTCACATCAATGATTGCTCCGGCTGTGGCTAGGAATGGTCTTCCTAAAATAATTGGGGTAACGGAGTCTTCCTTAATATCCATAATTATGAAATCGGTTGGAATATAAAACTGTCCTATGCGTACTGGGACGTTTTCCAGTATTCCTACGGGATATTTTACGGATCGATCAACTAATTGGACAGACATTTTTGTTGGTCTCAAATCACCCATATCAAGCTTTTTGCATATGTATAAAGGCATAACACTGATGCTAGCTCCTAAATCGTATAGAGCTTTGTCTATGACAAATCTTCCGATGACACAGGGTATGGAGAAACTACCTGGGTTTTTTAGTTTAGGCGGCATGTTGTTTTGAATAATAGCGTTGCATTCTGCAGTAAGCATGACTGTTTCGTTATCCTCAATCATTCTCTTATTTGATAGAATTTCCTTAAGGAATTTAGCGTACGAGGGCATCTGAGTGATAGCTTCTGTGAAAGGAATTGTGATATTTAGCTGTTTCAGAAGTTCTACGAATTTCTTGAATTGCCCTGTGGTCTTTGAGTTTATTAATCTTTGAGGATAAGGAATCGGTGGTTTATATGGCGTTGGAGGTACATATGTTTTTTCACTTTCAGTGGTAGTGGCCTCCTTCTCGTTGTTATCCTTCTCTTTTGATTCAGATTCCTTTTCTACTTGCTTAGTAGATTTTTGCTTCATGGCTGGGTTTTCAGTTCTCGGATCGACCGGTTCGTCCAATTCTTTTCCACTTCTTAATATGACAGCATTTGCTTGACCTTTAGGATTCTGCTCTGGCTGTCCAGGAAATGTTCCAGCAGGTGCAGCAGCAGAAGCTTGTTGTTGAGCCACTTGAGATATCTGTGTTTCAAGCATTTTGTTGTGAGTGGCTAAAGCGTCTACTTTGATGGTTAACTGTTTAATCTGCTCGCTAGTGTGTATGTTTTGATTAAGGAAGTCTTTATTTGTTTGAGCTTGGGAAGCAACAAATTTTTCCATCATCAATTCAAGATTTGACTTTCTAGGAGCATTTGGGGCAGCTATGGCTGATTTTTGATATCCTGACGAAGCAGCGGGTGCTTGCAATGCGTTATCGTTTTTATAGGAAAAGTTTGGGTGATTTCGCCAGCCTGGGTTGTAGGTATTCGCGTAGGGATTACCTTGGGCGTAGTTCACTTGGTTTAGTAGGACTCCTGTCAATAACGGGCACTCGGGCGCATTATGAGCAGCAATTCCACATAACTCGCAGTTTGGAGTGACAGCGGCTACGGTTGCTGGTGGCGTTATAGTTAGATTATCGATCTTTTACGTCAAGGCATCTACCTTAGCATGAAACTTTTCAAGGCTACTGATCTCGTACATCCCACCTTTCGCTGCGGGTTTCTCTGTCGAAGTCCTTTCACCTCCCCATTGGCAATGGTTTTGAGACATGTTCTCGATAAGTCGATAGGCTTTGTTGTATGGCTTATCCATAAGTGCACCGCCTGCGGCGGCGTCTACTATCAGTCTGGTGTTATATAGAAGCCCATTGTAGAAAGTATGTATGGTCACCCAGTCTTCTAGACCGTGGTGAGGGCATGCTCTCATCATATCTTTGAATCTTTCCCATGCTTCGTAGAGAGATTCGGCATCTTTCTGTCGAAATCTGTTAATTTGAGCTCTTAGCATAGCTGTTTTGCTCGGCGGAAAATATCTTGCTAAAAAGACGTTCTTCAACTGCTCTCACGTCGTAACAGAGTTGGATGGCAAGGATTGTAACCATGCCCAAGCTCTATCTCTAAGAGAGAAAGGAAAAAGACGGATTCTTATTGTGTCTGGAGTTACACCATTAGCTTTCACGGTGTCTTCGTATTGCACAAACTTCGTTAAGTGCTCGTTCGGATCATCAGTAGCATTTCCTGAGAACTGATGTTGTTGTATAGTAGACAACAATGATGGTTTCAGCTCGAAATCGTTCCGATCAATAGCTGGGGCAGCAATGCTAGAGTGGGGTTCTCGCTGAGAGGGGGTAGCGTAGTCCTTGAGAGGTCTATTCTGAGGTAATTCAGCAGCCATTGGCTTTTCTTCGGTAGCTTCAGGAGGATAAGCAAGGAGGTCTGGAATATTGTATCTTCGTTGGTATTTGGCATACGTAGAAAACGTTCTAGTTCAACGACTGGAGGATGCAAAAACTCGCCTTGTGAGCGGGTATTTGGCATACAATCAACGAACTAGTAAAAGGGAAAATGAGAATAGTTAACCTAGTCTATACTGCGTAACAGAAGGTTACACTATTGACTAAACGGGTCCCCGACAACGGCGCCAAAAACTTGATCGCGACTTTCTATGTCTAACTGAACTAACTGCAAGTGCACAGTCTAATCGCGTAGTAATAAAAGATATCGATCCCACAAGGACTCGTAATCAAACTAGTGTTTTCAGGTGTTACTATGTTTAGCTAGGTTGGTAAGGTTTTAGGAAATAAAAGCAAAATAAATGCGTAAGTTAAAGGGAACTAGAAATGTTACTTAAGGGTATGAGAGCTTGAATCGGTATGCAATATTTATTTCTTCGAGGATTCGACGAGTTACCGGCGTATGGGATATTTTCAAAAATAGTTTAGGAAGAAAATAACGGTTTAAAGACTTCTGCCTCGCGATGGTTGTTGACTTGGGTCATAATTCTAAGGGCCAAATGTACGCTTTCGTTGTCCCATTCGGGGTTAAAACTACTTTTTGAAAACTATTAAATTCTACTCCCTTTTAAAAGGTTGTCGCGGTTTTTAAAATGGATCCATATTCATTACTATCTGGTTCTAACCGCAGTTGTCGCTTGTTGGTTGTACCTTTATTAATTTCCCACTGTCGTGGCAAAACTACTTTTAAATAAGTTCTCGATGTCGCGACGAACAATTATTTAGTAAATTAAATTGAAAGTTATGGCCGTAAATATGTTTGAAAAAGAAAATAGTACGCCGGCCATTATCGAATCCCGTCTGAATTTCTATTACATACCGATTACTATAATTTAGCCGGACATGGAATATGGAATAATAGTACGTAGATAAAAGCAGGAAACAATAACATTCATCATACTGGAGAACAAAATGTAATTAACGATCATAAATAAAAACCTGTAAATATTCCAATTGGTCTTGGGAAATCCTCCACGATGTCGGCAGGATTAAACCTTCGTTCCAATTAGTAGTACAGAGAACAATTGGGAAAATACAGAACAAAGAAAAATAAAAGAAACGGTAAACAAAAACTGGAAATGGTTTGCTCTGAAGATATTTTGGCAGCACTTCGTGAACGTGAATGCGGCTCCCCTTTCTGGTCTCAGCTTCCTCTTTTTATAGATGGGATTTTCAACAGTTCATTTCTTCAGAAAGTGGAGTTGAGGTCAGAGAAAGTAGGAAGTAGTGGTCCACTCCCTTGGGCTCTTTCAACTTTGGCAAGCACGTGACAGAATCTGAATGTTTAGACATATGACGGTCGTCATGGGCCTGTGCCGGTCGTCACCCACGTGACGCTCGTCATGGTTGTGTGACTGTCGGCATGCAGTGGAACTTCGTTTCTGCTGCATTTCTTGTGTATTTCTGCTGTTTTTCTTCTACAATTGTTTGCTTTCTTCATCTTGCTTCTATATGGTCATGAACTTCGATTACCTGCAAAATACTAGACAAACAACGTGAAAGAACCCGAAATCGGAGTGAAAACGGTCATTGATTAGTGGAAATGTATGCCATTTTATATATATGTTTTCGCGTTATCACACGTGTAACTCAGAATCTAGAAAGATGGAGTGCACTACTAAATTGACGTTTGAGGTATTGCTTTGAAAATCTAATTTTTCTTGATTTTCCCCCATCTGTCAGATCATAATTAATTTGAAATGATGTTTTTCTCTTTTCATTAAATGCTAAGTGTAAACGTGCTTTGTGTGACCCTTGATGTGCCCTATGTTTTGCTATAAATATCACATTTCACACACATTTCACACATTTCACCTCACAAACATTTATGCATTTTGGTTTGCTCTTTGGCTTCACTTATAACCCTAAACCTAAATCTCTCTAAAAAACTTCATCATCAATGGCATCTTCATCTTCAACTGCTGCTGTTAACTCCACCATTGTTGAGACTTACAAGGAACCTGTACGAACTCTTCTCGCTTCAACTCTAGATCTAGAAGTTCTCTATGAAAACTTCGTAGACTTTTTATCCATTGAAGAAAATGGGTTTGATCTTTCATCGTCCATTAAAGCTCAAGGCTGAGATAAATACTTTGACAGGCTTATGGGTCCTGTTTACCCAACATTAGTGAAGGCATTCTGGATACATGCACAAGTTTGCCCCAAATTCATTCATTCATCTGTCCCTGGGAAGGAAATTGTTATCACTGAGAAGCTCATCAGACAGCTTATTGGATATACTGAATCTGATAGAGTCACTAATCTTTCATCTGCTCGTGTGGATCTGGCGAAAGTTTATGAAGAAGTTAGTACATCTGGGCACCCTACAAACAAAGTAAGGGAATTGAAACCTATCTACAGGATCTGGGCAAAGATCTTTATGAGCACCATCTTCCATAGAAAATCATCCAACTCTCCAGATTATGTGAACGCTGAACAGCTGTACTTTATGTACTGTCTGAGCAAGGAAACAAAAATAGATCTGCCTTACCTTCTATTCAGTCATCTTCTGAATCATATAAAAGAGACAAGGGAAGAAGTAAGGGTAAAATCTGGGAAGGTTAGGAATTGGATTCCTATGGGAAGATTGATATTCGACATCCTTACAGAAAATCGTCTTGTGAAGCATCTGACTGATGCTAACTTGATAGATGACTTGTCTTACGTTGTTGGCTCTGCAATAAATGGAAATACTCTGAAACGGATGAAGGTTATTTCAGAGCTTGCTGGGCAACCCAAGAAGATAAACTTTGAAGAAATCAAAAGTAGGAGGATTCCTATTGATGATTTTCGTCTGTTCAGTGTAGATGAACCCAGAGAAATTGTCTTAGCGTTCATTGTTGAATGTCTAAGAGATGGAATTCCTATACCTGCCAATCTGATATAGAAGGAAGGAGAAGAAATGCCTGATCTTCACAGCGAAAGGCGTAAGAAGAGAAAGGCTGAAGAAGGTTTTGTTTTTAAGAAGAAGAGGAAAGCTTCAGATGCTCCAGAGAAGAAAAAGAAGAAGAAGAAGAAGAAGAAAGTTAGAGTTAATCCTCCAGAGGCTACTATGGATGAAATAAGAGAAACGATCAATCAGGTATTAACATCTGATCCGATACCTACTGTTCACTTACCTCTACCTTCACCTCCACTTTCTCCACCTTCTAGACCTCAACCTTCTGTCTAACAACCATCTGTTCATTTTTCATCTGAACCCTCTCCATCTCAACCAGAACAATATCAACCATCTTCTGTTCCACTTTCATCTGAACCCCCACAACACAAATCACCAGAACATCAACAACCAGAACAATCTGAACAACCTTCTGATACTCAACCACCAGAAGAACCTCAACTATCTGAAGAAATTCTTGATATTCAACCTCTTGCTAGGTCTATTGACATTTCTTCTACCTCTGTTCATTCAGCAGAATCTTCTGATTCTGAATCATCTGATTTTGAACCTGCTTGCTTGCAAAAGCATGATTCATACAAACAACCACTTTCTAACCTTGCTCTGAAGTCTAAGATTAACATTTCAGAGTTTCAAACATCAACCTCTGAAGTTCACAATTCAACACTCTCTCCACCTCATTTCATCATCCCACAACCATCTGAACCCCAACCCTCTGAACCACAACCCTCTGAACTCCAACCATCTGAACATTCACCTTCCACTCCAACATCTGTTGACACTCCAACCCCAACACCCTCTGAACAGTCACAACAAGGATCACATGCTAATATTCTGTTTGAAAATTTCAAGAAGGAAATTCAAATGAGGATTGCTCGTGTAGAGGAAGTGTGTCTCGCCAGTTTGGATCTGGTTGTATCAGATGTTGCATGGGATAGATTCATCTGCAAGATCAACATGGTTGCTTCTAGGCTCAAAGCTGCCTGTGCTGAGGATGCTAAGGCAAAGTTTGCTGAGTTAATCAGAATCACTCTAATAAGCATTCCTAAGCCTCCAGTTCTGCTTCTAGAAGCTGCTCCTCCTGAAGCTCCTGCTTCTGAAGTTGTTGCTGAAGCTTATGAAGAGACTCAGACTAAGGAACCTACGTCTGCATCTGCTCCGTCTGCATTTGAGACTACAGATCTTATTAATGAAGTGAAGGAAATCAAGGATTGGATGATCAAACAAGAGCAAACAACTGATGAGATCAAGACATGGATGAACAATCAAGAAGAGTCAACTGCCAAGATTACTGATCTTCTGACCCTCATTGCTTCTCGCCAAACTTAGTTGTTTTTCAATGTTTTAGCACTTTGTTTGCATCTGATGTTTTCTTTACTTTGTGTTGAATCTGAATGTTTTGTGATCTGAATCTTCTTTTAATGAATGAAATGATTATGCTTTGCTTCTATATGTTTTCTCTTCTGTTATCTTTTATGTCTTTTAAAATCTTTTTTATTATGACAAAAAGGGGGAGAAAAAAAAAGAATCTGATTGTTCAATCTATAAGCAATTACTAAAATGAAATTCAGACATATTATTAACTAACTTTGAATTTTAAGTCTTTCAGATTATATTGTTTCATCTGACAAAATTCATTGAAGTTAACCTGAGATTTACCCAACCAGAATCTGATCTCTAAAAGCAAATCTGACTCTGATAACCAGACTCTAATCTATAAATTCTGAAAGATAAATCAGGCAATGTGATTACCAGGCTCTTTGACTGAAAGAATTCATCAAGCTCTGTCATCAGGCTCTGATTATGAAATTTACACCTTAACATCAGGCTCTGATTCTGAAATATACTCAAGTGAAAAGGGAAGTATTTTCTTCTATTAGAGTATTCATTTCAGGGGGAGATTCTTAATCTCAGGGGGAGTTATAATTTCTGCTTTTTATTGAACAAAATTTCTCATGTTTTGTCATCATCAAAAAGGGGGAGATTGTAAGAACACAGATTGTTTCTTAGTAATATCTCTATGTTTTGATGATAACTCTTATGAAATTTTGTATTAAAGAATTATATACTCTAAAATTTGTTCAAGATTGTTTGCTACAGGTATTAAAGAAAATATTCTTCTAAGAGCAAATTGGATCTGAACATGCAACTATGAAAGGCTTTGAAGTTTCAAGAGCATCTTATAGAAGACTCTGAATGCTTCCTACAGAAGACTCTAAGCGCTGCCTACAGAAGAATCTGAAGCAGAAGCTGCAGAAGAATCTGAAGCAGAAGCCTCTGAAGCATTGAAGACTCTGAGAGTTAAGGAGCATAGTTTATCAGAAGACTCTGAGAAGTACTGCACACTACAAAGTACTGAAGATCTGATCCAAAAGACTCTGCTCTGATAGAACTACATGCTGAAGGACACATGTTGTAATACTCTGATTCAGCAAACTCTGATGAACATCAAAGACTCTGATGACTCAAGACTCTGATCATGCAGGCTCTGATGTTACTTGCTGAAATACTTGTTGAAGAAGAATTTCAAAGATATCCGTTGGCGTGGCTCAAAAGCTCTTTCCTTATTTATGCTAGACACAAGAACACAGACAAAAAGGATTTCTCTGTGCATTCCATTCCTATGAAAGGTTCTGTGATGTGAAGACAAAAAGGCTACAGGATTTTCAGTACACAGCCTCCAACATATGAAGACTTCTTGGACTATTGTGCCTATATAAGAAAGTCATCTTCATCTTCTTCAAGTGACGAAAATATTGACAAATCATCTTACAAAGAATATCTCTCAAAGATCTCATTATATTCTCTTTGCTAAAATATTTATGTCATAGTTCTTAAACTTAAGTCAAAAATCACAGTTTGTGATATAGCTTTTTATAAGCATTCAAACACTTGTATTTGTTTTACATTTGATTGTAAAGTTCCTTAAGAAGATCCAGTTAGGATCAGTAGTTCTTGAGAAGACTAAGAACAGTTGTTCTTAGGTGTTGCTATTGTAATCAGTTGATTTAATAGTGGATTAAGTCCTTGATTGAGAAAGGCAAATCACTCTTGATAGGGTGGACTGGAGTAGTTGAGTTCAACAAACCAGGATAAAAATCTCTGAGTTTTATTCTAAGTTTTATTTGTCATACTTATTCAACCCCCCTTCTAAGTATTTTCTCACCTTCACTAAGGTTTAACCTTACTCGGTTAAAAACTGTGAACAAATCAGTGTTTCTAGGTTAGCTGAACTACAGCTGCTCTGATTTCTCGTACCAGACAAAAATATGTAGGCACAAGACGCGATGTCTTGGCGAGCAACCTTTCCCCTTTAGTCGTAGTTTCTCAAACTACGTTGACTCTGACTTCTCATTCCAGATGAGATACGTAGGCACAAAGCGTCGTTGCTTTGTCGAGTCAGTTTTTCTTTCCTTTGCCCTTAAGCCTGTAGCTAGATAGTTATAATCAACCCGTCAGATAAAAAACTAAGCGCGGATCCCGTCGAGTACGAAGGACGTGAGGGGTGCTAATACCTTCCCCTTGCGTAACCGACTCCCGAACCCGAGATTTGGTTGTGATGGCCGATCTTATCCCTTTTGCGTAGGTTTTATCTGAGTGTTTCCTTTCCCTCCCTTGGGATAAATAATGCACCGTGGCGACTCTTCTGTCATTGTCGGCCTAGTTTTTCGCAGTAGCGACAATTTGCATAAAGCATAAAATTCTTAAATCATTCTAACATTCTATAAAGCGGTAAAATTTACCTCGCTTGCATTACATGTTCAACATCCTACCATCACCATCTCTTGGGAGAATCTTCATTTGATACTTTTATACAAATAGCGGTTAATATTTCCATCGATTTAAAAAGTCAATACAAGTGAGCTTTTTAAATCGGTTGTGCTTTCCACCGATTTAAAAAGTTTCGTGGACTATGCTTTCAAATCGGTTCTTTATTCAACCGATGTAAAAGATCCTGAGAATTCCAAAATAAGTTTACGTTCACAACAGAACCTGCACGTTTCAAGCTTTCTTTCAAACCCTACTCCCCACGACCCACTTTCGTCGACCGTCTCCGTTCCCCCTCCGACCCACACACGACCCACGTCGTCCTCCCTCCGCCCCACACACGACCGTGAGCGCGCCGTCTTCTTCCTCCTCCGTCCCTGCGCGCGCCGTCTTCGTCCTACCTCCGTCCACGACCCACGACGAAACTCCCTCCTCCATCATTCCCTCACCGATTCCGTCACCTCCTCCGTTTCATTTGGTTTCTGTGCATAAATATTGTGCTGAGACTTGGTTCAAGATTAAGGGTAACAAGTAAGTGAGTTTATTTATAGTGATTTATGGTTGTTTGGTTTTTTGAGATTGATTCATTTTTTGTGGTGAATTTGTGAGACTGATGAATGTTACTGTGGTAGAAGTTGCTAGTAACAGTGTCTTGTTCTTTTTTATTTTCTTTACTTCTCTGATTAACTGCGTGCTTCTACCAAACAAAAGGAAAAGAGAGAAATAATTCACACAGGGGATGGGGGTTTTCAGTATTGTTTTTGGTATGTCAAATTTATACACCTTAAGACGTGTCCTTCAAATTTATATAAAATATATTTTACAAAAAGCTATTTAAGATAATTCAAACTCATAACTCTTAACAATATTACAATAAAATATTTTCCCATCTTATACAAATTAATTTAAATTTGTTTTCTTTTTTGATAAATATTTATATTGTAAGATGCAAATAAGTTGTTTATCAAACCATACCTAAGTCAATTTGGTAGAAAGATGATTGAGAGAATTATTTAAAATTGGATGGGTATCATGATGGTGGATAGTATAAACAAGGTTTTACACAATTTTAAAACTCTAAGATTAATAATTTTTATATTTTTTTTTTACAGAAAATTCTATTTAAATGATTTTAACTTTTTTATTAGACTCATGCCTAAAATGAATGTATGAGAGATAGATAAACTTTTATCTTACAATTGAAATACTAAAATAAATGTATGAGAGATAGATAAACTTTGTTATTTTCTTTACTTCTCTAATTTTTTACTACTTATACTCTATTGTTTTTGGTATGTCAAATTTATATAGAAAAAATATTAATAATAATTACTCCTCAACTTTTTGTATTATGATGTGACTATTCCTTTAGTGAACGTTGGGATATTATAGTTGGAATTTGTTTCCATTTATATCCTCCAACAAATCTATTCTAATGCTCTCTATATATATTGAGAATCTAAATGCTTGAAGAGAAGTAGGCGAGTGCAGATATGTTGTTGTGTGTTGAGCGTAAATACTAAAAGCCGAAGTTCAAAATGCTGCAAGAGCAAAAGAGAAAATCAAGAGAGAGTAACTAGAACAAGTAAAAGAGATGAAGAAAACACAAGAGTATGCGTGCAAAGCGGAACCAAGCACCAATTTGAACAGCTCATAAGAAGATGCTTTAAGCTCACACAAACTAGAGTGTTGCTCTACAAGAAATGAGAGAAGCATTAAAAGAAGCTTTTAAGCTCAAAAAACTCATGTTGATACGATGCAAATCTCTAGGAGATTAATCTTAAGATATTTTTTTAAATTATCAAGGAGTTTTTGTACATATCTTGCTAGAAACACTTTTGTGTTATTATACTTCAATTGTGTCATCTGCTTGTTTAGAAGCAATTCTTGTACACACCTTTGTAACACTTTTCAAAGTGTAGATTCCTCAAGTGACTAAGTTGTTAGTCTGGATACTTGAGAGGGCTAACTTTTTTACTACTTATACTCTATTGATTTAAAAGATAAGTTACGTGACGAAAAGAGAGAGTGTCACTTGCTACCATTTATTCATAGGTAAGTTTATATGAAATTATGTTTTCTATTTTTTAATTTTGGTAACATATATAGTTCAATTTTGGTAACATGAAATTGTGACTTTTGTGTTTTCACACACACGTACAAAGGTCATTGGCAATTAATAGTCATGTGTCCAAATGATAATACAGTGGTCGTCTTTTATTCATTTCATCATGAACTTAATCAAACCATGACGAAAATTGTTACAAGGTAAGTTTATCTTTTATGTTCACTTTATCCTATATACATAATTTGTTACAAAAGTAATATCATATGTTATGTGGCTTTATATGATTTTTTTTCTTCTAAATTAGTGCTTTTGGGATCCATCAAGCGGCAAATGGGAATAAAAAAAAAGGCTACATGGCTTCAACCCAATATAAGCGTGGTGTAAATTATATTTATATATTTAATTTTATCATATAAGTAATCACTAATTATGTCATTCATTTGTAGACAAGGAAACAACCTAACTCTAATGATTGTGGGTATTATGTGATGAAAAATATGTTGGATATTGTCTCTGCCAATATAACCAATTCTTGGATGAAGGTAATAAAAATGACTTTAATTTGTTATTTACTTTATGTTTCGCAACTTAATGTGAATTTTCAAAGAATAACTCTATTGTTACTTACGAGTTATAGGTATTTGATGACCCAACGAACTTAACAAACGATGATTTGTTTGATTTGTGACTCCATTGGGCAATATGTTTCTTTGAGTTATATAAAGGTTAAGCTCTTTGTTGTTGTAGTGGCCCATCGTGCAAACCTTCTTATAATTTAGTACATTTGTGTATATGTTATATCAGTACTTCTGTAAATCAATTATGTGTATACTAGATATTTGGTGAAATAAAATTAGATTTGTGAGAAAAATATGAAAATAACGACCTAAATATGGTCTATGTGATGTTGAAAAACTATGAAAATAGCGACCTAAATGTGGTCTATATGATGTGCACTATGGAAAATAGCGACCTAATTATGGTCTGTGTGATGTTGGAAAAATATGAAAAATTAGGTATCAAAAAAGTTACAGGGAACGGCTAAAAAATAGGCAAATAATTTATACTTGTAACAGTACATTTTACATCGGGCGAACGAAATAACCGATGTAAAAAACCACCTTTTACATCGGTTTAACCACAGAACCGATGTAAAAAGTTTTCTGCAGTATTTTTTTTCTTCACTACAGTACTTTTTACATCGGGTGAACCACACAACCGATGTAAAAAGTCTACCTTTTACATCGGGCGAACGAAATAACCGATGTAAAAAACCACCTTTTACATCGGTTTAACCACAAAACCGATGTAAAAAGTTTTCTGCATTTTTTTTGTTCACTACAGTACTTTTTACATTGGTTTAACCACATAACCGATGTAAAAAGTGTCACCTAGGACTTTTCAAATCGGTCAACAAGAGAACCGATGTAAAAAGTGTCAGCATAAATTTTTTTTTTGTTTAAATCAAAGATAAACAGGTAAACAAAGATAACATCCATATTAGCTTCATGATTGATTTATATAAAATGTTATGATCAGAATATATACATACGCTTAAACCTTTTTTACATGCATTCAACTAATTTACCAAATGTAAGTGAACATAGTTCTTCATCTTTATTATCACGCATCCTCACAACACAATATTGATCATACTCATGCTACCCATACTACTAATCAACACAATAAAATAGAAGATACAAGTGAATATCAACTTAGAAGACTATGTCAAAAGTTTGCACATTGATAGATGAATTTCTTAGATCTAAGATTTGAAAAGGTTTTGTCAAGATCAAAAAATAAGAAATCAAAGACAACATCAATATTGAATCCAAACTAGTTCACAAACATATATTAGATGAAATACATAAGGTATCAAAATATTACATCCAAACCAAACAAGAGATCGAAGCTACGTACTCGAAGATCAAGCTCCGATTTCCTTTGATTTTGGCTTCTCCATCTTAGGGTTTTGTCGCAAAAGTGATCTTGTTGCTTCTTCTTCATGTCTTTGGCTTCCTTTTCCAATCATTTGTGTCTTAATCATTGATGTTTTATGCCTTTATTCTGCACAATAACACACCAATCAAAGAATCCAAAGGTATTCGCAATATGTTGAAGAATCACCCTAGAACAAAAAATAAATCCATTAAAACATGAGAAATGCATTGAAAAATACCAAGAAAGATGGTTCAATTTAAGTCATATTTTGTACTTAACAACTCTCCCTAACTAGATTTTTGGTTGTCCTTAAGCAAAGAATGCCCCTCATGAAAACAAGAGAAATTTCCTCAAACAAGAGGATTTTGTCAAGCATAAGATTCAACCAAGAAAGGATAACAGTCAAATTCAAAAAAGAGAGATTTGCTCAAATAAGAAATTTGCTCAAACATGAAAATGCGCACAGGCAATGCTCATCACTCAATAGAATCGAACAATGATATAAATAATTTAGTTCTTAAACAAATATCTTGCAATATTTCAAATAATAACTAAATGCTCATAAATAAATCACTTTAACACTCCTCTTCAAAATAAGAATGAATAAATTAACGCGTTTGCAACCGTGGGGGCAATTTCACTCACTTGAAAAACAATGCTAATAACAATCCAATTTATACATTCATCCCATCAATCAAAAATGGAATCATGGAAGCAAGATATCAATAAGGTCTTTTAAGGTTGTAGCTTGTTTAGGTTCACAAAAAGGGACATTTCTAAGGCCATAAAATCAAAGTTGTCAATGCAAAAGAAACATTCACTATACAAGGTTATGTATATACTACAGCTTCACCTAACACTTTTTTATCTCAATTGTTCACCCTTCCAAACTTCCTTAATGCATATTATTCATTCTCTATTTTTCTCTTTCAAACAAGCTTACTTTTTCTTTTTCTTTTTCGCATTTATATTCACAATTTTCTTTTTCAATGCTTGCTTGAAAATTTTCAAATTTTTTAGTAACCTACCATTTTCCTTTTCGTTCCCCCCAACTTGAATTCAACCAAACCTCAAGTGAGTGCTCCTTGATTTTTATGGCAAGGAAATCAATTTTAAAAAAGTTCAAAAGTTCAAGATTTTTTTTTAGAATCTCACAAAATTCAATGATGAACTAAACTTTCAAATTATGTACATAAACCAAGTTCATCACTAAAATAAGATCTAAATTATTTAGGCTCAAAGGGGATAACAAATTCTCACTACTCACGAGTAAGTTACTTTTTGAATACAATTGTGCTCAATATAAACAAATGCCTTGATCATTTCTAATGCTTCCACAAAATCACAATAATAAAAAGATAAAGAATGAATAAAACGAATTAAACAAAGTTATCAGTCATCCTAGCATATAGTAAACAATGAAGGTTTCTCACAATTTGTGGCTTTTAGACCTAAGTGAAATAAGCATTCAAACAAAGTTGCAAAATGAAACAAAAATACACATTTGCATAAAGCACAAAATTCTTAAATCATTCTAACATTCTATAAAGCGGTACAATTTACCTTGCTTTCATTCACATGTTCAACATCCTACCATCACCATCCCTTGGGAGAATCTTCATTGGATACTTTTATACAAATAGCAACCAATTTAGAAGAAGTTCTCATTATTCCTCCCTAATCAACACTTGAGAAAAAGTGAAAAGAAACAAGTATATATAAAATATAAACAAATGTACAAAGCTAAAAAATATAAAAACTATTGCAATGCGATTCAATATCTAAACACCAATCTCCGCAACGACGCCATTTTGTTGTTGCGGTAAAGCAGCAAGCAAAAGTTAAGTTTGGAAGTAATCTGGGTTTAATCGTATCCACATGGATCAATGTGCGAGAAAGAACACCGTCCAACGGTCTCTACATTTCTAAGAATATGGTTACAAAATGGTTGAATGATTCAAGGGACCACAAATAAAAGCAGAAAATATAAAGACGAAAAATATAAAGTAAAGACTGAAAATATAAACAGAGCCTTGTTGGGATTGGATCTCATCAAATGATAACACATGCATACTTCTAACCAAGTAAACATAAATCAATCATTCGCTTAACATCCTCACGTATCACCTACAATAGAGGTTATATCTAACATAACATCGAGAGAACAACCGTATTGTCTCATTGGTGATATCTCACAGAACTTAACAACACAGAAAATTAAGAACTGATACTCAAGTAAATGTTAAGCCTAAATCTATGTCTAGAGTCTAGAACCTAACAGATAATCATCCTAGATCTAGATTTGAAGAGTATATTTCTATAGTGGTTCAAATTAAAGATAAAATGGTAAACAAAGATAACATCCATATCAACTTCATGATTGATTTATATGAAACACCATGATCATAATACGTACATACACTTTAAACTTTTTACATGCATTTAACTAATTTACCAAATGTAAGTGAACATAGTTCTTCATCTCTATTATCATGCATCCTCACAATTAGGGGTGTTCATGGGTGCGGGTCGACCCGCAAACCCGCCTACCCAAACCGAACCAACCCACTAATTATCCGGACCCATTCATTTACGGGTATACCCGACCCAACCCGTAACAACCCGTATAAATTTGGTTCGGATATTGGGTTTTAGTTTCTAAACCCATGAACCCGTTGACCCAACCCGTTGACGTGGCATAATAATAATAATTATTATTATTATTATATTATTATTATTTATAAATTTTAAAGTTGCTATAACTTTGTAAATTGTAACGTACACAAAGATCTTTTGCACTTTCCTTCCAGTTTCCAATCACACATTAAATTATTATTATTATTATAATTAAACATTATTATTAATATTAATCATGCTTGCTTGACTTATGCACTTCTAGTTTACACTTTACTGCCTTTTTATTTTTTTAATGAATCTTTATTAACTAATAATAATTAAGTATATATTAGAAACTTACTAAACTAAAGACAATACCACTTAACCTAACCCTATTTTTTTACTACGGCAAATCTCAAATGTCACCACTCCTCTTGCTGTTAGATTTTGGTGTTATTAGACCAATATTGGACCAATACATCTATGTCATTTTAAGACTAAGTGATGTTTATTTGCTTTTGAATTATTTAGAATTTATGAATTTTATGGAAATGATATTTTATGGAATTTTATATATTATTAAGTGTTAATATATATGATAGTTTACGGACCTACTTTTAAGCATGTGCTAGAAAAGGTAACATTTGAGTATCAAAACAACTAATATATACTGTATATTATTATATATTTGTTTTACATATGTTGAATTGTTGATATATATTTGTAATGGATAACATTTGAGTATCAAAATAACTAATAAATTTTTATAAATTAAGGTATATTAATGAAAATATATAAATAATTAATGGTGTATATGTATCTTAATATTTTTTATGACAAAGAAAATACATTTCAAAATTTTAATTGTTATATTTTTAATTATTCTATTTTATATGTAGGATTTGTCTCCACTACGTAAATAATTTAATTGTTTGAAATATGCAAAATTATATTGAATTGTGTTATAGATTTTTTAAATTGAAAATAAATATACACAACCCGTGGACCCAACCCTACCCAACCCGTAAATATCCGGGTTGATTCGGGTCGGTTTTTAAAGTAGAATTACGGGTTTGATGATAAACCCAACCCATTGAAAGTTGAACGGGTTGGGTAACGGGTTAAGGCGAACCCGGTCCAACCCAACCCGCGTACACCCCTACTCACAATACAATATTGATCCTACTCATGCTACTAATCAACACAATAAAATAGAAGATACAAGTGAATATCAACTTACAAGACTATGTCAAAAGTTTACTCAATGATAGATGAATATCTTATATCTAAGATTTGAAAAGGTTTTTGTCAAGACCCACAAATAAGAAGTTAAAGACAACATCAATATTGAATCTAAGCCAGTTCAAAAACATATATTAGATGAAATACATAAAGTATCAAAAGATTACATCCAAATCCAACAAGATATCGAAGCTACATACTCAAAGATCAAGCTCCGATTTCCTTTGATTGTGGCTTCTCCCTCTTAGGGTTTTGTCTCTCTCTCTCTCTCTCTCTCTCTCTCTCTCTCTCTCTCTCTCTCTCTCTCTCTCTCTCTCTCTCTCTCTCTCTCTCTCTCTCTATCTCTCTCTCTCTATCTCTCTAAAAGTATGTTTGGAATGAGGAGAGATAAATATAGATATAAAAATTACAAGATATCCTCTAAAATATCCAGCAAGTCCCTTATATACAAGTTACAAAAAGCGCCTATAAGTGGCACCGTGCTAAGTGCCAGTTGTCATACCCCAAATTTTACCCTCGAATCCTTGGATCGTTTTAGTTTAAGTTAGTCATTTTGCATTCTTCTAGTTGAACATTTTATTTCATCATTTAATCGTGTTTTTTAGTCAATTTCATCATCCCTTTTTAGAATTTTTTTTAAGTATTACTTAGAATTGATTTATTTTTTTAAATTTAGTTTGTTTTTTATTTATAGTTTCTCTTTCTGGTTATTTTCTAATTCCTATTTATATTTTAATTTAATTTATTTTTCAATATAGTTTTATTTTTAATATAATTAAAAACATTTTAGTTGTTATTTTAATTTAGTTTATATTTTAGTATAGTTTTTAGTTATTTCTATTTAGTTTATATTTTAGTATAGTTTTTAGTTATTTCTGTTTAGTTTATATTTTAATTTAATTTATA
Organism: Lathyrus sativus; assembly: GCA_963859935.3. Classification (NCBI taxonomy): domain Eukaryota; kingdom Viridiplantae; phylum Streptophyta; class Magnoliopsida; order Fabales; family Fabaceae; genus Lathyrus; species Lathyrus sativus. The sequence goes on from OZ012737.1 coordinate 556,721,555, forward strand.
TTTTATTTTGTCACATTTTATTTTGTCACATTTTATTTTAATTAAATTAGTTTAAAGTGGGGGAGAGTTGTAACATTCTAAATTTCATTAAATAATTAATTATAGTAATTAATTGATTTAGTGGGATTTTTATTAAATGTTGAAATTAATTTTTATTAATTGGTATTAATGGAAAATTAAAAAGGAAATTGGAAGGAAGGAAAATAAAGGAAATATATAAGTGAGAAAGAAAAGATAAGAAAGTTAGAAAAACATTTGGAAAGAAAGAGGAGAGAAAGAAGAAAGAAGAGAAAGAGAGAAGAAGAAGAGGAAAGTGGAAATCATCAAGAACCATCATCAAAGCTCTGATTAATCGAGGTAAGGGTGAGAAATGTATCTATTTGATCAATGCATGCTATTGTATATGTTGGGTTGGGATTTTGGATTGATTCTCACCATTTTTCATTTAGGGCAAAAGTTGGAATAATCGGTAGATTAAGGATTTAATCGGTTGGAACTTGATATTAATGTCGTAGAATAGTCGGGTAACATATGGGTATGCTATTTGTACTGATTTTGATGTTTAAGAGATTGGTGGATATTGGGATGAAAGGAGAAGACATAATGAAATTCTGTTCTGCGCAGGTTCGCTGGCTCTCGCCAGGCGAGCGAAAGCGAAGCTTTGCTAGGCGAAGCCTAGCGAATGTTGGCGAATAATTGTGGATTAAGTCCCAGTGGACTTCGCTGGCGAGCTCTCCAGGCGGAGGTTGGTTAGCGAAGGTTCGCCCAGCGAAGGTGCTGGCGAATGATGGCGAACCAAGTCAGTAGCTACTGACCTTGGCTCGCTGGGAAGTCTCGCCAAGCGAAGCCTAGAGAGTGTTCGCTGAGAGAGTTCGCCAGGCGAAGGTCCAGCGAAGGTTCGCTGCGGGGCCTCGCCAGGCGAATATGGGCGAATTTGACAGCATCTTTTCTTTGTTGTGATTTCTTTAGGATGATGGTTTGGTTGGTTCATATAGACTAATACCTTATGATATGAATATGGATATGATCTATTGTGATGATGTATGCTGTGGGTAGCCTTCGGGCGTGAATCCTAGTGAATATGCGGTGTGTATTAATTATGTTGAATGTCAATACATGAGAATATAATTGTGGTTATATGTGTATTGTATAATAAAATGTGAATGCATATTGTGTATGCGATTGTATATGAATGCATGGGAACATATATTGATATGTGTGCATTGTTGGTTGATTGTAATTATGATGATATATGGAATGAATACATTGATGAATGTTTGATATATGTTGTATGTGCAATCATAATGAAATTCTCGAAGGGGTGAATTATTTGAATGCATGTGATTAAGATGCGGGAACGGTCTTAAGTGCATTTGTTGTGATTGATTGTACATGCATCATTCAGTCAAGAGGCAATGTCTGTTAGTTTCGTGGAAACTAGTGGCTTGTCCCAAACCTAGAAGGGTGGGTTTGAAGCCTAGGGGACGGGCTTGGTTGTTATCGGTCTAGAAGGGTGGACCCGGTTTAAAGTAAAAACCGAAAAATGATAACAAGTTATCGGTCTAGAAGGGTGGACCCGGTTTAGAGTGAAAACCGAAAAAAGATAACTAATGTCGGTACCGCATAGCATTGAGTTGCATTGAGTATGTTGAGTCACATTGCATAATATTGTTGTTGTATAAATGTGCTTGTGAATAATTGTGAATTAAGCATGAAGGGATATGCTTGTGAATGCTCATATTGTGGATATATGCGAATGTGATATTAATATGATTATGAGCATGAGGGTGGTGAGAAATGTAAAGTGTATTATATGATACCTATATATATATATATATATATATATATATATATATATATATATATATATATATATATATATATATATATATATATATATATATATATATATATATATATATATATATATATATATATATATATATATATATATATATATATATATATATATATATATATATATATATATATATATATATATATATATATATATATATATATATATATATATATATATATATATATATATATATATATATATATATATATATATATATATATATATATATATATATATATATATATATATATATATATATATATATATATATATATATATATATATATATATATATATATATATATATATATATATATATTATTTTGGAAATGATTTAATGACTTGAACTTCCGCTTAAATTTAAATGTTGAAATGTGATTTCTAGAATTATGAAAATGTTACATATTTTATGGAGCAAATGTTAAAGTGTTTTATTGGTGAAGTTGTGACATTCTTCCTTTATACCTCAATCTAAAATTTTTACTCTGATGAATTGTAGATGTTTAGTTGTTTTATATGCGTTATTTGGGGGTATAAAAGGGGGTGTTACAAAAGTAACTTGTCTATTGATTTATTTATAAATCCTCTTCAACAACACTCTTCCTCTCCCTATCTTTATATCTCTCAAACTACAATTCAAATCACACCAACATCAAATTGTTGGTGCAAAGGTAGAATAAATGATGAACAAAGAAAAATACTCTATTAAGAGAATGACGGCTACACACTCACACTTTCATTACAATGATCAATCCTATTTGTAAGCAAAACTAGGGTTACTAAAATAAAGGTAAAATACTAAAATGCCCTCTAACAAACTTATGGGCTAAGAAAATAGTACAACTAAATATGAATTATTACTAATACCATCCCTTAATTCATATTCCATCAAAACTTGTAACACCAATTCCATCCCTTAGTTTGACAAATTGATCAGTCTTGATAGCTTTCGTCAGAACATCTGCCAACTGTTTCTGAGTGCTGCAGTGTACAACTTCTAACACTCCACTCTGAACTTGATGTCTCAGAAAATGATACTTGGTCTCAATATGCTTGCTTCTCCCATGCAACACTGGGTTTCTGGAAAGATTGATTGCAGACTTGTTGTCAATCATCAGCTTCAGAGGTTTGTTTACTTTAATCTTCAGATCCTGCAACAGATTCAGAATCCACACAGCTTGGCATGCGGTAACAGCACCTGCAATGTATTCAGCTTCACAGGTTGATAACGCCACAATAGGTTGCTTCTTGGAACACCAAGAAATGGGACCTCCCAGAAATTTGAACAAGTACCCAGAGGTACTTCTTCTTTAAACTCTGTCTCCACACCAATCAGAATCTGAATAACTCTGAAGTTCTGACTCATTCCTTCTGAGGAAATAACACTCCATACTTCAGAGTTCCCTTGATATACCTCAGAATCCTGACAGCAGCTTGATAATGGGACCACTTAGGTTTACTCATGAACCTACTAACCATCCCAACAGAATAGCAAATATCAGGTCTGGTATTGCACAGATACCTCAGAGAACCAACCAAATGTTTGAAGGTTGTAGCATGCACATCTTCTCCATCAGAGTCAGAATCCAGTTTCTGATTTGTATCTGAAGGTGTGACAACAATCTTACAATTCTTCAGTTCAAACCTCTTCATAAGTTCTAATTCATACTTGAGCTGATGCAAAATGATACCTTTCTCAGAATATCTGAACTCCATCCCTAGAAAGTATGTCATTTTGCCTAGATCAGTCATTTCAAATTCATTCATCAGAAATTTCTTGAACTTGGCTATCTCCTGTTCAGAACTTCCAGTCAATAGTATATCATCAACATATAAACATACCAGAGTCATATTGCCTTCAGAAGTATGCTGAACATAGACATCGTACTCCATCTCACATTTCTGAAAGCCTTGCTTCTTGAAAAATGAATCAATCTTCTGATTCCAAGCTTTGGGCGCTTGTTTCAGTCCATATAGAGCTTTGTATAATTTGTACACCATCCCTTCCTGATTCTTTTTCACAAATCCAGGGGGTTGTGACACATAAACTTCTTCTTCTAATGGACCATTCAGAAATGCAGATTTTACATCTAAATGCATCAGAGGCCAATTCCTGTTAGCAGCTATTGCAATCACCATTCTGATTGTTTCATGTCTTGCTACAGGTGTAAACACTTCAGAATAATCCAGCCCAGGTTTCTGTAGAAATCCTCTGGCTACCAACCTTGCTTTATGTTTGCCAATTGAACCATCTGGCTTTAACTTCTGCTTGAAAACCCATCTGACGCTGATGGCTTTATTGTCTTTTGGAAGCTCTGTCAGGTTCCAAGTCTTATTTCTCTCTATAGCATCAAGTTCTTCTTTCATGGCCTTTAGCCAGAGATTCTGCTTAAGAGCTTCTTCTGTACTTATGGGTTCAGAATCTACCATCATGGCACACTGAATAATTTCTCCTTCAGAGTCTACTTCAGTGTCTTGCAGCATGTCAACTTCTGCATATCTTCTGGGAACGTTTCTTATTCTTTGTGGTCTCTGAACTTGTTCAGAGTCTTGATCTTCAGAGTTTCTAGCTTCAGATGATTGACCTCCAGAGCTTTGACCATCTTCAGAGTCTGGCATATTTCTAGAGTCTGAATTGCCATCAAGATCTGGGTTGTCATCAGAGTCTGAATCATCAGAGTCACCTTCATCTTCTGAGTCTTCTTCAGAGTTTGAATCAGTATCAGAGTCAGAGTCAATGTCAGGTTTTACTCCAACTTCATAAATTCTTAACTCTGACCTTTCTTCATAAGTTCTAACATCAGAATCAGATTGAGACTTATCCCAATTCCAAACTTCTGATTCTTTCACAATCACATCTCTGCTAAACTCAATTTTATTGGTTTCTGGACAACAGAGCTTGTAAGCACCTGTACTGTGGTACCCTATCAGAATCATCACTTTGCTTCTATCATCCAGCTTCTGTCTTCTGACTTCTGGAACATGTTTATAGCAAACAGAACCAAACACCTTTAGATGACTAACACTTTGCTTATTTCCAGTCCACTTCTGTATTGGAACTATTTCCTTCAACTTCTTCGTAGGACATCTGTTGAGTACATACGTTGCAGTGGCAACAGCTTCTCCCCAGAGCTTTTGAGGAAGGTTCTTCTCCTTTAGCATGCTTCTCACCATATCAAGCAGAGTGCGGTTTCTTCTTTCAGCAAGACCATTGTGTTGAGGGGTATAAGGAGCAGTAACCTCATGCTCAATTCCATTCTCCTCACAGAACTTCTGGAACTCTTTGGAGTTATACTCACCTCCACCATCAGTTCTAAGAATCTTCAACTTCTGACCACTCTGATTCTCAGCCTTTATTCTGAACTTCTTGAATTCATCAAACACCTCGTGTTTAAACTTAATAAGGGATACCCATGTCATTCTTGTGAATTCATCAACAAACAACACAAAGTATTTATTCCCTCCAATTGATGCTACTGGAAATGGAACATACACATCAGAATGTACAACTCCCAAGGCATGTTTTGCTCTTGGAGCAGCTTCTGACGCAAATGGCAATCTTGGTTGTTTTCCTTCCATGCAAACTTTGCATGAGTTTTCAGGCTTCTTAATTGTAGGAATTCCATGTACCAATTTCTTTGAATTTAGATGTTTTAAGCTTATGAAATTTACATGACCAAATCTTCTGTGCCACAACTCACTCTCCTTCTCAGCACTTGTTGCACTAAGACATTCTGAGTCTGCAATTCTGACATTCACCTTGAATGTTCTATTCCCTCTCTGTTCTGACTCCATAATCAACTTCTAATTACAGTCATACAGCTTCAGAAGATTATCCTTCATGGTAACTGACAAACCTTTCTCAATTAACTGTCCCACACTCATCAGATTGCTTCTGATTCCAGGTACATACCACACATTCTGAATCAATGCTATTTTCCCATTATTCAGAGTAACTCTGACATTTCCCATACCTTCTGCATTAAGATATTTGTCATCAGCACATCTGATCTTTGTTCTCTTTTCAGAGTCAAAGTCAACCAGCCATTTCTTATTTCCAGTAAGATGATTTGAACAGCCAGTGTCCATATACCACCAGTCTGTCAGATCCATATTATCAGATTCAGAGGCCATCAATAGCACAGATTCGTCATCAGAGCTTCTGGCTATATTTGCTTCTTCTGATTTTTTCTCCTTGTTTGACCAACAATCTCTAGCAAAATGACCAAACTTCTTACAACAGTAACATTGGATTTTCCTTTTGTCATACTTCTCTTTTCCCTTCTGAGCATTCTTTTGTCTATCAGAGGTTGAGCTTTCTAACTTCTGACCACCATCAGATCTTCTCCTGGCTTCTAACTACTTCTGATACCTCCTATCAGAAGTTGCTTTCAGAGCCTGCTGCTCTACGTCCTTTTTAGAATTTCTCTCAGTCAAACGCAACTCTTGCGCTTCTAGACTGCTCTGCAGCTCTTCAATTCTCATGGTGCTTAGATCTTTGGAATGTTCTATTGCTACCACAATGTAATCAAATTGAGGGGTAAGGGATCTCAATACTTTCTCCATGATTGTTTCTTCAGAAAGAGTTTCTCCACACGCCTTCATCTCATTAGCGATCAGAATCATTCTGGAGATGTATTTAGAGACTTTCTCATTATTCTTCATGTTGAGATTCTCATATTGCTTTCTCAAGGACTGAAGCTTCACCTTCTTCACTGATGCGTCACCACCATAACATCTCACCAGTGTGTCCCACGCAGCCTTTGCTGTTGTTGAATCTGCAATCTTCTCAAACACGTTTACATCCACACATTGATGAATGAAGAACAATGCTTTCTGATCCTTCTTTCTTACTTCCTTCTGCGTGTTTTTCTGTTCATCCGTCGCATCTGCTGCTACCGAAACATAGCCATCAGTGACAAGATCTAGAACATCTTGAGCACCAAACAGTACACGCATTTGGATCATCCAACGATTCCAGTTTTTACCGTCAAATACTGGAAGTTTGGTGTTCATGTTGTCGTTTCCGTTCATCTTCTACTTTGCATAATACACTCAGATTTTTCTCACACAGTGTTTCCCAACCCACAGAATTAGAAATTTTGATCAGATTTTGTTCAAGATTCAACACGAATCGAAGAAACAAAATCAAACACACAAGACCTCACGTCCACTCGTGTTTTCCAATGAATCCGGACCGGAGCTCTAGATACCAATTGTTGGTGCAAAGGTAGAATAAATGATGAACAGAGAAAAATACTCTATTAAGAGAATGACGGCTACACACTCACACTTTCATTACAATGATCAATCCTATTTGTAAGCAAAACTAGGGTTACTAAAATAAAGGTAAAATACTAAAATGCCCTATAACAAACTTATGGGCTAAGAAAGTAGTACAACTAAATATGAATTATTACTAATACATACAACTTTACTAAAATTCCAACCATAGATAAGCATGTTGGTGAGTTTGCAAAAATTACAGTACCATGGAGAAAAAATTACCAGTAGAAACACTACAAATCCTTATGCTTTTTATTGAAAGATTTTTGATCCAAGAGACTCTTAAGAATGCAATTTTATTGATATAAAAATAAAGAAAAATAATACCAAGAAAGACAATCATCAGCAAGAGTTGTTGGTTTCGGATTTGAAAAATTTAGTTTGGCACAAGGAAATTATCGGGACGAGTCGCGTACTAGGTCGCTTTCTTTAAGACGTTTCGCCGTACTGCCAAAATATGCAAAGCAGTCGATTTACGACGATGCCTCCAGGATAAAGCAGCCCGTTCAAAATGTTACGATTATCAGTTGCACACTGATAAATCGCTCTTAGAAATACACCTTTCTCAGTGACAGTATCTGGCGAAAATAGCCAGTCAAGAAAATAAATTTTGTAGATGAAGAGAATAAGGGAGAGAAGAAGGAATTCAAAATTCCTGTGAATTTGTGAAATCCGGAGCACCAAATACTGAACTTCTACTATGTATTTATAGGCAGCTAGTGAAATTGAGTGGGGAGAAAAACATGGGAGTGGAGAAAATAGTGGAGGACTGGATCTAGTCAATAGTGACCAATTATTTTCTTAATTAATTAATATTATTATTAATTAATTTTCCACCGAATTATATTAATTAATTAATAATAATTAAATTCCAATATTTCAATTCCCTCCAATGTGGGACTAAATGAATCTTTTCAAATTCACTTTCCAATTCCCATTAATATAATTCCAACATTCCCCCACTTGAATTTAAAAGAGATTTTAGAAGTACGTCAGACGTTTCTAAGATTGTGCATAAGCAAAGGTGTCTACGACTTGAACCTTAGCGTAACGAGTAGGATTCTGATTCAACAAGAGTGACACTATTGTCTTGAACTCTATCTCGGACATCAGGCCCGCACACAACCTTTCCGTAAGGTGTATTCTTGTAGCCCGTGCTTTAGTGGCCCTGCACGTGTATCCCAGTTTAGTGAATGCTCTAGGAATTCTGCCTCGAAATTCCATAGGAACCGGCCTCAGTTCCAAAGTCACAGAGGTGAATCTATCAAGGGTACTCCTGTATCCTAGGTACTCCCTCATACAGAGTATAGATCTCATTAAGAGTTTTTATTATCTCATCCTCTCATTACTTCAGGATTCATGCTTTACTTGCATGATCATTTTCATATTACTCACAACTTGTTATTACCCATTGAACCTAAGTCTTGGGATCTCCAGTCATTTAGGTCGGGTTACCATCATGAGTAACTAATTGCTTTATAGGCTCTAGTCCCATCTTTTTGGATGTATTATGGACTTTCTCTCTAGCTAATCCTTTCGTCAAAGGATCTGCTAAGTTTGCATCAGTGCGTACATGATCCACTTTCACAACTCCTTTAGATATACAATCTCTAACAGTGCTATGTTTTCTTCTAATTTGACGTCTTTTACCATTATAATAACGGTTCTCAACTTTTGCAATAGCCGCGGTACTATCGCAGTGGATCAATACAGCTGGTATAGGTTTTTCCCATAAAGGAATCTCAGCTAGCAAGCATCTTAACCAACTTGCTTCTTCACTAGCTATAGCTAAGGCTATCATCTCAGACTCCATTGTGGATTGTGCCAGAATGGTCTGTTTCTTTGATTTCCAAGATACAGCTCCTCCGGCTATACTAAATATATAACCACTAGTAGCTTTGGAATCATCCGATAAGGTGTTCCAATCTACATCACTATACCCTTCTAGTACAGCAGGAAATTTCTGATAGTGTAGGCCGAGGTCCATTGTCCTTTTAAGGTACCTCATTACTCGCTCAATAGCTTACCAATGTTCGTTACTCGGCCTACTTGTAAATCTGCACAACAATCCTATGACATATGCAATGTCGGGTCTAGTACAATCAGTGGCATACCTAAGACTGCCAATGATGCTCGCATATTCTGCTTGTTTGACACTTTCTCCAGTGTTCTTAAACAGTTTCACACTTGGATCATACGGAGTGCATGCAGGTTTACAATCAAAGTATTTATATTTCTTTAAGATCTTCTCCACATAGTGAGATTGATCCAAAGAAATTCCTTGTTCGGATCTCGTGATCTTGATTGCTTCTCCGAGGTCTTTCATATCAAAGTTGTTGCATAACAATGATTTCATATCATTAATGGCCTGAATGTTTGATCCAAATATAAGTAGATCGTCTACATATAGACATATGATAGTACAAATGTGATTCTCAGATTTGTAATAAACGCACTTGTCACTTTCATTCACTTTGTACCCATTAATTATCATTAAGTTATCAAACTTTTCATGTCATTGTTTAGGGGCTTGTTTTAGTCCATACAAAGACTTATCTAACTTACAGACCTTGCTTTCTTGTCCTTGGATCACAAACCCTTCTGGTTGTTCCATATAGATTTCTTCTTCTAAGTCACCGTTTAAAAAAGCTGTTTTAACATCCATTTGGTGTACTATTAAGTTATAAATTGTTGCTACTGAAATGAGTACCCTAATGGATGTAATTCTAGTGACCGGAGAAAAGGTGTCGAAGAAATCTATATTTTCTCTTTGTCTAAAACCCTTGGCTACAAGGCGAGCCTTGTATTTCTCAATCGTTCCATCAGGTTTTAGTTTCTTTTTTAAAACCCATTTACAACCAATTGGTTTGCAACCCGGGGGTAATTCTACTAAGTGCCAGGTCTTGTTAGATTCTAGAGAATCTATCTCATCATTAATGGCTTCTTTCCATAAGTCTGCATCCATAGATGACAGTGCTTCTTGAAGATTTATTGGATCTTCTTCTACATTATAGGCCGCATAATCGGGCCCATAGTCTTTAGCAACTCTTGCTATTTTACTTCTTCGAAGTTCTGTTCTACATTGTCGCTGCTTTCAGTGCTTTTCATCACAGGAATGTGACTCGATTGTGTGCCCCCACTATTTCTCGATTTGAAAGGAAATTTATCTTCATAGAATTCAACATCGTTTGATTCTATGATTACTCTGGCATTTAGGTCATAAAACCTGTATGCCTTACTGTTTGCTGCATACCCAATGAATACGCATTCATAGGCTCTACTAGCGAGTTTAACTCGTTTCGGATCCGGAATTCTGACATAAGCCAGACAGCCCCAAGTTCTCAAATAAGACAAATTTGGTTGTCTTTTCTTTAATATCTCATAAGGTGAGATCTTACTTTTTGACTTGGGAACTTTATTCAGGACATAGCAGACAGTGAATAAAATTTCCCCCCACCAGTGAGGTGCAACACCAGAATTTAACATGATTGCGACTACAAGTTCAGTAAGAGTCCTATTCTTTCTTTCTGCTTTACCATTCATTTCAGGAGAGTACGGAGCATTCGTTTCATGTATAATACCATGTTCAACAAAAAAATCATTAAACAAGGCAGAGTCATATTCGGTTCCCCTATCACTGCGAAGTCTCTTAATCTTCTTGTTAAATTGATTCTCTATTTCAGTTACATACACCTTAAACATGTCAAGCGCTTCACTTTTATTCTTCATTAGATATACATAAGTATAATCAGAGCAATCGTCAATAAAAGTGATAAAATAACGTTTATTATTTCTAGTTAAACTTCCATCTAATTCACATATATCAGAGTGTATAAGATCTAAGGGATCGGATTCTTTTATAATTGATTTATGTGAAGTCTTTGTTATTTTAGCTTGACTGCAAGATTCACATTTATTGGAATCATTAACGTTTAGTTTAGGGATTAGGCCTATGTTGCTTGCATTAGAAATGATTCGTTTATTAACGTGACAAAGTCTACCATGCCAAATATTAAAGTCACACAAAGAGTAAACAGAAGGGGAAATTTTATTCAAATCAACATTCAACTTAAACATGCCATCAGTGGTGTACCCTTTTCCAACAAAAATACCATTCTTAGTGATGGTGTACAAATCTGCCCCTAAAGTTTGACTAAACCCAGCCTTATTCAAAAGAAAACCAGAAACAAGATTCTTCCTAATTTCAGGAACATGCATGACGTCCTTCAAGATCAAAGTCTTTCCTGAAGTGAACTTCAGCTCAACATCTCCAATTCCAGCAACATTAGTGGTGTGAGCGTCTCCCAACAACACTTTCTTATCTTCAGCATTCATGTATGTCTTGAACATAGCACGATCATAGCAGACATGACGAGTGGTGCCAGTGTCTATCCACCAGCCATCACTTCCACCAACCATGTTGATTTCAGTGATCATGGCAATGAGTTGCTCATCAGTCAGGTTAACCTGAGCATTTGAGCCAACTGCAGGTTTAGGCCTGCTCCTACATTTCTTTGCCATATGGCCCGGTTTTCCACAATTGTAGCAAGAGAAAACCGGAGCATCATTTCTTTGAGGTGGTGGTTGTTGCCTAGCAAATGGAGCCGATGGGGCCCTAGAGGGATTCCCATTCTTAGTTTGGTTCATAGCATTGCGGTTCTGATTCTTTAAAGGTTTGCCCGTAGGCTTCAGAACCGCACCGAATTTCTTTTTGTTGTTAGACACAACTAAGACTTCTTCTTTCTGATCTTGTTTCCGAGCCTCTTCTTCAATTCGGAGGCGAGTAATCAGAATCACTATTGATAATTCTGTTGTTTTGTGACGAAGCACATTTTTGAAATCTTTCCAACCAGGGGGCAGTTTGTCAATAATTACAGCAATTTGAAATTGTTCATTGAGGGGCATACCTTCTGTAATAATCTCATGAGCAATCTTCTGAATTTCGTGGCTTTGAGCTTCCACCGACTTCTCATCCACCATCTTGTAGTTCAAGTAGCGGCTGACAGCATATTTATTCGCACCTGCTTCTTCAGTATCATATTTTCTTTGTAGAGCCTCCCATACCTTTTTAGCAGTCCTGTAGCTACTGTAGTAGTCGTACAGATCATCAGCAAGGCTGTTCAGAATGTGATTTTTGCACAGATAATCATTCTCGTGCCATAAGGAGATTTCTTTTCGGAGTTGTAGATCATCTGCTACAGCCTTAGCTTTTGCAGCATCTGAGTCAGGCATTTTGGAAGTCCCGTCTAAATCTGCAATCGATTTACCATTAGGTAGTTCAGATGATGCAGAAGGGACAACCGGGATATCCTCAGTCAGAACATGGGCAACCTTTTTCAGAGTTAAGAAAAACTTCATCTTAGCTTGCCAACGTTTGAAATTGGAACCCTCAAACCTGAAAGGTTTGTCAGAGACCGAAGCGGCCGCAGTAGTACCGTTAATTTCCTCAGTTGCCATGGCAGTTATTAAAGCGTCTTAAAATTGTTGGTTTCGGATTTGAAAAATTTAGTTTGGCACAAGGAAATTATAGGGACGAGTCGCCATACTGCCAAAATATGCAAAGCAGTCGATTTACGACGACGGCTCCAGGATAAAACAGCCCGTTCAAAATGTTACGATTATCAGTTGCACACTGATAAATCGCTCTTAGAAATACACCTTTCTCAGTGACAGTATCTGGCGAAAATAGCCAGTCAAGAAAAGAAATTTTGTAGATGAAGAGAATAAGGGAGAGAAGAAGAAATTCAAAATTCGTGTGAATTTGTGAAATCCGGAGCGCCAAATACTGAACTTCTACTATGTATTTATAGGCAGCTAGTAAAATTGAGCGGGGAGAAAAACGTGGGAGTGGAGAAAATAGTGGAGGACTGGATCTAGTCAATAGTGACCAATTATTTTCTTAATTAATTAATATTATTATTAATTAATTTTCCACCGAATTATATTAATTAATTAATAATAATTAAATTCCAATATTTCAATTCCCTCCAATGTGGGACTAAATGAATCTTTTCAAATTCACTTTCTAATTCCCATTAATATAATTCCAACAGTAAAAATAAACTTGGTAGAAATATATGATTTAACTTTGTCAAAATGGAACATGCATAACCAATATAATCAAACATTAACTTATCTTCTTCATGCACATCACTGTGTGTTAGATTCACAACTGTAACTCCAAACAGAGTTTTAAAGGAAATAGCAGTATATTCTTACAAAGTTCCTATAAAGACAACTTGTAAGAATTAGCAGTATAGTTTTACAAAGTTCCTATAAAGACAACTTGTAAGAATTAGCAGTATATTTTTCCAAAGTTCCTATAAAAACAAATATAAATACATGCATGAGTGACCCTAACAAAATGAAAGCCTTAAAAATCCAGAATACTTACTTGAGAAATCCTTGAACAATTACAAAAGCCTGAAAAAATAAATTAAATCCAAAATATTAGCATACAATTACATTATAAAGAAATTACAAATAATATTATCAGTTCAATCAAAGAAATTATCAAAACTCAAATGATAAAAAAAATTTAAGTTATCAGATCGCTCAGTGATAAATTTTTTTTTACCAAATTAAATTATCAGATCGTTCAGTGATAATTTCTTTTTATACCAAAACTTATAATACTGCTTTACAATTACTCCTTAATAGTGAGTCTGTGGTGAATGTCACAGTGGATGTCATAACCTTGACAGTAACATCCATCGTGTGGTAAGTCGGAATTTCACCAGGGAACAATTTTAATCGAGAATTGAAAAGTAAGACCAGCTGCCATACTTCAAATTGCTTGGTTACTATTTTTCGGTCATGGTAAGTTTTAACTAGATCTTTGTACATCCTGTTGGAGTCATACGCTTGGAGGCACATTTCCTCCATTTCGTGCAATTGAACCTTTCATTTTTCTCCGCTTAGACTTGGCTCAAAATTCAGAAGTTTTAAGGCCCAAAATGCCTTATGTTCCAATTCTACCGGCAAATGGAAATTCTTACCATAGACCACTTTAAAAGGTGTGAGACCAATCAGGGCCTTAAAGGTTGTCCGATAAGCCCACAAAGCATCATCAAGCTTGTTTTCCCAATCTTTTCTAGAGCTCGACACCGTTTTCTCCAGAATCTTTTTAATTTCTCGATTCGACACCTCCGCTTACCTATTAGCTTGTGGATGGTATGGTGTCGCAACTTTGTGTTTTACACAGTACTGCTCCAAGGATTTTTCTAGCTGAGTGTTGCAAAAGTGGGATGCTCTGTCACTTATCAACACTCTCGGAGTACCGAATCGAGTAAAAATGTTTTTCTTTAAAAAATTTATCACAGCTTTTCCATCTATTTTAGCACATGCTATTGCTTCAACCCATTTGGATACATAGTCAACCGCGACCAAAATGTACTCATTGGAAAAAGACGATGGAAATGGGCCAACAAAGTCTATGCCCCAACAATCAAACACTTCAACTTCCGACATGCTTTGTAACAGAATTTCATTATGTTTTGAAATTTCGCCACTCCTTTGGCATTTGTCACAATGTTTTGTATGCACATGCACATATTTGAACAAAGAAGGCCAATAAAAGCCCGATTTGAGGACTTTCGTTGCCATTCTCGTATCATTGAAATGCCCTCCATACAGAGAGTTGTGATAATGCCAAATTATATGATTATCCTCTTCTTTTGACGTAGACCTTCTCAAAATGTTATCGACACTAAGTTTAAACAAATGTGGCTCATCCCATACAAAATATTTGGCATCAGACAAAAATTTATTTTTTTGGTTACTCGTTAGACCTTCTGGTATCAATCCGATGACTTTGTGGTTTGTCATGTCGGCGAACCAAGGTCTAACTTGTATCATATACAACTTTTCATCTGGAAATTTTTCCTTGACTTCAATTTCATGTTTTGTCACCTCAATATTAACAAGGCGAGATAAGTGATCCACCACCAAATTCTCGAATCCCTTTTTGTCACGAATTTCCAAATCAAATTCTTATAACAAAAGGACCTAACAAATTAGCCTTTGCTTTTAGTCCGGCTTGGTGAGCAAATATTTAATTGCCACATGATCCGTGTAGACCACACCTTTAGACCCGATCAAATATAACTGAAAATTCTCCAATGCATACATTATCGCAAGCAACTCTTTTTCAGTTGTTGCATAGTTTACCTGGGCTTCATTCAAAACTTTGCTTGCGAAGTGTATGGCATGGAAAATTTTCATTCTACGTTGACCCAATGCCACACCTATCGCATAATCACTCGCGCCACACATGAGTTCAAAATCCACTTTCCAATTGGGAGCAATGACTATGGGTGCGGTAGTCAAACTTTGTTTTAAAGAATTAAAAGTTATCATGCAAGATTCATTAAATTCAAAGGACTTATCTTTGTTGAGCAAATTGCTCAAAGACTTTGTGATTTTTGTAAAGTCCTTGATAAATCTCCGATAGAACCCCGCATGAATAAGGAAGCTCCTTATACCTTTTACATTCAATGGAGGCGAAATTTTTTCCATAACGTCCACTTTGGCTTGATCCACTTCAAGGCCCTTTGAAGAAACTTTGTGACCACGCACAATTCCTTCGGTTACCATGAAATTGCATTTTTCCCAATTAAGCACCAAATTGGTTTCCACACACCATAAAAACATAATAGACTATAGTAGATGTAAAATTAATTATATTTAATTTTTCTACTCCATCAGAAAATTTTAGGTTTTTCCCCGATAAAAAACAAAGTTAGGAGACTATAATCCATGAGATATATTTTATATAAAATAGGTAATAATTAAAATAACTTACAAAGCTAGAACTTATTTATATTTACCATTTTCATATTGAATAATGGTAAATTAGATGTAAATATATTCAATATGTTTCTTCTCCATCACCAAATTTCATGTTTCTTCGTCACTTAGCCACAGAGTTAAAAGACTATAAATAAATGACAAATAAATTACAACTACATGGGTAATCACTAAAATGAAATATTTAAGCTCAATGTTATTTGTATTCAATATAATCACATTGTATTATGGTATAATAGATGTAAACAATTTCTATATTTTTCTTCTTCTCCATCACCAAAATTTTGGTTTCATCACCTCTAAGAAACTAAGTTAAGAGAGTACAAATGAATGACCCATAATTTATGCATATTATATTGTTCTCAAATATGGTTAACAGGTCACTAATGTAAGAGCACAGATTGTGTCTTAGTTATATCTCTATGTTTTGATGATAACACTTATAAATTTTGTATTCAAGAATTATATACTCTAAACGTGTTCTAGATTGTTTGCTACAGGCACTAAAGAAAATTATCTTAAGAAAGCATATTTGGATCTGAACATTGTTATTATGAAAGGCTTCATAAGTTTAAGAGCATTTTAAGTAAAGATCTGAACGCTGCTCCCAGAAGAATCTGACTACTGTCTCTTGAAGATTCTGAAGCAGGAGCCTCTAAAGCATAGAAGACTCTGCTCTGAGAGATTTACACGCTCAAGCACACAAGTTGCACCTACTCTGATTCAGCTCAATCTGAAGAATATCCAAGACTCTGAAGATCCAGATGATCTCTAGTCTGGAGACTCTGAAGATTCAGATTCTAATGTTGAAATCTGAACTTACTTTGAAGAAGATTTAAATATGTACGTTGGTTTATCTCAACAGCTCTTTCCTATTTTGTGCTAGACACAAGGACACAGACAAAAAGGTTGTATCTGTGCATTCCATTCTGAGGAAAGTTTTCTGCAAGTGAAGACAAAAGGCATCAGGCTTGTTTCAGCACAGCCTCCAATGTGAGGACAAAAGGCTTCAGGCTTTTCTGCACAGCCTTCAACGTAACAAGACTTCTTGGATCTTAGTGCCTATATAAAGAAGTCCACTCCATCTTCTTCAGTATCGAACCTCTAGCAAAATCACTCATCAAAGCAAATCTCTCAAAGCTATTATTATTTTATTTTGCTTTAACATTGTTCTTAACTTAAGAGAAATATCACAGTTGTGATAACAGCTTATTAGAAGCATTCTTACTCTTGTAAAAGTTTTACATTGTTTGTAAAAGGTTTTCCTTAAGAGGATCCAGTTGGGATCAGTTGCTCTTAAGAAGACTAAGAACAGTTGTTCTTAGGTGTTGCTATTTGTAATCTGTTTGATTTAAATAGTGGATTAAGTCCTTGACAGAGAAAGGCAAATCACTCTTGAGAGGGTGGACTGGAGTAGTTGTTTTTCAACGAACCAGGATAAAAATATCTGTGTTCTAATCTTTGAGTTTTAGTCTTACTTATTCAACCCCCCCCCCCTTTCTAAGTAATTTTCTCACCTTCAGTTGGCATCAGAGCTCCGGTTCTGCGTGTGCTCCACTTAACCGTGATAGTTAAAGATCCAGTGAGAAAGATACTTTGATATTTGTTTGGTTGTCATTATGGATAATACATCTACATCAACTTACAAATATGAAGGAGATAGGATCAGTACCAAGCCACCCATGTTTGATGGGGAAAAATTTGACTATTGGAAAGATAGAATAGAAAGTTTTTTCCTTGGGTATGATGCTGATCTTTGGGATATGGTCATTGATGGATATAAACATCCTACTGATGAGGATGGCAAAAAGATTGATAGAAAATCAATGACTGAAGTACAGAAAAGAGATTTCAAGAATCACCACAAAGCCAGAACTATATTGCTTAATGCAATCTCTCATACTGAGTATGAGAAGATTACAAACAGAGATACTGCTCATGACATGTTTGAGTCACTCAAAATGACTCATGAGGGAAACTCTCAGGTTAAAGAGACCAAGGCGCTGGCGCTCATACAGAAGTATGAGGCATTTAAAATGGAAGAGTCTGAAAATGTAGAAACTATGTTTTCTAGATTTCAGATTCTTACAGCTGGTCTGAAAGTTCTGGATAAGGGCTACTCAACGTCAGATCATGTCAAGAAGATCATCAGAAGTCTTCCCACCAGATGGAGACCAATGGTGACCGCATTGAAGATGGCAAAAGATCTGAACAAGATCTCTTTAGAAGAACTTATCAGTTCTTTGAGAAGCCATGAAATTGAGCTGGAGGAAGATGAACCCCAGAAGAAAGATAAAGGTAAATCCATAGCTTTAAAATCTAACAAACCTGTTAAAGCTTTGCAGGTAAAAGAAGAAAGCTCTGAAGAATCTTCTTCTGAAGAAGAAGATGAACTGTCCATGCTTTCCAGAAGAATCAACAAGCTCTGGAAGCACAAGGGAAAGAAGTTTAACAACTTCAGAAAAGCTGACCACAGGAAGGAATCTTCTGGACACAGAAGATCTGGAAAGAAAGAGGTCACATGCTATGAATGCAAGGAACCTGGGCACTACAAAAATGACTGCCCCAAACTTCTCAAGGAGAAACCCAAGAGAAAGTTTGATAAAAAGAAGAAGGTTCTTATGGCAACTTGGGATGATTCAGATGAATCTGAATCTGAATCTGAAGCAGAAGAAGAGTGTGCCAACATGGCATTAATGGCTGGAATAGAAGATCAGAATGAAGAATTATCATCTGAATCTGAGTCAGACTCTGACTCTGACGCTGAAGAGGTAATGTCTAAACTTACCAAAGAAGAACTTATAAAGGTGTTATCTGAAGTTTTGAAAAGCTATAATAATATCAAACTCAAAAACAAGAAGCTGAAAAGAAATCTTGAATCTGAGATTGATAATCTGAAAACAGAACTTGTTGAGCAGAGAGAAATAAATATAAAGATCAAAAATGATTTGGAAATTGCCCAACAAGAATCTAACTCTGAAGCTAAGTCATCTGAAAATATTTTGGAAAAATATGACTCTAGTTTTCAGAGGTTCCTCACTAAAAGCATAGACAGAAGCAAGATGGCTTCTATGATCTATGGAGTTAGTAGGAATAAAAGAAAGGGAATTGGATTTCAATCTTCTTCTCTTGAAAAAGATGTAAGACCAATACCTGTAGATGATCTGATCATTAAGATAACTCCTTTATACTCTAATTTTAAATTTGGTCATTTAAATGATATTAAACACACGAGCTCTGAAAAGAATACTCATGTGTTTAGATCTAAGGCAAGTCTAAACAAAAACTATGCTGAAAAACAAAAGTTTAGACAAACCTACAAGGCAACTAACCCTAAAGGACCCAAGAAGATCTGGGTACCTAAAGACAAAATAATCCCTGTTGCAGATGTCCTTAGCAGCAAAGTCAGGACACCAATCATGGTACCTGGACTCTGGATGCTCACGACACATGACGGGAGAAAGGTCTATGTTCCAAAGTCTGGAACTTAGATCTGGAGGGGATGTGAAATTTGGAGGGAACCAGAAGGGCAAGATCATTGGCTCTGGAACTATAGGTAATGGCAACCTACCCTCTATTTCTAATGTTCTGTTAGTTGAAGGATTGAAACATAATCTATTGTCCATAAGTCAATTAAGTGACAATGGTTATGATATAATCTTTAATAAAAAATGTTGCAAAGCTGTATGTCAAAAGGATGGTTCTATCCTATTCAATGGAAAGAGGAAACACAACATTTATAAAATTAACCTTTCAGAACTTAAAGTTCAAAATGTAAAATGCCTCTTATCTGTGAATGATGAGCAATGGGTCTGGCATAGAAGATTGGGGCATATTAATATGAGACGTATATCTCAGATTAATAAACTCAATCTGGTCAGAGGACTTCCTAAGTTGAAGTTCAACTCAGATGCTCTGTGTGAAGCATGTCAAAGAGGTAAATTTTCAAAATCTCATTTTAAATCAAAAAATGTTGTTTCTACCTCCAGACCATTGGAATTACTTCACATTGATTTGTTTGGACCAGTGAAAACTGCATCCATCAGAGGCAAGAAGTATGGGTTAGTCATTGTAGATGACTACAGCAGATGGACATGGGTAAAGTTTCTAAAACACAAGGATGAGTCTCATTCTGTGTTCTTTGACTTCTGCAATCAAGTCCAGACTGAAAAAGATTGTAAAATTATTAAAGTCAGAAGTGATCATGGTGGAGAATTTGAAAATAAACATTTTGAAAAATATTTTTCTGAAAAAGGCATTGCACATGATTTCTCCTGCCCTAGAACTCCACAACAAAATGGAGTTGTAGAGAGGAAAAATAGAACATTGCAAGAAATGGCCAGAACCATGATCAACGAGACAAATCTGGCAAAATATTTCTGGGCAGAAGCAATTAACACAGCTTGTTATATTCAGAACAGAGTGTCTGTAAGACCTCTTCTGAAAAAGACTCCCTATGAATTGTGGAGAAACAGAAAGCCTAACATTGCTTATTTTCATCCTTTTGGATGTATTTGTTATATGCTTAATACTAAAGATAATCTGAACAAGTTTGATTCCAAAGCACAGAAGTGTTTCATGCTTGGTTATTCTGAACGCTCTAAAGGCTACAGAGTATTCAATACTGAAACACAGATTGTGGAAGAATCTATTCATGTCAGATTTGATGATAAGCTTGGCTCTGAAAAGCCAAAGCAGTTTGAAAGTTCTGCAGATAGAGAAGTGATTCTCACAGACTCTGAAGGCTCAGAGGCAGAAAAGGCAAAGAACAAAGAATCTGACGCAACCCCAGATGCTACACCTTTGACCTCCCAACTAAACAACTTGCATATTTCTGAAAGACCAACTGTCAGAGGATCTTCTTCCAGAATCAAAGCTTCTCATCCAGAAGATGTGATAATTGGAAAGAAAGATGATCCTATAAGGACAAGATCATTTCTCAAAACTTCTGAATCTTCCTTATTTGGCTTAGTGTCAATGATAGAACCAACATCTGTAGATGAGGCTCTGGAAGATAATGAATGGATTATAGCTATGCAAGAAGAGCTAAATCAATTCACCAGAAATGAAGTTTGGGATCGGGTTCCTAGACCTAAAGGATTCAATGTCATTGGAACAAAATGGGTCTTCAGGAATAAGCTGAATGAAAAGGGAGAAGTAGAAAGGAATAAGGCAAGGCTGGTTGCTCAAGGATACAGTCAACAAGAAGGTATTGATTACACTGAGACATATGCTCCAGTGGCAAGGTTAGAATCTATTCGTCTTCCTATTTCATTTGCTGCACAGAATAACATCACTCTGTATCAGATGGATGTTAAAAGTGCTTTTCTTAATGGTATTATAGAAGAAGAAGTATATGTCCACCAACCTCCTGGTTTTGAAAGTGAAAACTTTCCAGATCATGTTTTCAAATTAAAGAAATCCCTTTATGGATTAAAACAAGCTCCCAGAGCTTGGTATGAGAGGTTGAGCAACTTCCTTCTGAAGAAAAATTTTATCAGAGGAAAAGTGGATACAACTTTATTCTATAAAACTGTTAAGAAAGATCTGTTGATTTTTCAAATTTATGTAGATGACATTATTTTTGGATCAACAAATATTACGCTTGGAAAGGAGTTTGCTAAATGTATGCAGGAAGAATTTGAAATGAGCATGATGGGAGAATTGAGATTCTTCTTGGGAATCCAAGTCAACCAGACTCCAGAGTGCACCTACATACATCAAACCAAATATGTTAAAGAGCTTCTGAAGAAGTTCAACATGGTTGATAGCAAAATGGCAAAGACTCCAATGCATCCTACAAGCACTCTAGGTAAGGAATAGGTAAGTAAGAAGGTAGATCAAAAACTCTACAGAGGTATGATAGGATCTCTTCTATACTTGACTGCTTCTAGACCAGATATTCTGTTTAGTGTCTGCTTATGTGCGAGATTCCAATCAGATCCTAGAGAATCACACTTAACAGCTGTTAAGAGGATTCTAAGGTATCTGAAAGGTACTGCTAACATGGGTTTGTGTTACAGAAGATCTGATGAATTTTCATTAGTTGGATTCTGTGATGCTGACTATGCTGGAGACAGAGTTGAACGTAAGAGCACTTCCGGAAGCTGTCAGTTTCTTGGAAGTCATCTGATCTCATGGTACAGCAAGAAGCAACCTACCATAGCACTATCAACTACAGAGGCAGAATACATTGTTGCTGCTGGATGTTGTACTCAGATGCTCTGGATGAAGAGTCAATTAGAAGATTATCAAATCTATGAGAGTAATCTTTCTATCTTCTGTGATAATACTTCTGCTATATGTTTGTCAAAAAATCCAATCTTGCATTCTAAGGCAAAACATATAGAAATTAAACATCACTTCATCAGAGACTATGTTCAGAAGGGTGTAATTAATTTAGCTTTTGTTGATACAGATCATCAATGGGCTGATATTTTCACAAAACCCCTTGCTGAAGATAGATTTAAGTTCATTCTGAAAAATATTTGTATGGATTTGTGTCCAGAGTAATATTTCTCAGAGGCAACCTCTCAGATGCAAAATGTTTAATGATCTGAAGTATTTCATCTGTCTATTCGTTCATTTATATTTATTCAATTATTTTTTTTTTGTGAAACTCTGAACTAACAAGCTCAGAAGATCTGAAAGTTGGAAACGTTTCATTTCTTGAGAGACATCAGATGCGCCAGTAAAGCAAACACGTGTCACTCAATATTTGAAAAGATGGAGTGCTCAGCTGAATTGACGTTTGAGGTATTGCTTTGAAAATCTCACTTTTCTTGGTTTTCCCCCCAGCTGTCATAAATTTAATATGAAATGATTATTTTTCATTAAATGTTGTCCAAACGTGCTTAAGTGTCTTTTGTGTGCCCTATGCTTGATTATTGGTTATCTATATATATCACCTATCACACTATTTTCACACTTTCCACATTCACTTCATTCATGCGTTTCTGCTCTCTTTTCAATCTCTACCAAAACCCTAAACCTAAACCAAGATCCTCTTCTTCTTCAATGGCGTCTACTTCAAACACTGCTGCAAAACCCAACAAAACTATAATGTACAAAGAACCTGAACGAACCTTATTCACTCCAGTGGCTGATTTGGAGGTACTCTGTGAAAGCTTCATTGATCTTGATTCGTTAAAGGAAAATGGGTTTGACCTCATTTCTTCCATTAAAGCTCAAGGTTGGGAAAAATACTTTGAAAGGTTAATGGGTCCTGTATTTCCATCACTGGTAAAGGAATTTTGGATTCATGCAAGCGCTGGTCCCAAGTTTATTCATTCCTCGGTTCTTGGAATGGAGATAGTTATTACTGAAAAACTGATCAGACAACTGTTCAGTTATACTGAATCTGATGGAGTTTCAAATCTTGCTTCTTCTCGCATTGATATGGCTAGGGTTTATGAAGAAGTTACTATAGCTGGAATGCCGTCAAGTAAGGTTAAAGATTTGAAACCCATTTATAGGATCTGGGCAAAAATCTTTATGAGTACATTTTTTCACAAAAAACCATCCAACTCACCAGACTATGTGAGTTCGGAACATCTGTATTTCATGTACTGCATTAGTAAAAATGTCAAAGTGGATCTACCGTATCTTATCTTCAGTCATTTACTAACTCATGTCAAAGAAACCAGAGAGGAAGTAAGAGCTAAAGCTGGTAAAGTTAGGACGTGGATACCCCTGGGAAGGTTGATTTCAGACATCCTTATTGAGAACAATCTGGTACAACATCTGACAGATGCGAAGATTACAGAAGATCTGACTTACATCATTGGCTCTGAAATAAATGGACTCAATCTGAAAAGGATGAAAATCATTTCAGAATTGAAAGGACAACTAAGGAAGATCAACTCTGAAGAGGTTCAAGGCAGAAGAATTCCTGTGGAAGACTTTCCACTATTCAGTGCAGATGAACCAAAGGAATTTGTCTGGCTGTATATTACTGAATGTCTAAAGGAAGGAATTCCTCTACCTGCTAATCTTGTTCAGAAGCCAGGAGAAGAATTGCCAAATCAGATGAAGGAAAGGCGTAGTAAGAGGAAAGCTGACGAAGGATCCGTTCAGAAGAAGAGAAAAGCATCTGAAGCTTCAAGAAAGAAGAAGAAAGAAGGAAAGAAAGCCAGAATCAGTCCTAGGGAAGCCACTCTGGAAGAGATCAGAGACACCATTCAACAGGTATTAGCATCTGATCCTACACCTACTGTTCATTCACCCCTGTCTTCACCACAACTCTCTCCAAGCCTTATACAAAGAACTTCCAAATCCAAACAGTCTGTCAATATCTCATCTGAACCACTCTCCTCTGAACCAGTAAATTTACAATCATCTCCTGTACCAATTCCATCTGAACCACAACCTCAAACAATTCAAACAGAAATTCCACCACCAGAACCAACTCAATCAGAAAACTCTCCAACAGTAACTCCACAACCAACTCAACCAGAAAACTCTCCAACAGTAACTCCACAACCAACTTTGTCACAACCAGAGAATTCCCAATTAGAGACTCTCCAACCAGAAACAATTATTTCAGAACAAAACCAACCAGAGAATGTTCAAACTGAACACTCTGAACAAACAATTCCCTCAGAAGATCCAAATCTTTCTGACAATATTCTTGATATTCAACCCCTCAACCAAACAATTATAATTTCTTCAACATCTGTTCACTCAGATGAATCTTCTGATTCATCTGATTCATCTGACTGTGATTCAGAATCACTCAAACAAGCTCGCTCTGAAAGTGTTATGAAGAAACATCTTAACATTGCCTTGTTTCATACCCCACCAAACTCTCCATCACATCAACAACCATCTGAAACTCAACCATCTGACACTCAAACATCTGAAAACCAAAACATTCCTCAACCACCTGAAACTAATCCATCTGAAAATCAGACTTTTCCTCAACCATCTGAACTCCCTCAATCTGACATCCACACATCTCAACCACCCACACCTCAACCACAACCATCTGAACCTACTCCTGTTAACACCCCTAATCCTTTTTCCTCTGGACAGTCTGAACAGTCAGATCTAGGATCATGTGTTAATGCTATGTTTGATATTTTCAAAAAGGAGTTAGATTTTGAATATGATCGTGTTAAGGCTGTATGCATGTCTAGTTTGGATCCCACTGTTTCGAATACTGCTTGGAAGCGCTTCATCTGGATGTTCAACAAAGTTGCCTTAAAAGTTAGAGCTAAATGCTCTAAGCTTGCTAAGACTAAATTTGCAGAATTAATCAAGGTAACTCTGATGAACATGCCTCCTCCTCCTCCTGTATTACTTTTGGAAGCTGCTCCTCCAGTAGTTCCTGAATCTGAAATGGTTGAACAAGCTTCTGTTGAAAACCAATCTGAAGGGAACCCTGCTGCTACTGCATCTGCTCCGTCTTCATCTGTGGTTGCAGAACTTGTGAATGATGTGAAGGATATAAAGGACTGGATGATCAAGCAAGAGAAAACAACTGATGAAATCAAGACCTGGATGTCTAAGCAAGAAGAGTCAGCTGCCAAGATGACAGAGCTTCTGACCCTTATTGCCTCTCGCCAGACCTAGTTTTATTTGTTGTTTTGCACATGAACTGATTTTGCTGTCTGTTTATCTTTTGTTGTGTTATGTGTTTTGGCATCTGCCTGTTTGACTGTGAACTTTGGTTTATTTTGATTGCATGATAACTTATTTTGCTCCTATATGATTCTTTTCTTCTATATCTTTCTGTCTTTAAAATTCTTTTTGATTATGACAAAAAGGGGGAGAAAAGGAGAAACTGAGTGTTCAACCTATAAGCAATTACTAAAACTGAAATTCAGACATTTTATTAACTTACTTTGAATTTAAGTCTTTCAGATTACATTGATATATCTGACATAATTCTTTGAAGTTACCCTGAGACTATGTCAACCAGAACCTGATCCTCTAAAGCAAATCTGAGTATTCAATCAACTCTGATAACTCTGATATCTTACTCTGATACATTTATTCTGAAAGAGAATTCATGCAAGATGATAACCAGACGCTCTGACTGAAGGAAGTCATATGTATTTGGCATCAAGATTTGACTCTGAACTCTTTCATCAGGCTCTGAATCTGTAATATACTTAATCAGAAAGGGAAGTATTCTATTCTATTGAAGTATTTATTTCAGGGGGAGATTGTTAATCTCAGGGGGAGTTTCTAATTCTTACTCTTTATGGAACAAAATTTTCTCATGTTTTGTCATCATCAAAAAGGGGGAGATTGTAAGAGCACAGATTGTGTCTTAGTTATATCTCTATGTTTTGATGATAACACTTATAAATTTTGTATTCAAGAATTATATACTCTAAACGTGTTCTAGATTGTTTGCTACAGGCACTAAAGAAAATTATCTTAAGAAAGCATATTTGGATCTGAACATTGTTATTATGAAAGGCTTCATAAGTTCAAGAGAATCTTAAGTAAAGATCTGAACGCTGCTCCCAGAAGAATCTGACTACTGTCTCTTGAAGATTCTGAAGCAGGAGCCTCAAAAGCATAGAAGACTCTGCTCTGAGAGATTTACACACTCAAGCACACAAGCTGCACCTACTCTGATTCAGCTCAATCTGAAGAATATCCAAGACTCTGAAGATCCAGATGATCTCTAGTCTGGAGACTCTGAAGATTCAGATTCTAATGTTGAAAGCTGAACTTACTTTGAAGAAGATTTAAATATGTACGTTGGTTTATCTCAACAGCTCTTTCCTATTTTGTGCTAGACACAAGGACACAGACAAAAAGGTTTTATCTGTGCATTCCATTCTGAGGAAAGTTTTCTGCAAGTGAAGACAAAAGGCATCAGGCTTGTTTCAGCACAGCCTCCAATGTGAGGACAAAAGGCTTCAGGCTTTTCTGCACAACCTTCAACGTAACAAGACTTCTTGGATCTTAGTGCCTATATAAAGAAGTCCACTCCATCTTCTTCAGTATCGAACCTCTAGCAAAATCACTCATCAAAGCAAATCTCTCAAAGCTATTATTATTTTATTTTGCTTTAACATTGTTCTTAACTTAAGAGAAATATCACAGTTGTGATAACAGCTTATTAGAAGCATTCTTACTCTTGTAAAAGTTTTACATTGTTTGTAAAAGGTTTTCCTTAAGAGGATCCAGTTGGGATCAGTTGCTCTTAAGAAGACTAAGAACAGTTGTTCTTAGGTGTTGCTATTTGTAATTTGTTTGATTTAAATAGTGGATTAAGTCCTTGACAGAGAAAGGCAAATCACTCTTGAGAGGGTGGACTGGAGTAGTTGTTTTTCAACGAACCAGGATAAAAATATCTGTGTTCTAATCTTTGATTTTTAGTCTTACTTATTCAACCCCCCCCCCCCCCCCCCTTCTAAGTAATTTTCTCACCTTCAACTAAAACAAATTACTAAAACTTTTACTGATAAAAAAAATTAGGTTAACATGTTACCCAATGATAGATCCAAAATCATAATCAAAATCTATGGCTCTTAAATGAGGTTAAGATGATGCTCTCAATAATGTTTTATTACTTCAAGAATAAAGAGAAGAAGAAGAAGAAGAACAAAAAGAGAGAAAGAGAGAGAACACTTATAGAGAGTGAGAGATAACACTTAAAAACAATGACAGCGGCGAACAAATATGGCGATGGAGGCAAGGCAGTGGAGGCAACAAAGAGAGAGGGTAGCGGATCTATGAGAAATTAAACGCGTGAGCGAAAGGTGAGAGGTCGCGGGCTGAAAAATTGGAAACGATGAAAAACGAGATTGAGAGAAAAGAGACAGACATATCATATAAACTCCATATGCTTATTCTTCTTGGAAGGCACCACTCTCTTCATCAACTCAGGGGGAACTTCCCTCCAGCTTGGTTCATTTAAATCACCGTCCTTCGACCTTCCACTATCCCCATTTTCTTCAACAATCCATTAACCGTAAACCGCCCTCTTTCACTTCTGGCCATGATACAAATCCTCCATTCATCTCCTTCACTTCTCATTCCATAACCCTTTTGACACAGTAAAGAAGAGGAAACTCGTTAGAAACCAAACCGTTCATCCACTCAGAATCTCAAAAAGGAAGAAGAGAAACAACATAAAGGTGACAAAGCAAATACCTGCAGATTACCATCGCCGAGCCACCACGTGTGATTTCGGTATGTTTCCTATAAGTCTTCATTCTATTTGTTAACTTTTATTTGAGAGTATCCACGAATCCACAATTTGACACCAGATGAAAACCTCTCTTAAAGATCGACGCAATAAACTCACAAGCAGAAACATAGAAATGGGGCAGATCGAGAGAGAGTTCGAGCGAGGGTAGCGGATCTGTGAGAAATTAAACGTGTGAGGGAAAGGTGAGAGGCCGTGAGCTGAAAAATTGGAAACAACGAAAACGAGCATTTAAATGCATGCGTCAACCGCTTCTCTGCATGCGTCGATGCATACTGTTTGAATTTTTAGAAATGCAAAAAATTTAAATGTGTGCGTCGACCATTGTCCTGTGGCGGTCGACTCATGCAAGCAAAATTTGCATATTTTCATTTTTATGCACATATGAGCAACAATTGATGCATAAATACAATGCCACACTACTTATCAAGCAATCAAACAGACATGATACATATAATAAGTCATATTGACAATATTTATCATGTGATACAACTTTTAAACATGAGAAATTAGAGAGAGGGAGAGAGAGAGAGAGAGAGAGAGAGAGAGAGAGAGAGAGAAAGAAAGGAACAACATCACCTTTATGCCAAAGGTAGCTTGATGAACTATACAAATGTACTTATAATAACCTTGATGTGTTAGATGTACTATAATATAATCATAATTGAATAAAAGATGTGCAAACAATATCATGACACAACGATCAGAAATATCGAGAATGCAAAGTTCTCATCAGATGTGGAAGAAATGTTCAGTGGCTAGCGGTTTTGTAAAGATGTCAGCCAGCTGATTTGTAGTGTCAACATGTTCGAACACAACATCACCTTTCTCCACATGATCCCTGAGAAAATGGTGTCGAATTTCGATTTGTTTGGTGCGTGAATGCAACACAAGATTTTTGGTAAGATTAATAGCACTTGTATTGTCACAAAAGATAGGAACACGTTCAAGTTTGAGATTAAAATCCAACAATTGTTGCTTAAGCCATAAGACTTGAGCGCAACAACTGCCGACAGCAACGTATTCTGCTTCGACAGTTGACAAAGCAACAGAAACTTGCTTCTTACTATGGCAACTAACCAAAGAATTTGAAAATAGGTCACAAGTGCCACTAGTGCTTTTCCTATCCGATTTGCACATGGCAAAATCGGAATCGGAGAAACCTACCAACGAGTAATCATTTCCTTTGGAATACCATAGCCTATACTTCGGAGTACCTGATAGGTATCGAAGAATGCGCTTAACAACTTTTAAATGGGATTCCTTGGGACATGATTGATATCGTGCACACATGTAAACACTAAACATAATATCGGGCCTAGAGGCGGTAAGATAAAGAAGTGAGCCAATCATACCTCGATATCTTTTTACCTCGACGTCCTTACCACTTTCATCTTTATTCAAGTTTGCGCATGTAGGCATAGGTGTATCTATGGCTTTTGAATTTGCCATGTCAAATCTCTTGAGAAGTTCCAAACAATACTTCGTTTGGCTCACGAATGTTCCTTCTTCTCGCTGTTTCATTTGCAATCCGAGAAAGTATGTGAGCTCCCTCATCATACTCATCTCGAACTCACCCTGCATAAGGTTAGAAAACTCTCTCACGAGATTCATGTTATTTGACCCAAATATAATATCATCAACATAAATTTGTACCAATATCAAGTGTTTTACTTGACGCTTAATGAAGAGGGTTGTGTCCACTTTGCCTCTCGAATACCCTTTATCAAGTAAGAACTTGCTTAGGCGCTCATACCAAGCTCTAGGAGCTTGCTTGAGTCCATACAAGGCTCTTTTTAGTTTGTAAACATGATCGGGATATTCGTGAGACTCAAAACCCGGAGGTTGTGCAACATAAACTTCTTCATTAATGTATCTGTTAAGGAATGCACTCTTAACATCCATTTGCAACCGGCGCATAAGTTTCCTCATGGTTGATGCCTTCCTCTTGGTTATACCCTTGTGGGACTAAACGCGCCTTGTTTCGAGTTATTACCCTGTTTTCGTCCAACTTGTTCCTAAACACCCATCAGGTGCCGATTACTCGATGTCCTCGCGGAGGAGGGACAAGGTCCCAAACCTCATTTCTAGTGAACTAATTAAGTTCCTCTTGCATTGACAAAAACCAATGTTCATCGAGTAAGGCGTCTTTAGGGTTTTTAGGTTCCATTTGTGAAACAAAAGCGAAGTGATAACATAAACTACTTATCTTAGAACGGGTTGTAACACCCTTTGATATATCTTCAAGAATTTCGTCAATTGGATGGTCTTTGGAAGACTTCCAAGCTGGAGGGAGATCATAGTTTGTTGATGGATGAACTTCCTCGGTTTCCTCATGGCGGACATCTTTCTCCTCCTCAACTTTTCCTTGATCGGGTTGATCAGTTCCCAGCTCGGCACGTTTGAGTATGTCTTCAGTAGATGTACTTGCACCATAAACAACACTATCTTTTCCGACATTTCTCGGATAAGATTCATCAAATGTTACATGCATTAATTCTTCAACAGTAAGTAATCTCTTATTATAGATTCTATAAGCTTTACTTGACCGAGAGTATCCGAGGAAGATACCTTCGTCAGCCTTGGAATCAAATTTGCCCAAGTTTTCCTTTCCATTATTCAGCATAAAACATTTACAACCAAAAACATGCAAGTGAGATACATTTGACTTACGCCCTTTTAAAAGCTCATACGGTGTTTTGTTTAGAATGGGGCGGATGAGCACCCTATTCAAAACATAACATGTTGTACTAATGGCGTCGGCCCAAAAATATTTCGGTAAGCCACTTTCATTGATCATTGTTCTTCCCAATTCTTCTAAAATACGATTTTTGCGCTCCATAACCCCATTTTGTTGAGGAGTACGTGGAGCGGAGAAGTTGTGATCAATTCCATGATTACCGCAATATTCTTCAAATAAATGGTTTTCAAACTCACCTCTATGGTCACTTCTAATTGAGACAATGTTTGTGCTTAATTTATTTTGGGAAAGCTTAGCAAATCTCTAAAAGGCGGCGAACGTATCGCTCTTGCTAGCTAAAAATATAGTCCAAGAAAATCTAGAGAAGTCATCCACTATTACAAAACCGTAATAGTTTCCACTTAGGCTTTTAATTCTAGATGGCCCAAATAAGTTCATATGGAGAAGCTCGAGAGGTCTCTTAGTTGAAACAATATTTTTGGATTTAAAAGAGATCCTCGTTTGCTTTCTCATTTGGCAAGCATCACAAAGGTGATCCTTGTTGCTACTGTGAAAAACGAGGCCGACAATGACAGAAGAGTCGCCACCGTGCGTTATTTATCCCAAGAGAGGGAAAGGAAACGCTCAAAGAAAACTAACGAAAAGAGGGATAAGATTGGTCATCGCAACCAAATCTCGGGTTCGGGAGTCGGTTACGTAAGGGGAAGGTATTAGCACCCCTCACGTTCGTCGTACTCGACAGGATCCACGCTTGTTGTCTATCTAAAAAAGGTTGATTGAAACTATCTAGCTAAAGGCTTAGGGGCAAAAGAAAAGAAAAGAGACTCGGCAAAACAACGACATTTTGTGCCTACGTATCTCATCTGGAATGAGAAGTTAGAGTTAGTGTAGTTCGGCTAACTACCGGTGAAAGTGGGGAAGGTTGCTCGCCAAGACATCGCATCTTGTGCCTACGTATCCTCTTCTAGTACGAGAAATCAAAGAAAATGTACTTCAGGCTTACAAGAACCCGGTTGACTCAAAAGGTTTTACTCGAGTAGGGTTAAAAAAAACTGTCTGAACAACCTGTGTTCCGTTTTATCCCGAACTACGTTAGCTCTGATTTTCTCTGATGGGAAATACGTAGGCATAGGATGTGACGTCCTAGCGAGCCACCTTCCACCCTTTCACCCGTAGTTAGTCGAACTACGTCGACTCTGATTTTCTCTGATGAGAATACGTAGGCCCAAAGCGCGACGCTTTGTAGAGTCCTTTTCCTTTCTGTTTAGTTTAGTTTTGTTTTAAACCGGCCTTGATAGGTAGATTAGATTAACAATCCATCCAGACAACTAACAAGCGTGGATCCCATCGAGTACGATGGACGTGAGGGGTGCTAATACCTTCCCCTTGCGTAACCGACTCCCGAACCCTAAGATTTGGTTGCGATGACCGGTCTTGTCCCGTTTTCGCGAGGTTTTTCCTATTCGTTTCCTTTCCCGCTCGAGGGATAAATAACGAAAGGTGGCGACTCTTGTTGTGCTGGCACCCGATTTTCGCAGTAGCGACACTAATAAAAACTTTTTAAATAATTGCACCAAGTTATCAATTTATTTAATCAATAATAAAATGATTTAGTATTTAATTAACTTCTGGAAATAAATAATAAAAATACTTTACTATTCCATAACCAATATTAATTTGAATTCAACTTTCAATAATATCCATAATAAAATAATCTCTTCACTTAGTTTTTTATAATAAATTAAGATCATCATAGCATTTTATTTAAAACTTAGAATTTAATTCCTATTTAATCCCATCTAAAATCAACATTTTCTTATAATTTTCCTAAAAATCAATATCAACTAAAATCAATCCAGTTAAAATCAATCTCTCGCTTAAAATCGACTAATTAAAATCAACTCACCGTGTAAAACATAACCCAATCGTGCACGCTTACACTTCGTTTCACAATTCACTCTCACACACTTTAGCGCTTTCATGCGTATGTGTATGCTTTACTTATTTGCCCCTTTATTATTTCCGCAATTTACTTTACATCAACTTACATTTCGGCATTTACATTATCACATTGCATTCCGTCCAAAGGAAGAACCTACACATGACTTAATACTTGTGTGTATTGCATCTACATATGCATCATTTTCCCCATGATCCTTGATCCCATTCAAGTTGATCTCTATGATAGATCCTACCCCATAAGGAGGACCTTTGGCTTATCTTTACAACATAGAAACAAACACATTCAAAAACAATTATTCAAACACAATAGAGAAATAGATGTTAGTCATCTTAAGCGAGATAGAATCTCCACCCCACAACAATACAATCTCTTACACTTGTGGCGGTTAAATCTCTCTTAAAATGACAATTCATCTCTTCTCCTAAACCCAATCAATCAACTACCCTAAACCCGTAGGAACTTTGACCACATTCAAAGAACTCCTCAAACCCTTTAAGGAGAACTACAAAATACTCTGATTCCATTCCCGTCAGGATATGTAGGCATAAGATGCGATATCTTATCGAGTATACTTAGATATAAAACACTAGGTCTTTTAACCTTAAGCAGATAAACCCTAGCAATAAACAAATATTAAAATAAGAGGTTCCTGTAGAGTACTACAGAAACTTAGGATGCTAGTACCTTCCCTAAGTTTAACCAACCCCCGAACCTAAAACTCTTTAACCTTGCATGTGCATTGCATTGTGGGAATTTCGATCTTTATCCCTTCCTTTGGACAAATCAAAGACCGGTTGCAAATTGAATTAAAGATTCAAACTAATTAATAGTTTGGTATCCAGATTTCACCGCGACAGCTGTCTAAACCTATTTTGCATAGTCGAATTGGGAAGTGGGCACTAGCACTGACTGAATTTGCCTTGACATACTTCCCGCTGAGGGCAATGAAGGGACAAATAGTGGCATACTTCATCTTCGACCACGCGATGGTCGAATCACTGCTTTTGATGGTCGTCACGGATCCTTGGAAACTATATTTCGATGGATCAAGTCACAAGAATAGAACGGGCATTTGGATCCTAATAATATTCCCACATGGCTATCCTACTAGATTTAAGTGTAGAGTCGACAAAAAATGTTCTAATAATGAGGCAGAGTATGAAGCCTTAACCACTGGCCTTAAGATCCTCAAGGATCTAGGTGCTAAATGGATCAAAGTGAAAGGTAACTCTGAACTGGTGATTAAACAGATCACGCGAGAGTATAAGTGTGTCAAAGAATACCTCGTTGTGTACTCTGCGATGGCGAAACGACTTTTGGATTGCTTTGAGGTTGTTAGTGTTACGCATGTACCCAAGATAGAAAATCAAGAGGTTACAATTTAGCACAAATTGCCTTTGGGTACAAAGTGTCGGCAGAAAACCTGAGAGACTTCATTAAAGTTAAGGAAAAGGTGGTGGCTAAGTTACTACCCATTAGCATCCGACTTGTCAGAGGCCGACGAAATAGAAAGCCCAAAGGGGAAAGTAATCGCCAGTTTAGGAAGCTGTGAGGTTTTCGCTATCAGCTATCTGTCGCCATCAGACTAAAGGAAATCAATCGTCGAGTATTTAGAGAGTCCAGTAGGGACGGTTGATTGAAAGACTAAGTATCGAGCCTTAAGTTACATCTTAATAGGGAATGAGTTGTGTGTAAAGACGCCAGAGGGGGTGCTTCTCAGATGCTTAGGGAACACAGACACATATTTAGCAATTTCAGAAGTCCATAGTGGGACATGTGGAGCTCACCAAGCTGGCCATATAATGAAGTGGCTATTATTTCGACAGGGAATGTATTGGCCAAGTATGCTCAAGGATTGCATAGAATTTTCAAAGGGGTGCCTAGATTGTCAAAGACACGCAAACGTCCAGCACGTACCAGCTAGTGAGTTGCAGTCCATTGTCAAGTCGTGGCCTTTTCATGTGTGGGAATTAGACATTATAGGGGAGATTCGACTAGCCTTGTCGAAATAACAGACATTTATCCTTGTAAGGATAGATTATTTCACAAAGCGAGTAGAGGTCGTGCCCTTGATAAAAGTGGACCAAGACACTGTAATTGAATTCATCCAGAACCACATTCTATACAGATTCAGGGTTCCTGAAACCATCACGGCGAACCAAGGCTTCGTATTCGTTGGCTGGAAGGTGCAAGAATTTGCAGAAGAGACAGGGTTTAAATTGATCACTTCAACACCTTATTATGCTCAGGAAAACAGTCAAATCGAAGTGGCCAACAAGGTGTTAACTGGGCTCATTAAGAAACATGTTTCTAAAAAGCCCAAGAACTGGTATAGGATGTTAGATCATATTATGTGGGCTTGTCGAACGTCTCCTAAGGGGTCGACCAGTTCGACTCTGTTTCGTTTGACTTTCGGTCATGATGTTGTTTTGCTAGCAGAAATTTCTCTACAATCAATTAGAATACAACGTCAGCATGAGATCCCCTCGGATCAATATTTGAGCATCACGCAAGACGAAAATGTAGAAATAGACGAAGAAAGGATGGTGGCATTAGACAGGTTATTACACCAAAAGAAATGCGTGGCCAGAGCGTACAATAAGAAGGTCAAGGAAAGTACCTTTGCAGTTAATAACTATGTATGGAAAACAATTTTTCCAATAGATCGAAGGTTAGGGAAATGGTCACCAAATTGGGAGGCACCGTTCTAGATAACCCAAACATTCAGCAACAATGATATGAGATTCGAGAGATTGGTGAAGACCAACGAGTCATAAGGCTAAATGGGAAAATATTTGAAAAAATATAGACCTGTGTTACAAGAATTCGAATCTAAAATAATGTTCATTGATAATTGGCCTATGGTGGTGGAAGGCCAACACAGTTACAAAATGTCTCCATAATGGAGTTACAACCAGAATATCGATGAAATTTAAAATAATGCAGATTATGCAGGGAACTTGGCCTTGAAGCCTTCAAAAAGGTTCCTCTCATGATCCACCCTGTTTTCCAAAAGAAACTTCCTCTGCCGCATTTGATCAATGGTCTTTTTGAGTGCAAGGGCGGTTTCTACATGAGTTATCCCTTGGGATACTTCCTAGTCGATTACCTTATGAGCTGGAAGAGATTCATCGGAATCCAAAGAAGCCTTCTGCTTCTCAACCTCAATAATTTTCCTCTCCAGTTCTGCCAATTGGGCTCTATAGTCAGATATTTGTTGGTCGAGGGCTTGATGTTTGTCAGAACGTTCCTTTTTCGTGGCTTTAAAATTTTCGAGTTTTTTTCTCACAAACAGAACTGAGATACCATGTAACACCCTCTTCTATACCCCAAATAAAACATTTAAGCACATATGCAATTTTCATCAGAGTATGATTTAAAAATACAGTACAGAAGAAGAATGCCACATTTTCACCAACAAAATACTCAAACATCTGCTCTATAGAAATATGCAACAGGAAGTAGTTTTTAAAGCAAAGGACTTAATCTTTAAAATCCACCACTCAACTTTTAATTTAAACCGGAAGGAAAAACCATTGAATCATTTCAAAATATTAATTCACATAAACATAAGTCATTCAGTTTAATTCATCATATCAGTTAAGTTACAAAACCACATCAGCTGATACATCACAATGTATCACAAAAGAATTACTATACAAGCCTAACTACCCAGTGTTACATATCAGAGCAGTCTGACTCAAAAGAATGAAGATAACTTCACAAAAGAACTCCAGCAACCTAATATGCAATGCCTCACAGAGCATTATAAAACAGCAGAAGGGTGAGAAATATTACCATAATAATCAATGCATAAGATTATATATATACAGGTATCGTATACTTTAATTCTACATTTCTCACCATAATTCATTTCATAGTCATATACATCATCTCATACATATTAACAAAACATGTACATTCATCAAGCATATCTCTTCATGCATATCTGATAATCATTTGAAAAACATATCCATTCATGCACATTCTGTAAACATTCAATAACATATTATTCACAAGCATAGTTCATATATCAATGACATTCATGCTATGTGACTCAAACAACTCAATGCAACTCAATGCTATGTGGTACCAACACTCGTTATCATCTTTCGTTTTTTACTTTAAACTGGGTCCACTCTTCTAGACCGATAACCTCAAAAGCCCGTCCTATAAGCTTTCAAACCCACTCTTCTAGGTTTGGGACAAGTCACTAGTTTCCACGAAACTAGCAAGCATTTCCTCTTGACTAAATGATGCATATGCAATCAACCACAATAAATACACTTAAGACCGTTCTCGCATCTTAATCTCATGCATTCAAATAATTCATCTCTTCAAGAATTACATTATGATTTCACACACAACATATATCACAACAATCAAGGTATTCACATCACAATACCAATAATACAATTTCAAGCTATGCACACATATCCACAATGTTCTCATGCATACTTATCACATAATTGTACACAACATCAAGCATTCACAAACTCATCAAATAATACACATATAATCATTATTACGTTATCATGTATTTATAATCGATGCAATTAATACTCACATCACAAAACTAGGATTCACGCCCGAAGGCTACCCACAACATATCTCATCTCAATAGTACATATAATATTCAATTCATATAAGGATTAACCTATTCGAACCAAGCAAACAACCCTCGGATGGAAATCACAGAAAAGAAATAATGATGTCTGGTTCGCCACCATTCGCCTGGCGAAGCCCCTTGGCGAATGCTCGTTGGACCTTCGCCCGGCGAACTCTCTAGCGAGCAAAGTCAGTAGCTACTGACTTGGTTCGCTACCCTTCGCTGATGGATTCTCCTGGAGAACCTTCGCTACCCACCTTCGCCTGGCGAACTTGCCAGCGAAGACCACTGGGATTAATTCTGGAATTATTCGCTAGCTATTCGCTGGGCTTCGCCCGGCGAAGCTTCGCCTTCATTCGCCTGGCGAGAGCCAGCGAACCTGCGAAGACAGAAGCCTCAAATTTGTCCCTAACTTCCAAACCACCAACATCCGACCGATGTTTCACCAAATCAGTTCAAACAACTTAATCTCACATCACTCGACTATTCTACAGCATTATTTCCAGTTTTTAACCGATTAAACTACGATTCTACCGATTAAATTCAACTTTGCCCTAAAATGAAAATGGTGGAAAACACCCAATAATCCAACCCAAACATACATAATCACATACAATAATCATATAGCAATGTTTCTCACCTTTACCTCGATTAATCGGAGCTTTGAAGTTGGTTCTTGATGATTTTCCCACTTTCCTCTTCTCTTCTCTCTTTCTCTTCTTTCTCCTTCTTTCTCTTTTCTTTCCACAATGTTTCTATCTTTTCTTTTCTTTTCCTCTTTCCTTATATACTCCTTTTATTTTCTTTCCACTCTATTTCCTTCTCAATTTTCTACCAAAATTCCAAATTATTAAAATTAATTCTAATAAATAAATTAATTAACATAATTAATTAGTGAAATTTGGACTGTTACAACCCTCCCCCACTTTAGGAATTTTCGTCCTCGAAAATGTTACCTGATTCAAACAGCTCTGGATAAGACTCTTTCATCTGATTCTCAAGCTCCCAAGTAACATTTCCACCAGCTGGTCCTCCCCACGCGACCTTCACCAAAGCAATCTCTTTACCTCGAAGTTGCTTCAACTTCCGATCCTCTATCCGCATAGGTGATGTCTCCACAGTCAGGTTATCTCTCACATGTACATCATCTACTTGGACTACATGAGATGGGTCCGCAATGTATTTCCTCAACTGAGATACATGGAATACGTCATGGAGATTAGCAAGAGACTGTGGTAAAGCCACACGATATGCCACTTCTCCTATCTTCTGCAAAATCTGATAAGGACCAATGAAACGCGGCGACAACTTACGCGACTTGAATGCCCTACCAACACCTGTCATCGGAGTGACTCGAAGAAACACATGATCTCCCTCTTGAAATTCAAGTTTCTTCCTCCTCTTGTCATGATAACTCTTCTGACGACTCTGAGCAACCCTCATCTTCTCTTGAATCATCTTAATCTTATCAGAAGTCTGCTGGATTATCTCAGGTCCAACAACAGAACTCTCTCCGGACTCAAACCAACACAATGGTGTCCTGCAGCGCCTACCATACAACGCTTCAAACGGTGCCATACCGATACTCGAATGAAAATTGTTGTTGTAAGTGAACTCAATCAAAGGCAAGTAGCTATCCCAAGCTCCTCCCTTTTCCAACACACAAGCTCTCAAAAGATCCTCGAGTGACTGAATCGTCCTCTCCGTCTGACCATCTGTCTGAGGGTGATAAGCTGAACTCAAACGCAACTTTGTACCCAAAGCAATCTTCAAACTCTCCCAAAATCTCGAAGTAAACCTCAGATCTTTATCCGAAGCAATACTCGACGGAATACCATGCAAACTGACAATCCTCTCAATATACAGCTTTGTCAACTTCTCCAACGGGTAATCCATACGCATAGGAATAAAGTGAGCAGATTTAGTCAATCTATCCACAATAACCCAAATAGCCTCAAAATTACTCGGCGTCCTCGGTAAACCCGATACAAAATCCATAGAGATGCTATCCCATTTCCATTCAGGAATAAACAATGGTTTCATCAAACCCGATGGCTTCTGATGCTCAATCTTCGACTTCTGGCAAGTCAAACAAGAATACACAAACTCGGTAATATCCTTTTTCATACGAGGCCACCAAAATATTTTCCTCAAATCTTGATACATTTTAGTAGCACCCGGATGAATACTCATTCCACTACGATGCCCTTCCTCAAGAATACTCTTTTTCAGCTCAACAATATCCGGAACACAAACTCGATCCCGACATCTCATAATACCGTTCTCATCAATCCGAAAATCACCACCTTGGCCTTGGTTGATCAAAGTCAACCGATCAACTAAACTCAAATCAGATTTATGTCCTTTTCGAATTTCATCCAAAATACCACTCGTAAGCTTCAACATTCCAAGCTTAACCCCATAAGAAGTCTTCTCACATACCAAACTCAAATCACGAAATTGCTCAATCAATTCCAACTCTTTTACCATCAACATCAACATATGCAATGATTTCTGGCTCAATGCATCCGCTACCACATTTGCTTTACCCGGATGGTAATTCAAACCAATGTCGTAATCCTTCAAAAGTTCTAACCATATTCTTTGTCTTGCATTCAATTCCTTCTAATCAACGAGATACTTCAAACTCTTGTGGTCACTAAACACTTCAAATCTTGCACCAAACAAATAATGCCTCCAAAGTTTCAGCACAAACACAACGGCGGCCAACTCTAAGTCATGCGTCGGATAATTCTTCTCATGCACTTTGAGTTGCCTCGAAGCATAAGCCACAACTTGGTTATTCTGCATCAACACACCTCCCAAACCCATCAAAGAAGCATCACAATACATGACAAACGGTTCTGCCGGATCTGGCAAAATCAACACAAGAGTTGTCGTCAATCTTCTCTTAAGTTTCTGAAAACTCGCTTCACACTTGGCATCCCAAACAAAAGCTTGACCCTTCCTAGTCAACTGCGTCAACGACAATGATAACTTAGCAAATCCTTTAATAAATTTCCGGTAATAACCAGCTAGTCCAAGAAAACTTCTGATCTCAAAAACTGATTTCGGAGTCTCCCATTGCGACACCGCTTCAACCTTCGACGGGTCAACCGCAATACCTTTACTAGAAATCACGTGACCAAGGAAACTCACTTCCTTCAACCAAAATTCACACTTAGAAAGTTTCGCAAACAATTGCTTTTCTCTCAACACAGATAACACAATCTTCAGATGCTCGGCATGCTCTTCTTCACTCTTCGAATACACTAGAATATCATCAATGAACACCACCACAAACTTGTCCAAATAAGGATGGAAAATCCTATTCATGTACTCCATGAACACACCTAGTGCATTAGTCACACCAAATGGCATCACAGAATACTCATAGTGTCCATACCTCGTCCTAAAAGCAGTCTTCTGAATATCCTCAGCCTTCACGCGAATCTGATGATACCCAGATCTCAGATCTATCATGCTGAACACACTTGCACCTACCAATTGATCCATCAAATCATCAATCCTCGGAAGTGGATACTTATTCTTAATAGTCACTTTGTTCAACTGTCTGTAATCCACACAGAGCCTCATGGAACCTTCCTTCTTCTTAACCAACAACACAGGTGCACCCCACGGTGACACGCTCTGGCGAATAAACCTCTTCTCAAGAAAATCTTCAAGTTGGCTCTTCAACTCTTTTAATTCCGATGCTGACATACGATACGGAGCCATCGATATCGGACTAGTTCCAGGAATCAAATCTATCGAAAACTCCACTTCTCGCTCCGGCGGCAAATCCTTTATCTCATCAGGAAAAAATTCCGGAAAATCTCTAACAATTGGTAAAGCATCAATCCCCTCACTTTCACCAATTCTCAAAGTTGCCATCAACATAAACATCTTTGCACCATCTAACACTGATTCCTCCACCTGCTTCGCCGTCATAAACAAATCTCTTCCCTCATCTGGTTCGGGAAAAATAACCGTTTTGTCAAAACAGTTAATATACACCCGGTTGAATTCCAACCAATTCATCCCAAGTATGACGTCAAGTTGGTCTAGGTGAAGACACACTAAATCAACTCCAAAATCTTTAACAAAAATGCTCAACGGAGAATTCAAACACACGTACAGTGTAGTTACCGAACCCATAGCAGGAGTATCAATAACCGTACCACCACCAATAACAAACATCTCAAGATTCAACCTTCTAACACAATCCAAAGAAATAAAAGAATGCGTAGCTCCGATATCAATTATAGCGATCAAAGGTGTACCATTAATGAAGCACGTACCTCGGATCAATCGATCGTCGCTAGCAGTCTCTGACCCTGATAAAGCGAACACTTTTCCGCTCCCTTGATTCTTCTTCGGCTTATCACACTTGGTACTAATGTGTCCTTGCTCACCACAGTTGTAGCAAGTCACACCCGCACCGCTTCTAGACTCAAGAGCTTTGTGGCCTGGCTTGCCACACTTGAAACACTTCTGTTCAACACTTTTGCATTCGGGAGCACGATGTCCCACTTCACCACAGTTATAACATCTCACTGGAGTAGAAACTCCCCCACTTGGCCTCTTGCCGTAACCAGCTCTTTGTTTTCCTTTGTCCGCATGAGTCACATAAGGTTTCCCTCGGAATTGACCTTTTCTCTTCTTATCATTTAAACTTTTATAGTGGCTAGACCGAGCCCTACTGTCTTCGTCATAAATCCTACTCTTGTTCACCAATTCAGAAAACCACCTGATTTCCTGATATCCAATAGCTTGCTTGATCTCTGGCCTCAAACCGTTCACAAACTTGAGATACTTAGATCTCTCAGCATTAGCAGTATTGTAGTGAGGACAAAATTTGATCAACTCTTCAAATCTTGCCGCATACTCAGCCACTGTTGAATTGCCTTGCTTCAACTCAAGAAATTCAATCTCTTTCTTGCCCCGCGCATCCTCTGGAAAATATTTCTCCAGAAATATCTCTCTGAAAAGATCCCAAGTGATCACAATTTCATCTTCCTCAAATCTTTGGCGAGTATTACCCCACCAGTCCTATGCTTCTTCTTCGAGCATATGAGTCCCAAACTGCACCTTTTGCGCATCTGAGCAATTCATAACTCGAAAAATCTTCTCAATAGCTTTCAACCAAATATGTGCTTTGTCAGGCTCATGGGTTCCCTTGAAAATCGGAGGATTATTCCTTTGGAACCTTCCCAAGGCACAGAACTCATCTTCAGCAACATTCCCCACATTCACATTGGCTGGAGGATTCTGCCCAATCGCTCCCGCCAATCTCGTCAAAGCTTTCGCAATCGCTTCATCGTTCCTC
Organism: Lathyrus sativus; assembly: GCA_963859935.3. NCBI lineage: Eukaryota > Viridiplantae > Streptophyta > Magnoliopsida > Fabales > Fabaceae > Lathyrus > Lathyrus sativus. Next base: position 556,764,284 of record OZ012737.1, read on the forward strand.
CCTACAACCATCTTACTAATTCCAACAACATAACCACGTAAGAACAACTAATATTGATAGTGCAACACACACATATCAAACACACACAGGGAAAAACACTCTAACAACTTGGCCGAACGGACCGACCTGCTCTGATACCACTTAATGTAACACCCCCTTCTATACCCCAAATAAAACATTTAAGCACATATGCAATTTTCATCAAAGTATGATTTAAAAATACGGTACAGAAGAAGAATGCCACATTTTCACCAACAAAATACTCAAACATCTGTTCTATAGAAATATGCAACAAGAAGTAGTTTTTAAAGCAACAGACTTAATCTTTAAAATCCACATCTCAACTTTTAATTTAAAGCGGAAGGTAAAATCATTGAATCATTTCAAAATATTAATTCACATAAACATAAGTCATCCAGTTTAATTCATCATATCAGTTAAGTTACAAAACCACATCAGCTGATACATCACAATGTATCACAAAAGAATTACTATACAAGCCTAACTACCCAGTGTTACATATCAGAGCAGTCCGACTCAAAAGAATAAAGATGTCGCTACTGCGAAAATAGGGTGTCGGCAATGACAGAAGAGTCGCCACCTGTCGTTATTTATCCCACACGAAGGGAAAGGAAATGAACGGAGAAACCTCGCGAAAAGGAAAAGACAGGTCGTCGCAACCTAGTCCTGGGTTCGGGAGTCGGTTACGCAAGGGGAAGGTATTAGCACCCCTCACGTCCGTCGTACTCGACGGGATCCACGCTTGATTGTTTGTCTCGTTGGGTTGTTTAACTATCTACCTATCAAGGTTGGTCTGAAAAGAAAAAGAAAAATGACTCGGCAGAACACAGCAGTTCTATGCCTACGTATTCCCGTCTGGAACAAGAAATCAGAGTCAACATAGTTCGGCTAACTACGACCTAAGAAAAGGGGAAGTTTGCTCGCTAAGATATCGCATCTTGTGCCTACGTACTTTCACACGGCATGAAAGATCAGAGCAGCCGTAGTTCAGCTAACTACGGGGAGGCTATCAAGTACCCTAGTGTTGTCATACAAGAATTCATCCTATGATTGAAGCTTGAAAAGGGGTCTACCCTAATGTTATCATGCTTGGATTCAATCCTAGGGTCTATCACAGTTATCCTATCAGGGAAACTGGAAATCCTAAGGGTACATGCAAGGAAGGTATCAACCAACAGCAAAAAGAAATATCAAGCAGTAAAGCTATCAAGCTAAAACACATAGATGCACATGATGCAGCAATACAAGCAGAAGGAGTCCAACTCAACTTCTAGAGCAAGCAAGGCACAAAGGCCACACACCATACAGTCGTACAGTAAAAAGAAAGCAGAGGGAAACAGTCAACCTCTAATGAATACAAGCAAGGGGAGAAGCTCGACCCTTAAGATGCTCTTAGGCCTAGAATCATCTATATGAAGCCTATTACTAATGCAACACTCCAATCAAGTCACATCAATACAGTAAATCAATCTAGAAAAACCAGACAGCCAAGAAAGCAAAACAACAGCTTCACAGCAAAACCACTCTCTAACAGCAAGACATACAGCAAGCTTCAAGTTGTCTTCATGAAAGAATCCACCTTCAGGCTTTCATCTTCAATGGCAAGTATCAACTTGCTCTTCAAGCTTTAACTTCATCAAACACAAGTATCACCTTGTTCCTTTTCATCTTCAAGCTTCATCCTCAAGTACAAGTATCAACTTGTTCTTCTTCATCTTCAAGCTTCAGCTTCAATTGCAATCTTCTAGCAATCTTCTAACAAGGAACTCCATCCTCAAGCAAGATAGAAAGATTCAATACCAAGATCAAGGCAAGATAGGGAGAAGCAAGGTGAAAACCAAAGGTTACCACCTAGGCACTCAACCACCTATCAAAGAAAGGGACCCTCAAAGGTTCTATCAACTTTTGAAGAGCCACACATCCTACCAAAGGAGGGATGAGGCCTTCACAAGGAGACCTTGTATCATATGGAGGAATGGAAGCAATCAATACTTTCCATGTTTTATGAAAGAAGAAAATCTATTCTAAAACTCTCCTTAAAAACCCTAATTCTTATAACCTAAACAAAACTAACAAAAGGGAGAGAAATCTTCAAGCCCAAGCTCCATCATGCATTCCACAGCAGCACATACTAGTCCTCAACATCCTCCAAAATCAAGGGAAGCAAGAACTCAATCCAAGGGAACTATTGAAATCAAACTAGTTGAGTTATCAAGTTAAGATCACCTAAAACCTAGTCTTAAAGTTAATACTAACTAAAATACTAAAACAAATCATAAAATCTTACAAAAATATCTATGGGAACCTATGTCAATCATAACTCTACCATACAAATTCCAGAGATCAAATCCTCACAAAAGACCTAAAACCAAATCCTAGATTACAAAGCACTACACTTAAACCCTAAAAAGGGAACACCTAAAGTTCAATCTAAAAACAGCACCTAACTTCATCACAAAAATGTGATAAAAATTCTATGGGAGCATACATATCTAACCTAATCACAAATCAAATATCAAGCCAAAAATCAATACCAAACGCTCAAACAAAATTCACCAAACAAAAGAGGCAAACAATACAATTTTATTGTCAAATAAAATGTGAAAAATCCAAATAAAATGAAAATGCATGATAAACCTAATCTTTTTATTTCTAAAATTTCTAAATCTATTCATGAATCAGGGTAAAAAAATCTCAGAATTTATTGATCAATTTTCCTATTTTTAATGGATTAAAATCAAACTAGCATGAAATGCACAAAAATAAGAAAAAGAAAAGAAATTAAACAAAAGCGCGTGGTGGATAGTAATGTTGGCTAGTTAAAACAATGGGTTGGGCCCAGAGGGGGGTGCGTGTAGCAAATTCAATACTAAGCCCACTCAGGTACACTAAGTTGAACGCTGCGTTTTGGATGAGGGTATGTGGCAAGCTTCTGAACACAAGATGGGATTACCAGTCAATGGATCCAATGTCTTCATGCAATGCCAGCGCATTAATGAAAACGGTAGCGTTTTGGCCTAGTCAAAGTCAGAATTCCAAAATGAATCGTGTTCGTGGATGGAGTATACAAAGTCAAGTCTTTGACAAGATCCAACGCCTCAAGTGCTTCTTCTTCATTTAAACTCAGATTGGAGGGAAAGACCAGACGGTGGCCCAGGCAGTGGCGCCACCGTCTTCTCCGGCAAGGGGGAAGTTGCAGGTCAACCAAAACCATCAAACCATACATCATCCTTTCCAAAATTTGATGCTGATCAAGGATATCATATTAGAATCATCTAACTCCCTCAGGATTTTCAAACCCGATAGCATTTCTAAATCATACATCAATCTTGATTTTCACCAAAGCTTCAATTATGGACATGGATGTAATCCTCACTTCACACTGATCATCTTGCACTATCTCAATAGCACTAACACTTCAAGGATTTCTTAATCTAAGGCTCAACAGAAATCACGTGTCAACCTAATGTGTCTCTAATCATGCAATTCTTGATCTATAATCCAACTACACTTCACCAGGATCCTAACCACCTATGAAACTCTATCTATCTCTTCATAAATTATGCGCAAATTGTGAAAAGTACCAACCTGTCTTTGAGCTCTCAACAGAGGTGGTTCTTGCACTCTTCAGCCTCCACAAAAGTGCAGACTCACTCCAAATTGCTTGATGAAGATGATGTAATACTCAATTGGTCTTGATTTGCTCTTGAATTCAGAATTCGATTCTCACTTGAACCTCTGAAATTTCAACTTCTCTCTCTACTTCAGCCTTCAATCTTCACCAAAAAAATGAACTGAATGTGATCATGTGCTTATATAGGATGCAACTGAATGATCTAGATCCTTCTCAAAGGTTCAGAATGAGAAATTCAATTCTCAATTTCTCTTCAAAATCTCACTCATGGCAGTCACAATATCTCTTCTCTCCTTGCTTCAGGAACCTTCCCATGTGATCCTTGTGAGTTATTGAACTTGAAGGGTGGGGATTCATCCCTTGTTTCCATCTTGTGGCTTGGATTTGGGATGTTACTTCATCATGAAGTAACAAGGCAAAATGCCATGATAATGAGCTTAAACCAAAATTCTAATGATGCCATTGTTTCCAAAATTCAATTTCCATTCAAAATGACCTATAACTTTGCATCATTTGCACATGAAATAATTAATTTGAATTTTTGGTCATTTATGCCTTTTAATTCTCCCTTTTCCAAAATTTCTTGAACCAAGTCTCTCCTTGAGCCATTTCAATGCATCCTTGATACATGTTTAAAATTAAAACCCCATTTTGAGCAACTCTCTAGTTGAACAAAATTTCATTTGAGATATCTAAATTGGTGAAAATGAGCCATAACCAAAAATGACCTATAATCACAACTTCCCAAAATACCCTTGACTTGTCAAAGCCATAACTCAAGTTCCACAAATCCTTTCAAGGACTTCTAGGACTTTTTGGAAATCTAAGAGGATAAGTAACAACATTAATGTTGGAAAAAAGTTCATAAGAATAATCCTTCTAGGGCAAAAGTGTCATGCAAGTTGGTTGACTTTCAAGCTCCAAATTCGCATGCCTCAGATGACCTATAACTTGTCAAACTCACAACTTGAGTTATAGAAATCCCCTCAAGGACTTATAGTACTTAAATTAAAGCTAAGAACATCCTCTACAAGTCTCATGACCATATCAAGGTGAGATGGAGCTTGTATTTTGACTTATCTTGCCTTGAAGTTAGCATCAAACTAGGGGATTTCACACTGTCAAGCATAGTAACCCTAGCCCCTACACTTCTCAAACTCCTCAATCATGATGAGTTGATCTTGGAATTATCCATTGGGCATATCAATGCATTAATCCATGCTCACATGGCCTTGAATATAGGTCTCAACCTTCTTCAAACTCAACAGTTGACTTAGGGTTGACCAGACAAACCCTAATTGCTCCAATCTTGGCAAAACTTATCATACTTCACATGATGACTTGACCATGCTTCAAGATAACTTTCAAGACATCTTATGAGCCCTCTAAAGGCTTCCATCTCATCTCCCTGGCTTTAGAAGCATCTGAAAAGCTCCCACAACTCTCAAGTTAGGAGGCCCACAATCTTGCATTCAACCCTATCTCTGAGGATCTTCTTACTCATCTGATGAGGACATCAACCCTTGTACCCTATAATAACCTTCTTCAAAGCTCTCAAGCCCTTACTGGCTTTCAATAGATGATCATTCTCTTGATTTCTGCATACATGTCAATGTAATGCCTATGCTAATACTATAATGAATGCAATGAAACACAAGCTAAGTAAAGAAAGGTTAGGAAAATTTTGGGGTGCAACAAAGATAACTTCACAAAAGAACTCCAACAACCTAATCTGCAATGCCTCATAGAGTATTATAAAACAGCAGAAGGGTGAGAAATATTACCATAATAATCAATGCATAAGATTATATATATATACAAGTATCGTATACTTTAATTCTACATTTCTCACCATAATTCATTTCATAGTCATATACATCATCTCATACATATTAACAAAACATGTACATTCATCAAGCATATCTCTTCATGCATATCTGATAATCATTCGATAAACATATCCATTCATGCACATTCCGTAAACATTCAATAACATATTATTCACAAGCATAGTTCATATATCAATGACATTCATGTTATGTGACTCAAACAACTCAATGAAACTCAATGCTATGTGGTACCAACACTCGTTATCATTTTTTGATTTTTACTTCAAATCGGGTCCACTTTTCTAGACCGATAACCTCAAAAGCCCGTCCTCTAAGCTTTCAAACCCACTCTTCTAGGTTTGGTATAATTCACTAGTTTCCACGAAACTAGCAAGCATTGCCTCTTGACTAAATGATGCATATGCAATCAACCACAATAAATGCACTTAAGGCCGTTCTCGCATCTTAATCTCATGCATTCAAATAATTCACCTCTTCAAGAATTACATTATGATTGCACACACAACATATATCACAACAATCAAGGTATTCACATTACAATACCAATAATACAATTTCAAGCTATGCACACATATCCACAATGTTCTCATTCATACTTATCACATAATTGTACACAACATCAAGCATTCACAAACTCATCAAATAATACACACATAATCATTATTATGTTCTCATGTATTTATAATCGATGCAATTAATACTCACATCAAAAAACTAAGATTCACGCCTGAAGGCTACCCACAACATATCTCATCTCAATAGTACATATACTATTCAATTCAATAAGGATTAACCTATTCGAACCAAGCAAACAACCCTCGTATGGAAATCACAGAAAATAAATAATGATGTCTGGTTCGCCACCATTCGCCTGGCGAAGCCCCTTGGTGAATGCTCGCTGGACCTTCGCCCGGCGAACTCTCTAGCGAGCAAAGTCAGTAGCTACTGACTTGGTTCGCTACCCTTCGCTGATGGATTCGCCTGGCGAACCTTCGCTACCCACCTTCACCTGGCGAACTTGCCAGCGAAGACCACTGGGATTAATTCTGGAATTATTCGCTAGCTATTCGCTGGGCTTCGCCCGGCGAAGCTTCGCCTTCATTCGCCTGGCGAGAGCCAGCGAACCTGCGAAGACAGAAGCCTCAAATCTGTCCCCAACTTCCAAACCACCAACATCCGACCGATGTTTCACCAAATCAGTTCAAACAACTTAATCTCACATCACTCGACTATTCTACAGCATTATTTCCAGTTTTTAACCGATTAAACTATGATTCTACCGATTAAATCCAACTTTGCCCTAAAATGAAAATGGTGGAAAACACTCAATAATCCAACCCAAACATACATAATCGCATACAATGATCAAATAACAATGTTTCTCACCCTTACCTCGATTAATCGGAGCTTTGAAGTTGGTTCTTGATGATTTTCCCACTTTCCTCTTCTCTTCTCTCTTTCTCTTCTTTCTCCTTCTTTCTCTTTTCTTTCCACAATGTTTCTATATTTTCTTTTCTTTTCCTCTTTCCTTATATACTCCTTTTATTTTCTTTCCACTCTATTCCCTTCTCAATTTTCTACCAAAATTCCAAATTATTAAAATTAATTCCAATAAATCAATTAATTAACATAATTAGTTAATTAGTGAAATATGGACTGTTGCATACCACTCATGTTTAATTTCATTGATCCTCCCTCTGATTTGGGCGTCAGCCTGCTTACACATCGACCGGTCCTTCGCCAACTGAGTGAAGAAGGCCTTAAACTCAATAAAGTATTTGGCCATAGGGGGAGGCACGTTAAAAAGTAAAAGTTCGTCCAGGGTTTTAAAAACATCACAGGCCACAACCAACTCTTTTGCCCCGCGTCTAGAAATTCGTCCTCAAACAGATACATCTTCAATTGTTGAAGTTTGAGTTTGAACAAATCATCCATCTCTGGGTTAAGAGTGACCGTCGAATTAGCATGAGTGTTGTCCACGGTCGACTAGCGAAGTTTGAGAAGAGCCTTCAAGGCTTCTGCTGGATTGAAGTTCTTCATAGCCCGAATTTCTACTGGGGTAGGTATTTTTTCAGCAGAAGGGGCACCTTCGGTTGAACCTCGAAGGGTTGAAGCACCTTCGACAGCGGCTGGGATGATCACCATATTATCTTTTTCACCAATGGCCACATTTTCTCTATTAGACTCAGTTGCGTGATCAACAGAGTTGGTTTGGGCTACTGGATTCTCCTTTATCGATGTCCCATAGAATTCGTCGAGCTTTTGAGGGATAAATAGAGGTTGGCGTCAGCATGCCACAAGGGAATTGAAAGGTGTTGGTCGAACCTTCCCAGAAAAATGTTGCAGCTAGCAAGAGACAAGGGTTGACCGTGTGGGCATTTCGAGACAACTGGATGGCGTCGAAGATGCCGACCTTCTTCCACTGTTCTTGGCGTTTGTTTTGGACTTTGTTCATCCATGAAAGGTAATCCTTATTGCCTGGGTGGCCATCGACCGAAAGACACGAGCTTAATGGACTTTGTTTTGGAGTTTTTTTATGATAATCAATCGCTCAAAAGAGTTGTGCCAAGATGCTAGATCTTAACGGCTCTTATTCGTCCAAATTATTATGAAAGTTGCTTAATGGACAATGAACTCTTGATGATAATAAATCGTTCAAAAGGGTTATGCCAAGATGCTAGATCTTAACTGTCCTTATTTGTCCAAGTTAATTATTAAGTGTTTTAAGAATGAAAGAAAAAAAATGAACGACTATCACAAAGTGTGATACTTGAGACTAATCATTCGAGGGTTCTGCTAAAATGCTAGATTCTAATAGTCCTCTTCTTTCATATTTATTTAGAAAAGAGATTTTAACATTGTTTGATTTGATTCATAAAATGATTGAAAATGAATTTTATTTATTTTGAAATGGATTTGAGGATAATTTGAAGATGGTAAAATGTTTGTGGAATCGAATTTGATTATTTACATGTATAAAGATGCGAACCTGGATAAATAAATTATCTAATTAATTGACTAAACAAAATCTAACAAAACAATTAACAATTAAGTAAATAAGATCTAATTAATTTATTGAATAAAAGTTTAAATAATAAAATAAATACTAAAATGATAAACTAAGTCAAAACAAATGTAAGAAAAATAAAAGATAAATATGAGATTTTCTTATTATAACTAAAGTAAGAGTTTAAAATAAATGCTAGAAGATAATGTAAATATATCTAAACTAAAGTTAAAGTAATAAGTTGCAGAATTAACATGGGTTTTATTATAATCAAAAATATGAATTGCAATAATAAAACTTATACTATAACAAAATTTTATTTATACTCTTCATAAAGATAAAAATATACATATTTAATGTTATGTAAAACTATTTATAAGTTGGACGATGTAAAAATATTTAATGTTATGTAAAACTAATTATAAAAATATAAGAGACTATATAGGGTGGATGCTTAGTTGTTCTTATATAATAATAATAATACAACCATATAATATATGTATATTTAAAATTTTGATATTAATAAATATTTAATATTTATTTACTCATCTTTGTCTTTTGTGTAACTGATCTCATATTTTTTTCTTCAATAAACCAGACATTTTTTTAAATAGGAATTTGTTTCGTCACTACTCAAATCAACTGAAATGATACTTTCAATTTCCAGAGACATTTTCACTAAGAAAAAAGAAGGTTTGAAAAAGGGAAAGAGAGTGAAATGATAGTGTGAAAAAGGTTTGGAAAAGAGAAACCGTTTCTATTTGAGGAAGGAGAGGAAGGTTTGGAAAAGGGAGACCGTTTCTATTTGATGAAGGAGAGTGAAATGATAGTGTGACTCTCCTTTTTCTCACTATTTATATTATAGGTTAGGATTTAGGTGGAGAAAAGAGAGACAAAATTTTCATTAAATAATAAAGTGAAATAAAATAAAAAGCACAAAATGCATATATTTTTTTTAATATTCTCACCGTCCATATACTGCACATGATACATTTGAATTTGGAATGGAAAAAGTATATATATACCACTATCATTACATGCTATATATTACATTATATTGTTTCATGTAGTTATTTAAAAAACTTTCATTCATTGTGAGAGTATTAAGATACTTATATTTTTTCTTATCGAAAAATTGCGGAATTAACATGGGTTTTATTATAAGCAAAAATATGAATTGCAATAAGTAAGTTCTCAGTACGTATTTCTGTTTTCTTTGTAAATATTACACTATAACAAAATTTAATTATACTCTTCATAAAGATAAAAATATACATATTTAATGTTATGTAAAACTATTTATAAGTTGGACGATGTAAAAATATTTAATGTTATGTAAAACTATTTATAAAAATATAAGAGACTATACAGGGTGGATGCTTAGTTGTTCTTATATAATAATAATAATACAACCATATAATATATGTATATTTAAAATTTTGATATTAATAAATATTTAATATTTATTTACTCATCTTTGTCTTTTGTGTAACTGATCTCATATTTTTTTCTTCAATAAACCAGACATTTTTTTAAATAGGAATTTGTTTCGTCACTACTCAAATCAACTGAAATGATACTTTCAATTTCCAGAGACATTTTTACTAAGAAAAAAGAAGGTTTGAAAAAGGGAAAGAGAGTGAAATGATAGTGTGAAAAAGGTTTGGAAAAGAGAAACCGTTTCTATTTGAGGAAGGAGAGGAAGGTTTGGAAAAGGGAGACCGTTTCTATTTGATGAAGGAGAGTGAAATGATAGTGTGACTCTCCTTTTTCTCACTATTTATATTATAGGTTAGGATTTAGGTGGAGAAAAGAGAGACAAAATTTTCATTAAATAATAAAGTGAAATAAAATAAAAAGCACAAAATGCATATATTTTTTTTAATATTCTCACCGTCCATATACTGCACATGATACAGTTGAATTTGGAATGGAAAAAGTATATATATACCACTATCATTACATGCTATATATTACATTATATTGTTTCATGTAGTTATTTAAAAAACTTTCATTCATTGTGAGAGTATTAAGATACTTATATTTTTTCTTATCGAAAAATTGCGGAATTAACATGGGTTTTATTATAAGCAAAAATATGAATTGCAATAAGTAAGTTCTCAGTACGTATTTCTGTTTTCTTTGTAAATATTACACTATAACAAAATTTAATTATACTCTTCATAAAGATAAAAATATACATATTTAATGTTATGTAAAACTATTTATAAGTTGGACGATGTAAAAATATTTAATGTTATGTAAAACTATTTATAAAAATATAAGAGACTATACAGGGTGGATGCTTAGTTGTTCTTATATAATAATAATAATACAACCATATAATATATGTATATTTAAAATTTTGATATTAATAAATATTTAATATTTATTTACTCATCTTTGTCTTTTGTGTAACTGATCTCATATTTTTTTCTTCAATAAACCAGACATTTTTTTAAATAGGAATTTGTTTCGTCACTACTCAAATCAACTGAAATGATACTTTCAATTTCCAGAGACATTTTTACTAAGAAAAAAGAAGGTTTGAAAAAGGGAAAGAGAGTGAAATGATAGTGTGAAAAAGGTTTGGAAAAGAGAAACCGTTTCTATTTGAGGAAGGAGAGGAAGGTTTGGAAAAGGGAGACCGTTTCTATTTGATGAAGGAGAGTGAAATGATAGTGTGACTCTCCTTTTTCTCACTATTTATATTATAGGTTAGGATTTAGGTGGAGAAAAGAGAGACAAAATTTTCATTAAATAATAAAGTGAAATAAAATAAAAAGCACAAAATGCATATATTTTTTTTAATATTCTCACCGTCCATATACTGCACATGATACAGTTGAATTTGGAATGGAAAAAGTATATATATACCACTATCATTACATGCTATATATTACAGTATATTGTTTCATGTAGTTATTTAAAAAACTTTCATTCATTGTGAGAGTATTAAGATACTTATATTTTTTCTTATCGAAAAATTGCGGAATTAACATGGGTTTTATTATAAGCAAAAATATGAATTGCAATAAGTAAGTTCTCAGTACGTATTTCTGTTTTCTTTGTAAATATTACACTATAACAAAATTTAATTATACTCTTCATAAAGATAAAAATATACATATTTAATGTTATGTAAAACTATTTATAAGTTGGACGATGTAAAAATATTTAATGTTATGTAAAACTATTTATAAAAATATAAGAGACTATACAGGGTGGATGCTTAGTTGTTCTTATATAATAATAATAATACAACCATATAATATATGTATATTTAAAATTTTGATATTAATAAATATTTAATATTTATTTACTCATCTTTGTCTTTTGTGTAACTGATCTCATATTTTTTTCTTCAATAAACCAGACATTTTTTTAAATAGGAATTTGTTTCGTCACTACTCAAATCAACTGAAATGACACTTTCAATTTCCAGAGACATTTTCACTAAGAAAAAAGAAGGTTTGAAAAAGGGAAAGAGAGTGAAATGATAGTGTGAAAAAGGTTTGGAAAAGAGAAACCGTTTCTATTTGAGGAAGGAGAGGAAGGTTTGGAAAAGGGAGACCGTTTCTATTTGATGAAGGAGAGTGAAATGATAGTGTGACTCTCCTTTTTCTCACTATTTATATTATAGGTTAGGATTTAGGTGGAGAAAAGATAGACAAAATTTTCATTAAATAATAAAGTGAAATAAAATAAAAAACACAAAATGCATATATTTTTTTTAATATTCTCACCGTCCATATACTGCACATGATACAGTTGAATTTGGAATGGAAAAAGTATATATATACCACTATCATTACATGCTATATATTACATTATATTGTTTCATGTAGTTATTTAAAAAACTTTCATTCATTGTGAGAGTATTAAGATACTTATATTTTTTCTTATCGAAAAATTGCGGAATTAACATGGGTTTTATTATAAGCAAAAATATGAATTGCAATAAGTAAGTTCTCAGTACGTATTTCTGTTTTCTTTGTAAATATTACACTATAACAAAATTTAATTATACTCTTCATAAAGATAAAAATATACATATTTAATGTTATGTAAAACTATTTATAAGTTGGACGATGTAAAAATATTTAATGTTATGTAAAACTATTTATAAAAATATAAGAGACTATACAGGGTGGATGCTTAGTTGTTCTTATATAATAATAATAATACAACCATATAATATATGTATATTTAAAATTTTGATATTAATAAATATTTAATATTTATTTACTCATCTTTGTCTTTTGTGTAACTGATCTCATATTTTTTTCTTCAATAAACCAGACATTTTTTTAAATAGGAATTTGTTTCGTCACTACTCAAATCAACTGAAATGATACTTTCAATTTCCAGAGACATTTTGACTAAGAAAAAAGAAGGTTTGAAAAAGGGAAAGAGAGTGAAATGATAGTGTGAAAAAGGTTTGGAAAAGAGAAACCGTTTCTATTTGAGGAAGGAGAGAAAAGTTTGGAAAAGGGAGACCGTTTCTATTTGATGAAGGAGAGTGAAATGATAGTGTGACTCTCCTTTTTCTCACTATTTATATTATAGGTTAGGATTTAGGTGGAGAAAAGAGAGACAAAATTTTCATTAAATAATAAAGTGAAATAAAATAAAAAGCACAAAATGCATATATTTTTTTTAATATTCTCACCGTCCATATACAGCACATGATACAGTTGAATTTGGAATGGAAAAAGTATATATATACCACTATCATTACATGCTATATATTACAGTATATTGTTTCATGTAGTTATTTAAAAAACTTTCATTCATTGTGAGAGTATTAAGATACTTATATTTTTTCTTATCGAAAAATTGCGGAATTAACATGGGTTTTATTATATGCAAAAATATGAATTGCAATAAGTAAGTTCTCAGTACGTATTTCTGTTTTCTTTGTAAATATTACACTATAACAAAATTTAATTATACTCTTCATAAAGATAAAAATATACATATTTAATGTTATGTAAAACTATTTATAAATTGGACGATGTAAAAATATTTAATGTTATGTAAAACTATTTAAAAAAATATAAGAGACTATACAGGGTGGATGCTTAGTTGTTCTTATATAATAATAATAATACAACCATATAATATATGTATATTTAAAATTTTGATATTAATAAATATTTAATATTTATTTACTCATCTTTGTCTTTTGTTTAACTGATCTCATATTTTTTTCTTCAATAAACGAGACATTTTTTTAAATAGGAATTTGTTTCGTCACTACTCAAATCAACTGAAATGATACTTTCAATTTCCAGAGACATTTTCACTAAGAAAAAAGAAGGTTTGAAAAAGGGAAAGAGAGTGAAATGATAGTGTGAAAAAGGTTTGGAAAAGAGAAACCGTTTCTATTTGAGGAAGGAGAGAAAGGTTTGGAAAAGGGAGACCGTTTCTATTTGATGAAGGAGAGTGAAATGATAGTGTGACTCTCCTTTTTCTCACTATTTATATTATAGGTTAGGATTTAGGTGGAGAAAAGAGAGACAAAATTTTCATTAAATAATAAAGTGAAATAAAATAAAAAGCACAAAATGCATATATATTTTTTAATATTCTCACCGTCCATATACTGCACATGATACAGTTGAATTTGGAATGGAAAAAGTATATATATACCACTATCATTACATGCTATATATTACAGTATATTGTTTCATGTAGTTATTTAAAAAACTTTCATTCATTGTGAGAGTATTAAGATACTTATATTTTTTCTTATAGAAAAATTGCGGAATTAACATGGGTTTTATTATAAGCAAAAATATGAATTGCAATAAGTAAGTTCTCAGTACGTATTTCTGTTTTCTTTGTAAATATTACACTATAACAAAATTTAATTATACTCTTCATAAAGATAAAAATATACATATTTAATGTAATGTAAATCTATTTATAAGTTGGTCGATGTAAAAATATTTAATGTTATGTAAAACTATTTATAAAAATATAAGAGACTATACAGGGTTGATGCTTAGTTGTTCTTATATAATAATAATAATACAACCATATAATATATGTATATTTAAAATTTTGATATTAATAAATATTTAATATTTATTTACTCATCTTTGTCTTTTGTGTAACTGATCTCATATTTTTTTTCTTCAATAAACCAGACATTTTTTTAAATAGGAATTTGTTTCGTCACTACTCAAATCAACTGAAATGATACTTTCAATTTCCAGAGACATTTTCACTAAGAAAAAAGAAGGTTTGAAAAAGGGAAAGAGAGTGAAATGATAGTGTGAAAAAGGTTTGGAAAAGAGAAACCGTTTCTATTTGAGGAAGGAGAGGAAGGTTTGGAAAAGGGAGACCGTTTCTATTTGATGAAGGAGAGTGAAATGATAGTGTGACTCTCCTTTTTCTCACTATTTATATTATAGGTTAGGATTTAGGTGGAGAAAAGAGAGACAAAATTTTCATTAAATAATAAAGTGAAATAAAATAAAAAGCACAAAATGCATATATATTTTTTAATATTCTCACCGTCCATATACTGCACATGATACAGTTGAATTTGGAATGGAAAAAGTATATATATACCACTATCATTACATGCTATATATTACAGTATATTGTTTCATGTAGTTATTTAAAAAACTTTCATTCATTGTGAGAGTATTAAGATACTTATATTTTTTCTTATAGAAAAATTGCGGAATTAACATGGGTTTTATTATAAGCAAAAATATGAATTGCAATAAGTAAGTTCTCAGTACGTATTTCTGTTTTCTTTGTAAATATTACACTATAACAAAATTTAATTATACTCTTCATAAAGATAAAAATATACATATTTAATGTAATGTAAATCTATTTATAAGTTGGTCGATGTAAAAATATTTAATGTTATGTAAAACTATTTATAAAAATATAAGAGACTATACAGGGTTGATGCTTAGTTGTTCTTATATAATAATAATAATACAACCATATAATATATGTATATTTAAAATTTTGATATTAATAAATATTTAATATTTATTTACTCATCTTTGTCTTTTGTGTAACTGATCTCATATTTTTTTTCTTCAATAAACCAGACATTTTTTTAAATAGGAATTTGTTTCGTCACTACTCAAATCAACTGAAATGATACTTTCAATTTCCAGAGACATTTTCACTAAGAAAAAAGAAGGTTTGAAAAAGGGAAAGAGAGTGAAATGATAGTGTGAAAAAGGTTTGGAAAAGAGAAACCGTTTCTATTTGAGGAAGGAGAGGAAGGTTTGGAAAAGGGAGACCGTTTCTATTTGATGAAGGAGAGTGAAATGATAGTGTGACTCTCCTTTTTCTCACTATTTATATTATAGGTTAGGATTTAGGTGGAGAAAAGAGAGACAAAATTTTCATTAAATAATAAAGTGAAATAAAATAAAAAGCACAAAATGCATATATTTTTTTTAATATTCTCACCGTCCATATACTGCACATGATACAGTTGAATTTGGAATGGAAAAAGTATATATATACCACTATCATTACATGCTATATATTACAGTATATTGTTTCATGTAGTTATTTAAAAAACTTTCATTCATTGTGAGAGTATTAAGATACTTATATTTTTTCTTATCGAAAAATTGCGGAATTAACATGGGTTTTATTATAAGCAAAAATATGAATTGCAATAAGTAAGTTCTCAGTATGTATTTCTGTTTTCTTTGTAAATATTACACTATAACAAAATTTAATTATACTCTTCATAAAGATAAAAATATACATATTTAATGTTATGTAAAACTATTTATAAGTTGGACGATGTAAAAATATTTAATATTATGTAAAACTATTTATAAAAATATAAGAGACTATACAGGGTGGATGCTTAGTTGTTCTTATATAATAATAATAATACAACCATATAATATATGTATATTTAAAATTTTGATATTAATAAATATTTAATATTTATTTACTCATCTTTGTCTTTTGTGTAACTGATCTCATATTTTTTTCTTCAATAAACCAGACATTTTTTTAAATAGGAATTTGTTTCGTTACTACTCAAATCAACTGAAATGATACTTTCAATTTCCAGAGACATTTTCACTAAGAAAAAAGAAGGTTTGAAAAAGGGAAAGAGAGTGAAATGATAGTGTGAAAAAGGTTTGGAAAAGAGAAACCGTTTCTATTTGAGGAAGGAGAGGAAGGTTTGGAAAAGGGAGACCGTTTCTATTTGATGAAGGAGAGTGAAATGATAGTGTGACTCTCCTTTTTCTCACTATTTATATTATAGGTTAGGATTTAGGTGGAGAAAAGAGAGACAAAATTTTCATTAAATAATAAAGTGAAATAAAATAAAAAGCACAAAATGCATATATTTTTTTTAATATTCTCACCGTCCATATACTGCACATGATACAGTTGAATTTGGAATGGAAAAAATTGTCGCTACTCGAAAAAATGCATCGTGCAACGACGGGGAGGCGAAAAAGATAGACAGAAGAGTCGCCACCGAACTTTATTTATCCCATCAGGGGAAAGGAAAATATCGAGAAAACCTTAGGAAAAGAAAGGATAAGATGGTCTCGCAACCAAGATTGAGTTCGGAAGCCGGTTATGCAAAGGGAAGGTATTAGCACCCCTCGCATCCATCGTACTCGATGGGAACCTTTTGTTTGTCGACGTGTGAATTTATTTGCTTAAATATTATGCTATAAGAAGTGTTCCACTGGGTAATATAAGGGTTAGAAACAAGAAAGTTAGGAGGAAAGAGAGAACGGGGAAGAAAAGAGAAAGAACAGACTCGGTAGGACTTCGTAGTCCTATGCCTACGTATTCTCAATAGATGTGAGAAAGTCAGAGTCGACGTAGTTCGGGGAACTACAGATATGGGGGGAATATGCTCGGCAAGGATTGTGGCCCTTGTGCCTACGTATCTTTACTTGAAAAAGTAAAGAATCAGAGCAGCCGTAGTTCGGCCTACGGTGTGTTGATGTTTTTTATGGATGACGCTATCGTGCGCATTCTAGCAGTTAGGTGTTTTGCTGCTCATTCGTTGGAGACTTAGCCATTACCTGTTTGCGGTAGAACGGACGTAACATATCCTTTCTGAAAGATGATTAGTTTTCGCCACGCGGGGCAAGAAGTCACGTTTGATTGATTGGATTGTTTTTTAGGGGAAGAGACAGGTCCTTGGATAGTAACCCCTACGGGTAGTACCCAATTCGTTATCTCAAAGTTTTTGTTATAAAATGGTGTGGCGAACGTAGCGTCTTTGTATTGAAAGACGAGTATCAAGACCACACACACTACAATGAGTATCCTGACACTCGGAGAGGAAGAAGTCTACACTTAATCCTTTTTTTTTAATTCAATGCAAAGAGAACTCCGTTCTCTTATTAAAGTGTTTTTGGTTTTGAATGGTAAGTACTTTTGCGACAGAGAACCCTACGGTAAACGTCAGTACTCGGGATAGGAGAAGGCCTACGCCCAACCACTCCACGACCATTCAAGTTTTATTGTGAAAAGAAATTTTGAAAAGGCACTCGGTACAAGACTGAGGTTTTAGGTGTTACGGGATGAAGTTGTGAAAGCGAGATATGATGGATAAAGGTCGCGTCTTCGTATTGAAAGACGAGCGTCGAAACCACCCTCACTACAGTGGGCATCCCAGCACTCAAAGAGGAAGAGGTCTATACCTAATCCTCTCTTTTTAATTCAATACAAGGAAATATTGATTTGGAAGATGAGATTTGAAAATGGACTCGGCACGAGACCGAGGTTGTGGGAGAGAAAAGATGAAAGCGTCTTTATATTGAAAGACGAGTGTCGGGACCACCCTCACTACAGTGGCCGTCCCAACACTCGAAGAAGAAGGGGACTACACCCAATCCTCTTATTTTAATTCAATACCAAGAACAGTTATTTATGAGAAAACACTCACAAAGTACAACGCGAGCAAACCCTAATAGAGGGTCAACCTTCAAGTAAGTCAAAGGTCTTAAGAATCATCAATGATTTGAAATGACGTTTTATTAAATGAAAATAATTATTATTATGAGCAAATTGCAAAAAGAAAGGATCAAAAATAAATAAGTATGCTAATATTAATGATTTTGGAAATCATGTAGTTTAAAACAAATAAGTAATAAATGAATTTTATTAAAAAAAACAGCAAGAGGTGGGGTTTGAACCCACTCCCTTTTGGTTCAAAGTCAGCATACTTAACCACTGGGGCACCAGGCGCGCATGTGATATGTGATGGGAGAGGAAAATATAAAAGGGAAGAGAGGGAAATATAAAGAAAGAAAAGAAAAAAAAGAAATAAAAGAGGCTTCTATCCACGGCAGGATTCGAACCAGGTACAGAGGGAACAAATACGCAAGGCCTTACCGCTGGGGCGGTGATACTTCCAATAATCAAAGTGGAAACAGAAAGATATATAGTAAACATTCATAAATTGCTGGACCAAAAAAAAAAGAACAACACAAAGGCACAAGCAAAAGCCAATGAAAGCAAATCGAAACTCCACGAAACCGAGTAAACCTGGAGTCTGTTCCATATGTTTTTTTAATGAGGAAAGCAAAGATGCCAATCAAATCTTCAAAATCAGGCTTGTAAAGTAAAAACGAATGAAAATGCAAGAAGGGTTATTGAAGTGCAAAATGAATACCAACAGCTTGAATTGACATAATCATGAATGAACCAAAGTCTATACATGCTTGAGAATGAATACTTATGGATTAGATTTAATGGACACAAACACTCTCTCAATGCAACAAGTAATAACCACTATCTTGCATATCATGGAAGCAACTTATACAAGTCTTGCATCTAAACCAAAGCTGGAATCTAAGCTCATGACAGCAACTTGTATACAATTCAATTTGCAACTAAATCATGATTTCATCACATACTAACAAGCAATCAAACACGGTATCTTGACAGCATTCCCAACAGCAATTCAAAACAGAATTTGACTCCAAACCAAACACAAGTTACAGCACATGTACAGCAGAAACAACAACTTCAATAAAAGCCAAATGTCAAACCTATGCACAGCCAAACCCAACAATAACAGCACAGCAGCCCTACTGTTAAACTGCTCTAAAAAAAAAGGTTAACCTACATGCCAAACAATAGTTTTCTGCCACAAATACAAGTTCCAAATGCTGATAATATTGTATTCTAACAAACATCAACAATGCAATTGATACCACAGTCATCATGAAAACAAACACACTCAATGGCTCTTCTTTAGACCAAAACAAAATTCAAGCAATTAATGCCAGATGACAACAGCAACAACATGAGAAATAATACACAAGAATTCAAGTAATGCCCATGACATAGTGACAATGCCATCAGTGCACGAAACCTGATGGTGCTTATACTTCCTAAAACAAAACAACAATGTAACAGGGTTATTTTCAAGTTCACATCAGACTCTTATAATACCCACCAAACAGCAAACAGAATCCAACAGTAATAAGGCAAACCTGAGCAAAAGAAAATGGTTCTCATGTAATGTAAAAACAAAGCAAAGTCTACTTGGATTGAACTTAAAAAATTGTTCCAATTTATGACAGAATGTGATGTTCAATCCTAACCTAACCAAAACAAAATAGAATAAATTCCAAACAAGTTCACAATCAAGGCAAGCAAACACATTAATCTTGGATAACATTCTGTTGGGAACAGTTAAGAGCACACCTCTTGGTTTGGTTATATCACAACAAACAGCAAGTTAAAGCAAAACAAAAGCCAGGCGAAGATCCCAAACCATTCCACATACGAGTTTTTAAACATATTGAATGCAATGCTTCACAAACAAAACCAAAAGCATCAACTGATTTCAAGGCCCAAAAATAAAACCAAAACTTAGCAACACTTCCACCAGTGCACAATTGAAATTAGCAGTTCACCACTTAAATGACCAATGCACACACTAATGTAGTGAACTCTAAACAACATACATAAACAGAACAAACACCACAGCAGACATTTACAATCTCATGTCTGAACATCCAACAATAACAGAGTCCCCTAGCATGAAAGAAACTCAAAACAGGCTATATAGCATGTTACCAACAGATTCACATAACACATCAAGACCAAACATACACCAGAATTCAAAGCTTCTTTTAAATCTTAAGTGAACCTGAAACACATGAGATGATCAAACCTAGGTGAAAGCTAACAGTTATGACCAAGACTTGAAAAGTTACACAAATAAATCCACAAATAGCAAAATGTTTGTAGCAGATATCATGATGTTTCAAAGCAAAAGGAAAACACTCCATAAATGATCACAAACATGCTCAGCAAAAATGGTTTAGACCCAAGCCAGCAAACCACTAACAAATTAATATTTTTCATAGCAGCAAACATCAAAGCCAAAAATCCAGCAAGTTAGTTCAAATAGAGATGTGGAACAGATCTAAGAAACTCAAACCAACAGTGCTCTGATCATCCTGAGTTTTAACAACATCAACATAGCTGAATCAAAAATTACCAACACACACACTTTTAAAACCGTCATCAAGATACAAGTAACATGTCACAAACACATTTATTCATTTTTTACATATATGAAGTTTGAAATAAACTCAGCAAAACAAAATAATCATGGCATATGATGAGAATAGGGACAGATACCCATACCTAGAAACAAGAACTGGAAGGACTCTGAAAAATCCCACCCTTGAGAGCAGCTCCAAAAACCTCGCCTCTCTAAGATATTTTTCGTTGTGTCAAACAGAAAATGTGGCTGCTACTCCTAGGGTTTCTTTTGCTCCTCATCTTATCCTTTTATACTCTCAAATCTTGAATCCAAATGCCTCCTTGCTGATCTTTTTTTCTCTCGCGTGGCTTTTGTTGTGAGGTACAGGCTAGGGTTTGTAGTGGCTGCTGTACTTGCCCAAACTGGTGAAAGAGGCAGAGAAACACAGGGCTAGGTACTCTTGTGGTTGGCCTTGAAAAGGAAAGAGGTAGTACGCTCCAAAAATTGTTTCACCATTTCCCTCTCATCTTGCAATTTCACGCATAACTCACTCAATACACTTCTATACTCAAAACCAAAAATGCCAAATCAATCCTTGCGAAAAAGTGATCAGGATTTGAGTTTTGTTTCATCCAAAATGGTGATGTTTTGCCCATTTTCTGAATCTTCACGCACAGGTATTTTGTTCTTCATTTTCTGGCCAGCCATGAACAAGGCAAAGTATGTGATCAAACTGGGGTGGGATAATCACTGGATGTATCGCCACCCCAGTGGTTAAGTCATGCGCGCGTTTTCCCTATGGTCATAGGTTCGAATCCTTGGTGGGAGCAGAATCCACCAATTTTTATTTTTACGCGCCTCTATTTTTCTTGTAATATGTATAGTTTTTCCATCTCTTGGTATTCAAAAGCGTGCTTCTAGCCAAGTGGTAAGAGTGAGTCTTGGTGGAACAAGAGGTGGTGGGTTCAAACCCCACCTTGTGCACTTGTTTTATTTTATTTATTTTTCTTAGGAAAATGACCTTCTCATTTTCCACATTATTTTTTAATACACTTTTCTTCTCTTCTCTTTTTTTTTGGAAATGCAAATGAATATGTCATGTAATATTTTTTATGCCTTATGCTGATGCAGATGAAATGAAACATAGGCCAGAGAGGTTGGCCAAATTTGGGGTACAACAGCTGCCCCTATTCAAACGGCTCGAACCTGAAGGGGTGAATGCGAACAGCTTTTGATCATTCAAGGTAAAAGACGGTTGAATACCAAAGAAACCAGAAATTTGCCAACCATGAAACGAACTCCTGACATCGCCGCCAGGTACCCTTATTAAGTGAAACGTCTGACCTCGCCATCAGGCTTTTTTAATAATATCTGACCTCGCCGTCAGAAATAAACTTCCAACATTGCCGCTGAAGAAACAAACGTCTGACATCGCCGTCAACACAAACATCCAACATCGCTGCTGAAGAAACAAACATCTGACATCGCCGTCAACACAAGCATCCAACATCGCCGCTGAAGAAACGAACGTCTGACATCGCCGTCAACACAAGCATCCAACATCGCCGCTGAAGAAACAAACGTCTGACATCGCCGTCAGCCTTTTTTAATAATATCTGACCTCGCCGTCAGAAATAAACTTCTCAACATCGCCGTTGAAGAATACAAACATCTAACATCGCCGTCAGAAACAAACTTCTCAACATCGCCGTTGAAGAAACGAACGTCTAACATCGCCGTCAGAAACAAACTTCTCAACATCGCCGTTGAAGAAACGAACGTCTGACATCGCCGTCAACACAAGCATCCAACATCGCCGCTGAAGAAACAAACGTCTGACATCGCCGTCAGAAACAAACTTCTCAACATCGCCGTTGAAGAATACAAACATCTAACATCGCCGTCAGAAACAAACTTCTCAACATCGCCGTTGAAGAATACAAACATCTAACATCGCCGTCAGAAACAAACTTCTCAACATCGCCGTTGAAGAATACAAACATCTAACATCGCCGTCAGAAACAAACTTCTCAACATCGCCGTTGAAGAAACGAACGTCTGACATCGCCGTCAACACAAGCATCCAACATCGCCGCTGAAGAAACAAACGTCTGACATCGCCGTCAGAAACAAACTTCTCAACATCGCCGTTGAAGAATACAAACATCTAACATCGCCGTCAGAAACAAACTTCTCAACATCGCCGTTGAAGAATACAAACATCTAACATCGCCGTCAGAAACAAACTTCTCAACATCGCCGTTGAAGAAACGAACGTCTGACATCGCCGTCAACACAAGCATCCAACATCGCCGCTGAAGAAACAAACGTCTGACATCGCCGTCAGAAACAAACTTCTCAACATCGCCGTTGAAGAATACAAACATCTAACATCGCCGTCAGAAACAAACATCTGACATCGCCATCAGACTTTCGAGCAACAAGATTCACGATAATAAGACTACTCGTTGATGATAACCTCAAAGAACTCCGCTGGGGAAACAAAATGAGTCTGGGTCTTGCCAACACGCGGGCAGAGATACCAATCATCTGTAGGATTCACTTGAAACAAAAGGGTAACAACTCGGCTTATGTTTCACATGCATATGTTTGAAATGCTTTATGGCGTAATGCTCCATACGAAATGGAAATGCTACGCATCTGGGGTGGCTGTTATGCATTTATGTGAATGCAAATGAACCATTTCAGCAAAATAAATGCTAAAGAGAAAGAGCCAACTCCATTGGGTCAGAGTACTCTGCTGGGGAAAGCAGGCTCTGGGTAGCCTTTGAGCAATCACTGGAGTAACACCGCTCCGATAAGTACGAAATCCACTCTGCTAGGGATTCAAATCAAATTCTGCTGGGGAAATCAATTTTGAATGGTTAGCCAGATCAAACTCTACTGGGGAGACACAGTCGATCGCTGTGGAATTACTCTTTTTTGCCGGAGATTGAATCCACTATCCGTTAGGGATGTTGAATAAGATTTACTGGGAGATCGTCCCAAACTATCTTGGATGGGGATGGAGGTGAACGATCTCTGAGTCATTTCCACTCTGTGGGGAAGGAAGAATTAACTCCGCTGACTTAGCTGGGGGTTAGATAAGGGAAGGAATCCACATCAACCTCTGCTTGGGGCAAGAAACAATCAACTAGACAAATGTGTTGTACAACTGGCACCGAGTTGTCAATTATGACTTTATTTAAAAACGCATGTCTTAATTAACAGTTAGCAAAGCCCACAAGTTTATGTACGCAAGTTCTTTTTATCGAAAATACCATGCGTCTTTTGCAAACAAAACAGTAAAAGTTAAAACCAAGACAAAAGCTTTTCTGAATAGTATATTTTATTGATAAAGGGCCTGAAAAATAGGCAATTTTTACATCGGATGCAACTCCTGAAAAGAGGAAGCTGCAAAAAAATATAATTGCAAGGAAAATATACAAAATGTCGGCAATGTGGTACAGACAAACACCATGTGACGACTCATCCACGACTCGCACGACTTTGACGCTTTCCGATACTCTAACTTCTGAAGAGACTGATTCGAATGGTCGATCTTCAAGTTCTCCATAGAACCCACTATGCTTGTGATGATCAATGCGCAGGCTGCAGTCATTTGCTTTAAAATCCCTAATTTTTGCCTGAATCGCCCTTGCGGGTTTTCAATTCACCGGGATACCCATTTTTGCCAAAGTTGCCCTTTCAGGTTTTCAACTTTGCGGGTTCACATTTTTCTTATATCCCTAACTTTTGCCTGAACCTGTCCTTTTATGGTTCGCCGGGATGCCCCATTTTTGCCTGGATATTCTTTTTCTTTCCAGCGGGTTTGTCTTAAGCAAAATATTTTTTGACTGCGTCCGCGTTCACAGGGGATGTAAAATCTTCACCATCCATAGTTGAAAGTAGCAAGGCCCCCCCTGAAAACACCTTTCTTACAACATATGGCCCCTCGTAGTTGGGAGTCCATTTGCCTCTGTGATCGTTCTGTGGTGGGAGGATTCGCTTCAACACCAAGTCGCCTGCCTGAAAACTTCGAGGACGTATCTTTTTATCATAGGCGCTCTTCATCCTCTTCTGATACAAACGACCGTACGCGAGAGACGCCAATCTTTTCTCATCCATCAAACTGAGTTGATTCAACCTGTTCTTTACCCATTCTGCTTCATCTAGTTTGACATCTGCCAGTACTCTTAGAGAAGGGATCTCGACCTCTAATGGCAGAACAGCTTCCATGCCATACACCAACGAGAAGGGAGTTGCCCCAGTTGAAGTACGCACCGAAGTGCGATATCCATGTAAGGCAAAGGGCAACATCTCGTGCCAATCCTTATAAGTTATCACCATCTTCTGTACTATCTTCTTAATGTTCTTGTTGGCTGCTTCCACGGCGCCATTCATTTTCGGGCGATAGGGAGAAGAATTGTGATGCTCAATTTTGAAACTCTGGCACAGTTCCTTCATCATCTTGTTATTCAAATTAGAACCATTGTCAGTAATGATCCTTTCGGGTATCCCATATCGATAGATGATATCTCTTTTGATGAATCGGGCCACTACCTGCTTTGTGACATTGGCATAAGAGGCCGCTTCGACCCATTTGGTGAAATAATCAATAGCCACTAAGATAAAACGGTGTCCATTGGACGTGGTCGGCTCGATTTTTCCAATCATATCAATGCCCCACATGGAAAAAGGCCACGGCGACGACATGACATTCAAAGGACACGGCGGTACATGAATCTTGTCGGCATAAATTTGACATTTGTGGCATTTCTTGGCGTACTTGAAGCAATCTGACTCCATAGTTAACCAATAGTATCCTGCCCTCAATAATTTCCGAGACATGGCGTGACCGCCTGCATGTGTTCCGAAAGCACCTTCGTGGACTTCCTCCATAAGCAAATTTGCCTCTTTTTCGTCCATGCATCTTAGTAGCACTAAGTCATGGTTTCTCCGATAGAGCGCACCGTCTGGATTCAGATAGAAATTGCCGGACAATCTCCTCAAAGTCTTCTTATCTTGGGTAGATGCCCCAGGCGGATACTCTTGGTTCTTAAGAAAGTTTCGGATGTCATAAAACCACGGTTTACCATCAGGAGCTTCAGCTATTGCGAACACAAATGCTGGTCTGTCGAGCCGTGAAATGACAATTATTGGAGCATCGTTCCAGAAGTTAACTTTGTACATCGAGGATAGAGTAGCCAAAGCATCGGCCATCTGATTCTCTGCTCTTGGCACATGGTGAAGCTCTACTCGATCGAAAAAAGGTAGCAACCTCCTTGCGTAGTTCACGTATAGGATCAGATTTGGCTGGCGCGTTTCCCACTCCCCCTTGATTTGGTTGACCACTAAGGCTGAATCTCCATAGATATCAAGGTTCTTGATTCTTAAGTCGATTGCTTCTTCAATACCCATGATACACGCTTCGTACTCGGCCTCGTTATTGGTGCATGGGAATGTTAACCTTGCGGTGAATGGTATATGGGACCCATGGGGAGTTGTAATGATTGCCCCAATCCCACTACCGTATGAGTTAACAGCGCCGTCAAAGATTAATTTCCACTGGGAACCCAATTCCGGTCCCTCGCCCGGCAACGGCTCGTCGCAATCTTTCATTTTCAAGTACATAATGTCTTCGTCAGGAAAATCAAACTTCATTGGCTGATAATCATCGACTGGCTGCTCTGCAAGGTATTCTGACAGAACACTGCCTTTAATAGCTTTTTGAGATACATATTGAATATCATATTCCGTCAGAATCATCTGCCACCTAGCGATCCTTCCTGATAGCGCCTGCTTTTCGAACACGTACTTAATTGGGTCCATCTTTGAAATCAACATGGTTGTGTGGTTTAGCATATACTGCCTTAGGCGCTTGGCGGCCCAAGCAAGTGCGCAACAAGTCTTTTCTAACATTGAATATCTGGATTCACAGTCTGTGAACTTTTTACTCAAGTAGTAAATTGCGTGCTCCTTTCTTCCAGTCTCGTCGTGCTGACCGAGAACACAACCCATAGAATTTTCAAGAACTGTTAAGTACATTATCAACGGTCTCCCAGCCACCGGGGGCATCAGTATTGGGGGTTCTTGTAGGCATTCCTTTATTTTCTCAAATGCCTTCTGACAATTATCGTTCCAAACGACCGCCTGATCCTTCTTTAGAAGTTTAAACAACGGCTCACAAGTGGCGGTGAGGTGAGATATGAATCTTGCAATATAGTTCAACCTACCTAAGAAGCCGCGAACCTGCTTCTCAGTCTTTGGTGCTGGAATTTCTTGAATTGCTTTGATCTTCGCGGGATCAACCTCAATACCTTTCTCACTAACGATGAACCCCAACAGCTTTCCTGACCGTATGCCGAAAGTACATTTACTTGGATTCAACCTCAATTTGAACTTCCTCAACCTCTCAAACAATTTTAGAAGATTCAACAAGTGCCCCTCCTCCGTTTGGGACTTTGCAATCATATCGTCGACATAAACTTCGATTTCGTGATGCATCATGTCGTGAAAGAGTGTGACCATTGCTCGTTGATAAGTTGCCCCTGCGTTCTTCAACCCGAAAGGTATTACTTTATAGCAAAAAGTCCCCCAAGGTGTGATAAAAGTCGTTTTCTCCATATCCTCCGGCGCCATCTTAATTTGATTGTATCCGGAAAAGCCGTCCATGAAGGAAAACACTGAGAATTGCGCGGTGTTATCAACAAGCACGTCAATATGGGGAAGCGGGAAATCATCCTTTGGGCTTGCTCTATTCAAGTCCCTGTAATCAACACACATCCTAACTTTGCCGTCCTTTTTAGGCACGGGCACGATGTTAGCGACCCAAGGAGGGTAGTTGGCCACAGCAAGAAATCCGGCATCTAACTGTTTCTGAACTTCTTCCTTGATCTTCACTGCCATATCTGGCCTTGTTCTTCTCAATTTCTGTTTGACAGGAGGACATTCTTCACGAAGAGGCAGACGATGAACCACGATATCTGTGTCAAGTCCTGGCATATCCTCATACGACCAGGCAAACACGTCTTTGTACTCCTGGAGTAACTCAATCAATCGTTGCTTGACCTCATCCTGCAACGTAGCCCCTATTCTGACCTCCTTCTTGTCTTCTTCTGTTCCCAGGTTGACAACTTCAACTTCCTCCTGATGAGGCAGGATGACCTTCTCCTCTTGCCTTAACAATCTGGCAAGCTCCTCAGGTAGGTCTTCGTCTTCTTCGATCTCTTCTTCGGCTTGAAAGATCGGATTGTCAAAGTCATACTGAGTCATAGACGAGTCTGAGTCGGTGGCCTCTGAAATGTGTAACCTGCGATGATGATGATTTTATGCTTTTAAATGATATGCAAACAAAAAAACACAAACCACATTGCCATTTTATTGTTAAAGATAAAAACAAGAACAAAAAGGATCACAAAATTCTGAATGAAAAGACGCCTTTTAATTGATGATAAAAAGATTGTTCACATGCATAAAGATAGGGCCCTACAAACAAAGTCCATTATGCCTTGGGCAGAGCATATGGAAATACATTAATCAAGACAAATCAATTACTCTTCATAAGTCACTGTGATAATTTCCTCCATGCTCCAATTCTTCAAGCCCTGGCCGGGGATGCATGGCTGGATCCACGCATCCATATCACAGTCGCTGTCTCCTTCCTCATCTGATATGGCATTAATTTGATCAAAAATGACTCCACTACTAGTAAATTGGACAGGACCTTTGTAACGTGGAGTGCTTTGTGAAGATGATCCATGTGGGCTATATCCCAATCCGAACTTATCTTGCTTGTTTGGGACGCTTACCACCTGTCCCCATCCTTGTGTTGATCCAGATTCCACCACGGCCCGTGCTTCCTTGTATGACGACATGGCAACTTCTGGAGCTTTGACCTTGACCGGTGCCTTCTCCTTGATTTGGACAGTCTCAAAAGCCTGGCACAGCGTTTCTTGAATTTCGCCGTCGACTTCCACATATTTGAATGAAGACAGATGGCTCACCATGATGTCTTCTTCCCCGCAAACGGTCACAATATTCCCATCCACCATATATTTCAATTTTTGGTGCAAAGTCGATGTTACAGCGCCTGCTAAGTGTATCCAAGGCCGACCCAAAAGACAGCTATAAGCAGGCTGGATATCCATGATGTAGAAAACTGTTTCAAACACCTCTGGGCCTACTTGGATAGGCAAAGTTATCTCCCCAAAGACAGATCTTCGGGTTCCATCGAAAGCCCGCACAACCAAATCACTGGGCGTACAATATAGACCCTGATGATTGATCTTCATTAATGCCTTCTTTGGCAACACATTCAAAGACGACCCTGTATCAACAAGTACATGTGACATCACTGTTCCTCGGCATTCAAGCGAAATATGCAGAGCCAAGTTGTGATTCCTCCCTTTTGGTGTCAAATCGCGGTCAGTGAATCCCAACCCGTTACCTGCATTGACATGGGCCACCACGCCTTCCAACTGATTAACGGATATCTCTTGAGGTACATAAGCATTATTCAAGACTCTGAGCAAAGCATTCCGGTGAGCCTCAGAACATAACAGCAGTGACAAGATAGAAATCTTTGAAGGAGTTTGTTGTAAATGATCCACAATTTTGTAGTCACTCCTTCTTATCAAGCGCATGAATTCCTCCGCATCCTTCAGCAAAGTTTCCTTTTCTCTGGCCTGAGAATTCTCTTCCGCTATGACCTTACCCTTACCTTTATCAGCCCTTTCTGTGCTTACTTCGGGAGGTGCAAATACTCTCCCGCTCCGAGTCATTCCTCCAGTTCCTACCAAATTATCAACAGAATCCAACGGTGAACCTCTCAGTTCCTGCTTTTGACCATTGCAGTAGACCTCGGCCCCATAGTTCCAAGGAATTGCTTTAGAACTTTCATAGGGTACGGGCCCTGCCTTTGTGAATATAATAGTGGGCCTCGCCGGAGGCGCAGAAATTGTAATTGTTTTGTATGGGATGGATATGGTGGCCACCTCATCCTTATCTTCGATGACTACCCCTTCAGCATTTTTCTCACAGATTCTATCAAATTGTAACAAACCGTCATCCATCATGTGCTGTATATGGTTCCTTAGGTTCCGACATCCTACCGGACAGATCATACAATCTTCGCAATCCTTTCCGCAGCCTGGGAATACCCCTCCTTCTAACAACTTGCTCTTCACGAAACTTAACGGCGTCTTCAAATCCTCTACTCTGGACACCAAGTTCAGGCCTTCCTCACTGTCAATAGCATTCACACCGCCACCCCTACCATGGTTAGGCATGGGATTTCGATCCACGCTTGGCGCATCCTGATTGAAATTGATAGCTTTACTATCGATAAGGTCTTGTACCTTATGTTTGAAGGCTTTACAGTTGTCAATACTGTGGCCGGGGGCGCCAGAGTGGAATTCACACCTAGCGTTGGCGTCATATCCAGGAGGTGGTTGGCCAGTTAGAGGTGCCATTGTCCTTTTCTGGACCAACTGCAGTTGAATTAAGTGTTGTAGCAACTGAGCGTATGGCATTGGCGGTGTGTCAAAGCGTCTATCCGCCACCCTTCTCCTATCCTGGAATTGTCTCGGTGCATAATTATGTTGTTGAGGTCGTTGCTCCTGCTGTTGACGCGGTTGCTGCTGTGGAGGCTGTGTCGCCGGGATGGCAATACTTTCTACTTGTGACGGTTGCTGGTAATACGGTCGCTGCTGACGCTGATCCAGGTATCTTTTTCGGTTGTTAAAGCCGTACACTACATTTGTTTCATTATCCTTTTTCTTCGCACCAAAAAACTTTCTTCCACCTCCAGATGAGGTCCCTTCCGCTGCTTGAATTTTCCCCATTTTTATACCGTTTTCAACTCTTTCTCCCGTGATAATTAAGTCCGAGAAGCTTCCTGACATATTGCTCACCAACTTTTCGTAGTAGATTCCGGGCAAGGTGGCCACGAATAAATCGATTAGTTCTCTTTCCACCATGGGAGGTTGAACCCTGGCGGCAAGCTCTCGCCACCTTTGCGCGTATTCTTTAAAACACTCATTGCTTCTTTGGGATAGATTCTGCAACTGCACTCGATTTGGTGCCAAGTCACTATTGTACTGGTAATGCTGGACAAAAGCCTCTGCTAAATTCTTCCAGCTTCGAATATTGGCAGGTTCTAAACCCATGTACCACTCTAGAGAAGGCCCTGACAGACTATCTTGGAAGAAGTGCATAAGCAACTTCTCATCATCCGAGTACGCCGACATTCTTCGGAAATAGGAACGGATATGCACCTTTGGACATGTCGTTCCTTTGTATTTATCGAAATCTGGTACCTTGAACTTTGGAGGGATCCTAAGTCCCGGAATCAGTCCCAGATTGGACATGTCGAGTCCCATAGTGTTCTGGTTTTCCAGAATGCTCTTCATCTTTTCTTCTATTTCATCAAACCTTCTATTAGTGTCGGATCACAACCCTCCCCCAAGGTCTCTCATGGAGAAGATATCATCCTGTTCATCTTGGTCCCATTGAGGATTCACGCTAGTAGGTGTAACATCCTAATTTTTCCATACACTAAATAATATATCTAGTTAGATTTGAGATTTTAACAATGCTAGTTATTAAAAATTAAATGTTGAAACTAACACTTATAATAATTAATTTATTAATTAATTACTTTTTATATTTATTACTTTTATTCTTCAATTTGAATATCATCGTTTCATTTTATAAACTAAACTTTGAAATTTAAATTGGTACTTAAAACCCTTAACTTTAAGTTAATTAATTATTCATATTATTATTATCATTATTGTTGTTCTTGTTTTGTTATTATTAATTGATTTTATTTTATTTGAATATTATCATTTTACTCTATAAACCAATTAATAAATAAAATAATCTTAAGACAATAAAAATATCAAATAACTATCCTTTTTACTATTTTTATTATTATTAATATTATTAACATTTTACTTTTTATAAAAGAAATATATATCTCATTTTCTATTAATATCCTACATAATATTATGTCATGAAATCAAGCTCCCATACCTTTGTCATAAATTATTTTCACAAAGTCATACTAGAACACCTAAAGCACTATTGATGAAAGATTAGTAAATATTTGATAGAGACATATTTACTAGCAAGAGTTGAAAAGTTGGAAGGTATGGGCAAAAGATGATAAATTATGTTATTTTAATATTTTACAACTAGTATAAATAGGGGTCTCTTCCACCCCATTTTCATTCATTCAATCACAAATCATCTTTCTTACTTCTTTACTTCTTTCCTTCTCTAATTTCTTCATATAGCAATATTAGTTTTAGTTATCGAAGTTCCCACGATATCGGTTCGTAACCTTTAGAGTATTTTGTGGTAAAAGTTCTTCTAAAGTTTCAAGGGAGTTTTATACGTCAAAGTTCTGCCCAAATCATTTTCATAAGTAATCGGTAAGCCGTTATAATGTCCATTTTATTTTAATTATATTATTTTAATTATGTTATTTATATAAAGGTTATTTTAAATTTTCTATGCAAATTCCGTTCAGACGTCGATATATTGAACTTATAAAGTCCAAAATAAATTTTACCATTTTAAGTCGTTATAATGCCCAAATTTTATTATAATTTAAATGTTATTAGAAATATACTCTTGACAATTTTCTAAAACAAACAAATTCAAAAGGAGGTATAATATAATTTATATTTGAATTTAATAATTATTTTGGAGGTTATTATGATATATTTAAATAAATAAATATTTC
Source organism: Lathyrus sativus (assembly GCA_963859935.3). Lineage (NCBI taxonomy): Eukaryota > Viridiplantae > Streptophyta > Magnoliopsida > Fabales > Fabaceae > Lathyrus > Lathyrus sativus. The sequence continues at coordinate 556,797,032 of OZ012737.1, forward strand.
AAGTTATAACGGGATTATGTTCAATTAACCATAAATTATATTCTAATTATTTCATAAATTTCGTACAATCCAACGGTTATCGTAAATTAGGTTCTTGGCAAAGATCGAAGACAACACTTGTGGACTTTCAACAACACTCAACAAAAGGTGGGGGCAAGATTTCGTATACGATTGGGACGGTTAGCGTAAAATAACTTAATATATATGTGTGTAGTGGTGACCTAAGCCCTACTAGCGATAAATAATTAAGGAGAGCCTATTCTCAAATAATGATTTTCACAAATCACTAGGCGAGGTTACGCCGGCCTTAATTAATTATCATAGGAATAATCTTTGACAATTTGGTATTGTATTGTGCTTGCATTATTCGGTTAATTTTATAATTGTTTATTTTATTTATACTTGAATGATTGTGATTGATAGATTAAGGAAATAATCGGTTAATGAGAGAAAAACATTGCTAGATATTAAGTAATTGATCCCCATTAACATAAGGAAAGTTGGATACAATGAGTAGTTATATTTGGTTGGGTTCTGGCTAAGGAAAGACTTGGTCGACTATGCCGTTTACAGTCCACCTCTCTTACCTGGGAAGTTAACCATACAATTACCCATTATACAAACTGAACTTATTATGTAAGGACAAAGATCAAATATGGCAAGACATTGGATGGATTTGGTACTCAACCTAAGTATCTAGATAATAAGTATAACTTGAAAAGTTGATACGATAATTCCCCATTATTAACTTAATACTTATGGCTAAGAGTTGCCACAAGATGAGTGAGTGATCATATAGACTTGCATTAAGGAATGTGTAAGTCCACCGCCGTGCGGTATGGGACGCACGAGGTTGATCAGTCGCCTGCAATCCCGACGGGGATTATTATCTATGCATGCTAGGCAAGACAAGGTTCTTGGCCTGAATTCTCAGGGACGATCGACTTATAACACCTAGGCTCCATGTGAAGTTAGGTGGCGTAGCTCTTGGTAATTGGGAGTACGTTGGTGGCATGTGGTCTAGTGATATCTGATCTTGGTAAATGGGATAGATATCATTGACAGCGTTTAGTGGCCTGAGTCAGCATATAGTTCAGGGATGCATTAGAATAAATAAAGTATATGTAATTGTGGGTATAAGATACGCTTGTTTGTATAAATATGGTTTCCATATATATTATTATTTTACACATTCATTCCCACTTTTAAACTTGTACATGAATCTTAGCCCTGTGTCATTTTTGTTTTGCATTTTGGATTATTTTATGACGATCAGACGATGAGCTCGAATCTTGCGTACTTCCCGACAACTCAGAAGGAAAGGATATGAAGTGACGTGGAGATGTGTTACTATAACATCTAGATTGGGAGCTGTTAGTGTTTTGTCAAACGCTAATCACATCCCTACTACTACAGTCAGTATAAGTGTCAGTCTTGTTGGACTTAGGAGGTCCCTTTTGGTATGCTTTCTTTTTGGTTTCCTTTCTGTACTTTTATTTTATGTTTTATCTATGTGGCAAGGCCGCTAGTCTTAACGGTGTCAAACTCTGTAAAATATATTTGAAGCATATGTATGTGAAACAGTATGTTTTTAAATAATTAAGTATTGTCCTTTAAAAAAATTTCAAATTTTTCTGTATTTTTATAAGGTTTCATTAGAATTCCACTAATGGGACATAGGCTGTCTCATTTAATGGTATCAGAGCTGGTCGATTCAGCTCGGACCGTAAGTGTCTAGAATTATACTGACTGTATCAAGTTGGATTCCAAACTGGATGATAACTTTTCTTCTGTGCATTGAGTCTTCATCTTGAGAGCCTTCTAGTATAATGGTCTAGGAAACTTATTTAGCACACTTTATTTTTCCTCCCCAACGGTCACAAACCCAACGGTAACGTAACGGACACTTCACAAAATTCACTTTATAAATACTTCACACCCATCCATTATTTTCATATCAATTCCTAAATATTTATCTATACCTTTCAAATGGCTAAATCCTTTCTTTTATTCATCACTCTTCTTGTCATTATTTTGTTTGTTATTGGTATCATCAAGCATGAAGAATTAGGTAAAGATTTCGTAGCAATAATGATAATTATAGTTTTACCACTATTAGTCTTAGCTTGGTTTACAAGTAGAGGTTTTTGAATGAGACATGGTCACGATTTTTGTAATCGTTGTTATTAAATAAATTGATACATTTTTGTTTATACATTAAATGTTGATTATGTTTTCCTGAATTCTAGTTATATTTAAGATATTAATTCAACATTTTAGACACAATTATCCCTTGCCTGTGGGAGACTTGATAAAAATCCTTATCGATGAATCATTCATTGGGATATAAATATACATAATTGTTATGTTCTTTATGTCTTGTGAATGATTGAACCTAATAACTATTCCTTTTCAGGAAGTTATGGTTCAGAACGTCAGAGGTGCGAGGCGTGGTAGGAGTGCTGCTAGAGGCACTACTAGAGGTATACGTAGGAATGCGAGTGATGAAGTTACTCCTGAAGGAGCACCTACCATTCCCATTGGACGAGAAGATCATTCCCAAACTGGAACGAACTCTCAAGCTGACACTCGAGATGTTCGTGAACTTGCTGCAGCTGTGTTAGTTCAAACACAACAAAATGCTCAAATCCTGCAAATCACTCGAGATCATCAACTCTTTCAGCAACAACAAAGGGAAATGGTGCATGAGGATACAGGATTGAACTCGTTTCTGAAAGGAAAACCACCACAGTTTGGTGGTGACTTTAATCCGGAGGGTGCTGAGAAATGGTTGCAAGAAATGGAGAAGATATTTTCTTTCACTCACTGTAGAGAGAATAGAAGGGTTGGTTATGCAACATTCATGCTGACAGGCGATGCTGAAGCTTGGTGGAGAGGAAAGTATAGATTATTGGAAGAGGAAGGAAGAGAAATCAATTGGACCTTGTTCAAAGAAGAATTTTTGGGGAAGTATTTTCCAAAGTTATGTAGGAAAGAGAAGGAGAGAGAATTTCAGAATCTACGTCAAGGTGTGATGACGGTGGGAGAATATACTAGGAAGTTTGAATCCTTGCTAAAGTATTCTGAGTTTTACCGCTTGCATCCAAGGGAAGAATGGATGTGTGAAAAGTATCAAGATGGATTGAAATATGATATCCAGAGGGCAGTTTTACCTCTGCATATTATGCGCTTTGGTGAGCTAGTAGAAAGGTGTCTGGAGTTGGAAGGGATTGACAATAGGAAGAATCAATATGGATCAGGAGGATCAACCCAAAACAACAATCACAAGGGCCACTTTAACCGAGGCCACGGAGGAAGAATCCAACGAGGGGGTAGGCCATATCAAAGGCCTACACCTTATCATAACCAGGATTCTAGAAGGTTAATGTTCAAGTGTTACAGCTGTGGAGGGGCACATCTTAACAAAGATTGTCCAAATAGAAATATTGGAACTTGTTTTCGCTGTGGTCAGAAAGGCCACTTTCTCAAAGATTGTCCCCAAGGACAAAGTCAACCAACAGGCCAGAGGAGCGGCCTAATAAACAATAACAACATAGGGAGAGCAAGAAATGGAGGCCCAAGTGTTGGTCAGAGACCTCAGAATCAAAATAAGCCAACCACAGGAAGAGTATTTACAATTAGAGGAGCTGAGATCTCAAAGTCAGCTGGGTTAATTCAAGGTATGTGTTTAATTGGAGATAAGTTGGTATCAGTTTTATTCGATTCAGGAGCTACACATTCTTTTATATCTACCTCTTGTGCTGAATTTTTGGGATTCGAAATTGTTGATCACGATTATAAGTTGACTATCACAACTCCCTCGGGAGAAAGAATGGTAACTTATTCAGTCTGTGTAGACTGTCCAATAATCTTAGAAAATAGAAGATTCTTAGTAGATCTTGTGGTACTCCCGCTACAAGACCTAGATGTCATCTTAGGAATGGATTGGTTATCAGCCAACGATGTCAACTTGAGATGCAAGGAGAAAATTTTTACATTTGGAGAAGATAGTGGAGAAATCAGCAAAGCTGAAACCCTCACTCAAAGTTTTATGATGCTATTCTCCATGTCAGTAGGAGAAACCCCTAGTGTGGAAAATTTTCCCGTAGTCTGTGAATTCCCGGAAGTCTTTCCAGAAGAAGTTCCAGGTTTACCACCGGTTAGGGAAGTGGAATTTTCTATAGACTTGGTTCCAGGAACTGGACCAATTTCTATATCTCCTTATCGAATGTCACCCTCAGAGCTTGCGGAGTTAAAGAAACAATTAGACGAGATGTTAGAGAAAGAATTTATTAGACCAAGTGTATCGCCATGGGGAGCTCCAATCTTGTTTGTGAAGAAGAAGGATGGTTCTTCTAGACTTTGTGTGGATTACAGACAACTCAATAAAGCCACTGTGAAAAACAAGTATCCTTTGCCTAGAATCGACGACTTGATGGATCAGTTAAAAGGAGCATCAGTATTCTCAAAGATTGACTTGAAGTCTGGATATCATCAGATCAGGGTGAAGGAAGATGATATTCCAAAAACAGCTTTTAGATCCCGTTATGGACACTATGAGTACTTAGTTATGCCATTTGGTTTGACTAATGCTCCAGCAGTATTCATGGATTACATGAATAGGATCTTTAGGTCATACTTAGATCAATTTGTTGTAGTTTTCATTGATGACATTCTGATTTATTCCAAGAATGAGGTAGAGCACAGAGAACATTTGAGAATTGTGCTACAGATATTAAAGGACCTTCAATTGTACGCGAAATTCTCGAAATGTGAATTTTGGTTGAAGGAGGTACAATTTCTTGGTCATGTAATTAGTAAAGAAGGTATTGCAGTAGACCCAAGTAAAGTCGAAGCAATAACAAAGTGGGAGAGTCCAAAGAATGTTGGCGAGATTCGAAGTTTTCTTGGACTAGCTGGATATTATCGGAGGTTCATTGAAGGATTTTCAAAGATCGCTTTGCCCATGACTCAGTTAACGAGGAAAGGTAAAAACTTTGAATGGACTAAAGAGTGTGAAGAAAGTTTTCAGAAGCTAAAGGAAAGATTGACTTCATCACCAATACTCATCTTACCAGACCCATTAGGAAATTTTGATGTGTATTGTGATGCGTCATATCAAGGTCTTGGGTGTGTGTTGATGCAAGAAAGGAAAGTGATAGCTTATGCATCAAGACAATTGAAGGTGCATGAGAGGAACTACCCAACTCACGACCTAGAGTTAGCGGCAATTGTGTTTGCCTTAAAGATTTGGAGGCATTATCTTTATGGATCAAAGTTCACTGTGTTAAGTGATCACAAAAGCCTGAAGCATTTATTTGATCAGAAAGATTTAAACATGAGACAAAGGCGCTGGATGGAATTCTTGAAGGACTATGATTTTGAGTTGCAATATCATCCCGGAAAGGCCAATGTTGTAGCAGACGCTTTGAGTCGAAAGAAACTTCATGTATCTGCAATGATGTTGAAGGAAGAAGAGTTGATTGACAAATTCGTGGATTTAAACTTAGGAGTACATCACAATGAAGGAAGTATATTCATAGGCGCTATTGTCGTGTCTAATGAATTTCTGAAATGGATCAAAGATGAACAACAACTTGATGACCGTCTAGTGAGCATAAAGGAAAATATAAGAAATGGTCAAAATGGAGAGTTTAACATAAGGAGTGATGGAATCCTAAGGTTTAAAGAAAGGTTGTGTGTACCTCAAAATCAGGATATTCAAAAGTTGATTTTGGAAGAGGGCCACAAAAGTAAGTTGAGTTTTCATCCAGGAGCCACAAAGATGTATCAAGACTTGAAGAAAATGTTTTGGTGGGTTGGAATGAAGAGACATATAGCAGAATATGTTCAAAGTTGCTTGGTATGTCAGAAGGCAAAGATTGAACATCAGAAGCCAGCCGGATTGCTACAACCTTTAGATATTCCAGAGTGGAAGTGGGACGGAATAGCCATGGATTTTGTAACCGCTTTGCCTAAGACTCAGAAACAACATGATGCAATTTGGGTGATCATTGATAGGTTGACAAAGAGTGCACATTTCATTCCCATCAACCAGACGTTTAAATTAGAGAGACTAGCTCAGGTATATGTAAAGGAGATTGTTAGATTGCATGGAATACCTTCAAGTATAGTCAGTGATAGAGATCCCAGATTCACATCAAATTTTTGGCATCAGTTGCATTTAGAGTTAGGAACAAAACTGAGGTTAAGTTCAGCTTATCATCCCCAAACGGATGGCCAGTCTGAGAGGACGATTCAATCGTTAGAGGATTTGTTGAGAGCTTGTGCTCTTGAACACAAAGGAAGTTGGGACGAGTTCTTACCATTGATTGAGTTTACTTACAACAATAGTTTTCACTCAAGTATCGGCATGGCTCCATATGAAGCATTATACGGAAGAAAGTGTCGTACACCTTTATGTTGGTATGAGGTTGGAGAAAATAAAATATTGGGTTCAGAATTCGTGCAACAAACGACAGATCAGGTTAAACTTATTAGAGAAAAAATGAAGGCAGCACAGGACCGTCAAAAGAGTTATAATGATAAGAGGAGAAGACCTTTGGAGTTCGAGGCAGGAGATCACGTGTTCATTAGGGTAACTCCTAGGGCGGGAATTGCACGAGCAATCAAAACTAGGAAGTTAACACCAAGGTTTATCGGGCCTTTTCAAATTCTACGGCGGATTGGACCTGTAGCGTATCACATTGCTTTGCCGCCAAACTTGTCTAATCTTCATGATGTATTTCATGTATCACAACTGAGGAAGTATTATCCGGACCCTTCACATGTCATTGAGCCTGAAACTGTGGAACTTAGAGATAATTTGGAATATGAGGCTATACCTGTCAAGATCTTAGATCATCGTATTAAAGAACTTCGTGGAAAGCAAATACCATTGGTTAGAGTCGTGTGGGATGATGTAACTGGTGATTCTACTTGGGAAAGAGAAGAAGACATGCGTCAGAAGTATCCACATATGTTTTAGGTACGCTAAATTTCGAGGACGAAATTTCTTTTAAGGGGGGTGGTAATGTAACATCCTAATTTTTCCATACACTAAATAATATATCTAGTTAGATTTGAGATTTTAACAATGCTAGTTATTAAAAATTAAATGTTGAAACTAACACTTATAATAATTAATTTATTAATTAATTACTTTTTATATTTATTACTTTTATTCTTCAATTTGAATATCATCGTTTCATTTTATAAACTAAACTTTGAAATTTAAATTGGTACTTAAAACCCTTAACTTTAAGTTAATTAATTATTCATATTATTATTATCATTATTGTTGTTCTTGTTTTGTTATTATTAATTGATTTTATTTTATTTGAATATTATCATTTTACTCTATAAACCAATTAATAAATAAAATAATCTTAAGACAATAAAAATATCAAATAACTATCCTTTTTACTATTTTTATTATTATTAATATTATTAACATTTTACTTTTTATAAAAGAAATATATATCTCATTTTCTATTAATATCCTACATAATATTATGTCATGAAATCAAGCTCCCATACCTTTGTCATAAATTATTTTCACAAAGTCATACTAGAACACCTAAAGCACTATTGATGAAAGATTAGTAAATATTTGATAGAGACATATTTACTAGCAAGAGTTGAAAAGTTGGAAGGTATGGGCAAAAGATGATAAATTATGTTATTTTAATATTTTACAACTAGTATAAATAGGGGTCTCTTCCACCCCATTTTCATTCATTCAATCACAAATCATCTTTCTTACTTCTTTACTTCTTTCCTTCTCTAATTTCTTCATATAGCAATATTAGTTTTAGTTATCGAAGTTCCCACGATATCGGTTCGTAACCTTTAGAGTATTTTGTGGTAAAAGTTCTTCTAAAGTTTCAAGGGAGTTTTATACGTCAAAGTTCTGCCCAAATCATTTTCATAAGTAATCGGTAAGCCGTTATAATGTCCATTTTATTTTAATTATATTATTTTAATTATGTTATTTATATAAAGGTTATTTTAAATTTTCTATGCAAATTCCGTTCAGACGTCGATATATTGAACTTATAAAGTCCAAAATAAATTTTACCATTTTAAGTCGTTATAATGCCCAAATTTTATTATAATTTAAATGTTATTAGAAATATACTCTTGACAATTTTCTAAAACAAACAAATTCAAAAGGAGGTATAATATAATTTATATTTGAATTTAATAATTATTTTGGAGGTTATTATGATATATTTAAATAAATAAATATTTCAAGTTATAACGGGATTATGTTCAATTAACCATAAATTATATTCTAATTATTTCATAAATTTCGTACAATCCAACGGTTATCGTAAATTAGGTTCTTGGCAAAGATCGAAGACAACACTTGTGGACTTTCAACAACACTCAACAAAAGGTGGGGGCAAGATTTCGTATACGATTGGGACGGTTAGCGTAAAATAACTTAATATATATGTGTGTAGTGGTGACCTAAGCCCTACTAGCGATAAATAATTAAGGAGAGCCTATTCTCAAATAATGATTTTCACAAATCACTAGGCGAGGTTACGCCGGCCTTAATTAATTATCATAGGAATAATCTTTGACAATTTGGTATTGTATTGTGCTTGCATTATTCGGTTAATTTTATAATTGTTTATTTTATTTATACTTGAATGATTGTGATTGATAGATTAAGGAAATAATCGGTTAATGAGAGAAAAACATTGCTAGATATTAAGTAATTGATCCCCATTAACATAAGGAAAGTTGGATACAATGAGTAGTTATATTTGGTTGGGTTCTGGCTAAGGAAAGACTTGGTCGACTATGCCGTTTACAGTCCACCTCTCTTACCTGGGAAGTTAACCATACAATTACCCATTATACAAACTGAACTTATTATGTAAGGACAAAGATCAAATATGGCAAGACATTGGATGGATTTGGTACTCAACCTAAGTATCTAGATAATAAGTATAACTTGAAAAGTTGATACGATAATTCCCCATTATTAACTTAATACTTATGGCTAAGAGTTGCCACAAGATGAGTGAGTGATCATATAGACTTGCATTAAGGAATGTGTAAGTCCACCGCCGTGCGGTATGGGACGCACGAGGTTGATCAGTCGCCTGCAATCCCGACGGGGATTATTATCTATGCATGCTAGGCAAGACAAGGTTCTTGGCCTGAATTCTCAGGGACGATCGACTTATAACACCTAGGCTCCATGTGAAGTTAGGTGGCGTAGCTCTTGGTAATTGGGAGTACGTTGGTGGCATGTGGTCTAGTGATATCTGATCTTGGTAAATGGGATAGATATCATTGACAGCGTTTAGTGGCCTGAGTCAGCATATAGTTCAGGGATGCATTAGAATAAATAAAGTATATGTAATTGTGGGTATAAGATACGCTTGTTTGTATAAATATGGTTTCCATATATATTATTATTTTACACATTCATTCCCACTTTTAAACTTGTACATGAATCTTAGCCCTGTGTCATTTTTGTTTTGCATTTTGGATTATTTTATGACGATCAGACGATGAGCTCGAATCTTGCGTACTTCCCGACAACTCAGAAGGAAAGGATATGAAGTGACGTGGAGATGTGTTACTATAACATCTAGATTGGGAGCTGTTAGTGTTTTGTCAAACGCTAATCACATCCCTACTACTACAGTCAGTATAAGTGTCAGTCTTGTTGGACTTAGGAGGTCCCTTTTGGTATGCTTTCTTTTTGGTTTCCTTTCTGTACTTTTATTTTATGTTTTATCTATGTGGCAAGGCCGCTAGTCTTAACGGTGTCAAACTCTGTAAAATATATTTGAAGCATATGTATGTGAAACAGTATGTTTTTAAATAATTAAGTATTGTCCTTTAAAAAATTTCAAATTTTTCTGTATTTTTATAAGGTTTCATTAGAATTCCACTAATGGGACATAGGCTGTCTCAGTAGGTATGGCGCCTGCCACCACTGGGATGGGGATTCCAGTTTGTTCTCTTCCGCCTGGAAGGTTGACTACAGTTGGGCCACCGTTGACTTGCGAGGTTCCACCATTAACAGGAGGGGGAACAGCAGCAGCCCCACCGTGCAAAACGCCACTTCCATCCACTTGAGCTATTAAAGGTTGAACCAATGTCCTTAACTGGTCTTGTCCATTGGCCACCCCCTGCATCATCTCCATGAATTGTGCCATCTTCTCACGAAACTCCAAAAGCTCGGCTTGAACCTGATCCATAATTCTCTGCTGATTTCCCCGCGTGTTGTAGGAGTGTTGAGAAGTCAGCTTGCTCTTTCTCTTTCCCTCTCTTTCCCTAGAATATGGCAAGCGGTGTGAGGTCGAGTTTCAGGGAATGCAAAATGATGCGCAAGTTCATGCGAATGCTCAAGAGACTTTCGAAACCTATGATTATAACTGGTATTATAGAATTGCGAATGAACAAATAATAAAGAAAACACAATTAGACCAAAAGCAAATTCTCATTAATTTGGGAATATTCGATACAAACATTTGCTGACTATGCCGAATAACAAATCTCATTACAAGGAAAACACTAAATGACTGAAAATTAAGAGTACTAAAAACTAGAATTTCTCCTTTTGGAGACGCTCTTCAAGCTTCTTCGTCTCGAACATGAACCTCCTAACCATTTGGTCGCAGAGCTGGATAAAGTGGTGAACAGAAGGGGGGATATCATTTTCTTCCAAATCTTGAATGGCGCTCTCTAACCTCCATGGGATATCACGGATCATAAGGTTGCAATGCTCCACCAAATTGTTGTACCTAGCACGGCACATATCTAGAGTCGACTGGTAATAACAAATAGAATCCACATGGGTGTCCAATAACTCATTGAGTTGGGCCTCTTTCTTGAGCCACTGCGCACTATCTCTTTGCAAAGCCTCGAAACGATTCCTCCACAGAATGGCTGTCTCTTGGGCAGTTTCCAATTCTTGACATTTGTTGTTCCACATGTCGGATGTGACATATGAACTTCTCAATGCCTCCTCTTTGAGTCTTCGTTCATCTTCCACTAGGGACAAGGTGTAACACCCATTTTAATTATTTAGTCATTTTATTATTATTTTAAATATTATATGTTGATGTGCCCTTTGGTAGGGTGTATTTGATGATGTTTGGTGGGTGTCCCTGAGATGGGAGATCATTGGTGGTAATTTGGTGAGTTTATAATAATATAAGAAATAATAGTAATATTGGTGGTGGTATTAATATTATTATTATTATTATTATTATTATTATTATTATATTTATGATTATTATTAATATTTGTAGTAATATTATTAATATGGAGAATATAATATTATTATTAATATAGTTATTATATTATTATGATTTTTAGTGTGAATATGATAATATAATGAATAATAGTAATATTGGTGGGGGTATTATTATTATATATTATTATATTTATTAGTATTATTAATATTATTATTATTTTAGTGAGATAATAATATTATTACTATTATTATTACTATTATTATTATTTTGGTGAGATAATAATAATAATAATATTATTATTATTATTAATAGTATTATTATGATTAGTATTATTAATATTAGTAATATTATATTAGTATTATTAATATTAAGATTATTATTATTCATATTATTTTATTATTAGTATTAATATAATTGTTATTATTATCATTAGTATTATTATTATTATAATTATAATTATTGTTGGGTGTATTACTATTATTATTATTATGTTGAATATTACTATGATATTATAATAGTATTATATTATATTATTATTATTATTATTATAATGATTATTATAATTATTATATTAGAATTATATTGGGAATATTAGTGGTTGAAATAAGTAAAATAAGAGGTGGAAGGGTTATTGGGAAGTTAGAATGGAAATATGAAAAGTCATGATAGAAACCGTGAGGAAGGAAATATGAAGGGGTAGCAAGGAGATATTAGAAAAGTTGGAATAGAGAGAAAAGGGATTACCATAGATCGTGGGAAATTGGTGTGATAATAATAATAATAATAATAATAATAATAATAATAATAATAATAATAATAATAATAATAATAATAATATTATTATTATTATTATTATTATTATTATTATTATTATTATTATTATGTTATTTTTATTAGTTATTATTATTATTATTATATTATTTTTATTAGTTATTATTATTATTGGGATAGGAAATAAAAAGGAAAATAGAATATGAAGGGATGGGGAAGTATTAGAGAAAATAACACGATAGAGCGATAGAAAGAGAGAAGAGGAAAGAACGAGAGAAGTGAGAAGAACGAAGGAAAAAGGGAACGAAGAACGGAAAGAAAAGAGGAGGCCAAGAGACCAAATCCAGGAAGAATTTCATCGATCAACCGATTAACAAGGTAAGGGGGGAGAAACTTGATTGGGAATGGTATATACATGTATAGGGTAGTGGGGATTCCTTAACCCCGTAGGAATGTATCGTTGATGAAGTTTTATATTGACATGCTATTGATTGTTGAGTTATGTTGATGTTGATGGATTGAAATATGTTGAGTGTTGGTGAATTGTTGTTTTTGGTTAATTTGGCGTATAGGTTGGGTTTACGGTTTTAGGGAAGTTCTGTGTGACCTTTTTGATGTGTCGATAGATTGTTTAAGTGATGACTTTGGAATAATATGTATATGATGATGTACGAATGTTTGATGTTGCCATTGTTGATTGACTGTTGGTGTTGGTTTGGTTTGAGTAAGGTTCAGAGTAACTCTAAAGTGTCGGTAGTGTGCCGTAATGTTGATCTGGAGTAGAATTATAGGAAGATTGATAAGCCTAATATGCATTGGTCGTAATACGGATAGTATAGGAAGTGGATGTTATAGAATAGGCTTGAATCAGAGAAGAGTGAGAATTCTGAACTGTGAGAACTTGAGAAGTCGCAGGCAACTCGCTAGCACTTCGCTTAGCGAGAAGGCAGCGAGCGTTCGCTAGGTGCTCGCCTAGCGAGTGAGGTAGCGAGTGAGTCTAGTAGGTTCTGTTTGCCTTTGCGAGGAGGTTCGCTAAGCGAACAGGTAGCGAGCATTCGCTGGGAGCTCGCCTAGCGAGGGTGTAGCGAGCGTAGCAGAATGGGGTTTTTCTATGCTGTTATACTGTGTGCGCTAAGAGTGTAGTGCCCTTGGACTTTGTTGATTATAGGGGAGATGATTGAGTGTTATAGAGTGAGTACTCGGTGATAGTATGTGATTTCCGTTACTAATTATTTAAATGGATAATTAGTTGGTGTATGAATCATGCGGAGCATGGTGTAGTGATCAGTAGGATCGTGTATTCCCGAGTGGTGGGACGTGTTTATATCTTGGTGATAAAGTATGAACTTGTTTACTTGGTGATGGTACTCGTTTTCCTTGATATTGTTGGTGAACAATTGGTTAACGTATATGTATGTAGTGATCAGTAGGATCGTGTGTTCCCGGGTGTTGGGATGTGGTTATATATGGTGTTATAGTATGAATTTATTTACTATCCGATTGATTTATATGGTGTTGGTGTAATATATCTACACATATATGCATTGATGTATGATGATATGATCAGGAGGATCGTGTGCACTTAGTGTGCCTAAATATGATAGTTATGCATTGGTGTGTGCATATCATGGTGTTTTGGTGGGATGAATCATGTCTCAGGAGGAGCGTAAGTGATTCATCCGTACTCCTTGGTGGAGAATGGTGGGGGATAGATCATGTCTCAGGAGGAGCGTAAGTGATCTATCCAGGTTCGATTGAATGAACCAATGAGTCGGTACCGCATGCATGGTGTTGAGTTGCATATTTGCATTATAATATGTTATATTGTAATTTGAACAGTAGGTTCGTTATATGGAGTTGTTGGGGTGAATATTGGTGTGTTGGTGTGTTTTACTACCTTGTTTACATGTATTACATTACCAATATATTTTTGATCATGTTTTCTCACCCCTTGGTTGTTGTTGTGTCTGTGCTTCTCCGGAAGTACAGATAATCCAGGTACTTAGATAGCTTGGATGGTGGTGTGCCAGTCGAGTCTAGGATGCTCTGATACGTAACACGGGATATGGGTGTTTTAATTGTTTTATGTCAAACTTATTGTAATCCTGTGACGTATCACTTTTTTTTTTGTGAATTATAATAATAAAGATTTTACGAAATTTGGCGGATGGCCGAGAATGTTGGAATAATGTTTTCCGCTGTATTATTTTTGAGAATAATTAATAAAGTATTTTTATAAAAATTTGGTGATGTGATATCCCACTATTTTGGGGAAAACTCTGATGTTTATTTATAATGTTTATATTTTATTTAATTTGGGAAGTGGGGTGTTACAATTGGTATCAGAGCAGGTCGGTCCGTTCGGCCAATGTTGTCTAGTGTTATTGTTTCCTGGTATGCGACATGTGTGTAAAAACACTGTCGGTACATGTTGTTGGTTAACTTCATTGGTAGAAGTGGAATGATTCCAGTGGGGGAGAAGTTGTATTTCTCCGAAAAGCTACAGTGTGGTGGCTTAGTGTGTTGAGGAGGGATATTATAGTTTGGTAAAGATGGTTTGTACCCCATCATGATTTCGGCTGTCTATTAACAAATTGAGGAACTGATCACCCTTAATCTCTTGTTAATAGTGGACGGGATTGTGTTGGATGGGATAAACGTATCTTGCAAGCTTGGGTGGCGTGAGCAGTGTATAGTCTTGAGTTAAGCTAAGTGCTTAAGGGATTATTTTGAGGAATTTGGCGTAAGACGGTGTTGAAGTGTCTATTTTGACTGAAACTTGGAATGAGAAGGAAAGTGAGAAAAATTGGGATTTGTCAATTAATTGTGATTGCCGGAGGTTTCCGGATGAGGTAGGTGATTTACTATCGGAGTGTGAAGTAAAGCTCACACGTTGACTTTGTTGTTGGAACGAGTCCGATATTAGTGACTCCATATGGTGTGTTTTCGTTGGGATTGGAGAAGTTGAAGAGTCAACTTGAAGACCTTCTAGGAGAGAGGTTCTTTTGTTTGAGTGTGCTACCGTAATGTGCACCAATTTTGTTGGTTAGACAGATAGAAGGTTTTGTGAAGCTTTGGGTGAACTATAGATAAGTGAACAGGGTGACTATCAAGGATAGGTGTTCGCTTCCAAGAGTTAATGATTTGATGGAACAATTGATCGAGGGATGTGAGTCCCTTGGTCATGTGATCTCGAGTAGAGTTCTTGTGGTGGATGGGACGAAGGTCAAAAGTTCTATCGTATTAGGAGGCTCAAAGATCTGTTGTTGAGATTGGAAGTAATTGAGTTTTAAATTATTCATGGATTTAAAATGTGTTGGATGGCTTCCTAAGTATAAAATTGTTGTTGTACGTTAAATTCCGAGATCGCAGCTTTTTACGGAATCGAAATCGGACACTCGAAAGTCGGGTAACGGTCGAAAAGAGGATTTTGGGACTGTCATGTTCGCCTGGCGAACGTCCATATTCGCTGCGGTGTTCGCCTGGCGAAGGGGTCCTGGGCAGAAAATGTTATTCTGGTGTTTTTGCCGTAACGGGAGAACCGTAACTCGGAATGACGCGCGGTTCGAAGCGTTGGAAAGCTATTCAAATTATCTATGAGATTGTGAAGTATTGACATAGATTTAAGCTATTTATTGATGAAGTGTGTTTGAATTTTGTGGTAAGGACGGGCGGTACGGTATGTGTTCCCGCTATAACTCACAACTTGTTTGTCCACTTGGCATGGGATCTTCTTTAATTATTTATATAAGGCAATGGTTGTGTTAATAAATGATATTTTAAGGTATTCGAAGCGTATAGAGGATTATGTTGAGCATAAGGAACTGGAGTTATCAGTGTTGGAAAAAGAGCGGTGATATACTTCCGTAAGGAAAGTTCTGCCGAATCCGATAGAACTAATTGTGGTGTTTGTGATGCTTGTTGATATAATTAGGGGATTTGCTAAAGACAACTTCAGCGAGTTTCAATTATGCAAAAGGCAACTTGAAGTGTATAAGAGAAATCATCCGACCAGTGATTTAGAGTTGGTTACTATTGTGATTGTACTAGAGTCGGAGTCTTCAAAAGTTCAGACTGAGATCGGAGATGTTTGGTGATCTTAAGAGTTTAAGGTGTTTGTTTAATTTGAATAAGACAAATATGAGGCATAGGAAATAATTGGGACTTCGAAAAGAGTACGACTTCGAGTTGAATTACCATTCGAGTAAAGCGGACATGGTAGATGATGCAGTGAGTTAGAAATATTTGCATATACCGAAGATGATGGTGAAAAGAGTTAGAACTGATTGAGAAATTTCATAATATGCGTTTTGTGAGTAAGGATACTTCTTATGGAGTTAAGCTTTTATTATTAAGATCTGACTAGTGATATCCTTGAGAAGAATCGAGAAAGTCAGAAATCTGGATTGAATAGTGAATTAGTTGAAATTGATAAATTAGAGTCGAAGAGTGGATTGTCGGGTTTGTGGAAATAATACCACGAGGTGTTATGATAGAGTATGTATATCAGATGTTGTTGAAGGGAGTAGGAGTACTCGTGAAGAAATACATTGAGGTAGATGGAGTATCCATCTCGGTGCTATGAAGAAGTAACCGAACTTGAGTAGATTATTTTTGAGACCATGGATAAGGAGAGGTGGAATATGCTAGTTAGAATTGTCGGAATTCGAAGAGTGAACATCAGAGACTGTTGAGTCTGATGTAGTCGTTAAATATTCTAGAGTGGAAATCAGGTAGTATTTTCACGAAATTGGTGTTGAGATTTCCAAAGAATTTGTAAAGACATAATTTTAATTTGAATTGTTAGGAGTGGATTAACTATTCCGTGTTGAGGATATACGAGATGCATATTGAGAAAGTGGTGAAGTTGGATGAGATACTGACGAATATTGTGTCAGATGGAAATTTGAGGTTTATATTGAGATTTTGGAGGGGCTTACAGGAAGCTTCGGGTACTAAGTTGAAGCTGAGTTCGACCTATCATCCGCAAACTGATGGTCAGTCAGAGAGGACTATTGAGTCTGTAGAGAATTGGTGAGAGCTTGGGTGTCGGATCAAGGTGGAGCGTGGGATGATTAATTATCGTTGATTGAGTTACCTATAATAACGGTTACCATCCTAGTGTCGGAATGGCACTATATGTGGCTTGGTGAGATAGGGAGTGTAGGACTCTCCTGTGTTGAAATAAATCGAGTGAGAGTGTTGTACTCAGACTTGAAGATTATGCTTGAGATGGCTGAGAAGATCGAGAGGATCCGAGGCAATATGTATTTTGAGGGTCACGCCGGTGACTGGTGTTGGTCGAGCTTCGAAATCTCAGAAGTTCGCACGTGTTCTGTAGTTATATCAGAGTGGCGCAGCGGAGGCATGGGAGGAGTAACATGTTAGACTGTTTTTCTGTTGTCGCTGTGAATTGGCATGATATGTTTCATGTGTCTTAGTCGAGAAAGTACATTGAACCAGGTGGATGATGTACAAGTGAAAAATATTCTGATTGTTGAGGCATTGCTAGTTCGTTTTGGCGAGCGAGGAACAACTCCGAAGGGAGGAGATATCTTTGGTGAAAGTAGTATGGGGAGGTGCTGCAGAAGGCAGTGTGACCTGAGAATTGGAATAAAAGATGCGGGGAGCGTATCCGGAATTATTTCCATCAGATAATTTTCGAGGACGAAAATAATTAAAGTGGGGGAGAGTTGTAACACCCATTTTAATTATTTAGTCATTTTATTATTATTTTAAATATTATATGTTGATGTGCCCTTTGGTAGGGTGTATTTGATGATGTTTGGTGGGTGTCCCTGAGATGGGAGATCATTGGTGGTAATTTGGTGAGTTTATAATAATATAAGAAATAATAGTAATATTGGTGGTGGTATTAATATTATTATTATTATTATTATTATTATTATTATTATTATTATATTTATGATTATTATTAATATTTGTAGTAATATTATTAATATGGAGAATATAATATTATTATTAATATAGTTATTATATTATTATGATTTTTGGTGTGAATATGATAATATAATGAATAATAGTAATATTGGTGGGGGTATTATTATTATATATTATTATATTTATTAGTATTATTAATATTATTATTATTATTTTGGTGAGATAATAATATTATTACTATTATTATTATTTTGGTGAGATAATAATATTATTATTATTATTATTATTATTAATAGTATTATTATGATTAGTATTATTAATATTAGTAATATTATATTAGTATTATTAATATTAAGATTATTATTATTCATATTATTTTATTATTAGTATTAATATAATTGTTATTATTATCATTAGTATTATTATTATTATAATTATAATTATTGTTGGGTGTATTACTATTATTATTATTATGTTGAATATTACTATGATATTATAATAGTATTATATTATATTATTATTATTATTATTATAATGATTATTATAATTATTATATTAGAATTATTATTGGGAATATTAGTGGTTGAAATAAGTAAAATAAGAGGTGGAAGGGTTATTGGGAAGTTAGAATGGAAATATGAAAAGTCATGATAGAAACCGTGAGGAAGGAAATATGAAGGGGTAGCAAGGAGATATTAGAAAAGTTGGAATAGAGAGAAAAGGGATTACCATAGATCGTGGGAAATTGGTGTGATAATAATAATAATAATAATAATAATAATAATAATAATAATAATAATAATAATAATAATAATATTATTATTATTATTATTATTATTATTATTATTATTATTATGTTATTTTTATTAGTTATTATTATTATTATTATGTTATTTTTATTAGTTATTATTATTGGGATAGGAAATAAAAAGGAAAATAGAATATGAAGGGATGGGGAAGTATTAGAGAAAATAACACGATAGAGCGATAGAAAGAGAGAAGAGGAAAGAACGAGAGAAGTGAGAAGAACGAAGGAAAAAGGGAACGAAGAACGGAAAGAAAAGAGGAGGCCAAGAGACCAAATCCAGGAAGAATTTCATCGATCAACCGATTAACAAGGTAAGGGGGGAGAAACTTGATTGGGAATGGTATATACATGTATAGGGTAGTGGGGATTCCTTAACCCCGTAGGAATGTATCGTTGATGAAGTTTTATATTGACATGCTATTGATTGTTGAGTTATGTTGATGTTGATGGATTGAAATATGTTGAGTGTTGGTGAATTGTTGTTTTTGGTTAATTTGGCGTATAGGTTGGGTTTACGGTTTTAGGGAAGTTCTGTGTGACCTTTTTGATGTGTCGATAGATTGTTTAAGTGATGACTTTGGAATAATATGTATATGATGATGTACGAATGTTTGATGTTGCCATTGTTGATTGACTGTTGGTGTTGGTTTGGTTTGAGTAAGGTTCAGAGTAACTCTAAAGTGTCGGTAGTGTGCCGTAATGTTGATCTGGAGTAGAATTATAGGAAGATTGATAAGCCTAATATGCATTGGTCGTAATACGGATAGTATAGGAAGTGGATGTTATAGAATAGGCTTGAATCAGAGAAGAGTGAGAATTCTGAACTGTGAGAACTTGAGAAGTCGCAGGCAACTCGCTAGCACTTCGCTTAGCGAGAAGGCAGCGAGCGTTCGCTAGGTGCTCGCCTAGCGAGTGAGGTAGCGAGTGAGTCTAGTAGGTTCTGTTTGCCTTTGCGAGGAGGTTCGCTAAGCGAACAGGTAGCGAGCATTCGCTGGGAGCTCGCCTAGCGAGGGTGTAGCGAGCGTAGCAGAATGGGGTTTTTCTATGCTGTTATACTGTGTGCGCTAAGAGTGTAGTGCCCTTGGACTTTGTTGATTATAGGGGAGATGATTGAGTGTTATAGAGTGAGTACTCGGTGATAGTATGTGATTTCCGTTACTAATTATTTAAATGGATAATTAGTTGGTGTATGAATCATGCGGAGCATGGTGTAGTGATCAGTAGGATCGTGTATTCCCGAGTGGTGGGACGTGTTTATATCTTGGTGATAAAGTATGAACTTGTTTACTTGGTGATGGTACTCGTTTTCCTTGATATTGTTGGTGAACAATTGGTTAACGTATATGTATGTAGTGATCAGTAGGATCGTGTGTTCCCGGGTGTTGGGATGTGGTTATATATGGTGTTATAGTATGAATTTATTTACTATCCGATTGATTTATATGGTGTTGGTGTAATATATCTACACATATATGCATTGATGTATGATGATATGATCAGGAGGATCGTGTGCACTTAGTGTGCCTAAATATGATAGTTATGCATTGGTGTGTGCATATCATGGTGTTTTGGTGGGATGAATCATGTCTCAGGAGGAGCGTAAGTGATTCATCCGTACTCCTTGGTGGAGAATGGTGGGGGATAGATCATGTCTCAGGAGGAGCGTAAGTGATCTATCCAGGTTCGATTGAATGAACCAATGATTCGGTACCGCATGCATGGTGTTGAGTTGCATATTTGCATTATAATATGTTATATTGTAATTTGAACAGTAGGTTCGTTATATGGAGTTGTTGGGGTGAATATTGGTGTGTTGGTGTGTTTTACTACCTTGTTTACATGTATTACATTACCAATATATTTTTGATCATGTTTTCTCACCCCTTGGTTGTTGTTGTGTCTGTGCTTCTCCGGAAGTACAGATAATCCAGGTACTTAGATAGCTTGGATGGTGGTGTGCCAGTCGAGTCTAGGATGCTCTGATACGTAACACGGGATATGGGTGTTTTAATTGTTTTATGTCAAACTTATTGTAATCCTGTGACGTATCACTTTTTTTTTTGTGAATTATAATAATAAAGATTTTACGAAATTTGGCGGATGGCCGAGAATGTTGGAATAATGTTTTCCGCTGTATTATTTTTGAGAATAATTAATAAAGTATTTTTATAAAAATTTGGTGATGTGATATCCCACTATTTTGGGGAAAACTCTGATGTTTATTTATAATGTTTATATTTTATTTAATTTGGGAAGTGGGGTGTTACAATTGGTATCAGAGCAGGTCGGTCCGTTCGGCCAATGTTGTCTAGTGTTATTGTTTCCTGGTATGCGACATGTGTGTAAAAACACTGTCGGTACATGTTGTTGGTTAACTTCATTGGTAGAAGTGGAATGATTCCAGTGGGGGAGAAGTTGTATTTCTCCGAAAAGCTACAGTGTGGTGGCTTAGTGTGTTGAGGAGGGATATTATAGTTTGGTAAAGATGGTTTGTACCCCATCATGATTTCGGCTGTCTATTAACAAATTGAGGAACTGATCACCCTTAATCTCTTGTTAATAGTGGACGGGATTGTGTTGGATGGGATAAACGTATCTTGCAAGCTTGGGTGGCGTGAGCAGTGTATAGTCTTGAGTTAAGCTAAGTGCTTAAGGGATTATTTTGAGGAATTTGGCGTAAGACGGTGT
Organism: Lathyrus sativus; assembly: GCA_963859935.3. Lineage (NCBI taxonomy): Eukaryota > Viridiplantae > Streptophyta > Magnoliopsida > Fabales > Fabaceae > Lathyrus > Lathyrus sativus. The sequence continues at coordinate 556,818,431 of OZ012737.1, forward strand.
TGAAGTGTCTATTTTGACTGAAACTTGGAATGAGAAGGAAAGTGAGAAAAATTGGGATTTGTCAATTAATTGCGATTGCCGGAGGTTTCCGGATGAGGTAGGTGATTTACTATCGGAGTGTGAAGTAAAGCTCACACGTTGACTTTGTTGTTGGAACGAGTCCGATATTAGTGACTCCATATGGTGTGTTTTCGTTGGGATTGGAGAAGTTGAAGAGTCAACTTGAAGACCTTCTAGGAGAGAGGTTCTTTTGTTTGAGTGTGCTACCGTAATGTGCACCAATTTTGTTGGTTAGACAGATAGAAGGTTTTGTGAAGCTTTGGGTGAACTATAGATAAGTGAACAGGGTGACTATCAAGGATAGGTGTTCGCTTCCAAGAGTTAATGATTTGATGGAACAATTGATCGAGGGATGTGAGTCCCTTGGTCATGTGATCTCGAGTAGAGTTCTTGTGGTGGATGGGACGAAGGTCAAAAGTTCTATCGTATTAGGAGGCTCAAAGATCTGTTGTTGAGATTGGAAGTAATTGAGTTTTAAATTATTCATGGATTTAAAATGTGTTGGATGGCTTCCTAAGTATAAAATTGTTGTTGTACGTTAAATTCCGAGATCGCAGCTTTTTACGGAATCGAAATCGGACACTCGAAAGTCGGGTAACGGTCGAAAAGAGGATTTTGGGACTGTCATGTTCGCCTGGCGAACGTCCATATTCGCTGCGGTGTTCGCCTGGCGAAGGGGTCCTGGGCAGAAAATGTTATTCTGGTGTTTTTGCCGTAACGGGAGAACCGTAACTCGGAATGACGCGCGGTTCGAAGCGTTGGAAAGCTATTCAAATTATCTATGAGATTGTGAAGTATTGACATAGATTTAAGCTATTTATTGATGAAGTGTGTTTGAATTTTGTGGTAAGGACGGGCGGTACGGTATGTGTTCCCGCTATAACTCACAACTTGTTTGTCCACTTGGCATGGGATCTTCTTTAATTATTTATATAAGGCAATGGTTGTGTTAATAAATGATATTTTAAGGTATTCGAAGCGTATAGAGGATTATGTTGAGCATAAGGAACTGGAGTTATCAGTGTTGGAAAAAGAGCGGTGATATACTTCCGTAAGGAAAGTTCTGCCGAATCCGATAGAACTAATTGTGGTGTTTGTGATGCTTGTTGATATAATTAGGGGATTTGCTAAAGACAACTTCAGCGAGTTTCAATTATGCAAAAGGCAACTTGAAGTGTATAAGAGAAATCATCCGACCAGTGATTTAGAGTTGGTTACTATTGTGATTGTACTAGAGTCGGAGTCTTCAAAAGTTCAGACTGAGATCGGAGATGTTTGGTGATCTTAAGAGTTTAAGGTGTTTGTTTAATTTGAATAAGACAAATATGAGGCATAGGAAATAATTGGGACTTCGAAAAGAGTACGACTTCGAGTTGAATTACCATTCGAGTAAAGCGGACATGGTAGATGATGCAGTGAGTTAGAAATATTTGCATATACCGAAGATGATGGTGAAAAGAGTTAGAACTGATTGAGAAATTTCATAATATGCGTTTTGTGAGTAAGGATACTTCTTATGGAGTTAAGCTTTTATTATTAAGATCTGACTAGTGATATCCTTGAGAAGAATCGAGAAAGTCAGAAATCTGGATTGAATAGTGAATTAGTTGAAATTGATAAATTAGAGTCGAAGAGTGGATTGTCGGGTTTGTGGAAATAATACCACGAGGTGTTATGATAGAGTATGTATATCAGATGTTGTTGAAGGGAGTAGGAGTACTCGTGAAGAAATACATTGAGGTAGATGGAGTATCCATCTCGGTGCTATGAAGAAGTAACCGAACTTGAGTAGATTATTTTTGAGACCATGGATAAGGAGAGGTGGAATATGCTAGTTAGAATTGTCGGAATTCGAAGAGTGAACATCAGAGACTGTTGAGTCTGATGTAGTCGTTAAATATTCTAGAGTGGAAATCAGGTAGTATTTTCACGAAATTGGTGTTGAGATTTCCAAAGAATTTGTAAAGACATAATTTTAATTTGAATTGTTAGGAGTGGATTAACTATTCCGTGTTGAGGATATACGAGATGCATATTGAGAAAGTGGTGAAGTTGGATGAGATACTGACGAATATTGTGTCAGATGGAAATTTGAGGTTTATATTGAGATTTTGGAGGGGCTTACAGGAAGCTTCGGGTACTAAGTTGAAGCTGAGTTCGACCTATCATCCGCAAACTGATGGTCAGTCAGAGAGGACTATTGAGTCTGTAGAGAATTGGTGAGAGCTTGGGTGTCGGATCAAGGTGGAGCGTGGGATGATTAATTATCGTTGATTGAGTTACCTATAATAACGGTTACCATCCTAGTGTCGGAATGGCACTATATGTGGCTTGGTGAGATAGGGAGTGTAGGACTCTCCTGTGTTGAAATAAATCGAGTGAGAGTGTTGTACTCAGACTTGAAGATTATGCTTGAGATGGCTGAGAAGATCGAGAGGATCCGAGGCAATATGTATTTTGAGGGTCACGCCGGTGACTGGTGTTGGTCGAGCTTCGAAATCTCAGAAGTTCGCACGTGTTCTGTAGTTATATCAGAGTGGCGCAGCGGAGGCATGGGAGGAGTAACATGTTAGACTGTTTTTCTGTTGTCGCTGTGAATTGGCATGATATGTTTCATGTGTCTTAGTCGAGAAAGTACATTGAACCAGGTGGATGATGTACAAGTGAAAAATATTCTGATTGTTGAGGCATTGCTAGTTCGTTTTGGCGAGCGAGGAACAACTCCGAAGGGAGGAGATATCTTTGGTGAAAGTAGTATGGGGAGGTGCTGCAGAAGGCAGTGTGACCTGAGAATTGGAATAAAAGATGCGGGGAGCGTATCCGGAATTATTTCCATCAGATAATTTCCGAGGACGAAAATAATTAAAGTGGGGGAGAGTTGTAACACCCATTTTAATTATTTAGTCATTTTATTATTATTTTAAATATTATATGTTGATGTGCCCTTTGGTAGGGTGTATTTGATGATGTTTGGTGGGTGTCCCTGAGATGGGAGATCATTGGTGGTAATTTGGTGAGTTTATAATAATATAAGAAATAATAGTAATATTGGTGGTGGTATTAATATTATTATTATTATTATTATTATTATTATTATTATATTTATGATTATTATTAATATTTGTAGTAATATTATTAATATGGAGAATATAATATTATTATTAATATAGTTATTATATTATTATGATTTTTGGTGTGAATATGATAATATAATGAATAATAGTAATATTGGTGGGGGTATTATTATTATATATTATTATATTTATTAGTATTATTAATATTATTATTATTTTGGTGAGATAATAATATTATTACTATTATTATTATTTTGGTGAGATAATAATAATAATATTATTATTATTATTATTATTAATAGTATTATTATGATTAGTATTATTAATATTAGTAATATTATATTAGTATTATTAATATTAAGATTATTATTATTCATATTATTTTATTATTAGTATTAATATAATTGTTATTATTATCATTAGTATTATTATTATTATAATTATAATTATTGTTGGGTGTATTACTATTATTATTATTATGTTGAATATTACTATGATATTATAATAGTATTATATTATATTATTATTATTATTATTATAATGATTATTATAATTATTATATTAGAATTATTATTGGGAATATTAGTGGTTGAAATAAGTAAAATAAGAGGTGGAAGGGTTATTGGGAAGTTAGAATGGAAATATGAAAAGTCATGATAGAAACCGTGAGGAAGGAAATATGAAGGGGTAGCAAGGAGATATTAGAAAAGTTGGAATAGAGAGAAAAGAGATTACCATAGATCGTGGGAAATTGGTGTGATAATAATAATAATAATAATAATAATAATAATAATAATAATAATAATAATAATATTATTATTATTATTATTATTATTATTATTATTATTATTATTATTATTATTATTATTATGTTATTTTTATTAGTTATTATTATTATTATTATGTTATTTTTATTAGTTATTATTATTGGGATAGGAAATAAAAAGGAAAATAGAATATGAAGGGATGGGGAAGTATTAGAGAAAATAACACGATAGAGCGATAGAAAGAGAGAAGAGGAAAGAACGAGAGAAGTGAGAAGAACGAAGGAAAAAGGGAACGAAGAACGGAAAGAAAAGAGGAGGCCAAGAGACCAAATCCAGGAAGAATTTCATCGATCAACCGATTAACAAGGTAAGGGGGGAGAAACTTGATTGGGAATGGTATATACATGTATAGGGTAGTGGGGATTCCTTAACCCCGTAGGAATGTATCGTTGATGAAGTTTTATATTGACATGCTATTGATTGTTGAGTTATGTTGATGTTGATGGATTGAAATATGTTGAGTGTTGGTGAATTGTTGTTTTTGGTTAATTTGGCGTATAGGTTGGGTTTACGGTTTTAGGGAAGTTCTGTGTGACCTTTTTGATGTGTCGATAGATTGTTTAAGTGATGACTTTGGAATAATATGTATATGATGATGTACGAATGTTTGATGTTGCCATTGTTGATTGACTGTTGGTGTTGGTTTGGTTTGAGTAAGGTTCAGAGTAACTCTAAAGTGTCGGTAGTGTGCCGTAATGTTGATCTGGAGTAGAATTATAGGAAGATTGATAAGCCTAATATGCATTGGTCGTAATACGGATAGTATAGGAAGTGGATGTTATAGAATAGGCTTGAATCAGAGAAGAGTGAGAATTCTGAACTGTGAGAACTTGAGAAGTCGCAGGCAACTCGCTAGCACTTCGCTTAGCGAGAAGGCAGCGAGCGTTCGCTAGGTGCTCGCCTAGCGAGTGAGGTAGCGAGTGAGTCTAGTAGGTTCTGTTTGCCTTTGCGAGGAGGTTCGCTAAGCGAACAGGTAGCGAGCATTCGCTGGGAGCTCGCCTAGCGAGGGTGTAGCGAGCGTAGCAGAATGGGGTTTTTCTATGCTGTTATACTGTGTGCGCTAAGAGTGTAGTGCCCTTGGACTTTGTTGATTATAGGGGAGATGATTGAGTGTTATAGAGTGAGTACTCGGTGATAGTATGTGATTTCCGTTACTAATTATTTAAATGGATAATTAGTTGGTGTATGAATCATGCGGAGCATGGTGTAGTGATCAGTAGGATCGTGTATTCCCGAGTGGTGGGACGTGTTTATATCTTGGTGATAAAGTATGAACTTGTTTACTTGGTGATGGTACTCGTTTTCCTTGATATTGTTGGTGAACAATTGGTTAACGTATATGTATGTAGTGATCAGTAGGATCGTGTGTTCCCGGGTGTTGGGATGTGGTTATATATGGTGTTATAGTATGAATTTATTTACTATCCGATTGATTTATATGGTGTTGGTGTAATATATCTACACATATATGCATTGATGTATGATGATATGATCAGGAGGATCGTGTGCACTTAGTGTGCCTAAATATGATAGTTATGCATTGGTGTGTGCATATCATGGTGTTTTGGTGGGATGAATCATGTCTCAGGAGGAGCGTAAGTGATTCATCCGTACTCCTTGGTGGAGAATGGTGGGGGATAGATCATGTCTCAGGAGGAGCGTAAGTGATCTATCCAGGTTCGATTGAATGAACCAATGATTCGGTACCGCATGCATGGTGTTGAGTTGCATATTTGCATTATAATATGTTATATTGTAATTTGAACAGTAGGTTCGTTATATGGAGTTGTTGGGGTGAATATTGGTGTGTTGGTGTGTTTTACTACCTTGTTTACATGTATTACATTACCAATATATTTTTGATCATGTTTTCTCACCCCTTGGTTGTTGTTGTGTCTGTGCTTCTCCGGAAGTACAGATAATCCAGGTACTTAGATAGCTTGGATGGTGGTGTGCCAGTCGAGTCTAGGATGCTCTGATACGTAACACGGGATATGGGTGTTTTAATTGTTTTATGTCAAACTTATTGTAATCCTGTGACGTATCACTTTTTTTTTTGTGAATTATAATAATAAAGATTTTACGAAATTTGGCGGATGGCCGAGAATGTTGGAATAATGTTTTCCGCTGTATTATTTTTGAGAATAATTAATAAAGTATTTTTATAAAAATTTGGTGATGTGATATCCCACTATTTTGGGGAAAACTCTGATGTTTATTTATAATGTTTATATTTTATTTAATTTGGGAAGTGGGGTGTTACAATTGGTATCAGAGCAGGTCGGTCCGTTCGGCCAATGTTGTCTAGTGTTATTGTTTCCTGGTATGCGACATGTGTGTAAAAACACTGTCGGTACATGTTGTTGGTTAACTTCATTGGTAGAAGTGGAATGATTCCAGTGGGGGAGAAGTTGTATTTCTCCGAAAAGCTACAGTGTGGTGGCTTAGTGTGTTGAGGAGGGATATTATAGTTTGGTAAAGATGGTTTGTACCCCATCATGATTTCGGCTGTCTATTAACAAATTGAGGAACTGATCACCCTTAATCTCTTGTTAATAGTGGACGGGATTGTGTTGGATGGGATAAACGTATCTTGCAAGCTTGGGTGGCGTGAGCAGTGTATAGTCTTGAGTTAAGCTAAGTGCTTAAGGGATTATTTTGAGGAATTTGGCGTAAGACGGTGTTGAAGTGTCTATTTTGACTGAAACTTGGAATGAGAAGGAAAGTGAGAAAAATTGGGATTTGTCAATTAATTGCGATTGCCGGAGGTTTCCGGATGAGGTAGGTGATTTACTATCGGAGTGTGAAGTAAAGCTCACACGTTGACTTTGTTGTTGGAACGAGTCCGATATTAGTGACTCCATATGGTGTGTTTTCGTTGGGATTGGAGAAGTTGAAGAGTCAACTTGAAGACCTTCTAGGAGAGAGGTTCTTTTGTTTGAGTGTGCTACCGTAATGTGCACCAATTTTGTTGGTTAGACAGATAGAAGGTTTTGTGAAGCTTTGGGTGAACTATAGATAAGTGAACAGGGTGACTATCAAGGATAGGTGTTCGCTTCCAAGAGTTAATGATTTGATGGAACAATTGATCGAGGGATGTGAGTCCCTTGGTCATGTGATCTCGAGTAGAGTTCTTGTGGTGGATGGGACGAAGGTCAAAAGTTCTATCGTATTAGGAGGCTCAAAGATCTGTTGTTGAGATTGGAAGTAATTGAGTTTTAAATTATTCATGGATTTAAAATGTGTTGGATGGCTTCCTAAGTATAAAATTGTTGTTGTACGTTAAATTCCGAGATCGCAGCTTTTTACGGAATCGAAATCGGACACTCGAAAGTCGGGTAACGGTCGAAAAGAGGATTTTGGGACTGTCATGTTCGCCTGGCGAACGTCCATATTCGCTGCGGTGTTCGCCTGGCGAAGGGGTCCTGGGCAGAAAATGTTATTCTGGTGTTTTTGCCGTAACGGGAGAACCGTAACTCGGAATGACGCGCGGTTCGAAGCGTTGGAAAGCTATTCAAATTATCTATGAGATTGTGAAGTATTGACATAGATTTAAGCTATTTATTGATGAAGTGTGTTTGAATTTTGTGGTAAGGACGGGCGGTACGGTATGTGTTCCCGCTATAACTCACAACTTGTTTGTCCACTTGGCATGGGATCTTCTTTAATTATTTATATAAGGCAATGGTTGTGTTAATAAATGATATTTTAAGGTATTCGAAGCGTATAGAGGATTATGTTGAGCATAAGGAACTGGAGTTATCAGTGTTGGAAAAAGAGCGGTGATATACTTCCGTAAGGAAAGTTCTGCCGAATCCGATAGAACTAATTGTGGTGTTTGTGATGCTTGTTGATATAATTAGGGGATTTGCTAAAGACAACTTCAGCGAGTTTCAATTATGCAAAAGGCAACTTGAAGTGTATAAGAGAAATCATCCGACCAGTGATTTAGAGTTGGTTACTATTGTGATTGTACTAGAGTCGGAGTCTTCAAAAGTTCAGACTGAGATCGGAGATGTTTGGTGATCTTAAGAGTTTAAGGTGTTTGTTTAATTTGAATAAGACAAATATGAGGCATAGGAAATAATTGGGACTTCGAAAAGAGTACGACTTCGAGTTGAATTACCATTCGAGTAAAGCGGACATGGTAGATGATGCAGTGAGTTAGAAATATTTGCATATACCGAAGATGATGGTGAAAAGAGTTAGAACTGATTGAGAAATTTCATAATATGCGTTTTGTGAGTAAGGATACTTCTTATGGAGTTAAGCTTTTATTATTAAGATCTGACTAGTGATATCCTTGAGAAGAATCGAGAAAGTCAGAAATCTGGATTGAATAGTGAATTAGTTGAAATTGATAAATTAGAGTCGAAGAGTGGATTGTCGGGTTTGTGGAAATAATACCACGAGGTGTTATGATAGAGTATGTATATCAGATGTTGTTGAAGGGAGTAGGAGTACTCGTGAAGAAATACATTGAGGTAGATGGAGTATCCATCTCGGTGCTATGAAGAAGTAACCGAACTTGAGTAGATTATTTTTGAGACCATGGATAAGGAGAGGTGGAATATGCTAGTTAGAATTGTCGGAATTCGAAGAGTGAACATCAGAGACTGTTGAGTCTGATGTAGTCGTTAAATATTCTAGAGTGGAAATCAGGTAGTATTTTCACGAAATTGGTGTTGAGATTTCCAAAGAATTTGTAAAGACATAATTTTAATTTGAATTGTTAGGAGTGGATTAACTATTCCGTGTTGAGGATATACGAGATGCATATTGAGAAAGTGGTGAAGTTGGATGAGATACTGACGAATATTGTGTCAGATGGAAATTTGAGGTTTATATTGAGATTTTGGAGGGGCTTACAGGAAGCTTCGGGTACTAAGTTGAAGCTGAGTTCGACCTATCATCCGCAAACTGATGGTCAGTCAGAGAGGACTATTGAGTCTGTAGAGAATTGGTGAGAGCTTGGGTGTCGGATCAAGGTGGAGCGTGGGATGATTAATTATCGTTGATTGAGTTACCTATAATAACGGTTACCATCCTAGTGTCGGAATGGCACTATATGTGGCTTGGTGAGATAGGGAGTGTAGGACTCTCCTGTGTTGAAATAAATCGAGTGAGAGTGTTGTACTCAGACTTGAAGATTATGCTTGAGATGGCTGAGAAGATCGAGAGGATCCGAGGCAATATGTATTTTGAGGGTCACGCCGGTGACTGGTGTTGGTCGAGCTTCGAAATCTCAGAAGTTCGCACGTGTTCTGTAGTTATATCAGAGTGGCGCAGCGGAGGCATGGGAGGAGTAACATGTTAGACTGTTTTTCTGTTGTCGCTGTGAATTGGCATGATATGTTTCATGTGTCTTAGTCGAGAAAGTACATTGAACCAGGTGGATGATGTACAAGTGAAAAATATTCTGATTGTTGAGGCATTGCTAGTTCGTTTTGGCGAGCGAGGAACAACTCCGAAGGGAGGAGATATCTTTGGTGAAAGTAGTATGGGGAGGTGCTGCAGAAGGCAGTGTGACCTGAGAATTGGAATAAAAGATGCGGGGAGCGTATCCGGAATTATTTCCATCAGATAATTTTCGAGGACGAAAATAATTAAAGTGGGGGAGAGTTGTAACACCCATTTTAATTATTTAGTCATTTTATTATTATTTTAAATATTATATGTTGATGTGCCCTTTGGTAGGGTGTATTTGATGATGTTTGGTGGGTGTCCCTGAGATGGGAGATCATTGGTGGTAATTTGGTGAGTTTATAATAATATAAGAAATAATAGTAATATTGGTGGTGGTATTAATATTATTATTATTATTATTATTATTATTATTATTATATTTATGATTATTATTAATATTTGTAGTAATATTATTAATATGGAGAATATAATATTATTATTAATATAGTTATTATATTATTATGATTTTTGGTGTGAATATGATAATATAATGAATAATAGTAATATTGGTGGGGGTATTATTATTATATATTATTATATTTATTAGTATTATTAATATTATTATTATTTTGGTGAGATAATAATATTATTACTATTATTATTATTTTGGTGAGATAATAATAATATTATTATTATTATTATTATTATTATTAATAGTATTATTATGATTAGTATTATTAATATTAGTAATATTATATTAGTATTATTAATATTAAGATTATTATTATTCATATTATTTTATTATTAGTATTAATATAATTGTTATTATTATCATTAGTATTATTATTATTATAATTATAATTATTGTTGGGTGTATTACTATTATTATTATTATGTTGAATATTACTATGATATTATAATAGTATTATATTATATTATTATTATTATTATAATGATTATTATAATTATTATATTAGAATTATTATTGGGAATATTAGTGGTTGAAATAAGTAAAATAAGAGGTGGAAGGGTTATTGGGAAGTTAGAATGGAAATATGAAAAGTCATGATAGAAACCGTGAGGAAGGAAATATGAAGGGGTAGCAAGGAGATATTAGAAAAGTTGGAATAGAGAGAAAAGGGATTACCATAGATCGTGGGAAATTGGTGTGATAATAATAATAATAATAATAATAATAATAATAATAATAATAATAATAATAATATTATTATTATTATTATTATTATTATGTTATTTTTATTAGTTATTATTATTATTATTATTATATTATTTTTATTAGTTATTATTATTATTGGGATAGGAAATAAAAAGGAAAATAGAATATGAAGGGATGGGGAAGTATTAGAGAAAATAACACGATAGAGCGATAGAAAGAGAGAAGAGGAAAGAACGAGAGAAGTGAGAAGAACGAAGGAAAAAGGGAACGAAGAACGGAAAGAAAAGAGGAGGCCAAGAGATCAAATCCAGGAAGAATTTCATCGATCAACCGATTAACAAGGTAAGGGGGGAGAAACTTGATTGGGAATGGTATATACATGTATAGGGTAGTGGGGATTCCTTAACCCCGTAGGAATGTATCGTTGATGAAGTTTTATATTGACATGCTATTGATTGTTGAGTTATGTTGATGTTGATGGATTGAAATATGTTGAGTGTTGGTGAATTGTTGTTTTTGGTTAATTTGGCGTATAGGTTGGGTTTACGGTTTTAGGGAAGTTCTGTGTGACCTTTTTGATGTGTCGATAGATTGTTTAAGTGATGACTTTGGAATAATATGTATATGATGATGTACGAATGTTTGATGTTGCCATTGTTGATTGACTGTTGGTGTTGGTTTGGTTTGAGTAAGGTTCAGAGTAACTCTAAAGTGTCGGTAGTGTGCCGTAATGTTGATCTGGAGTAGAATTATAGGAAGATTGATAAGCCTAATATGCATTGGTCGTAATACGGATAGTATAGGAAGTGGATGTTATAGAATAGGCTTGAATCAGAGAAGAGTGAGAATTCTGAACTGTGAGAACTTGAGAAGTCGCAGGCAACTCGCTAGCACTTCGCTTAGCGAGAAGGCAGCGAGCGTTCGCTAGGTGCTCGCCTAGCGAGTGAGGTAGCGAGTGAGTCTAGTAGGTTCTGTTTGCCTTTGCGAGGAGGTTCGCTAAGCGAACAGGTAGCGAGCATTCGCTGGGAGCTCGCCTAGCGAGGGTGTAGCGAGCGTAGCAGAATGGGGTTTTTCTATGCTGTTATACTGTGTGCGCTAAGAGTGTAGTGCCCTTGGACTTTGTTGATTATAGGGGAGATGATTGAGTGTTATAGAGTGAGTACTCGGTGATAGTATGTGATTTCCGTTACTAATTATTTAAATGGATAATTAGTTGGTGTATGAATCATGCGGAGCATGGTGTAGTGATCAGTAGGATCGTGTATTCCCGAGTGGTGGGACGTGTTTATATCTTGGTGATAAAGTATGAACTTGTTTACTTGGTGATGGTACTCGTTTTCCTTGATATTGTTGGTGAACAATTGGTTAACGTATATGTATGTAGTGATCAGTAGGATCGTGTGTTCCCGGGTGTTGGGATGTGGTTATATATGGTGTTATAGTATGAATTTATTTACTATCCGATTGATTTATATGGTGTTGGTGTAATATATCTACACATATATGCATTGATGTATGATGATATGATCAGGAGGATCGTGTGCACTTAGTGTGCCTAAATATGATAGTTATGCATTGGTGTGTGCATATCATGGTGTTTTGGTGGGATGAATCATGTCTCAGGAGGAGCGTAAGTGATTCATCCGTACTCCTTGGTGGAGAATGGTGGGGGATAGATCATGTCTCAGGAGGAGCGTAAGTGATCTATCCAGGTTCGATTGAATGAACCAATGAGTCGGTACCGCATGCATGGTGTTGAGTTGCATATTTGCATTATAATATGTTATATTGTAATTTGAACAGTAGGTTCGTTATATGGAGTTGTTGGGGTGAATATTGGTGTGTTGGTGTGTTTTACTACCTTGTTTACATGTATTACATTACCAATATATTTTTGATCATGTTTTCTCACCCCTTGGTTGTTGTTGTGTCTGTGCTTCTCCGGAAGTACAGATAATCCAGGTACTTAGATAGCTTGGATGGTGGTGTGCCAGTCGAGTCTAGGATGCTCTGATACGTAACACGGGATATGGGTGTTTTAATTGTTTTATGTCAAACTTATTGTAATCCTGTGACGTATCACTTTTTTTTTTGTGAATTATAATAATAAAGATTTTACGAAATTTGGCGGATGGCCGAGAATGTTGGAATAATGTTTTCCGCTGTATTATTTTTGAGAATAATTAATAAAGTATTTTTATAAAAATTTGGTGATGTGATATCCCACTATTTTGGGGAAAACTCTGATGTTTATTTATAATGTTTATATTTTATTTAATTTGGGAAGTGGGGTGTTACAATTGGTATCAGAGCAGGTCGGTCCGTTCGGCCAATGTTGTCTAGTGTTATTGTTTCCTGGTATGCGACATGTGTGTAAAAACACTGTCGGTACATGTTGTTGGTTAACTTCATTGGTAGAAGTGGAATGATTCCAGTGGGGGAGAAGTTGTATTTCTCCGAAAAGCTACAGTGTGGTGGCTTAGTGTGTTGAGGAGGGATATTATAGTTTGGTAAAGATGGTTTGTACCCCATCATGATTTCGGCTGTCTATTAACAAATTGAGGAACTGATCACCCTTAATCTCTTGTTAATAGTGGACGGGATTGTGTTGGATGGGAGAAACGTATCTTGCAAGCTTGGGTGGCGTGAGCAGTGTATAGTCTTGAGTTAAGCTAAGTGCTTAAGGGATTATTTTGAGGAATTTGGCGTAAGACGGTGTTGAAGTGTCTATTTTGACTGAAACTTGGAATGAGAAGGAAAGTGAGAAAAATTGGGATTTGTCAATTAATTGCGATTGCCGGAGGTTTCCGGATGAGGTAGGTGATTTACTATCGGAGTGTGAAGTAAAGCTCACACGTTGACTTTGTTGTTGGAACGAGTCCGATATTAGTGACTCCATATGGTGTGTTTTCGTTGGGATTGGAGAAGTTGAAGAGTCAACTTGAAGACCTTCTAGGAGAGAGGTTCTTTTGTTTGAGTGTGCTACCGTAATGTGCACCAATTTTGTTGGTTAGACAGATAGAAGGTTTTGTGAAGCTTTGGGTGAACTATAGATAAGTGAACAGGGTGACTATCAAGGATAGGTGTTCGCTTCCAAGAGTTAATGATTTGATGGAACAATTGATCGAGGGATGTGAGTCCCTTGGTCATGTGATCTCGAGTAGAGTTCTTGTGGTGGATGGGACGAAGGTCAAAAGTTCTATCGTATTAGGAGGCTCAAAGATCTGTTGTTGAGATTGGAAGTAATTGAGTTTTAAATTATTCATGGATTTAAAATGTGTTGGATGGCTTCCTAAGTATAAAATTGTTGTTGTACGTTAAATTCCGAGATCGCAGCTTTTTACGGAATCGAAATCGGACACTCGAAAGTCGGGTAACGGTCGAAAAGAGGATTTTGGGACTGTCATGTTCGCCTGGCGAACGTCCATATTCGCTGCGGTGTTCGCCTGGCGAAGGGGTCCTGGGCAGAAAATGTTATTCTGGTGTTTTTGCCGTAACGGGAGAACCGTAACTCGGAATGACGCGCGGTTCGAAGCGTTGGAAAGCTATTCAAATTATCTATGAGATTGTGAAGTATTGACATAGATTTAAGCTATTTATTGATGAAGTGTGTTTGAATTTTGTGGTAAGGACGGGCGGTACGGTATGTGTTCCCGCTATAACTCACAACTTGTTTGTCCACTTGGCATGGGATCTTCTTTAATTATTTATATAAGGCAATGGTTGTGTTAATAAATGATATTTTAAGGTATTCGAAGCGTATAGAGGATTATGTTGAGCATAAGGAACTGGAGTTATCAGTGTTGGAAAAAGAGCGGTGATATACTTCCGTAAGGAAAGTTCTGCCGAATCCGATAGAACTAATTGTGGTGTTTGTGATGCTTGTTGATATAATTAGGGGATTTGCTAAAGACAACTTCAGCGAGTTTCAATTATGCAAAAGGCAACTTGAAGTGTATAAGAGAAATCATCCGACCAGTGATTTAGAGTTGGTTACTATTGTGATTGTACTAGAGTCGGAGTCTTCAAAAGTTCAGACTGAGATCGGAGATGTTTGGTGATCTTAAGAGTTTAAGGTGTTTGTTTAATTTGAATAAGACAAATATGAGGCATAGGAAATAATTGGGACTTCGAAAAGAGTACGACTTCGAGTTGAATTACCATTCGAGTAAAGCGGACATGGTAGATGATGCAGTGAGTTAGAAATATTTGCATATACCGAAGATGATGGTGAAAAGAGTTAGAACTGATTGAGAAATTTCATAATATGCGTTTTGTGAGTAAGGATACTTCTTATGGAGTTAAGCTTTTATTATTAAGATCTGACTAGTGATATCCTTGAGAAGAATCGAGAAAGTCAGAAATCTGGATTGAATAGTGAATTAGTTGAAATTGATAAATTAGAGTCGAAGAGTGGATTGTCGGGTTTGTGGAAATAATACCACGAGGTGTTATGATAGAGTATGTATATCAGATGTTGTTGAAGGGAGTAGGAGTACTCGTGAAGAAATACATTGAGGTAGATGGAGTATCCATCTCGGTGCTATGAAGAAGTAACCGAACTTGAGTAGATTATTTTTGAGACCATGGATAAGGAGAGGTGGAATATGCTAGTTAGAATTGTCGGAATTCGAAGAGTGAACATCAGAGACTGTTGAGTCTGATGTAGTCGTTAAATATTCTAGAGTGGAAATCAGGTAGTATTTTCACGAAATTGGTGTTGAGATTTCCAAAGAATTTGTAAAGACATAATTTTAATTTGAATTGTTAGGAGTGGATTAACTATTCCGTGTTGAGGATATACGAGATGCATATTGAGAAAGTGGTGAAGTTGGATGAGATACTGACGAATATTGTGTCAGATGGAAATTTGAGGTTTATATTGAGATTTTGGAGGGGCTTACAGGAAGCTTCGGGTACTAAGTTGAAGCTGAGTTCGACCTATCATCCGCAAACTGATGGTCAGTCAGAGAGGACTATTGAGTCTGTAGAGAATTGGTGAGAGCTTGGGTGTCGGATCAAGGTGGAGCGTGGGATGATTAATTATCGTTGATTGAGTTACCTATAATAACGGTTACCATCCTAGTGTCGGAATGGCACTATATGTGGCTTGGTGAGATAGGGAGTGTAGGACTCTCCTGTGTTGAAATAAATCGAGTGAGAGTGTTGTACTCAGACTTGAAGATTATGCTTGAGATGGCTGAGAAGATCGAGAGGATCCGAGGCAATATGTATTTTGAGGGTCACGCCGGTGACTGGTGTTGGTCGAGCTTCGAAATCTCAGAAGTTCGCACGTGTTCTGTAGTTATATCAGAGTGGCGCAGCGGAGGCATGGGAGGAGTAACATGTTAGACTGTTTTTCTGTTGTCGCTGTGAATTGGCATGATATGTTTCATGTGTCTTAGTCGAGAAAGTACATTGAACCAGGTGGATGATGTACAAGTGAAAAATATTCTGATTGTTGAGGCATTGCTAGTTCGTTTTGGCGAGCGAGGAACAACTCCGAAGGGAGGAGATATCTTTGGTGAAAGTAGTATGGGGAGGTGCTGCAGAAGGCAGTGTGACCTGAGAATTGGAATAAAAGATGCGGGGAGCGTATCCGGAATTATTTCCATCAGATAATTTTCGAGGACGAAAATAATTAAAGTGGGGGAGAGTTGTAACACCCATTTTAATTATTTAGTCATTTTATTATTATTTTAAATATTATATGTTGATGTGCCCTTTGGTAGGGTGTATTTGATGATGTTTGGTGGGTGTCCCTGAGATGGGAGATCATTGGTGGTAATTTGGTGAGTTTATAATAATATAAGAAATAATAGTAATATTGGTGGTGGTATTAATATTATTATTATTATTATTATTATTATTATTATTATATTTATGATTATTATTAATATTTGTAGTAATATTATTAATATGGAGAATATAATATTATTATTAATATAGTTATTATATTATTATGATTTTTGGTGTGAATATGATAATATAATGAATAATAGTAATATTGGTGGGGGTATTATTATTATATATTATTATATTTATTAGTATTATTAATATTATTATTATTATTTTGGTGAGATAATAATATTATTACTATTATTATTATTTTGGTGAGATAATAATATTATTATTATTATTATTATTATTAATAGTATTATTATGATTAGTATTATTAATATTAGTAATATTATATTAGTATTATTAATATTAAGATTATTATTATTCATATTATTTTATTATTAGTATTAATATAATTGTTATTATTATCATTAGTATTATTATTATTATAATTATAATTATTGTTGGGTGTATTACTATTATTATTATTATGTTGAATATTACTATGATATTATAATAGTATTATATTATATTATTATTATTATTATTATAATGATTATTATAATTATTATATTAGAATTATTATTGGGAATATTAGTGGTTGAAATAAGTAAAATAAGAGGTGGAAGGGTTATTGGGAAGTTAGAATGGAAATATGAAAAGTCATGATAGAAACCGTGAGGAAGGAAATATGAAGGGGTAGCAAGGAGATATTAGAAAAGTTGGAATAGAGAGAAAAGGGATTACCATAGATCGTGGGAAATTGGTGTGATAATAATAATAATAATAATAATAATAATAATAATAATAATAATATTATTATTATTATTATTATTATTATTATTATTATTATTATGTTATTTTTATTAGTTATTATTATTATTATTATGTTATTTTTATTAGTTATTATTATTGGGATAGGAAATAAAAAGGAAAATAGAATATGAAGGGATGGGGAAGTATTAGAGAAAATAACACGATAGAGCGATAGAAAGAGAGAAGAGGAAAGAACGAGAGAAGTGAGAAGAACGAAGGAAAAAGGGAACGAAGAACGGAAAGAAAAGAGGAGGCCAAGAGACCAAATCCAGGAAGAATTTCATCGATCAACCGATTAACAAGGTAAGGGGGGAGAAACTTGATTGGGAATGGTATATACATGTATAGGGTAGTGGGGATTCCTTAACCCCGTAGGAATGTATCGTTGATGAAGTTTTATATTGACATGCTATTGATTGTTGAGTTATGTTGATGTTGATGGATTGAAATATGTTGAGTGTTGGTGAATTGTTGTTTTTGGTTAATTTGGCGTATAGGTTGGGTTTACGGTTTTAGGGAAGTTCTGTGTGACCTTTTTGATGTGTCGATAGATTGTTTAAGTGATGACTTTGGAATAATATGTATATGATGATGTACGAATGTTTGATGTTGCCATTGTTGATTGACTGTTGGTGTTGGTTTGGTTTGAGTAAGGTTCAGAGTAACTCTAAAGTGTCGGTAGTGTGCCGTAATGTTGATCTGGAGTAGAATTATAGGAAGATTGATAAGCCTAATATGCATTGGTCGTAATACGGATAGTATAGGAAGTGGATGTTATAGAATAGGCTTGAATCAGAGAAGAGTGAGAATTCTGAACTGTGAGAACTTGAGAAGTCGCAGGCAACTCGCTAGCACTTCGCTTAGCGAGAAGGCAGCGAGCGTTCGCTAGGTGCTCGCCTAGCGAGTGAGGTAGCGAGTGAGTCTAGTAGGTTCTGTTTGCCTTTGCGAGGAGGTTCGCTAAGCGAACAGGTAGCGAGCATTCGCTGGGAGCTCGCCTAGCGAGGGTGTAGCGAGCGTAGCAGAATGGGGTTTTTCTATGCTGTTATACTGTGTGCGCTAAGAGTGTAGTGCCCTTGGACTTTGTTGATTATAGGGGAGATGATTGAGTGTTATAGAGTGAGTACTCGGTGATAGTATGTGATTTCCGTTACTAATTATTTAAATGGATAATTAGTTGGTGTATGAATCATGCGGAGCATGGTGTAGTGATCAGTAGGATCGTGTATTCCCGAGTGGTGGGACGTGTTTATATCTTGGTGATAAAGTATGAACTTGTTTACTTGGTGATGGTACTCGTTTTCCTTGATATTGTTGGTGAACAATTGGTTAACGTATATGTATGTAGTGATCAGTAGGATCGTGTGTTCCCGGGTGTTGGGATGTGGTTATATATGGTGTTATAGTATGAATTTATTTACTATCCGATTGATTTATATGGTGTTGGTGTAATATATCTACACATATATGCATTGATGTATGATGATATGATCAGGAGGATCGTGTGCACTTAGTGTGCCTAAATATGATAGTTATGCATTGGTGTGTGCATATCATGGTGTTTTGGTGGGATGAATCATGTCTCAGGAGGAGCGTAAGTGATTCATCCGTACTCCTTGGTGGAGAATGGTGGGGGATAGATCATGTCTCAGGAGGAGCGTAAGTGATCTATCCAGGTTCGATTGAATGAACCAATGATTCGGTACCGCATGCATGGTGTTGAGTTGCATATTTGCATTATAATATGTTATATTGTAATTTGAACAGTAGGTTCGTTATATGGAGTTGTTGGGGTGAATATTGGTGTGTTGGTGTGTTTTACTACCTTGTTTACATGTATTACATTACCAATATATTTTTGATCATGTTTTCTCACCCCTTGGTTGTTGTTGTGTCTGTGCTTCTCCGGAAGTACAGATAATCCAGGTACTTAGATAGCTTGGATGGTGGTGTGCCAGTCGAGTCTAGGATGCTCTGATACGTAACACGGGATATGGGTGTTTTAATTGTTTTATGTCAAACTTATTGTAATCCTGTGACGTATCACTTTTTTTTTTGTGAATTATAATAATAAAGATTTTACGAAATTTGGCGGATGGCCGAGAATGTTGGAATAATGTTTTCCGCTGTATTATTTTTGAGAATAATTAATAAAGTATTTTTATAAAAATTTGGTGATGTGATATCCCACTATTTTGGGGAAAACTCTGATGTTTATTTATAATGTTTATATTTTATTTAATTTGGGAAGTGGGGTGTTACAATTGGTATCAGAGCAGGTCGGTCCGTTCGGCCAATGTTGTCTAGTGTTATTGTTTCCTGGTATGCGACATGTGTGTAAAAACACTGTCGGTACATGTTGTTGGTTAACTTCATTGGTAGAAGTGGAATGATTCCAGTGGGGGAGAAGTTGTATTTCTCCGAAAAGCTACAGTGTGGTGGCTTAGTGTGTTGAGGAGGGATATTATAGTTTGGTAAAGATGGTTTGTACCCCATCATGATTTCGGCTGTCTATTAACAAATTGAGGAACTGATCACCCTTAATCTCTTGTTAATAGTGGACGGGATTGTGTTGGATGGGATAAACGTATCTTGCAAGCTTGGGTGGCGTGAGCAGTGTATAGTCTTGAGTTAAGCTAAGTGCTTAAGGGATTATTTTGAGGAATTTGGCGTAAGACGGTGTTGAAGTGTCTATTTTGACTGAAACTTGGAATGAGAAGGAAAGTGAGAAAAATTGGGATTTGTCAATTAATTGCGATTGCCGGAGGTTTCCGGATGAGGTAGGTGATTTACTATCGGAGTGTGAAGTAAAGCTCACACGTTGACTTTGTTGTTGGAACGAGTCCGATATTAGTGACTCCATATGGTGTGTTTTCGTTGGGATTGGAGAAGTTGAAGAGTCAACTTGAAGACCTTCTAGGAGAGAGGTTCTTTTGTTTGAGTGTGCTACCGTAATGTGCACCAATTTTGTTGGTTAGACAGATAGAAGGTTTTGTGAAGCTTTGGGTGAACTATAGATAAGTGAACAGGGTGACTATCAAGGATAGGTGTTCGCTTCCAAGAGTTAATGATTTGATGGAACAATTGATCGAGGGATGTGAGTCCCTTGGTCATGTGATCTCGAGTAGAGTTCTTGTGGTGGATGGGACGAAGGTCAAAAGTTCTATCGTATTAGGAGGCTCAAAGATCTGTTGTTGAGATTGGAAGTAATTGAGTTTTAAATTATTCATGGATTTAAAATGTGTTGGATGGCTTCCTAAGTATAAAATTGTTGTTGTACGTTAAATTCCGAGATCGCAGCTTTTTACGGAATCGAAATCGGACACTCGAAAGTCGGGTAACGGTCGAAAAGAGGATTTTGGGACTGTCATGTTCGCCTGGCGAACGTCCATATTCGCTGCGGTGTTCGCCTGGCGAAGGGGTCCTGGGCAGAAAATGTTATTCTGGTGTTTTTGCCGTAACGGGAGAACCGTAACTCGGAATGACGCGCGGTTCGAAGCGTTGGAAAGCTATTCAAATTATCTATGAGATTGTGAAGTATTGACATAGATTTAAGCTATTTATTGATGAAGTGTGTTTGAATTTTGTGGTAAGGACGGGCGGTACGGTATGTGTTCCCGCTATAACTCACAACTTGTTTGTCCACTTGGCATGGGATCTTCTTTAATTATTTATATAAGGCAATGGTTGTGTTAATAAATGATATTTTAAGGTATTCGAAGCGTATAGAGGATTATGTTGAGCATAAGGAACTGGAGTTATCAGTGTTGGAAAAAGAGCGGTGATATACTTCCGTAAGGAAAGTTCTGCCGAATCCGATAGAACTAATTGTGGTGTTTGTGATGCTTGTTGATATAATTAGGGGATTTGCTAAAGACAACTTCAGCGAGTTTCAATTATGCAAAAGGCAACTTGAAGTGTATAAGAGAAATCATCCGACCAGTGATTTAGAGTTGGTTACTATTGTGATTGTACTAGAGTCGGAGTCTTCAAAAGTTCAGACTGAGATCGGAGATGTTTGGTGATCTTAAGAGTTTAAGGTGTTTGTTTAATTTGAATAAGACAAATATGAGGCATAGGAAATAATTGGGACTTCGAAAAGAGTACGACTTCGAGTTGAATTACCATTCGAGTAAAGCGGACATGGTAGATGATGCAGTGAGTTAGAAATATTTGCATATACCGAAGATGATGGTGAAAAGAGTTAGAACTGATTGAGAAATTTCATAATATGCGTTTTGTGAGTAAGGATACTTCTTATGGAGTTAAGCTTTTATTATTAAGATCTGACTAGTGATATCCTTGAGAAGAATCGAGAAAGTCAGAAATCTGGATTGAATAGTGAATTAGTTGAAATTGATAAATTAAAGTCGAAGAGTGGATTGTCGGGTTTGTGGAAATAATACCACGAGGTGTTATGATAGAGTATGTATATCAGATGTTGTTGAAGGGAGTAGGAGTACTCGTGAAGAAATACATTGAGGTAGATGGAGTATCCATCTCGGTGCTATGAAGAAGTAACCGAACTTGAGTAGATTATTTTTGAGACCATGGATAAGGAGAGGTGGAATATGCTAGTTAGAATTGTCGGAATTCGAAGAGTGAACATCAGAGACTGTTGAGTCTGATGTAGTCGTTAAATATTCTAGAGTGGAAATCAGGTAGTATTTTCACGAAATTGGTGTTGAGATTTCCAAAGAATTTGTAAAGACATAATTTTAATTTGAATTGTTAGGAGTGGATTAACTATTCCGTGTTGAGGATATACGAGATGCATATTGAGAAAGTGGTGAAGTTGGATGAGATACTGACGAATATTGTGTCAGATGGAAATTTGAGGTTTATATTGAGATTTTGGAGGGGCTTACAGGAAGCTTCGGGTACTAAGTTGAAGCTGAGTTCGACCTATCATCCGCAAACTGATGGTCAGTCAGAGAGGACTATTGAGTCTGTAGAGAATTGGTGAGAGCTTGGGTGTCGGATCAAGGTGGAGCGTGGGATGATTAATTATCGTTGATTGAGTTACCTATAATAACGGTTACCATCCTAGTGTCGGAATGGCACTATATGTGGCTTGGTGAGATAGGGAGTGTAGGACTCTCCTGTGTTGAAATAAATCGAGTGAGAGTGTTGTACTCAGACTTGAAGATTATGCTTGAGATGGCTGAGAAGATCGAGAGGATCCGAGGCAATATGTATTTTGAGGGTCACGCCGGTGACTGGTGTTGGTCGAGCTTCGAAATCTCAGAAGTTCGCACGTGTTCTGTAGTTATATCAGAGTGGCGCAGCGGAGGCATGGGAGGAGTAACATGTTAGACTGTTTTTCTGTTGTCGCTGTGAATTGGCATGATATGTTTCATGTGTCTTAGTCGAGAAAGTACATTGAACCAGGTGGATGATGTACAAGTGAAAAATATTCTGATTGTTGAGGCATTGCTAGTTCGTTTTGGCGAGCGAGGAACAACTCCGAAGGGAGGAGATATCTTTGGTGAAAGTAGTATGGGGAGGTGCTGCAGAAGGCAGTGTGACCTGAGAATTGGAATAAAAGATGCGGGGAGCGTATCCGGAATTATTTCCATCAGATAATTTTCGAGGACGAAAATAATTAAAGTGGGGGAGAGTTGTAACACCCATTTTAATTATTTAGTCATTTTATTATTATTTTAAATATTATATGTTGATGTGCCCTTTGGTAGGGTGTATTTGATGATGTTTGGTGGGTGTCCCTGAGATGGGAGATCATTGGTGGTAATTTGGTGAGTTTATAATAATATAAGAAATAATAGTAATATTGGTGGTGGTATTAATATTATTATTATTATTATTATTATTATTATTATATTTATGATTATTATTAATATTTGTAGTAATATTATTAATATGGAGAATATAATATTATTATTAATATAGTTATTATATTATTATGATTTTTGGTGTGAATATGATAATATAATGAATAATAGTAATATTGGTGGGGGTATTATTATTATATATTATTATATTTATTAGTATTATTAATATTATTATTATTTTGGTGAGATAATAATATTATTACTATTATTATTATTTTGGTGAGATAATAATATTATTATTATTATTATTATTATTATTAATAGTATTATTATGATTAGTATTATTAATATTAGTAATATTATATTAGTATTATTAATATTAAGATTATTATTATTCATATTATTTTATTATTAGTATTAATATAATTGTTATTATTATCATTTTAGTATTATTATTATTATAATTATAATTATTGTTGGGTGTATTACTATTATTATTATTATGTTGAATATTACTATGATATTATAATAGTATTATATTATATTATTATTATTATTATTATAATGATTATTATAATTATTATATTAGAATTATTATTGGGAATATTAGTGGTTGAAATAAGTAAAATAAGAGGTGGAAGGGTTATTGGGAAGTTAGAATGGAAATATGAAAAGTCATGATAGAAACCGTGAGGAAGGAAATATGAAGGGGTAGCAAGGAGATATTAGAAAAGTTGGAATAGAGAGAAAAGGGATTACCATAGATCGTGGGAAATTGGTGTGATAATAATAATAATAATAATAATAATAATAATAATAATAATAATAATAATAATAATAATAATAATAATAATAATATTATTATTATTATTATTATTATTATTATTATTATTATTATGTTATTTTTATTAGTTATTATTATTATTATTATTATATTATTTTTATTAGTTATTATTATTATTGGGATAGGAAATAAAAAGGAAAATAGAATATGAAGGGATGGGGAAGTATTAGAGAAAATAACACGATAGAGCGATAGAAAGAGAGAAGAGGAAAGAACGAGAGAAGTGAGAAGAACGAAGGAAAAAGGGAACGAAGAACGGAAAGAAAAGAGGAGGCCAAGAGACCAAATCCAGGAAGAATTTCATCGATCAACCGATTAACAAGGTAAGGGGGGAGAAACTTGATTGGGAATGGTATATACATGTATAGGGTAGTGGGGATTCCTTAACCCCGTAGGAATGTATCGTTGATGAAGTTTTATATTGACATGCTATTGATTGTTGAGTTATGTTGATGTTGATGGATTGAAATATGTTGAGTGTTGGTGAATTGTTGTTTTTGGTTAATTTGGCGTATAGGTTGGGTTTACGGTTTTAGGGAAGTTCTGTGTGACCTTTTTGATGTGTCGATAGATTGTTTAAGTGATGACTTTGGAATAATATGTATATGATGATGTACGAATGTTTGATGTTGCCATTGTTGATTGACTGTTGGTGTTGGTTTGGTTTGAGTAAGGTTCAGAGTAACTCTAAAGTGTCGGTAGTGTGCCGTAATGTTGATCTGGAGTAGAATTATAGGAAGATTGATAAGCCTAATATGCATTGGTCGTAATACGGATAGTATAGGAAGTGGATGTTATAGAATAGGCTTGAATCAGAGAAGAGTGAGAATTCTGAACTGTGAGAACTTGAGAAGTCGCAGGCAACTCGCTAGCACTTCGCTTAGCGAGAAGGCAGCGAGCGTTCGCTAGGTGCTCGCCTAGCGAGTGAGGTAGCGAGTGAGTCTAGTAGGTTCTGTTTGCCTTTGCGAGGAGGTTCGCTAAGCGAACAGGTAGCGAGCATTCGCTGGGAGCTCGCCTAGCGAGGGTGTAGCGAGCGTAGCAGAATGGGGTTTTTCTATGCTGTTATACTGTGTGCGCTAAGAGTGTAGTGCCCTTGGACTTTGTTGATTATAGGGGAGATGATTGAGTGTTATAGAGTGAGTACTCGGTGATAGTATGTGATTTCCGTTACTAATTATTTAAATGGATAATTAGTTGGTGTATGAATCATGCGGAGCATGGTGTAGTGATCAGTAGGATCGTGTATTCCCGAGTGGTGGGACGTGTTTATATCTTGGTGATAAAGTATGAACTTGTTTACTTGGTGATGGTACTCGTTTTCCTTGATATTGTTGGTGAACAATTGGTTAACGTATATGTATGTAGTGATCAGTAGGATCGTGTGTTCCCGGGTGTTGGGATGTGGTTATATATGGTGTTATAGTATGAATTTATTTACTATCCGATTGATTTATATGGTGTTGGTGTAATATATCTACACATATATGCATTGATGTATGATGATATGATCAGGAGGATCGTGTGCACTTAGTGTGCCTAAATATGATAGTTATGCATTGGTGTGTGCATATCATGGTGTTTTGGTGGGATGAATCATGTCTCAGGAGGAGCGTAAGTGATTCATCCGTACTCCTTGGTGGAGAATGGTGGGGGATAGATCATGTCTCAGGAGGAGCGTAAGTGATCTATCCAGGTTCGATTGAATGAACCAATGAGTCGGTACCGCATGCATGGTGTTGAGTTGCATATTTGCATTATAATATGTTATATTGTAATTTGAACAGTAGGTTCGTTATATGGAGTTGTTGGGGTGAATATTGGTGTGTTGGTGTGTTTTACTACCTTGTTTACATGTATTACATTACCAATATATTTTTGATCATGTTTTCTCACCCCTTGGTTGTTGTTGTGTCTGTGCTTCTCCGGAAGTACAGATAATCCAGGTACTTAGATAGCTTGGATGGTGGTGTGCCAGTCGAGTCTAGGATGCTCTGATACGTAACACGGGATATGGGTGTTTTAATTGTTTTATGTCAAACTTATTGTAATCCTGTGACGTATCACTTTTTTTTTGTGAATTATAATAATAAAGATTTTACGAAATTTGGCGGATGGCCGAGAATGTTGGAATAATGTTTTCCGCTGTATTATTTTTGAGAATAATTAATAAAGTATTTTTATAAAAAATTGGTGATGTGATATCCCACTATTTTGGGGAAAACTCTGATGTTTATTTATAATGTTTATATTTTATTTAATTTGGGAAGTAGGGTGTTACACAAGGCACTTCTTAATTGTTCTTCAAGATCTCCAATATCAGCTTCAAGATTCTCTCGTGTCTCCCTCTTTTCAGTAGAGGCTATCTCAAAGAAATGCCATGCCCTATCACAAGAGGCCTTGGTGTCCTTTAAGCGTTGTCGGATAGTTGTTAATGATGCATCAGCCCCTTCAAAGCCTTGTTGGTATCTGATTCTCAAATCCGTTTCTAATTTCAGCTTCTTGTTACTCTCAGCCGCTTGATCCTGTTCAAACTCCACCTTTCTTTTGTACTGGCCGCTCTCCACATTCGCTTGGTGGACTTCATTCTGAAGATCCTGATTCTCCTTAGTCAACCTTTCCACCACTAGTTTTAGTTTTTCATATTCCTCTATGGCTACATGAGTGGGAGCAGGAGGGGCTTCTCGCATAGAGGGCTCTAAGGGAAATGGTAACGACCTTTCAGCTACTCTAGCTAGTAACCACCGGTTGTATGGCTCCTTTGCCACGCAATTCTTCGCTTTTAACTCCTTCCTCCCCTTTGTATGAATCTTACCCCAGGCCTTAGCAATCTTCCTGACAAACGCAGGGTCCTCTGATGTGGCTAGCAAAAAGAAACTCTGAACCTTCTCTGCTTCGGGCTCGCCCTCCATAGCATAGCCCAACTGACGTAATGCCATGACTGGGTTATAGTTAATACAACCGGCCCTACCGATCAAAGGTACATTACTGAATTCTCCACAACTAAAAATGATTTCAAAATCATAGTACTCATGAGAGTACCAAGCAATATCACTAGCTTCCAGAGACATGATGCGTTGAGACCATTTTAATTTCTTCTTGTTTTCCACGAACGGCCCTTTCTTGGGCAAATGAGAAGCATACCACTTGTATAGTAGGTGAGAGCAGCATTGGATCATTCCCGCCTTCTTTTCACTCCTCCAATGAATAGAGTGATAAACATCGGCAAGGAGTGTAGGGATGGGATTCTTCTGCATGAAGAGAACGATGGCAGTGATGTCTATGAAATTGTCCATATTTGGAAAGAGGACAATCCCATAAATCATTAGAGCAACGCTTATTTCGAACTTTTCCCAATCTTCATCCACCTTGTATTGAGCAGCCTTTTCTAGCAGAAATTTCAATGGAAAACCCTGAACACCCCCTCTACTGGTTAGACCCTCTTTGACTTCTCCTTTGGTCATATGAAGAGCGAGAGCAATGACAGCAGGTTTTGGTTCTTCCTCCAAACCGGTATAGACAGGTTGATCTTTAATCTTAATATTCAAAATGTGAGAATATTCCTCCAAGGTAGGAGCCAATTGATAGTCTTGGAAAGTGAAACACCTAAGAGGCGCATCATAAAATTGAGCCATAGCGAACAAGGCCCAAGTATCAACTCTAGAGTGGAGAAGATCAAGCAGTTTCCCATGTTTTCCTTGAAAGTTGATCTTGATAACTTTTGGCACGCCAATCAGAAGATCTTGAATTGATTCCAACTTTGGTTCCCTAAACTTTATGGAATTTGTGCTTCTTTTCCTTTGATCAGCCATTGAGTTCATCAATACCTGAGATAATCATAGCTTCTTAAGTCTCTTGGTATGCAAAATGATATGCAATGCAATGTTTCATGAATGCATATGATAATGGAACAACAAGCAAGATCAAAGTCACAAATCCTGCAAGATAACAACAAAAGGTATCTTTCCCAACGGGTGGGCAATCTATCGGTTCGAGAGGGTAGTCCAAAGGCTTTTCAAACAGAGTCCCATGTACTAACCCTCAAAAGTTTCCCATCATAACGACTACTCGTAAGACGGTAATCCTTTCAAAAGGATGAACACAAAGTTATGTCTTGGCAACCTTCGGAATGAGGTTCTAAAAGGTCCTCAGAGTCACGGACTCCCAAGTTGGAAATAAAACGCCATTACGACTACACGTAAGACATAATCATCCCAAAGGGGTCAATCTGAGCGGTGGGATTCGATCCAACTCAACGAGTCCTAAGTCTCGCAAATCAGAAAGAAGTCACCTCCTAATCTTAATGTATACTTGAAAGCTCGGGTAGAAAGCCTTATCTCACAAACCAACCCAATAAAACCCAACAGGTTAGAAAACGCAACAAAACATAACAAATAAATAAAAACAAATAAATCACACGTGCGACAAGCAAATTAGGTTTGACTCGCTAGGGCTCCCCAGCAGAGTCGCCAGCTGTCGCTACTCGAAAAAATGCATCGTGCAACGACGGGGAGGCGAAAAAGATAGACAGAAGAGTCGCCACCGAACTTTATTTATCCCATGAGGGGAAAGGAAAATATCGAGAAAACCTTAGGAAAAGAAAGGATAAGATGGTCTCGCAACCAAGATTGAGTTCGGAAGCCGGTTATGCAAAGGGAAGGTATTAGCACCCCTCGCATCCATCGTACTCGATGGGAACCTTTTGTTTGTCGACGTGTGAATTTATTTGCTTAAATATTATGCTATAAGAAGTGTTCCACTGGGTAAAATAAGGGTTAGAAACAAGAAAGTTAGGAGGAAAGAGAGAACGGGGAAGAAAAGAGAAAGAACAGACTCGGTAGGACTTCGCAGTCCTATGCCTACGTATTCTCAATAGATGTGAGAAAGTCAGAGTCGACGTAGTTCGGG
This sequence comes from Lathyrus sativus, assembly GCA_963859935.3. Lineage (NCBI taxonomy): Eukaryota > Viridiplantae > Streptophyta > Magnoliopsida > Fabales > Fabaceae > Lathyrus > Lathyrus sativus. The sequence goes on from OZ012737.1 coordinate 556,847,170, forward strand.
GAACTACAGATATGGGGGGAATATGCTCGGCAAGGATTGTGGCCCTTGTGCCTACGTATCTTTACTTGAAAAAGTAAAGAATCAGAGCAGCCGTAGTTCGGCCTACGGTGTGTTGATGTTTTTTATGGATGACGCTATCGTGCGCATTCTAGTAGTTAGGTGTTTTGCTGTTCATTCGTTGGAGACTTAGGCATTACCTGTTTGCGGTAGAACGGACGTAACATATCCTTTCTGAAAGATGATTAGTTTTCGCCACGCGGGGCAAGAAGTCACGTTTGATTGATTGGATTGTTTTTTAGGGGAAGAGACAGGTCCTTGGATAGTAACCCCTATGGGTAGTACCCAATTCGTTATCTCAAAGTTTTTGTTATAAAATGGTGTGGCGAACGTAGCGTCTTTGTATTGAAAGACGAGTATCAAGACCACACACACTACAATGAGTATCCTGACACTCGGAGAGGAAGAAGTCTACACTTAATCCTTTTTTTTTAATTCAATGCAAAGAGAACTCCGTTCTCTTATTAAAGTGTTTTTGGTTTTGAATGGTAAGTACTTTTGCGACAGAGAACCCTACGGTAAACGTCAGTACTCGGGATAGGAGAAGGCCTACGCCCAACCACTCCACGACCATTCAAGTTTTATTGTGAAAAGAAATTTTGAAAAGGCACTCGGTACAAGACCGAGGTTTTAGGTGTTACGGGATGAAGTTGTGAAAGCGAGATATGATGGATAAAGGTCGCGTCTTCGTATTGAAAGACGAGCGTCGAAACCACCCTCACTACAGTGGGCATCCCAGCACTCAAAGAGGAAGAGGTCTATACCTAATCCTCTCTTTTTAATTCAATACAAGGAAATATTGATTTGGAAGATGAGATTTGAAAATGGACTCGGCACGAGACCGAGGTTGTGGGAGAGAAAAGATGAAAGCGTCTTTATATTGAAAGACGAGTGTCGGGACCACCCTCACTACAGTGGGCGTCCCAACACTCGAAGAAGAAGGGGACTACACCCAATCCTCTTATTTTAATTCAATACCAAGAACAGTTATTTATGAGAAAACACTCACAAAGTACAACGCGAGCAAACCCTAATAGAGGGTCAACCTTCAAGTAAGTCAAAGGTCTTAAGAATCATCAATGATTTGAAATGACGTTTTATTAAATGAAAATAATTATTATTATGAGCAAATTGCAAAAAGAAAGGATCAAAAATAAATAAGTATGCTAATATTAATGATTTTGGAAATCATGTAGTTTAAAACAAATAAGTAATAAATGAATTTTATTAAAAAAAAACAGCAAGAGGTGGGGTTTGAACCCACTCCCTTTTGGTTCAAAGTCAGCATACTTAACCACTGGGGCACCAGGCGCGCATGTGATATGTGATGGGAGAGGAAAATATAAAAGGGAAGAGAGGGAAATATAAAGAAAGAAAAGAAAAAAAAGAAATAAAAGAGGCTTCTATCCACGGCAGGATTCGAACCAGGTACAGAGGGAACAAATACGCAAGGCCTTACCGCTGGGGCGGTGATACTTCCAATAATCAAAGTGGAAACAGAAAGATATATAGTAAACATTCATAAATTGCTGGACCAAAAAAAAAAGAACAACACAAAGGCACAAGCAAAAGCCAATGAAAGCAAATTGAAACTCCACGAAACCGAGTAAACCTGGAGTCTGTTCCATATGTTTTTTTAATGAGGAAAGCAAAGATGCCAATCAAATCTTCAAAATCAGGCTTGTAAAGTAAAAACGAATGAAAATGCAAGAAGGGTTATTGGAGTGCAAAATGAATACCAACAGCTTGAATTGACATAATCATGAATGAACCAAAGTCTATACATGCTTGAGAATGAATACTTATGGATTAGATTTAATGGACACAAACACTCTCTCAATGCAACAAGTAATAACCACTATCTTGCATATCATGGAAGCAACTTATACAAGTCTTGCATCTAAACCAAAGCTGGAATCTAAGCTCATGACAGCAACTTGTATACAATTCAATTTGCAACTAAATCATGATTTCATCACATACTAACAAGCAATCAAACACGGTATCTTGACAGCATTCCCAACAGCAATTCAAAACAGAATTTGACTCCAAACCAAACACAAGTTACAGCACATGTACAGCAGAAACAACAACTTCAATAAAAGCCAAATGTCAAACCTATGCACAGCCAAACCCAACAATAACAGCACAGCAGCCCTACTGTTAAACTGCTCTAAAAAAAAAGGTTAACCTACATGCCAAACAATAGTTTTCTGCCACAAATACAAGTTCCAAATGCTGATAATACTGTATTCTAACAAACATCAACAATGCAATTGATACCACAGTCATCATGAAAACAAACACACTCAATGGCTCTTCTTTAGACCAAAACAAAATTCAAGCAATTAATGCCAGATGACAACAGCAACAGCATGAGAAATAATACACAAGAATTCAAGTAATGCCCATGACATAGTGACAATGCCATCAGTGCACGAAACCTGATGGTGCTTATACTTCCTAAAACAAAACAACAATGTAACAGGGTTATTTGCAAGTTCACATCAGACTCTTATAATACCCACCAAACAGCAAACAGAATCCAACAGTAATAAGGCAAACCTGAGCAAAAGAAAATGGTTCTCATGTAATGTAAAAACAAAGCAAAGTCTACTTGGATTGAACTTAAAAAATTGTTCCAATTTATGACAGAATGTGATGTTCAATCCTAACCTAACCAAAACAAAATAGAATAAATTCCAAACAAGTTCACAATCAAGGCAAGCAAACACATTAATCTTGGATAACATTCTGTTGGGAACAGTTAAGAGCACACCTCTTGGTTTGGTTATATCACAACAAACAGCAAGTTAAAGCAAAACAAAAGCCAGGCGAAGATCCCAAACCATTCCACATACGAGTTTTTAAACATATTGAATGCAATGCTTCACAAACAAAACCAAAAGCATCAACTGATTTCAAGGCCCAAAAATAAAACCAAAACTTAGCAACACTTCCACCAGTGCACAATTGAAATTAGCGGTTCACCACTTAAATGACCAATGCACACACTAATGTAGTGAACTCTAAACAACATACATAAACAGAACAAACACCACAGCAGACATTTACAATCTCATGTCTGAACATCCAACAATAACAGAGTCCCCTAGCATGAAAGAAACTCAAAACAGGCTATATAGCATGTTACCAACAGATTCACATAACACATCAAGACCAAACATACACCAGAAGTCAAAGCTTCTTTTAAATCTTAAGTGAACCTGAAACACATGAGATGATCAAACCTAGGTGAAAGCTAACAGTTATGACCAAGACTTGAAAAGTTACACAAATAAATCCACAAATAGCAAAATGTTTGTAGCAGATATCATGATGTTTCAAAGCAAAAGGAAAACACTCCATAAATGATCACAAACATGCTCAGCAAAAATGGTTTAGACCCAAGCCAGCAAACCACTAACAAATTAATATTTTTCATAGCAGCAAACATCAAAGCCAAAAATCCAGCAAGTTAGTTCAAATAGAGATGTGGAACAGATCTAAGAAACTCAAACCAACAGTGCTCTGATCATCCTGAGTTTTAACAACATCAACATAGCTGAATCAAAAATTACCAACACACACACTTTTAAAACCGTCATCAAGATACAAGTAACATGTCACAAACACATTTATTCATTTTTTACATATATGAAGTTTGAAATAAACTCAGCAAAACAAAATAATCATGGCATATGATGAGAATAGGGACAGATGCCCATACCTAGAAACAAGAACTGGAAGGACTCTGAAAAATCCCACCCTTGAGAGCAGCTCCAAAAACCTCGCCTCTCTAAGATATTTTTCGTTGTGTCAAACAGAAAATGTGGCTGCTACTCCTAGGGTTTCTTTTGCTCCTCATCTTATCCTTTTATACTCTCAAATCTTGAATCCAAATGCCTCCTTGCTGATCTTTTTTTCTCTCGCGTGGCTTTTGTTGTGAGGTACAGGCTAGGGTTTGTAGTGGCTGCTGTGCTTGCCCAAACTGGTGAAAGAGGCAGAGAAACACATGGCTAGGTACTCTTGTGGTTGGCCTTGAAAAGGAAAGAGGTAGTACGCTCCAAAAATTGTTTCACCATTTCCCTCTCATCTTGCAATTTCACGCATAACTCACTCAATACACTTCTATACTCAAAACCAAAAATGCCAAATCAATCCTTGCGAAAAAGTGATCAGGATTTGAGTTTTGTTTCATCCAAAATGGTGATGTTTTGCCCATTTTCTGAATCTTCACGCACAGGTATTTTGTTCTTCATTTTCTGGCCAGCCATGAACAAGGCAAAGTATGTGATCAAACTGGGGTGGGATAATCACTGGATGTATCGCCACCCCAGTGGTTAAGTCATGCGCGCGTTTTCCCTATGGTCATAGGTTCGAATCCTTGGTGGGAGCAGAATCCACCAATTTTTATTTTTACGCGCCTCTATTTTTCTTGTAATATGTATAGTTTTTCCATCTCTTGGTATTCAAAAGCGTGCTTCTAGCCAAGTGGTAAGAGTGAGTCTTGGTGGAACAAGAGGTGGTGGGTTCAAACCCCACCTTGTGCACTTGTTTTATTTTATTTATTTTTCTTAGGAAAATGACCTTCTCATTTTCCACATTATTTTTTAATACACTTTTCTTCTCTTCTCTTTTTTTTTGGAAATGCAAATGAATATGTCATGTAATATTTTTTATGCCTTATGCTGATGCAGATGAAATGAAACATAGGCCAGAGAGGTTGGCCAAATTTGGGGTACAACAAAAATATATATATATACCACTATCATTACATGCTATATATTACAGTATATTGTTTCATGTAGTTATTTAAAAAACTTTCATTCATTGTGAGAGTATTAAGATACTTATATTTTTTCTTATCGAAAAATTGCGGAATTAACATGGGTTTTATTATAAGCAAAAATATGAATTGCAATAAGTAAGTTCTCAGTACGTATTTCTGTTTTCTTTGTAAATATTACACTATAACAAAATTTAATTATACTCTTCATAAAGATAAAAATATACATATTTAATGTTATGTAAAACTATTTATAAGTTGGACGATGTAAAAATATTTAATGTTATGTAAAACTATTTATAAAAATATAAGAGACTATACAGGGTGGATGCTTAGTTGTTCTTATATAATAATAATAATAATACAACCATATAATATATGTATATTTAAAATTTTGATATTAATAAATATTTAATATTTATTTACTCATCTTTGTCTTTTGTGTAACTGATCTCATATTTTTTTCTTCAATAAACCAGACATTTTTTTAAATAGAAATTTGTTTCGTCACTACTCAAATCAACTGAAATGATACTTTCAATTTCCAGAGACATTTTCACTAAGAAAAAAGAAGGTTTGAAAAAGGGAAAGAGAGTGAAATGATAGTGTGAAAAAGGTTTGGAAAAGAGAAACCGTTTCTATTTGAGGAAGGAGAGGAAGGTTTGGAAAAGGGAGACCGCTTCTATTTGATGAAGGAGAGTGAAATGATAGTGTGACTCTCCTTTTTCTCACTATTTATATTATAGGTTAGGATTTAGGTGGAGAAAAGAGAGACAAAATTTTCATTAAATAATAAAGTGAAATAAAATAAAAAGCACAAAATGCATATATTTTTTTTAATATTCTCACCGTCCATATACTGCACATGATACAGTTGAATTTGAAATGGAAAAAGTATATATATACCACTATCATTACATGCTATATATTACAATATATTGTTTCATGTAGTCATTTAAAAAACTTTCATTCATTGTGAGAGTATTAAGATACTTATATTTTTTCTTATCGAAAAATTGCGGAATTAACATGGGTTTTATTATAAGCAAAAATATGAATTGCAATAAGTAAGTTCTCAGTACGTATTTCTGTTTTCTTTGTAAATATTACACTATAACAAAATTTAATTATACTCTTCATAAAGATAAAAATATACATATTTAATGTTATGTAAAACTATTTATAAGTTGGACGATGTAAAAATATTTAATGTTATGTAAAACTATTTATAAAAATATAAGAGACTATACAGGGTGGATGCTTAGTTGTTCTTATATAATAATAATAATAATACAACCATATAATATATGTATATTTAAAATTTTGATATTAATAAATATTTAATATTTATTTACTCATCTTTGTCTTTTGTGTAACTGATCTCATATTTTTTTCTTCAATAAACCAGACATTTTTTTAAATAGAAATTTGTTTCGTCACTACTCAAATCAACTGAAATGATACTTTCAATTTCCAGAGACATTTTCACTAAGAAAAAAGAAGGTTTGAAAAAGGGAAAGAGAGTGAAATGATAGTGTGAAAAAGGTTTGGAAAAGAGAAACCGTTTCTATTTGAGGAAGGAGAGGAAGGTTTGGAAAAGGGAGACCGTTTCTATTTGATGAAGGAGAGTGAAATGATAGTGTGACTCTCCTTTTTCTCACTATTTATATTATAGGTTAGGATTTAGGTGGAGAAAAGAGAGACAAAATTTTCATTAAATAATAAAGTGAAATAAAATAAAAAGCACAAAATGCATATATTTTTTTTAATATTCTCACCGTCCATATACTGCACATGATACAGTTGAATTTGAAATGGAAAAAGTATATATATACCACTATCATTACATGCTATATATTACAGTATATTGTTTCATGTAGTTATTTAAAAAACTTTCATTCATTGTGAGAGTATTAAGATACTTATATTTTTTCTTATCGAAAAATTGCGGAATTAACATGGGTTTTATTATAAGCAAAAATATGAATTGCAATAAATAAGTTCTCAGTACGTATTTCTGTTTTCTTTGTAAATATTACACTATAACAAAATTTAATTATACTCTTCATAAAGATAAAAATATACATATTTAATGTTATGTAAAACTATTTATAAGTTGGACGATGTAAAAATATTTAATGTTATGTAAAACTATTTATAAAAATATAAGAGACTATACAGGGTGGATGCTTAGTTGTCCTTATATAATAATAATAATAATAATAATACAACCATGTAATATATGTATATTTATTATTTTGATATTAATAAACATTTAATATTTATTTTACTCATCTTTGTCTTTTGTGTAACTGATCTCATATTTTTTTCTTCAATAAACTAGACATTTTTTCTTAAAGAAAAGTAACTTGTCTATTGATTTATTTATAAATCGTCTTCAACAAGCCTCTTCCTCTCCCTATCTTTATATACAATTCAAATCACACCAACATCAAATGAGCTATAGCTAGCTATACATATATTCTGGATGTGTAAAAAAAAAGAAAAAAGAACGAATCAAAGCTGCTATATAGTACATGACACTGCTATATAGTACATGGCGCTGCAGATATTTTGCTGAAATGATCCCTTCATAGTACATGGCACTGCTATATAGTACATGGCGCTGCGGATATTTTGCTGAAATGATCCCTTCATTTTTAACACAGCACTGCTATATAGTACATGGCACTGCTATATAGTACATGGCGCTGCAGATATTTTGCTGAAATGATCCCTTCATTTTTAACACAGCACTGATATATAGTACAACTCACAGGCTTTATCCATTTGTTGAAAATTTAAATTTTGTTTTATTCATCTTGTACCACTACCACGTTATCACCCAAGTCGTGAGGTGGGGTGAGGTGGGAATGGATTTGCTTTTTCATGCATTTGTTTCCTTTGTCTCTGTCTTTCTCTAACCAACCTCACTCTCACTAAAATAGTTTATTTTATTCATTATTTTAATCATTTTACACTAAAGTGCCAAATTACCAGAAGTGAAAGGTAGCCAATTTAAACCCATATCATGCCTTGATGAAGGAATGAATAGTTGAAAACCAGAAAAATACAGTAAAAAAAATATTTTCTAAATCATCCAACAATGCAAAATAAAGAGTCATAATGTGTTGTGAGATGCATATCGATCCAAATATTTTTCCTGTACTATTTTCTTTTTTCTATTGTTCTAGACCTTAATTGAATCCAATTGCTAAGGTTATTTTTGAGAAGTATGCGTCAAGAATGCCAAGGAAGCAATTAAGTAATGTTTTCGGGAATTTATTGATTTTTTTAAAAGCTGCTAGTTTCTGTTGACCGAGAATTTTTCTTTTAATTTTCTCCCTCTTTAAATTATAATTGGTTAGAATACACCTTATATTATTTATCATTATTAATTACTTAAAAAAAAAGTTAAGTCACCATAATGATAATTCAAATTTAATATCTTATAAAGTGATTCAGATTGCAAGAGTTTCATACATATAAAATCAAGATAACATTGCCAAAAACAAAACAAAAAATTAAACTAACAGCATATCTCTTTATGGGCCACCATATCTGTAGAAGTAAAAAACAGTCAGGATAGTGCAAATGACATATATGGAAATTGAACATTCAAAAAGAATAATGTCTTACTCATGATTAATTTAGATGGGGATTATCACTCAGCAGCTTCTGCAATGAGAGACTCATGAGGTTCGAAATCTGCCCCACATCACTAAAAGTCTCACCTAGGAATCGATCTTCTTCGTACATGGTTCCTCCCACTAGTGTAAAAATACTTTCTTAGCAGAGGTTTTTAAGTCAGTTCATCAATAACCAGACTTAAGAAGCCACACGGTGGCAAATTCGTAAATATTTGAAACTTTGTTATGTCGTGTCTATGTTTTACCGACCTAATAAAGATTAAATAAAAAAAATATAATTTACATTAAATTTCTTAAGTCGGTTCTTTTACTGAAATGACTTAAGAAGTTTATTTATTAAGTCACATATTTATTATCTGACCTAAGAGGTTCTTAAAAGACCCCGGTTCGATTCCTAGTTAATACATTTTAGTGATAAAGGCAACACTATATATCATGATAAAATGAGAGGAAAAAAAACTAAAGCAGACCCAAAAAAATCAATTCAGACGCTTCATCATCCCATCGTGTTTCCGAAACGAAGAAGAGAAAAAAAATAATTAAAACACGCTTCACAACGTCATCGTCATCACGCATCCGTCATCGGTGACGAATCAACTTCGTTCTTCTTCTCTCAGCGTTCATTTCAGGCTTCCGCTTTCAGTCTCCAATTCACTCGATTTCAGGTATGTCACGACTCAGAGTTCTCTTGCTCTTCGTCTCAAATCAACCTCTTCTTCTACTCCGATTCTGTTTCAGTATTCGTGGGTTTCGAGTATGTGATGGGTTTACAATTTCAAGGATGTCTGTTTGTTGTTTTATGGGTTTCAATGAAAAATAGGTTAGAGTAGCAAATGAAGAAGGAGGTTTTGTCTTGAATTTGATCTTGGTTTGCTTTGATTTTGAAGAGTTCTTTTATTGAGGTGGGGTAAAAGAAGGTTTTAAGATGATGAAAAATAGGTTAGAGTAGCAGAGGAAGAAGGATGTCTGTTTGTTGCTTTGTTCACGCGCGTAACGTGTTTGATGAATTGTGTCATAGAGGGACTTGTGATTTGGTGTCGTGGAATTCGATTGTGTCAGCTTATTAGCATTGTTTTGTTCAGAAAGTTGCAGTTTCGCTTTTTCGTGAAATGATAGTGAGTTATGGGTTGATGTCGGATGCTGTTGGTGTTGTTAATATACTTCCTTATGATATGTTTCTTAAACTGTTTTAAACTTATTTTCAGTACCTCTTCATGATAGCTTATGAAAACAACTTGTAGCTTATATGAAAACAATTCAATCTAAGCCATGGTGCACTCTTTACCTACAGCCTAACTTCATTTTCTTGTGTTTCTCTCTGTTATCTCAGGGAACTGTCAGGGATTATGACCGAGCTGCTGAGGCGTACAAGCATGCCAAACCGCAATCTAATGCACATGCCATGTTCAATCTTGGGTACATGCATGAGCATGGCCAAGGACTTCCCCTTGACCTTCATCTAGCCAAGCGTTACTATGATGAACCATGCTGACAGTATATTGGTGAGTTTCTTTGGTTTACCTGCTGCAATATTGCATGTGCATAGTAAAACCAGTAATAGTTAAGGTGTTTCTGTTTTATGCTATCGAATTTTTATGCTATCGAATTTTTCGTACTGGAAATAGACAATTACGTTATTCAATTATGCTTCTTCTTCAAAGTGCTTTTGTTGTTAGTGAGTTTTTGTTAACCTTGTTTTGATTGTGTTCTATCAGAGGGTTCTAAAACTTATCGGGGGAAGGCTTCTTGACTCAAAATCATCAAATTTCATCGATGTTATAAACCCGGTAGGTGATTTTTTTTCTTATACAGTTGTGTTTGTTTGTAGTTTTGAGAATTGCAGACTTCTAATGTTTCTCTAATCCGATCATAGGCAACACAAAGAAGTTGTTTCACAAGTTCCGTTGACTACAGATGAAGAGTTTAAAGAGTTTAAAGCGGCTGTATCTGCAGCAAAGAAGGCATTTCCAGCATGGCGTAACACTCCGGTTACGACGCGCCAACGTGTTATGTTGAAGCTCCAGGAGCTCATACGAAGAGATATGGTGAGCATCTTGCAACATTCTAGAATTGGTGGTCAATTTTATCACTGTTGTGTCTGAATTGGTCTTGGTAGCGTCGACAATTTAAAATTTACATGTTGCTTCATGCTGTTCATTGAGTTTACATCCTTCAATGCCTTTTCTATGGTGCGCTCATGTTAAAGAAAAATGACGTTTGGAACTAGAACTATGACTTATTAATAACCTTTTCAATGCCTAATTGTAATTGTAACCCTTGATTGATGAGATTGAGGAAAGGAAGCCTTCAAATAAATGTAGTGGCTGCTGATTATATTTCATAATTAATTTTCTACATGCTATGTTTATATGACTGTTGAATAATTTTCAATGACATTTGGTGATATTTTTCTATAACTAAGAACATTTTTGCATATTTTGTTGTTTTAGGTGCTAAGAAAGATGGGAATAGTGTTCACTTCTTTCACAGAACAATGAATGCATATAGTACTGGTCAACGTAAGCGTCGAAAGATTCAACATCATGGTTCAACTGAAGATCATGTACGCTGGCACAAGACTGGTAAGACCAAAGCTGTAATAGAAGATGGAGTACATAAGGGCTATAAGAAGATCATGGTTCTGTATATAAGATCTGAGAAAGAGTCAAAATCCTACAAATCTTCGAAAGCTCAGCACGGGCACCTGCGGTTTCCGGAGGTAATTTCGTTAACTGTTTTGATCATTTGAGCATTATTTGAATTGATTTAGTTGAGTTTATTTCCAGGAATTAACACTCGTGAGACTTGTCGATTTGGTTTATGAAAACTGTTTTTAACATGTTCATAAGCTGATTTTAGATTATTTTCATAACTTCATAGAACTCATATGCATCTTGCTATGGATGGTATGAGCGGGAATGATGTGTCTGGTTGTGAAAATTTGTTTGAAGTAAGGAATATATTTCTTATGTTGGGTCTTTGTTGTTGCAGGATATACAGGATACTCTTTTGCCCCCTCCTGTGCATATAAAAACATGTTGTGGTCATGGACCTCTGCTCTAAAGATCACTCTTCTTCTCCTCCTTCTTTCCGCTGTTATTGCTGTTATCTTGACTCTCCAATTTCACTTCTGGGTCCTCATTTAGGGTAGGTGCATTTCTGTTCAATTGATGACTTTTCGATTTAGGTATTTCTTTGAATCACATTTGGATTTTCATTCCTGAAAAATTACCCCTCATTTTTGCTCTGCAGATTTTGAATGATCCCCTTGCTCGGTAAGTCAAACATGTTGTATTTTGTTCAATCTCATAGCTGTTAATGTTAGGTCATTAATGTGGTATTTGTTTTGTTATTTTCAGGGCAGTTGCTTACATTCCTTTGACGATATTGGCGGTTCCGGCCTCCGTACTTACCGTAAGCATCTCTGATCTGAGCTGATTAGACGCTAGTTAGAGAGTATTGCTAATGTAAATCAGTCCTACAATAACTAATTAAATCCATATATATATCTTGCTACTTAAGCTTCATCATATCATGATTTTAGTAAATCAGTCCTACACTCATTGTTTTAATCTCGGTGAAGAAATTCCTTTTTCCATAACAACTATGATGATATAATATATGTGCTAATACATGATCAATCCAATGAAAATCATTTTGCTAATCTCCTTTCTTAATTCCAAGATTCTCAATTCATTTTTCCATAACAACTATGATATAATATATGTGTTAATACATGAACAATGCAATGAAAATCATTTTGCTATTCTCTTTTCTTAATTTCAAGATTCTCATTCATTTTTCAATTCATTGCTTAAAACAATGAGTGTTCCAACACTTATACATAATAACTATCAAAATGATAGCTCATTTTAGTGACTAATTGTATTATTTTGGTCGAAGTAACTTGACTACAGCCAGTGATTAAAAAATTGTCATGTTTTGAATTGTCTTGGCAATAAATCAAATGTCTCCCTCTAAAGTCATTTTCTTTTCTGCAAGAATATATACTGTATGTGCTGAAGTATAATTGATGACAAAATGTTCACAAGTTTTACATAAAAATAAATGATTATATTATATTTTTAACGTGCTACTGAGTTAGATTATATAAGTCACCATAATGAAATTGAATATATTATTTATAAAATTTAATCCTGAAAAGCTCATTTGTATATTGTATCATCATTTGTGAGCACAAAGTATACATATGAATATGCATGCATGCTAGCATGATAACTACATATTAATTATGTACAAATAATAAAGGTGATGAGTGATGAGTGACTTGAATTGTAAAACTTTGAATTGTGCTTTAGTTTGATGTGATGAGTGACTCACTCCTTCAATACATGACATTTCTTGGAAACCTTGGTAAACTTCTTTAAACTTGGTGACATTATTGCATTGCACCATTTATTTCATTTATTTGTTAACTATAAATGTTAGGGTTTGAGAGAATCGTACGATGAAGAATCAATATGGGATGAAGAACAAAATGTTAGGGTTTTGGAGAAGCTCGTACGATAAAGAATCAATTTGGTATGAATGTTAGGGTTCGAGAGAATCGTACGATGAAGCTCGTACGTTAGAAGGGAACTGAAAATTTGGGAAGCTCGTACGTTAGAAGGGAACTGAAGATTTGGAAGGGAATTGAAAATTTTACTCAGATTTGGGAGGGACAATGAAAAATATACACATATGAGAACGGTGTCAGTAAATAATATTTTATTAAAATAATTAAAAATTATATAAGAACGGCTCCTAACCGTTGCTAATAGGAGCCGTTCTCATTGTCCTCTACCAGAACGGTTTTGCACCGTTGTATAAAATTTACAAAAAATTATATAAGTTACCGCAACAAATTATATAATTAGACACACTATCATTTCACTCTCCTTTATCAAATAGAAACGGCCTCCCTTTTCCAAACATTCCTCTCCTTCATCAAATAGAAACCATTTCTCTTTTCCAAACCTTCTTCACACTATCATTTCACTCTCTTTCCCTTTTCCAAACCTTCTTTTTCTTTTCCAAACCTTCTTCACACTATCATTTCACTCTCTTTCCCTTTTCCAAACCTTTCTTTTTTCTTAGTGAAAATGTCTTTGGAAAATGAAACTATTATTTTAGTTGATTTGAGTACTGCCGAAACACATTCATATTACCAAGATTTTGTGAATTTAACTGAATTTCAAACAACTACTATTAGTAGGCAAGGTAGAAATTGGAACCAATGCGCCAAATCCAAGTTTTCATTTTTATTCAGAAAACTTCAACAGAACTCAGTCTACCCAATCGACTTTCAATATTTGAATGATGAACATTTGCATGAATATGGCCAAAGGCTAGCTGTGTTGTGTGACAAAATGGCAGAAGCAACGTGTCCAATTTGCCTAAATGTAGGTAAATGTGACACAATTCTAGAATGTCAACACTTGTACTGTACTCAGTGCATTGCACAATGGGTGGGGAGACAAAGAATCAATTTTACTTGCCCATTTTGTAGGGCAGAATTTGTACTGACAAAAATCAGTATGCTTTCTTCAAAAATGTTAAAAATTTTTAAGGAGATTGAGGAAGTCCCCAGTAATGGGGAAAATAATAAGATAATTATATTATCTCTTTTCCCTGCAGTGCTATCTCTTTTGAACTTTGGGCTCAACAGTGTCTATGGAGCTGAGTTTAATCAGCTCGCTCTTACTTGGAATCCAGAATTGACAGACCATTTTATAAACTCAGACGCAAGAGTTCTTCTGTTGCCTATAGATGAATTGCAGGGAAATATTATGCTTCCGGCCAACTCCAAGATTTATTTCATGGAGGCTACTACTAAAGAAACGAGACGTCATGTTTACCAAAAGGTGACCTCAGTTAATGGTGAACTAGCATCTACTATTTTTGTTACGGAGTCAACGGTGGAAGGTTTTATTTTAGAAGAACTTGAGGGACACTAGTGGAAAAAAGGCTTTTTAAGTCGGTTAAAAATGACTTTTTAAGTCGGGTCCGAGCCTGACCTAAGAATTACCGACATAAGAAGTTTTGATTTCTTAAGTCGGTTGTGGACCTGACTTAACAAACTATTATTAGGTCGGTTAGACAGAAACCGACTTAATAAGTCTAGCCTGCAGAAACCATTTATACCCGACCTAAGAACTTACTTTCTTAAATCGGGTATAATTAACCGACCTAAGAAGTTGTTGTTATTTTTTTTGTAATAACACTTTTTTTAATATATATATATATATATATATATATATATATATATATATATATATATATATATATATATATATATATATATATATATATATATATATTAAAAAAAGTGTTATTACAAAAAAAATAACAACAACTTCTTAGGTCGGTTAATTATACCCGATTTAAGAAAGTAAGTTCTTAGGTCGGGTATAAATGGTTTCTGCAGGCTAGACTTATTAAGTCGGTTTCTGTCTAACCGACCTAATAATAGTTTGTTAAGTCAGGTCCACAACCGACTTAAGAAATCAAAACTTCTTATGTCGGTAATTCTTAGGTCAGGCTCGGACCCGACTTAAAAAGTCATTTTTAACCGACTTAAAAAGCCTTTTTTCCACTCGTGTCCCTCAAGTTCTTCTAAAATAAAACCTTCCACCGTTGACTCCGCAACAAAAATAGTAGATGCTAGTTCACCATTAACTGAGGTCACCTTTTGGTAAACATGACGTCTCGTTTCTTTAGTAGTAGCCTCCATGAAATAAATCTTGGAGTTGGCCGGAAGCATAATATTTCCCTGCAATTCATCTATAGGCAACAGAAGAACTCTTGCGTCTGAGTTTATAAAATGGTCTGTCAATTCTGGATTCCAAGTAAGAGCGAGCTGATTAAACTCAGCTCCATAGACACTCTTGAGCCCAAAGTTCAAAAGAGATAGCACTGCAGGGAAAAGAGATAATATAATTATCTTATTATTTTCCCCATTACTGGGACTTCCTCAATCTCCTTAAAATTTTTTAACATTTTTGAAGAAAGCATACTGATTTTTGTCAGTACAAATTCTGCCCTGCAAAATGGGCAAGTAAAATTGATTCTTTGTCTCCCCACCCATTGTGCAATGCACTGAGTACAATACAAGTGTTGACATTCTAGAATTGTGTCACATTTACCTACATTTAGGCAAATTGGACACGTTGCTTCTGCCATTTTGTCACACAACACAGCTAGCCTTTGGCCATATTCATGCAAATGTTCATCATTCAAATATTGAAAGTCGATTGGGTAGACTGAGTTCTGTTGAAGTTTTCTGAATAAAAATGAAAACTTGGATTTGGCGCATTGGTTCCAATTTCTACTTTGCCTACTAATAGTAGTTGTTTGAAATTCAGTTAAATTCACAAAATCTTGGTAATAGGAATGTGTTTCGGCAGTATTCAAATCAACTAAAATAATAGTTTCATTTTCCAAAGACATTTTCACTAAGAAAAAAGGAAGGTTTGGAAAAGGGAAAGAGAGTGAAATGATAGTGTGAAGAAGGTTTGGAAAAGAAAAAGAAGGTTTGGAAAAGGGAAAGAGAGTGAAATGATAGTGTGAAGAAGGTTTGGAAAAGAGAAATGGTTTCTATTTGATGAAGGAGAGGAATGTTTGGAAAAGGGAGGCCGTTTCTATTTGATAAAGGAGAGTGAAATGATAGTGTGTCTAATTATATAATTTGTTGCGGTAACTTATATAATTTTTTGTAAATTTTATACAACGGTGCAAAACCGTTCTGGTAGAGGACAATGAGAACGGCTCCTATTAGCAACGGTTAGGAGCCGTTCTTATATAATTTTTAATTATTTTAATAAAATATTATTTACTAACACCGTTCTCATATGTGTATATTTTTCATTGTCCCTCCCAAATCTGAGTAAAATTTTCAATTGCCTCCCAAATCTTCAGTTCCCTTCTAACGTACGAGCTTCCCAAATTTTCAGTTCCCTTCTAACGTACGAGCTTCATCGTACGATTCTCTCGAACCCTAACATTCATACCAAATTGATTCTTTATCGTACGAGCTTCTCCAAAACCCTAACATTTTGTTCTTCATCCCATATTGATTCTTCATCGTACGATTCTCTCAAACCCTAACATTCATCCCAAACTTGTGTGTGTAAATGTTCTCCTTCAACTTCCTCTATTCTCTGCCAACAAATCTAACGGTTTTGTTTTCATAGGTCTCAATTTTCAAACGTAATAGTGCGCGAGTTTTCAGCGGTGTGCGAGTTTTCGGTTCATCCGGGTAAAAAGGTAATAATTTGATTATAATTTGTAGCCCTGTGTTATTTTGGTGGGTCAATTATCAGCTCAAGCTGTTGATGAGCAGGTACATAGTCTGGATAAGATGTCTAAATTTCCTTACTTCCCTGCTTTTTTGTTTCATTGCTGTAAAATTTACAGAGATTCATGTTCTGCATTCTGTTTTACAATACTGTTTACTCTTGAGATCAGGTTTACCCTCACGTTGCTACTGGTTTCTCTGATACATCTGCTTTTTGAGGGAACTTACTCTCAAGTCCATGTTAGTTCTGGCTCCGAAAGTACGTCTGTTTATATTCATGTTATCAAATATTTCTTTGCTTTTGATTCTTGTTGGAAAATGAAATATGTTATTGGTCTAATGAGAAATTTGGACACAAATTTGTTTTGACAGTTTTATTGCATTTTTTAGTGTTTACAGTATATGTATGCCCTGGTGATTGTGAAGTTTGTTTAGAAGTGATATCAGTTCTATTTAAGCTTTGATAGAATATATAATTTAGACCTCATTTTTAATTATGTCAATTTAAGGCAGAACTAAATGAATTAAAAGTGTTGTTTATGTTCGGATTTGGGGCCAAGATGTGGTTAGATCTAATATAATTTTGGGATCTCAATAGAAAGTGAGGTAAAGGATAGTGCTTTGATCACTATTCATGTTTAGTAATCTACTATCTTGGCTAGTTAAGTAGAGGTGTTGCTTGTGTTTGAGGTTGGGAATTAGAATTATACAGCTGTGAATGCTCTTACAACTACTTGTCTTTTCAATTTGTATTTTATTTTCGGTTCGAGACTCTTTGTATTTTGAAATTACTTCAAACCTAAGCTAATTCAAGTAAAGTAGGTGGATCCACTTAAAGGGGCAAAGTTCTCTTGACATATATTTTTCTTTCACAATTCGAGACCTTATTTCCCCTCTTAAATTTTCTCTTCTATTTGATGAGTCTTTAGCAGGCAATTTTGTTTCTTTATTTAAAATATTGTTTGTCTTTATCATTGCAGCTGTCTCAAAGGACCTTGTCTGGGTCATTATTAAAGCATCTATCGAAGTTACAGGTACTGCTCCAAGTCTTCAATGATTTATGTGTTGGGAGCAAAGGCTAGTTGCTTATTTTGTCTTAGGAAGTGAAGAGTAATAGACAACGCTCTCATTTAGCTCATTTTGAGACTCATGACTCTTAAAATTTACCGGTCATTTGACTGCCAATATTAATTTTTTTATTGAAATGGAGTCAAACTAATGTTTATTTTAGGAGCGAGGGTCGTGCATACAAACATATCATAGTTGTTTTCTTTCTTTTCTAGAATTTATAAGATTGGAAATTTGTTTTGTAGGTTGATGAAGAGGCAGTGATACGAACAAATACTACTATCTTGCTAGGAAATATTGCAAGTTACTTAAACGAAGGGGTATGCCGAAATGATATCTGCAAGTTAAAATTGTTTGCTATATTTGATTTCATGATAGTAGCATATGTTCATCGATGAATTAACTCTTCAGGACTATTTTTGCAGACAAGAAAAAGAGTGTTGATTAATGCATTTACAGTCCGTGCTTTACGTGATACCTTTCCACCTGCTAGAGGAGCATGTATTTGTTCACACATATCTATCTGTTACTAATTTTCTTCAGTTTTTTGTGGACTGATAAATTCTTCAAACAGTATTTCCTCTCATCCCTTTATATCTTAATTGCTCAGGAATTATGGCTTTATGTGCCACCAGTTCTAACTATGACATCAATGAAATTGCCACTCAGATTCTTCCTAATGTTGTTGTCCTCACAATTGATCCTGACAGGTTATATCCCACAGATGATTTATTATTTTCTGATACTCCCTTTGTTATAGATAGTTCTCTTGTAAACTGATTTAAAACATCAATTACTATTTTTAGTAGGTTAACTCTTATTATTAATCAAATTGCTTTTTTTATTTTTTATATTTTTTTTGTGTGACAATCATTGCATTGCTACTATTATTGGAATATTGAAATCTTCGTAATGGTTGTTCTTTTGTATGAGTGGTTATGTTTATATTTGTGCTATACTCTACCATGCTATTTTGGTTGTTTTGACAGTGTTTAGATTGCAAAAATATATCATTCTTATCATTGCACTTTGAGTATTTCCCATTTTCAATGCCATGATTATGTTATTCCTTTCATGTTCATGGTTCAAACAATGATGTTCGATCTAAGGCACACACTGTGGTTCTTTAAGTTAAATGTATCATGTATGTATTTGAGAAGAAATTAGATGTAATTTCAGAAATTACTTTTTTAAGCCCAACTTCTGATTTCATGTAGTACATCTTTATTTATTAACTTAAAATATATTTTCTTGAGAGTGACAGAGAAATGCAAGTTTACTTGGGTAAGTTGCTCCAACTTTGTGTGGCCATGCAGACCACATGTTAAGCAACAAGTGCAAGAGTTTTAGAAATGGTGAATGAGACACAGAAATGCATTCTAGAATATTCTGTGAATTCTGCTTTTTGATTGGTTATACTTATAAGAAAAAGAGAACACAAGGTTATATAGGATTTTAGTCCTACACTCCCCAAGGGCTTAATATACACCCTTGGTAACTAACTCTAACAAATACAGAGGTGCCTGCTGGCACAACTTTGAATAACAAACAATTCTAGAAGGAAAAATAAAAGGCTATTACAATTAACTCTTTCTTGGATTCCTAACAAGTGGCCAAAAATGGGGGAGGATTGTTGTTGAATACAGAGTGGATTTTGGCAATGCTTGGAAGCTGGTATTTATTTTTTTAGTTCTTATTGGTAGTACACGTTCTTTCATGCATGTGTATGTAATATAGTGTTATAGTGTAGTATGGCACGAGAGATTCTATATAATTTTGGGGTTGATATAGATTGATAGTTTCCTATATATATACAATATAAATTAGTGAAATGATATCTTTTGGTACATGCCTACTCTAGGAAATGTACTTACCAGGTTTGAAGAAAGGCGCCAGATGTAGCTGCCTTGTCTATATAGTCTTAAAGAGCTTTGCATTGCGTAGGGTGTCTGATTTTCTAGTGAGGCTTCCGTGTTCAGTCTTCTTTAACTGCGTCTGAACTGCTGGGCATTTTCTCCACATTTAACCCATTGGTTCTGACTTAACTCTTGTCACTGTGTAGATGGGCTATGAGCTCCTTGACCCTGAAGGGCAAACCTTCTGATCATGCTCCAGTTGCTTCTGTTAGTTCTAGTTCTAGTGCCCTTGTATCAATTTAGAATCATGTGATTGGGAAGCTCCATCAATCAGGATGTGGCTTTTGTGGTTGATGGATGGGCTCTTGAGATAGCACTTAAACACTACCGCAAAGCTTTCACTGAGCTTGATGGATGGGCTCTTGAGATAGCACTTAAACACTACCGCAAAGCTTTCACTGAGCTGGAAGTATTGTCAAGGACTGCTATATGCTGTCGTGTGACACCGTCGCAAAAAGCACATGTGTTTTTTTTACAACAGTACCGGTGTATAAAATTATGTTGCCTGGTCTTGTTTTAAGAAGCTATATTTTACATTCATTTTTTCTAAGTTTCTATTCTCTGTTATATTCTTGGCTTGTTCTATTTTGGTTCTATTTAACTAACTTATTAGAAGATGAAGGACAAAACAAGACCAAATATTTTGTTTTCCTCTTGGCGGGGAACATAATACTGCTGTTTGTATTGTTTCTAATTTGTCAAAAAATTACGGCATTGGTGTGACTTGTATACCACTATTTGATACAGCTTGTACAGATATTAAAATCATGTGATTATAGAACATTGGCAATTGGTGATGGAGGAAATGATGTAAGGATGATACAACAAACAGATATTGGTGTGGGCATAAGTGGCAGAGAAGGATTGCAGGCAGCAAGAGCAGCTGATTACAGCATTGGAAGTAAGCCTTTCTAAATGGTTCACTCTTTTGAAGGCTATTTTTTTCCTCTGGTTGGAAGTTTGAGGCAGATTGGCGGCTTCTCTTTTATGTTTTATCTGCACAACTACTAAATTTCAGTAATGATACTATGTTTCTTTTGTTAATTTGCAGAGTTTAGATTTCTAAAGAGATTAATTTTGGTCCATGGCCGGTATTCATACAACCGTACAACATTTCTCTCCCAATATTCATTCTACAAGTTCTTATTGTTATGCTTCATCCAAATCTTGTGAGTTTTCTACCAACAGTGGCCTTCCTTTTTCTTTTCATCATTAAGCTTGATTCATGTTTTTTAAGTTTGAAGAAGAATGATCCAACTTTTGAGGGAGAATGTTGTAAACAAAGTTTTTGGAGGAAGTCTAGTTAGCAAGGTATAATTGAGAAATACATTGTTAAATAATTGTCTGTCTCCCTTTGATTTAGAATGGTATGTTTGCTAATGGTTATATTTTCCTTGTATTTATATTTCAGCTCTGATGTTGTACTTGTGGCCGCTCTTCTGACACTAATGAGCCACTGATTGACTTGAGTTTAGAAATAGAAAATGCAGATTCACTGTCAAGTGCTTTAGAATCTTTCACTATGGTGGAAAATATTGCTGAAGAGCTTAAATGTGAGGGCTGCAATGAAAAAGTTTCTATGGAGAAACAGCTTATGTTGAATCAGACACCTTCTATTGCTGCATTTCATTTAAAGAGATTCAAGACAGATGGGTTTTTTGTTGAAAAGATTAACAAGCATATCGACATCTGGTGTAAGTATTAATACACGGTCCTTATTGATGAATTTGGTTATTATTTATGATTGGGTTATTTTGCAGGTCATGAATGATAATATCAATGAAGATTTTGAAGATGAAGAAACGTAGATGTAAAGATGTAGATGTTTAAGTTTAATTTTATAGATTAAAGATGTTATTTTGACTATGAATGATGATTGACATTGGAATATGTAATTTGAAGATGTTTTGTTGACATTACGATATGCAATTTGAAGATGTTTTGTTGATTGTGAATCAATGATTGACATTATGATATTTAAATGGATTATGTCATGTATTTTTTTTAAATGCAAGATCATTTTAAAATTTGTATTTGAATATTATTATATAAAAAAATTGTGAATGATGTTATTATCAGGTTTATAAAATAAAATAAAATTTTATTTTTATTAAAAAATAAATAAATTTATTTGGTTTATAAAATAAAATAATTTTTTTGGCAACAGTTATAAAGTGTGTTTGTAGTAAAGAAGGCGTTGCTATAACCTATGAAGAAAAAATGAACTTAAGCCTCTATTAGAACGGTTTAGAATAGGCTACGGCTAAGAAACGTTGCTATATTCCATAAAATTTGAAAACGGAGTCTAGCCGTTGCTGTTCTAAACCGTTCTCTATATAAAATTACAACAACGACTTTGAACAAGGCGTTGCCGTTGGCTAAATAACCGTTCCTAAAGGCTAAAACAACGCCTTGGTTTAGAACGCCCTAAAAACCGTTCTCATATGTAAAGGCAACGACTTTTTTGGATTTTGCAACGGTTTTTTTGTGTTGCTGTCAAAATGTTGTAGTGTAGGAATGTGTTTCGGCAGTACTCAAATCAACTAAAATAATAGTTTCATTTTCCAAAGACATTTTCACTAAGAAAAAAGGAAGGTTTGGGAAAGGGAAAGAAAGTGAAATGATAGTGTGAAGAAGGTTTGGAAAAGAAAAAGAAGGTTTGGAAAAGGGAAAGAGAGTGAAATGATAGTGTGAAGAAGGTTTGGAAAAGAGAAATCGTTTCTATTTGATGAAGGGGAGGAATGTTTGGAAAAGGGAGGCCGTTTCTATTTGATAAAGGAGAGTGAAATGATAGTGTGACTCTCATTTTTCTCACTATTTATATTCTAGGTTAGAATTTAGGTTGAAAAAAAAAGAGACAAAATTTTCATTAAATAATAAAGTGAAATAAAATAAAAAGCACAAAATACATATATTTTTTTTAATATTCTCACCGTCCATATACTGTGCACATGATACAGTTGAATTTGGAATGGAAAAAGTATATATACCACTATCATTACATGCTATATATTACAATATGTTGTTTCATGTAGTTATTTAAAAAACTTTCATTCATTGTGAGAGTATTAAAATACTTGTATGTTTTCTTATTGAAAAATTGCGGAATTAACATGGATTTTATTATAAGGAAAAATATGAATTGCAATAAGTAAGTTCACAGTACGTATTTCTGTTTTCTTTATAACATTACATAACAAAATTTAATTATACTCTACATAAAGATAAAAATATACATATTTAATCTTATGTAAAACTATTTATAAGTTGGACGATGTAAAAATATTTAATGTTATGTAAAACTATTTATAAAAATATAAGAGATTATACATGGTGGATGCTTAGTTGCTCTTATATAATAATAATAATAATAATAATAATAATAATAATAATAATAATAATAATAATAATAATAATAATAATAATAATAATAATAATAATAATAATAATAATAATAATAATAATAATAATAATAATAATAATAATAATAATAATAATAATAATAATAATAATAATAATAATAATAATAATAATAATAATAATAATAATAATAATAATAATAATAATAATAATAATAATAATAATAATAATAATAATAATAATAATAATAATAATAATAATAATAATAATAATAATAATAATAATAATAATAATAATAATAATAATAATAATAATAATAATAATAATAATAATAATAATAATAATAATAATAATAATAATAATAATAATAATAATAATAATAATAATAATAATAATAATAATAATAATAATAATAATAATAATAATAATAATAATAATAATAATAATAATAATAATAATAATAATAATAATAATAATAATAATAATAATAATAATAATAATAATAATAATAATAATAATAATAATAATAATAATAATAATAATAATAATAATAATAATAATAATAATAATAATAATAATAATAATAATAATAATAATAATAATAATAATAATAATAATAATAATAATAATAATAATAATAATAATAATAATAATAATAATAATAATAATAATAATAATAATAATAATAATAATAATAATAATAATAATAATAATAATAATAATAATAATAATAATAATAATAATAATAATAATAATAATAATAATAATAATAATAATAATAATAATAATAATAATAATAATAATAATAATAATAATAATAATAATAATAATAATAATAATAATAATAATAATAATAATAATAATAATAATAATAATAATAATAATAATAATAATAATAATAATAATAATAATAATAATAATAATAATAATAATAATAATAATAATAATAATAATAATAATAATAATAATAATAATAATAATAATAATAATAATAATAATAATAATAATAATAATAATAATAATAATAATAATAATAATAATAATAATAATAATAATAATAATAATAATAATAATAATAATAATAATAATAATAATAATAATAATAATAATAATAATAATAATAATAATAATAATAATAATAATAATAATAATAATAATAATAATAATAATAATAATAATAATAATAATAATAATAATAATAATAATAATAATAATAATAATAATAATAATAATAATAATAATAATAATAATAATAATAATAATAATAATAATAATAATAATAATAATAATAATAATAATAATAATAATAATAATAATAATAATAATAATAATAATAATAATAATAATAATAATAATAATAATAATAATAATAATAATAATAATAATAATAATAATAATAATAATAATAATAATAATAATAATAATAATAATAATAATAATAATAATAATAATAATAATAATAATAATAATAATAATAATAATAATAATAATAATAATAATAATAATAATAATAATAATAATAATAATAATACAACCATGTAATATATGTATATTTAAAATTTTGATATTAATAAATATTTAATATTTATTTTACTCATCTTTGTCTTTTGTGTAACTGATCTCATATTTTTTTCTTCAATAAACCAGACATTTTTTCTTAAAGAAAAGTAACTTGTCTATTGATTTATTTATAAATCCTTTTCAACAACACTCTTCCTCTCCCTATCTTTATATCTCTCAAACTACAATTCAAATCACACCAACATCAAATTGTTGGTGCAAAGGTAGAATAAATGATTAACAGAGAAAAATACTCTATTAAGAGAATGACGGCTACCCACTCACACTTTCATTACAATGATCAATCCTATTTGTAAGCAAAACTAGGGTTACTAAAATAAAGGTAAAATACTAAAATGCCCTCTAACAAACTTATGGGCTAAGAAAGTAGTACAACTAAATATGAATTATTACTAATACCATCACTTAATTCATATTCCAGCAAAACTTGTAACACCAATTTCATCCCTTAGTTTGAGAAATTGATCAGTCTTTGATAGCTTTCGTCAGAACATCTGCCAACTGTTTCTGAGTGTTGCAGTGTACAACTTCTAACACTCCACTCTGAACTTGATGTCTCAGAAAATGATACTTGGTCTCAATATGTTTGCTTCTCCCATGCAACACTGGGTTTCTGGCAAGATTGATTGCAGACTTGTTGTCAATCATCAGCTTCAAAGGTTTGTTTACTTTAATCTTCAGATCCTGCAACAGATTCAGAATCCACACAGCTTGGCATGCGGTAACAGCACCTGCAATGTATTCAGCTTCACAGGTTGATAACGCCACAACAGGTTGCTTCTTGGAACACCAAGAAATTGGACCTCCCAGAAATTTGAACAAGTACCCAGAGGTACTTCTTCTGTCAACTCTGTCTCCACACCAATCAGAATCTGAATAACTCTGAAGTTCTGACTCATTCCTTCTTCCAGAAGGAAATAACACTCCATACTTCAGAGTTCCCTTGATATACCTCAGAATCTTGACATCAGCTTGATAATGGGACCACTTAGGTTTACTCATGAACCTACTAACCATCCCAACAGAATAGCAAATATCAGGTCTGGTATTGCACAGATACCTCAGAGAACCAACCAACTGTTTGAAGGTTGTAGCATCCACATCTTCTCCATCAGAGTCAGAATCCAGTTTCTGATTTGTATCTGAAGGTGTGACAACAACCTTACAATTCTTCAGTTCAAACCTCTTCAGTAGTTCTAATTCATACTTGAGCTGATGCAAAATGATACCTTTCTCAGAATATCTGAACTCCATCCCTAGAAAGTATGTCATTTTTCCTAGATCAGTCATTTCGAATTCATTCATCAGAACTTTCTTGAACTTGGCTATCTCCTGTTCAGAACTTCCAGTCAATAGTATATCATCAACATATAAACATACCAGAGTCATATTGCCTTCAGAAGTATGCTGAACATAGACACCGTACTCCATCTCACATTTCTGAAAGCCTTGCTTCTTGAAAAATGAATCAATCTTCTAATTTCAAGCTCTGGGCGCTTGTTTCAGTCCATATAGAGCTTTGTATAATTTGTACACCATCCCTTCCTGATTCTTTTTCACAAATCCAGGGGGTTGTGACACATAAACTTCTTCTTCCATTGGACCATTCAGAAATTCAGATTTTACATCTAAATGCATCAGAGGCCAATTCCTGTTAGCAGCTATTGCAATCACCATTCTGATTGTTTCATGTCTTGCTACAGGTGCAAACACTTCAGAATAATCCAGCCCAGGTTTCTGTAGAAATCCTCTGGCTACCAACCTTGCTTTACGTTTGCCAATTGAACCATCTGGCTTTAACTTCTGCTTGAAAACCCATCTGACGCTGATGGCTTTCTTGTCTTTTGGAAGCTCTGTCAGCTTCCAAGTCTTGTTTCTCTCTATAGCATCAAGTTCTTCTTTCATGGTCTTTAGCAAGAGATTCTGCTTAAGAGCTTCTTCTGTACTTATGGGTTCAGAATCTACCATCATGGCACACTGAATAATTTCTCCTTCAAAGTCTACTTCAGTGTCTTGCAGCATGTCAAATTCTGCATATCTTCTAGGAATGTTTCTTGTTCTTTGTGGTCTCTGAACTTGTTCAGAGTCTTGAGCTTCAGAGTTTCTAGCTTCAGATGATTGACCTCCAGAGCTTTGACCATCTTCAGAGTCTGGCATATTTCCAGAGTCTGAATTGCCACCAAGATCTGGGTTGTCATCAGAGTCTGAATCATCAGAGTCACCTTCATCTTTTGAGTCTTCTTCAGAGTTTGAATCAGTATCAGAGTCAGAGTCAATGTCAGGGTTTACTCCAACTTCAGAAATTCTTAACTTTGACCTTTCTTCAGAAGTTCTAACATCAGAATCAGATTGAGACTTATCCCAATTCCAGACTTCTGATTCCTTCACAATCATATCTCTGCTGAACTCAATTTTATTGGTTTCGGGACTATAGAGCTTGTAAGCACCTGTACTGTGGTACCCTATCAGAATCATCACTTTGCTTCTATCATCCAGCTTCTTTCTTCTGGCTTCTGGAACATGTTTATAGCAAACAGAACCAAACACCTTTAGATGAATAACACTTTGCTTATTTCCAGTCCACTTCTATATTGGAACTATTTCCTTCAACTTCTTCGTAGGACATCTGTTGAGTACATACGTTGCAGTGGCAACAGCTTCTCCCCAGAGCTTCTGAGGAAGGTTCTTCTCCTTTAGCATGCTTCTCACCATATCAAGCAGAGTGCAGTTTCTTCTTTCAGCAAGACCATTGTGTTGAGGGGTATAAGGAGCAGTAACCTCATGCTCAATTCCATTCTCCTCACAGAACTTCTGGAACTTTTTGGAGTTATACTCACCTCCACCATCAGTTCTAAGAATCTTCAACTTCTGACCACTCTGATTCTCAGCCTTTATTCTGAACTTCTTGAATTCATCAAACACCTCGTGTTTAAACTTAATAAGGGATACCCATGTCATTCTTGTGAATTCATCAACAAACAAAACAAAGTATTTATTCCCTCCAATTGATGCTACTGGAAATGGACCACACACATCAGAATGTACAACTCCCAAGGCATGTTTTGCTCTTGGAGCAGCTTCTGACGCAAATGGCAATCTTGGTTGTTTTCCTTCCATGCAAACTTTGCATGACTTTTCAGGCTTCTTAATTGCAGGAATTCCATGTACCAATTTCTTTGAATTCAGATGTTTTAAGCTTCTGAAATTCACATGACCAAATCTTTTGTGCCACAACTCACTCTCCTTCTCAGCACTTGTTGCACTAAGACATTCTGAGTCTGCAGTTCTGACATTCACCTTGAATGTTCTATTCCCTCTCTGTTCTGACTCCATAATCAACTTTTGATTACAGTCATACAGCTTCAGAAGATTTTCCTTCATGGTAACTGAGAAACCTTTCTCAATTAATTGTCCCACACTCATCAGATTGCTTCTGATGCCAGGTACATACCACACATTCTGATGCCAGGTACATACCACACATTCTGAATCAATGCTACTTTCCAATTTGGCTATTAGACGTTCGTAAGGGAAGTCATCGTTGATAGGCACTGATTCTTGTTTTATGCCTTCTATTCGAGATAAGTGATATGCGACTACGTTCTCGGTTCCCTTCTTATCTTTAATTTCTAAGTCAAACTCTTGTAATAACAGGATCCATCTCAATAATCTAGGTTTGGCATCCTTTTTTGCTTATTAGGTACCTAATGGCAGCGTGGTCTGTATATATGATTATTTTTGCTCCTACTAAGTATGAACAGAATTTGTCAAGTGCAAACACAACTGCTAGAAGTTCCTTTTCAGTTGTGGCGCAGTTCATTTGGGCAGGATCTAAGGTTCTACTGGCGTAGTAGATTGTGTGAAGTTTCTTGTCTTTCCTTTGTCCAAGAACTGCGCCTACAGCATAATCACTCGCATCACACATGATTTCGAATGGTAGTCTCCAGTCGGGAGGTTGCATGATGGGTGCGGTGATAAGGGTTGTTTTTAGTGTTTCGAACGCTTTTAGACAGTCGTTGTTGAAGACGAACTCAGCGTCCTTCATTAACAGGCCGGTCAACGGTTTCGTGATTTTTGAGAAATCCTTTATAAATCTATGGTAGAAACCGGCGTTTCCTAGAAAACTTTGTATTTCTCGTACGGTTTTTGGAGGTTGGAGGTCTTTTATGATTTCTATTTTTGCTTTGTCGACCTCAATTCCTTTATCAGATATTACATGTCCTAGAACTATTCCTTGTCGAACCATGAAATGACATTTTTCCCATTTTAGGACGAGATTCACTTTCGCACATCTTTCCAGTACCATTTCTAAATGTCGTAAGCATTCTTTGAAACTCTGTCCACATACAGAGAAATCGTCCATGAATACTTTCATGATATCGTCTATGAAGTCAGCAAAGATTGCCATCATGCATCTTTGGAATGTTGCTGGAGCGTTGCATAGTCCAAATGGCATTCGGCGGTATGCGAAAGTGCCATAAGGACAAGTGAATGTAGTCTTCTCTTGGTCGT
This sequence comes from Lathyrus sativus, assembly GCA_963859935.3. NCBI lineage: Eukaryota > Viridiplantae > Streptophyta > Magnoliopsida > Fabales > Fabaceae > Lathyrus > Lathyrus sativus. The sequence goes on from OZ012737.1 coordinate 556,876,399, forward strand.
CGGGATGAATGGGAATTTGGAAAAATCCCGAATAACCATCGAGATAGCAGAAATAAGAATGTTTGGCCAATCTTTCTAACATTTGGTCTATGAAAGGTAGAGGGAAGTGATCTTTTCGAGTGGCTTTATTAAGCTTCCTGTAGTCAATACACATTCTACTTCCGGTCAAAACTCGTTGCGTTATTGATTCGCCTTTTGCGTTCTTTACGACAGTGACTCCTCCTTTTTTAGGTACGACATGAACTGGGCTGACCCATTCGCTGTCGGAGATTGGATAGATAATTCCTGCTTCTAATACTTTTGTCACCTCGTCTTTGACTACTGTGCTTAGGATTGGATTTATTCTTCTCTGATGTTCTCTAGAGGATTTGCAATCTTCTTCTAGTGCAATCCGATGCATGCAGATAGACGGGCTTATGCCTTTAAGGTCGCTTATATTATAGCCTAACGCGGTGGGGTATTTCTTTAAGACGTCCAATAGCATTTTTGTTTCGGGTTGTCCAAGATCGGCGTTTACTATTACTGGTCTTTTTAGTTCGGCATCTAGGAATTCATATCTGAGGTTCTTGGGTAAAATTTTGAGTTCTAAAGATGGGTTCTTCGGACCTGGCATATGATCTGGAGTGAGTGCTAAGCTTTCGCTTAGACTGTTGTCTTTGTACGGTCTTTGCCAATTATCGTCTTCGAAGATCTCAGGAATTTGAATTTTCATTATCTCAGAATATGTGGTCTCTTCCTTTTCGAGTTCCTTTATGCATTCGTCAATGACATCTACGAGGTAGCATGTATCATCTATTGCTGGTGCTTGTAGGAACTTGGTGAGGATGAACTCTATCTTTTCTTCTCCTACTTCAAACGTTAGGCTACCTTTCTTCACATCAATGATTGCTCCGGCTGTGGCTAGGAATGGTCTTCCTAAAATAATTGGGGTAACGGAGTCTTCCTTAATATCCATAATTATGAAATCGGTTGGAATATAAAATTGTCCTATGCGTATTGGGACGTTTTCCAGTATTCCTACGGGATATTTTACGGATCGATCAGCTAATTGGACATACATTTTTGTTGGTTTCAAATCACCCATATCAAGCTTTTTGCATATGTATAAAGGCATAACACTGATGCTAGCTCCTAAATCGCATAGAGCTTTGTCTATGACAAATCTTCCAATGACACAGGGTATGGAGAAACTACCTGGGTTTTTTAGTTTAGGCGGCATGTTGTTTTGAATAATAGCGCTGCATTCTGCAGTAAGCATGACTGTTTCGTTATCCTCAATCATTCTCTTATTTGATAGAATTTCCTTAAGGAATTTAGCGTACGAGGGCATCTGAGTGATAGCTTCTGTGAAAGGAATTGTGATATTTAGCTGTTTCAGAAGTTCTACGAATTTCTTGAATTGCCCTGTGGTCTTTGAGTTTATTAATCTTTGAGGATAAGGAATCGGTGGTTTATATGGCGTTGGAGGTACATATGTTTTTTCACTTTCAGTGGTAGTGGCCTCCTTCTCGTTGTTATCCTTCTCTTTTGATTCAGATTCCTTTTCTACTTGCTTAGTAGATTTTTGCTTCATGGCTGGGTTTTCAGTTCTCGGATCGACCGGTTCGTCCAATTCTTTTCCACTTCTTAATATGACAACATTTGCTTGACCTTTAGGATTCTGCTCTGGCTGTCCAGGAAATGTTCCAGCAGGTGCAGCAGCAAAAGCTTGTTGTTGAGCCACTTGAGATATCTGTGTTTCAAGCATTTTGTTGTGAGTGGCTAAAGCGTCTACTTTGATGGTTAACTGTTTAATCTGCTCGCTAGTGTGTATGTTTTGATTAAGGAAGTCTTTATTTGTTTGAGCTTGGGAAGCAACGAATTTTTCCATCATCAATTCAAGATTTGACTTTCTATGAGCATTTGGGGCAGCTATGGCTGATTTTTGATATCCTGACGAAGCAGCGGGTGCTTGCAATGCGTTATCGTTTTTATAGGAAAAGTTTGGGTGATTTCGCCATCCTGGGCTGTAGGTATTCGCGTAGGGATTACCTTGGGCGTAGTTCACTTGGTTTAGTGGGACTCCTGTCAATAACGGGCACTCGGGCGCATTATGAGCAGCAATTCCACATAACTCGCAGTTTGGAGTGACAGCGGCTACGGTTGCTGGTGGCGTTATACTTAGATTATCGATCTTTTACGTCAAGGCATCTACCTTAGCATGAAACTTTTCAAGGCTACTGATCTCGTACATCCCACCTTTCGCTGCGGTTTTCTCTATCGAAGTCCTTTCACCTCCCCATTGGCAATGGTTTTCAGACATGTTCTCGATAAGTCGATAGGCTTCGTTGTATGGCTTATCCATAAGTGCACCGTCTGCGGCGACGTCTACTATCAGTCTGGTGTTATATAGAAGCCCATTGTAGAAAGTATGTATGGTCACCCAGTCTTCTAGACCGTGGTGAGGGCATGCTCTCATCATATCTTTGAATCTTTCCCATGCTTCGTAGAGAGATTCGGCATCTTTCTGTCGAAATCTGTTAATTTGAGCTCTTAGCATAGCTGTTTTGCTCGGCGGAAAATATCTTGCTAAAAAGACGTTCTTCAACTGCTCTCACGTTGTAACAGAGTTGGATGGCAAGGATTGTAACCATGCCCAAGCTCTATCTCTAAGAGAGAAAGGAAAAAGACGGATTCTTATTGTGTCTGGAGTTACACCATTAGCTTTCACGGTGTCTTCGTATTGCACAAACTTCGTTAAGTGCTCGTTCGGATCATCAGTAGCATTTCCTGAGAACTGATGTTGTTGTATAGTAGACAACAATGATGGTTTCAGCTCGAAATCGTTCCGATCAATAGCTGGGGCAGCAATGCTAGAGTGGGGTTCTCGCTGAGAGGGGGTAGCGTAGTCCTTGAGAGGTCTATTCTGAGGTAATTCAGCAGCCATTGGCTTTTCTTCGGTAGCTTCAGGAGGATAAGCAAGGAGGTCTGGAATATTGTATCTTCGTTGGTATTTGGCATACGTAGAAAACGTTCTAGTTCAACGACTGGAGGATGCAAAAACTCGCCTTGTGAGCGGGTATTTGGCATACAATCAACGAACTAGTAAAAGGGAAAATGAGAATAGTTAACCTAGTCTATACTGCGTAACAGAAGGTTACACTATTGACTAAACGGGTCCCCGACAACAGCGCCAAAAACTTGATCGCGATTTTCTATGTCTAACTGAACTAACTGCAAGTGCACAGTCTAATCGCGTAGTAATAAAAGATATCGATCCCACAAGGACTCGTAATCAAACTAGTGTTTTCAGGTGTTACTATGTTTAGCTAGGTTGGTAAGGTTTTAGGAAATAAAAGCAAAATAAATGCGTAAGTTAAAGGGAACTAGAAATGTTACTTAAGGGTATGAGAGCTTGAATCGGTATGCAATATTTATTTCTTCGAGGATTCGACGAGTTACCGGCGTATGGGATGTTTTCAAAAATAGTTTAGGAAGAAAATAACGGTTTAAAGACTTCTGCCTCACGATGGTTGTTGACTTGGGTCATAATTCTAAGGGCCAAATGTACGCTTTCGCTGTCCCATTCGGGGTTAAAACTACTTTTTGAAAACTATTAAATTCTACTCCCTTTTAAAAGGTTGTCGCGGTTTTTAAAATGGATCCATATTCATTACTATCTGGTTCTAACCGCAGTTGTCGCTTGTTGGTTGTACCTTTATTAATTTCCCACTGTCGTGGCAAAACTACTTTTAAATAAGTTCTCGCTGTCCCGACAAACAATTATTTAGTAAATTAAATTGAAAGCTATGGCCGTAAATATGTTTGAAAAAGAAAATAGTACGCCGGCCATTATCGAATCCCATCTGAATTTCTATTACATACCGATTACTATAATTTAGCCGGACATGGAATATGGAATAATAGTACGTAGATAAAAGCAGGAAACAATAACATTCATCATACTGGAGAACAAAATGTAATTAACGATCATAAATAAAAACCTGTAAATATTCCAATTGGTCTTGGGAAATCCTCCACGATGTCGGCAGGATTAAACCTTCGTTCCAATTAGTAGTACAGAGAACAATTGGGAAAATACAGAACAAAGAAAAATAAAAGAAACGGTAAACAAAAACGGGAAATGGTTTGCTCTGAAGATATTTTGGCAGCACTTCGTGAACGTGAATGCGGCTCCCCTTTCTGGTCTCAGCTTCCTCTTTTTATAGATGGGATTTTCAACAGTTCATTTCTTCAGAAAGTGGAGTTGAGGTCAGAGAAAGTAGGAAGTAGTGGTCCACTCCCTTGGACTCTTTCAACTTTGGCAAGCACGTGACAAAATCTGAATGTTTAGACATATGACGGTCGTCATGGGCCTGTGCCGGTCGTCACCCGCGTGACGCTTGTCATGGTTGTGTGACTGTTGGCATGCAGTGGAACTTCGTTTCTGCTGCATTTCTTGTGTATTTCTGCTGTTTTTCTTCTACAATTGTTTGCTTTCTTCATCTTGCTTCTATATGGTCATGAACTTCGATTACCTGCAAAATACTAGACAAACAACGTGAAAGAACCCGAAATCGGAGTGAAAACGGTCATTGATTAGTGGAAATGTATGCCATTTTATATATATGTTTTCGCGTTATCACACGTGTAACTCAGAATCTGGAAAGATGGAGTGCACTACTAAATTGACGTTTGAGGTATTGCTTTGAAAATCTAATTTTTCTTGATTTTCCCCCATCTGTCAGATCATAATTAATTTGAAATGATGTTTTTCTCTTTTCATTAAATGCTAAGTGTAAACGTGCTTTGTGTGACCCTTGATGTGCCCTATGTTTTGCTATAAATATCACATTTCACACACATTTCACACATTTCACCTCACAAACATTTATGCATTTTGGTTTGCTCTTTGGCTTCACTTATAACCCTAAACCTAAATCTCTCTCAAAAACTTCATCATCAATGGCATCTTCATCTTCAACTGCTGTTGTTAACTCCACCATTGTTGAGACTTACAAGGAACCTGTACGAACTCTTCTCGCTTCAACTCTAGATCTAGAAGTTCTCTATGAAAACTTCGTAGACTTTTTATCCATTGAAGAAAATGGGTTTGATCTTTCATCGTCCATTAAAGCTCAAGGCTGGGATAAATACTTTGACAGGCTTATGGGTCCTGTTTACCCAACATTAGTGAAGGCATTCTGGATACATGCACAAGTTTGCCCCAAATTCATTCATTCATCTGTCCCTGGGAAGGAAATTGTTATCACTGAGAAGCTCATCAGACAGCTTATTGAATATACTGAATCTGATAGAGTCACTAATCTTTCATCTGCTCGTGTGGATCTGGCTAAAGTTTATGAAGAAGTTAGTACATCTGGGCACCCTACAAACAAAGTAAGGGAATTGAAACCTATCTACAGGATCTGGGCAAAGATCTTTATGAGCACCATCTTCCATAGAAAATCATCCAACTCTCCAGATTATGTGAACGCTGAACAGCTGTACTTTATGTACTGTCTGAGCAAGGAAACAAAAATAGATCTGCCTTACCTTCTGTTCAGTCATCTTCTGAATCATATAAAAGAGACAAGGGAAGAAGTAAGGGTAAAATCTGGGAAGGTTAGGAATTGGATTCCTATGGGAAGATTGATATCCGACATCCTTACAGAAAATCGTCTTGTGAAGCATCTGACTGATGCTAACTTGATAGATGACTTGTCTTACGTTGTTGGCTCTGCAATAAATGGAAATACTCTGAAACGGATGAAGGTTATTTCAGAGCTTGCTGGGAAACCCAAGAAGATAAACTTTGAAGAAATCAAAAGTAGGAGGATTCCTATTGATGATTTTCGTCTGTTCAGTGTAGATGAACCCAGAGAAATTGTCTTAGCGTTCATTGTTGAATGTCTAAGAGATGGAATTCTTATACCTGCCAATCTGGTATAGAAGGAAGGAGAAGAAATGCCTGATCTTCACAGAGAAAGGCGTAAGAAGAGAAAGGCTGAAGAAGGTTTTGTTTTTAAGAAGAAGAGGAAAGCTTCAGATGCTCCAGAGAAGAAAAAGAAGAAGAAGAAGAAGAAGAAAGTTAGAGTTAATCCTCCAGAGGCTACTATGGATGAAATAAGAGAAACGATCAATCAGGTATTAACATCTGATCCGATACCTATTGTTCACTCACCTCTACCTTCACCTCCACTTTCTCCACCTTCTAGACCTCAACCTTCTGTCTAACAACCATCTGTTCATTTTTCATCTGAACCCTCTCCATCTCAACCAGAACAATATCAACCATCTTCTGTTCCACTTTCATCTGAACCCCCACAACACAAATCACCAGAACATCAACAACCAGAACAATCTGAACAACCTTCTGATACTCAACCACCAGAAGAACCTCAACTATCTGAAGAAATTCTTGATATTCAACCTCTTGCTAGGTCTATTGACATTTCTTCTACCTCTGTTCATTCAGCAGAATCTTCTGATTCTGAATCATCTGATTTTGAACCTGCTTGCTTGCAAAAGCATGATTCATACAAACAACCACTTTCTAACCTTGCTCTGAAGTCTAAGATTAACATTTCAGAGTTTCAAACATCAACCTCTGAAGTTCACAATTCAACACTCTCTCCACCTCATTTCATCATCCCACAACCATCTGAACCCCAACCCTCTGAACCACAACCCTCTGAACTCCAACCATCTGAACATTCACCTTCCACTCCAACATATGTTGACACTCCAACCCCAACACCCTCTGAACAGTCACAACAAGGATCACATGCTAATATTCTGTTTGAAAATTTCAAGAAGGAAATTCAAATGAGGATTGCTCGTGTAGAGGAAGTGTGTCTCGCCAGTTTGGATCTGGTTGTATCAGATGTTGCATGGGATAGATTCATCTGCAAGATCAACATGGTTGCTTCTAGGCTCAAAGCTGCCTGTGCTGAGGATGCTAAGGCAAAGTTTGCTGAGTTAATCAGAATCACTCTGATGAGCATTCCTAAGCCTCCAGTTCTGCTTCTAGAAGCTGCTCCTCCTGAAGCTCCTGCTTCTGAAGTTGTTGCTGAAGCTTATGAAGAGACTCCTACTAAGGAACTTGCGTCTGCATCTGCTCCGTATGCATCTGAGACTACAGATCTTATTAATGAAGTGAAGGAAATCAAGGATTGGATGATCAAACAAGAGCAAACAACTGATGAGATCAAGACATGGATGAACAATCAAGAAGAGTCAACTGCCAAGATTACTGATCTTCTGACCCTCATTGCTTCTCGCCAAACTTAGTTGTTTTTCAATGTTTTAGCACTTTGTTTGCATCTGATGTTTTCTTTACTTTGTGTTGAATCTGAATGTTTTGTGATCTGAATCTTCTTTTAATGAATGAAATGATTATGCTTTGCTTCTATATGTTTTCTCTTCTGTTATCTTTTATGTCTTTTAAAATCTTTTTGATTATGACAAAAAGGGGGAGAAAAAAAAAGAATCTGATTGTTCAATCTATAAGCAATTACTAAAATGAAATTCAGACATATTATTAACTAACTTTGAATTTTAAGTCTTTCAGATTATATTGTTTCATCTGACAAAATTCATTGAAGTTAACTTGAGATTTACCCAACCAGAATCTGATCTCTAAAAGCAAATCTGACTCTGATAACCAGACTCTAATCTATAAATTCTGAAAGATAAATCAGGCAATGTGATTACCAGGCTCTTTGACTGAAAGAATTCATCAAGCTCTGTCATCAGGCTCTGATTATGAAATTTACACCTTAACATCAGGCTCTGATTCTGAAATATACTCAAGCGAAAAGGGAAGTATTTTCTTCTATTAGAGTATTCATTTCAGGGGGAGATTCTTAATCTCAGGGGGAGTTATAATTTCTGCTTTTTATTGAACAAAATTTCTCATGTTTTGTCATCATCAAAAAGGGGGAGATTGTAAGAACACAGATTGTTTCTTAGTAATATCTCTATGTTTTGATGATAACTCGTATGAAATTTTGTATTAAAGAATTATATACTCTAAAATTTGTTCAAGATTGTTTGCTACAGGTATTAAAGAAAATATTCTTCTAAGAGCAAATTGGATCTGAACATGCAAATATGAAAGGCTTTGAAGTTTCAAGAGCATCTTACAGAAGACTCTGAATGCTTCCTACAGAAGACTCTAAGCGCTGCCTACAGAAGAATCTGAAGCAGAAGCTGCAGAAGAATCTGAAGCAGAAGCCTCTGAAGCATTGAAGACTCTGAGAGTTAAGGAGCATAGTTTATCAGAAGACTCTGAGAAGTACTGCACACTGCAAAGTACTGAAGATCTGATCCAGAAGACTCTGCTCTGATAGAATTACACGCTGAAGCACACATGTTGTAATACTCTGATTCAGCAAACTCTGATGAACATCAAAGACTCTGATGACTCAAGACTCTGATCATGCAGGCTCTGATGTTACTTGCTGAAATACTTGTTGAAGAAGAATTTCAAAGATATCCGTTGGCGTGGCTCAACAGCTCTTTCCTTATTTATGCTAGACACAAGAACACAGACAAAAAGGATTTCTCTGTGTATTCCATTCCTATGAAAGGTTCTGTGATGTGAAGACAAAAAGGCTACAGGATTTTCAGTACACAGCCTCCAACATATGAAGACTTCTTGGACTATTGTGCCTATATAAGAAAGTCATCTTCATCTTCTTCAAGTGACGAAAATCTTGACAAATCATCTTACAAAGAATATCTCTCAAAGATCTCATTATATTCTCTTTGCTGAAATATTTATGTCATAGTTCTTAAACTTAAGTCAAAAATCACAGTTTGTGATATAGCTTTTTATAAGCATTCAAACACTTGTATTTGTCTTACATTTGATTGTAAAGTTCCTTAAGAAGATCCAGTTAGGATCAGTAGTTCTTGAGAAGACTAAGAACAATTGTTCTTAGGTGTTGCTATTGTAATCAGTTGATTTAATAGTGGATTAAGTCCTTGATTGAGAAAGGCAAATCACTCTTGATAGGGTGGACTGGAGTAGTTGAGTTCAACAAACCAGGATAAAAATCTCTGAGTTTTATTCTAAGTTTTATTTGTCATACTTATTCAACCCCCCTTCTAAGTATTTTCTCACCTTCACTAAGGTTTAACCTTACTCGGTTAAAAACTGTGAACAAATCAGTGTTTCTAGGTTAGCTGAACTACAGCTGCTCTGATTTCTCGTACCAGACAAAAATATGTAGGCACAAGACGCGATGTCTTGGCGAGCAACCTTTCCCCTTTAGTCATAGTTTCCCAAACTACGTTGACTCTGACTTCTCATTCCAGATGAGATACGTAGGCACAAAGCGCCGTTGCTTTGTCGAGTCAGTTTTTCTTTCCTTTGCCCTTAAGCCTGTAGCTAGATAGTTATAATCAACCCGTCAGATAAACAACTAAGCGCGGATCCCGTCGAGTACGAAGGACGTGAGGGGTGCTAATACCTTCCCCTTGCGTAACTGACTCCCGAACCCGAGATTTGGTTGTGATGATCGATCTTATCCCTTTTGCGTAGGTTTTCTCTGAGTGTTTCCTTTCCCTCCCTTGGGATAAATAATGCACCGTGGCGACTCTTCTGTCATTGTCGGCCTAGTTTTTCGCAGTAGCGACAATTTGCATAAAGCATAAAATTCTTAAATCATTCTAACATTCTATAAAGCGGTAAAATTTACCTTGCTTGCATTACATGTTCAACATCCTACCATCACCATCTCTTGGGAGAATCTTCATTTGATACTTTTATACAAATAGCAACCAATCTAGAAGAAATTCTCATTATTCCTCCCTAATTAACACTTAAGAAAAAGTGAAAATAAACAAGTATATATACAATATAAAGAAATGTACAAAGCTCAAAAATATAAAAACTATTGCAGTGCAATTCAATATCTAAACACCAATCCTCGACAATGGCGCCTTTTTGTTGCTGTGGTAAAGCGACAAGCAAATGTTAAATTTGGAAGTATTCCGAGTTTTATCGTATCCACATGGATCAATGCGAGGGAAAGAACGTCATCCAACGATCTCTACATTTCTAAGCTTATGGTTACAAAATGGTTGAAAGATTCAAGGGACCATAAATAAAAGCAGAAAATATAAAGACGGAAAATATAAAGTAAAGACTGAAAATATAAACAGAGCCTTGTTAGGATTGGATCTCATCAATTTATAACACATGCATTCTTCTAGCAAAGTAAACAAAAATCAATCATTCTCCTAATGTCCTCACGTATCACCTACAACAGAGGTTATGTCTAACACAACATCGAGAGAACAACCATATTGTCTCATTAGTGATATCTCACGTAACTCAACAACACATGGAATTAATAACTGACACTCAAGCAAATGTTAAGCCTAAATCTATGTCTAGAGTCTAGGACCTAAAAGATAATCATCCTAGATCCAGATCTGAAGAGTATATTTCTATAGCGGTTCAAATCAAATATAAACGGGTAAATAAAGATAACACACATATCAACTTCATGATTGATTTATATGAAACGCCATGATCAGAATACATACATACACACACTTTTTACATGCATTCAACTAATTTTCCAAATGTAAGTGCGCATAGTTCTTCATTTCTATTATTACGCATCCTCACAATACCGTATTGATTCTACTCATGCTACCCATGCTACAAATCAACACAATAAAATAGAAGATACAAATGAATATCAACTTACAAGACTATGTCAAAATTTTGCTCATTGATAGATGAATATCTTAGATCTAAGATTTGAAAAGGTTTTGTCAAGACCCACAAATAAGAAATCAAAGACAACATCAATATTGAACCCAAACTAATTCAAATACATATATTAGATGAAATACATAAGGTATCAAAAGATTACACCCAAACCAAATAAGAGATTGAAGCTACCTACTTGAAGATCAAGCTTAAATTTCCTTTGATTTTGGCTTCTCCCTCTTAGGGTTTTGTTTCTCTCTCTAAAAGTATGTTTGGAATAAGGAGAGATAAAGATGGATCTTAAAATTACAAGATATCCTCTAAAATATATAGCAAGTCCCTTATATACAAGTTACAAAAAATGCTTATAAGTGGCACCGTGCTAAGCGCCAATAAAGCGCGATCAGTTCAAGGGCGGCAAAAATTAAAGAAAGTGCGCTAAGCGCGGTCTGAAACCTTATCTACTTCCGCTGGTCCAAAATGGTGCTGAACCTGCGTTGGAAATTGCGCTTCTTCTTCATGTCTTTGACTTTCTTATCCAATCATTTGTGTCTTAATCATTGATGTTTTATGCCTATATTTTGCATAATAACACACAAATCAAAGAATCAAAAGGTATTTGCAATATGTTGAAGAATCGCACAAGAACAAGAAAGAAATCCATTAAAACATGAGCAATAAGTTGAAAAATGCCAAGAACTATGGTTCAATTTAAGTCATATTTTGCATTTAACAAAAAGGAAAAAGAATGAAAGGAGATAACAATTTGGATCAAGAATCGACGTCATGAATCTGAGTATGTTTTTATTTTATTTTATTGTTTTCCATTGAAATTAGAAAACTTTGAAAATTATAATATCAAGATTCAAAATATGAAAATTTATAACAACTTCATCTAATTCTTCTACGTGTAAGGTCTTTAAAACTTGTAAATAAAATTTTCATCTATATATTTATGGTTTCCCACCTCCCTCAAAAATGTGTTGTAATCATTAAGAAAGGGAGAATGTAGTTCTATGTGTTGTGTGAGTTAATGTCTTTTAAATTTTTTTGAAGATGACAATTGAACAAAGAAGAATAAATTACAAGCATCACCTGTCAAGAAGCAAAGACAAGACAAAGTGTTTAAAGTTCCAATTGAAAGTGTTAAACAAAGTTTTTCTTATTTTGATTAGTTGAATGTAATTTAAGCAAGAGTATGCCTTGAGGTACTAAGGCGAATCATATAGACACACACATCAAAACTATTTCAAACTCTTCATCATTTTCCAAAAACATCTTAAAACCAATCTAGGAAAATACTTAAATGATTAAGAAGAAATATAATCAATTAGAGAAGCAAAACACACTATCTAATTTATTAAGGAAAAAGTAATGCCTCCTAATTGATCGGGCATCCTTTTTAATTGATTGAGTGACACAACATATTAGAGTTTCCTTTTTTGACTTAACCTAGTCAAGTAGGAAGCAACAAAGCCCATTGATTGTTTCCTCTTTGAGCCAATTTTCCCATATATAAATGAGTGATTTCTGCATCTCTAAACATACAAATTTTCTAAATAATCAACTCTCATATCTCACTCATTCTCTTTCTTTTATCAGTTTTGTTCGGCCTAGTGCCGAGAGAGTGTAAAGCTTCATTTGAGAGTTATGTTTTTCTTGTGTGTGTTGAGTTTTTATATTTAAGAGCTTTATTATCTTGTGATCTCGTAATAGTTTTGAAGACTCCAACCTAAACCTGTAAAAAGCTTGGTGTGAGGTTGTTGAGTTGAACCTGTGTAAAAGCTCAAGTTGTTGGATTGAACCTGTGTAAAAGCTCAAGTTGTTATTAGTAGAAAATTCAAGAGGAAACTCTTGAGATGTTGAGTAGGCCATGTGGTTTAGGCCGAACTAAGATAATCTCTGGCATGATCTTTATTACTCCATATCTTTATATTTCGGTCATTTATATTTTCCGACTTCTTAATCTATGCTTATAATTCTTTCTTAAAACCAATTATTTCAAAATTAATTGTTTTTCTAAAGTATTTTTGAAATCCAAATATCACAATTCACTCGCCCTATTGTACTTGGAGTTACTTGTTCAACAAATCTATCTCGTCCTCAGTTGATGGTTTGATGGAAGAGTAATCCACAAGGTCACAAAAGTCCAAGAGGAAGATGTTTATGGCCAACTTGACATCAGAGCACTAGCGTCAAAAGATTCTAGGAACAAGAAAGAATGTCTTGGCCTACCCTAAAGAGAGTGTATAGTCTGAGAAAAATGGAGAAAAAAGGTTTGTCACATAACCAAGCAAATTATATCATGCCACTTGGAAATATGAATGATCGAAATGAAAAACTAAAGAACAAGGTTAATAGAAGTTGTGGATAATCCTTATAAAAGGGGGATACACACATCAAATCAGCTACACTCAAGAGTTCTTTAACAACTGTATTCCTCTCATTGATGACAGTCACTAGCGTAAGTATTAGAGTGTGTGTAGGTATCTCACTCCTCCCCTCTTTAGAAGTGTCTCAAGAATGAGAACGAGATCAGTCTTTGACATAATATTTTTTGTTTTTGCATTCATCAAAATAGTGACCTAATGTTTTACAATGAGCGTAGAAGCCATTCATGTTTCCATAATCAACGCTCACAAAGAAGAAAAATCGTTGTCTTTTCACAAGGACGTTGTGTCTGATTGTTTGAGTTAGATCCATATCTATCAAAACTTGCACAAATTAACCAAAGTTTTTATCAATCATTGGTTTATTTGTGCCTGTATCAGTGCAAATGAGGGAACTAATACTACCAGCAATTATAAATAAGGTCTTTGGTCTCAAATACTCTTAAGAAATTTAATATAATCGAACCCACACTTGAGCCGATGTGTGATGTACGTTAAAGGTTATCGTTGAAATTATTGGTCAAAGAGAAAACCTTTATGAATCAAGAACTTAAATTCCAAGAGGAAATCCATGTCACCATTTTAACATCTTTGATTGGGAAAAAAGAACTCATCAAACCCTTTTTTCTAAAGAAATGACTCCCCACCGATCTAAGTTCTTCCACTAGGGTACAATCTCGAGGTATAGGCCGTTTTCCATTATGAGGGGGTGGAGCCTTTGATCCAAATGATTCTTTCATGGACATTATATTTGAAATCTTCCACTCCAATGATACATTCACCCTTTACACGGGGTGGAGCCTTTGAGCCAAATGATTCTTCCAAGGAAGTTGTGTTTGAAATCTTCCACTCTAGTGATACAGTTACCCTTCACACAGGGTTGTGGCATATGTGATTGAGGAATATCATGAACATTATCGAAAGCTTGTACAAATTATTTTTTTCTTATTAAGATGCGAAATATTTCTAGGAGGTTCCGACGATGTGAGATTGAGACATAACTTAGGGATGTTAAAAGTTAACATGATAAAGGATATTTAAGCACAATTTGGCGTTAGACGGTGGGGGCATGTCAGTTTAGGATGAGAGTACACATCCTTCAACTTCTTCTTTGATTTACTAACCAAAATCTTTCTATTCTTTTCACTCAATCTTTCCTATTTTTCAAAGCTCTTGCCTCCTTTTTCCTCTAAACTCCCAAACAAAGGGTAAGGAATTTAACAATACGATGGTTATAAATTATCACATTATTATAAACAACATATGATAATATTGAACCATGTTGCATTTTGGAATCAAAGGACAATAGTCCAAAAGAGAACAAAAATGAGAGACGAATTACCTTAATTATAATCTATGTTTTAAACCACATTATTAATGATTAATCTAACAATGATTGAAAAGATAAATGTTTGGACGAAAAACTTATAGAAAGATAACAAAAATACTCATAATCTTATCTTATCTTAAAGGAGAGAGTACATTTTTCATGAAATGATGAAAATAACATCTTTCGTTTTATATTACTCCATCCGTTCCAAATTATAAGACATTTTGAACATTTCACACGAATTAAGAAACTTAATTATTACTTTATGGGAGAAACAAATTATGTATGACTTTACAATAATGTCACTCATAATTACACGGAAAAGAGAAATTAAAAATGTTGAAAGAATAAATAATAATAAATACTTGAGGATATATTGAGGAAAATGTAATTAATATTCTAATGTAAGGTGACTTATAATTTGAGACAATTCTTTTTACAAAGTGACTTATAATTTTGAACAGAGAGACTATTACAAGTATAAAAAATTAGGTTTTCAACTTCTTCTCTTCCAAAAAAATGTTTGCGTGCGTTTGAAGACATCAATGGCAGCAATGCTGAATATGATATATGTTTTTGACTTATTATCGATGATTAATGTATAAGCTTATAAAACATGTGATGATATTTAGTTCTAAATAAAGACAAAAACATAACCTTTCATATCCCAGCCAAAGAATGAAAAAAGACAGTTTATGAGAACTAATTTGAGTGATAGATGGTAATGATTACTACAACATACGTAACTATTATCTAAATCTTAATAAGAACCTTCAAGATCCACTCTTTGTGGGACATGTTTGAGACCCTAGCTATCCAAAATTTGAGTTAGAGTTTACCAAGTTTATTATTCTCTTTAGTTAGATGAAATATTCATTGTTGCAACATGATTTTTAGTTAGGGTATTAGCTATTTGATGCCACTTATTTGTTGAAGGCTTTTCAACCATATAGTATGATTCATTGCTACTGGGATAGTGTTTATTATTTAGTGTATGGACAAAAGAGAAAACATAATCTCTTACTAGACACATCATCACAACACATATAAGATGGCCTCGTAATGGTTACACTAGTTTTGGATACTTCTTCTAACTCACATGCAACCAATCATTTGTAGGATAAATCCAACTATCTATTAAAATAAAATGTATTTTAATTCTTTAAAATATAGTGGAGATATTAACATGAATGAATATAGTAAAAATATATTAAAAAATATTTTTAAATCGGTTATTAATTGCACTGATTTAAAAAATAAATTAAAAAAAAGTGTTTTTAAATCGGTTAATATTTCCATCGATTTAAAAAGTCAATACAAGTGAGCTTTTTAAATCGGTTGTGCTTTCCACCGATTTAAAAAGTTTCGTGGACTATGCTTTCAAATCGGTTCTTTATTCAACCGATGTAAAAGATCCTGAGAATTCCAAAATAAGTTTACGTTCACAACAGAACCTGCACGTTTCAAGCTTTCTTTCAAACCCTACTCCCCACGACCCACTTTCGTCGACCGTCTCCGTTCCCCCTCCGACCCACACACGACCCACGTCGTCCTCCCTCCGCCCCACACACGACTGTGAGCGCGCCGTCTTCTTCCTCCTCCGTCCCTGCGCGCGCCGTCTTCGTCCTACCTCCGTCCACGACCCACGACGAAACTCCCTCCTCCATCATTCCCTCACCGATTCCGTCACCTCCTCCGTTTCGTTCTCCGTTTCGTTTGGTTTCTGTGCATAAATATTATGCTGAGACTTGGTTCAAGATTAAGGGTAACAAGTAAGTGAGTTTATTTATAGTGATTTATGGTTGTTTGGTTTTTTGAGATTGATTCATTTTTTGTGGTGAATTTGTGAGACTGATGAATGTTACTGTGGTAGAAGTTGCTAGTAACAGTGTCTTGTTCTTTTTTATTTTCTTTACTTCTCTGATTAACTGCGTGCTTGTACCAAACAAAAGGAAAAGAGAGAAATAATTCACACAGGGGATGGGGGTTTTCAGTATTGTTTTTGGTATGTCAAATTTATACACCTTAAGACGTGTCCTTCAAATTTATATAAAATATATTTTACAAAAAGCTATTTAAGATAATTCAAACTCATAACTCTTAACAATATTACAATAAAATATTTTCCCATCTTATACAAATTAATTTAAATTTGTTTTCTTTTTTGATAAATATTTATATTGTAAGATGCAAATAAGTTGTTTATCAAACCATACCTAAGTCAATTTGGTAGAAAGATGATTGAGAGAATTATTTAAAATTGGATGGGTATCATGATGGTGGATAGTATAAACAAGGTTTTACACAATTTTAAAACTCTAAGATTAATAATTTTTATATTTTTTTTTTACAGAAAATTCTATTTAAATGATTTTAACTTTTTTATTAGACTCATGCATAAAATAAATGTATGAGAGATAGATAAACTTTTATCTTACAATTGAAATACTAAAATAAATGTATGAGAGATAGATAAACTTTTTTATTTTCTTTACTTCTCTAATTTTTTACTACTTATACTCTATTGTTTTTGGTATGTCAAATTTATATAGAAAAAATATTAATAATAATTACTCCTCAACTTTTTGTATTATGATGTGACTATTCCTTTAGTGAATGTTGGGATATTATAGTTGGAATTTGTTTCCATTTATATCCTCCAACAAATCTATTCTAATGCTCTCTATATATATTGAGAATCTGAATGCTTGAAGAGAAGTAGGCGAGTGCAGATATGTTGTTGTGTGTTGAGCGTAAATACTAAAAGCCGAAGTTCAAAATGCTGCAAGAGCAAAAGAGAAAATCAAGAGAGAGTAACTAGAACAAGTAAAAGAGATGAAGAAAACACAAGAGTATGCGTGCAAGGCGGAACCAAGCACCAATTTGAACAGCTCATAAGAAGATGCTTGAAGCTCACACAAACTAGAGTGTTGCTCTACAAGAAATGAGAGAAGCATTAAAAGAAGCTTTTAAGCTCAAAAAACTCATGTTGATACGATGCAAATCTCTAGGAGATTAATCTTAAGATATTTTTTTAAATTATCAAGGAGTTTTTGTACATATCTTGCT
Organism: Lathyrus sativus; assembly: GCA_963859935.3. NCBI lineage: Eukaryota > Viridiplantae > Streptophyta > Magnoliopsida > Fabales > Fabaceae > Lathyrus > Lathyrus sativus. The sequence goes on from OZ012737.1 coordinate 556,893,899, forward strand.
AGAAACACTTTTGTGTTATTATACTTCAATTGTGTCATCTGCTTGTTTAGAAGCAATTCTTGTACACACCTTTGTAACACTTTTCAAAGTGTAGATTCCTCAAGTGACTAAGTTGTTAGTCTGGATACTTGAGAGGACTAATTTTTTTACTACTTATACTCTATTGATTTAAAAGATAAGTTACGTGACGAAAAGAGAGAGTGTCACTTGCTACCATTTATTCATAGGTAAGTTTATATGAAATTATGTTTTCTATTTTTTAATTTTGGTAACATATATAGTTCAATTTTGGTAACATGAAATTGTGACTTTTGTGTTTTCACACACACGCACAAAGGTCATTGGCAATTAATAGTCATGTGTCCAAATGATAATACAGTGGTCGTCTTTTGTTCATTTCATCATGAACTTAATCAAACCATGACGAAAATTGTTACAAGGTAAGTTTATCTTTTATGTTCACTTTATCCTATATACATAATTTGTTACAAAAGTAATATCATATGTTATGTGGCTTTATATGATTTTTTTTCTTCTAAATTAGTGCTTTTGGGATCCATCAAGCGGCAAATGGGAATAAAAAAAAAGGCTACATGGCTTCAACCCAATATAAGCGTGGTGTAAATTATATTTATATATTTAATTTTATCATATAAGTATTCACTAATTATGTCATTCATTTGTAGACAAGGAAACAACCTAACTCTAATGATTGTGGGTATTATGTGATGAAAAATATGTTGGATATTGTCTCTGCCAATATAACCAATTCTTGGATGAAGGTAATAAAAATGACTTTAATTTGTTATTTACTTTATGTTTTGCAATTTAATGTGAATTTTCAAAGAATAACTCTATTGTTACTTACGAGTTGTAGGTATTTGATGACCCAACGAACTTAACAAACGATGATTTGTATGATTTGTGACTCCATTGGGCAATATGTTTCTTTGAGTTATATAAAGGTTAAGCTCTTTGTTGTTGTAGTGGCCCATCGTGCAAACCTTCTTATAATTTAGTACATTTGTGTATATGCTATATCAGTACTTCTGTAAATCAATTATGTGTATACTAGATATTTGGTGAAATAAAATTAGATTTGTGAGAAAAATATGAAAATAACGACCTAAATATGGTCTATGTGATGTTGAAAAACTATGAAAATAGCGACCTAAATGTGGTCTATATGATGTGCACTATGGAAAATAGCGACCTAATTATGGTCTGTGTGATGTTGGAAAAATATGAAAAATTAGGTATCAAAAAAGTTACAGGGAACGGCTAAAAAATAGGCAAATAATTTATACTCGTAACAGTACATTTTACATCGGGCGAACGAAATAACTGATGTAAAAAACCACCTTTTACATCGGTTTAACCACAGAACCGATGTAAAAAGTTTTCTGCAGTATTTTTTTTCTTCACTACAGTACTTTTTACATCGGGTGAACCACATAACCGATGTAAAAAGTCTACCTTTTACATCGGGCGAACGAAATAACCGATGTAAAAAACCACCTTTTACATCGGTTTAACCACAAAACCGATGTAAAAAGTTTTCTGCATTTTTTTTTGTTCACTACAGTACTTTTTACATTGGTTTAACCACATAACCGATGTAAAAAGTGTCACCTAGGACTTTTCAAATCGGTCAACAAGAGAACCGATGTAAAAAGTGTCAGCATAAATTTTTTTTGTTTAAATCAAAGATAAACAGGTAAACAAAGATAACATCCATATTAGCTTCATGATTGATTTATATAAAATGTTATGATCAGAATATATACATACGCTTAAACCTTTTTTACATGCATTCAACTAATTTACCAAATGTAAGTGAACATAGTTCTTCATCTTTATTATCACGCATCCTCACAACACAATATTGATCATACTCATGCTACCCATACTACTAATCAACACAATAAAATAGAAGATACAAGTGAATATCAACTTAGAAGACTATGTCAAAAGTTTGCACATTGATAGATGAATTTCTTAGATCTAAGATTTGAAAAGGTTTTGTCAAGATCAAAAAATAAGAAATCAAAGACAACATCAATATTGAATCCAAACTAGTTCACAAACATATATTAGATGAAATACATAAGGTATCAAAATATTACATCCAAACCAAACAAGAGATCGAAGCTACGTACTCGAAGATCAAGCTCCGATTTCCTTTGATTTTGGCTTCTCCATCTTAGGGTTTTGTCGCAAAAGTGATCTTGTTGCTTCTTCTTCATGTCTTTGGCTTCCTTTTCCAATCATTTGTGTCTTAATCATTGATGTTTTATGCCTTTATTCTGCACAATAACACACCAATCAAAGAATCCAAAGGTATTCGCAATATGTTGAAGAATCACCCTAGAACAAAAAATAAATCCATTAAAACATGAGAAATGCATTGAAAAATACCAAGAAAGATGGTTCAATTTAAGTCATATTTTGTACTTAACAACTCTCCCTAACTAGATTTTTGGTTGTCCTTAAGCAAAGAATGCCCCTCATGAAAACAAGAGAAATTTCCTCAAACAAGAGGATTTTGTCAAGCATAAGATTCAACCAAGAAAGGATAACAGTCAAATTCAAAAAAGAGAGATTTACTCAAATAAGAAATTTGCTCAAACATGAAAATGCGCACAGGCAATGCTCATCACTCAATAGAATCGAACAATGATATAAATAATTTAGTTCTTAAACAAATATCTTGCAATATTTCAAATACTAACTAAATGCTCATAAATAAATCACTTTAACACTCCTCTTCAAAATAAGAATGAAGAAATTAACGCGTTTGCAACCGTGGGGGCAATTTCACTCACTTGAAAAACAATACTAATAACAATCCAATTTATACATTCATCCCATCAATCAAAAATGGAATCATGGAAGCAAGATATCAATAAGGTCTTTTAAGGTTGTAGCTTGTTTAGGTTCACAAAAAGGGACATTTCTAAAGCCATAAAATCAAAGTTGTCAATGCAAAAGAAACATTCACTATACAAGGTTATGTATATACTACAGCTTCACCTAACACTTTTTTATCTCAATTGTTCACCCTTCCAAACTTCCTTAATGCATATTATTCATTCTCTATTTTTCTCTTTCAAACAAGCATACTTTTTCTTTTTCTTTTTCGCATTTATATTCACAATTTTCTTTTTCAATGCTTGCTTGAAAATTTTCAAATTTTTTAGTAACCTACCATTTTCCTTTTTGTTCTCCCCAACTTGAATTCAACCAAACCTCAAGTGAATGCTCCTTGATTTTTATGGCAAGGAAATCAATTTTAAAAAAGTTCAAAAGTTCAAGATTTTTTTTTAGAATCTCACAAAATTCAATGATGAACTAATCTTTCAAATTATGTACATAAACCAAGTTCATCACTAAAATAAGATCTAAATTATTTAGGCTCAAAGGGGATAACAAATTCTCACTACTCACGAGTAAGTTACTTTTTGAATACAATTGTGCTCAATATAAACAAATGCCTTGATCATTTCTAATACTTCCACAAAATCACAATAATAAAAAGATAAAGAATGAATAAAACGAATTAAACAAAGTTATCAGTCATCCTAGCATATAGTAAACAATGAAGGTTTCTCACAATTTGTGGCTTTTAGACCTAAGTGAAATAAGCATTCAAACAAAGTTGCAAAATGAAACAAAAATACACATTTGCATAAAGCACAAAATTTTTAAATCATTCTAACATTCTATAAAGCGGTACAATTTACCTTGCTTTCATTCACATGTTCAACATCCTACCATCACCATCCCTTGGGAGAATCTTCATTGGATACTTTTATACAAATAGCAACCAATTTAGAAGAAGTTCTCATTATTCCTCCCTAATCAACACTTGAGAAAAAGTGAAAAGAAACAAGTATATATAAAATATAAACAAATGTACAAAGCTAAAAAATATAAAAACTATTGCAATGCGATTCAATATCTAAACACCAATCTCCGCAACGACGCCATTTTGTTGTTGCGGTAAAGCAGCAAGCAAAAGTTAAGTTTGGAAGTAATCTGGGTTTAATCGTATCCACATGGATCAATGTGCGAGAAAGAACACCGTCCAACGGTCTCTACATTTCTAAGAATATGGTTACAAAATGGTTGAATGATTCAAGGAACCACAAATAAAAGCAGAAAATATAAAGACGAAAAATATAAAGTAAAGACTGAAAATATAAACAGAGCCTTGTTGGGATTGGATCTCATCAAATGATAACACATGCATACTTCTAACCAAGTAAACATAAATCAACCATTCGCTTAACATCCTCACGTATCACCTACAATAGAGGTTATATCTAACATAACATCGAGAGAACAACCGTATTGTCTCATTGGTGATATCTCACAGAACTTAACAACACAGAAAATTAAGAACTGATACTCAAGTAAATGTTAAGCCTAAATCTATGTCTAGAGTCTAGAACCTAACAAATAATCATCCTAGATCTAGATTTGAAGAGTATATTTCTATAGCGGTTCAAATTAAAGATAAAATGGTAAACAAAGATAACATCCATATCAACTTCATGATTGATTTATATGAAACACCATGATCATAATACGTACATACACTTTAAACTTTTTACATGCATTTAACTAATTTACCAAATGTAAGTGAACATAGTTCTTCATCTCTATTATCATGCATCCTCACAATTAGGGGTGTTCATGGGTGCGGGTCGACCCGCAAACCCGCCTACCCAAACCGAATCAACCCACTAATTACCCGGACCCATTCATTTACGGGTATACCCGACCCAACCCGTAACAACCCGTATAAATTTGGTTCGGGTATTGGGTTTTAGTTTCTAAACCCATGAACCCGTTGACCCAAGCCGTTGACGTGGCATAATTATTATTATTATTATTATTATTATTATTATTATATTATTATTATTATTATTATTATTATTATTTATAAATTTTAAAGTTGCTATAACTTTGTAAATTGTAACGTACACAAAGATCTTTTGCACTTTCCTTCCAGTTTCCAATCACACATTAAATTATTATTATTATTATAATTAAACATTATTATTAATATTAATCATGCTTGCTTGACTTATGCACTTCTAGTTTACACTTTACTGTCTTTTTATTTTTTTAATGAATCTTTATTAACTAATAATGATTAAGTATATATTAGAAACTTACTAAACTAAAGACAATACCACTTAACCTAACCCTATTTTTTTACTACGGCAAATCTCAAACGTCACCACTCCTCTTGCTGTTAGATTTTGGTGCTATTAGACCAATATTGGACCAATACATCTATGTCATTTTAAGACTAAGTGATGTTTATTTGCTTTTGAATTTTATGGAAATGATATTTTATGGAATTTTATATATTATTAAGTGTTAATATATATGATAGTTTACGGACCTACTTTTAAGCAAGTGCTAGAAAAGGTAACATTTGAGTATCAAAACAACTAATATATACTGTATATTATTATATATTTGTTTTACATATGTTGAATTGTTGATATATATTTGTAATGGATAACATTTGAGTATCAAAATAACTAATAAATTTTTATAAATTAAGGTATATTAATGAAAATATATAAATAATTAATGGTGTATATGTATCTTAATATTTTTTATGACAAAGAAAATACATTTCAAAATTTTAATTGTTATATTTTTAATTATTCTATTTTATATGTAGGATTTGTCTCCACTACGTAAATAATTTAATTGTTTGAAATATGCAAAATTATATTGAATTGTGTTATAGATTTTTTAAATTGAAAATAATAATTATTATATACACAACCCGTGGACCCAACCCTACCCAACCCGTAAATATCCGGGTTGATTCGGGTCGGTTTTTAAAGTAGAATTACGGGTTTGATGATAAACCCAACCCATTGAAAGTTGAACGGGTTGGGTAACGGGTTAAGGCGAACCCGGTCCAACCCAACCCGCGTACACCCCTACTCACAATACAATATTGATCCTACTCATGCTACTAATCAACACAATAAAATAGAAGATACAAGTGAATATCAACTTACAAGACTATGTCAAAAGTTTACTCAATGATAGATGAATATCTTATATCTAAGATTTGAAAAGGTTTTTGTCAAGACCCACAAATAAGAAGTTAAAGACAACATCAATATTGAATCTAAGCCAGTTCAAAAACATATATTAGATGAAATACATAAGGTATCAAAAGTGTAAGAGCACAGATTGTGTCTTAGTAATATCTCTAAGTTTTGATGATAACATTAATGATAATTTGTATACAAGAATTATACTCTCTAAATTTGTTCTAAACTGTTTTCTACAGGCACAAAAGATTTTAATCTTAAAGAGCAAATTTGATGTGAACAATAAATTCTGAATGGCTCAAGAGCATCTGAAGATTAGAAGAATCTGAAGTATAAGAGCTTAGTCATCAAGATTCTGAAGATACAACACGCTGCATATATTATCAAGAATCTGAATGAAAGAAGACTCTGAGTGAAGAGACTCTGAATGAGAGAAGACTCTGATCTGAGTGAAGACTCTGATCTAAGAGCATGTTACGCTTCAAGCACACAGCTGCACCAGACTCTGATTCAGCAACATCTGAAGAACATCTTAGGCTCTGAAGTTTCCAGAAGATTCTGAAGACTGAAGACTCTGATATTGATTGTTGATCTGAACTATCTGAAGAATTATTTGAAGAAGATTATTTTAATATATCCGTTGGAATATGCCAGCAAATCTTTCCTTAATTGGGATAGACATAAATCTCTGCCAGAAGATTATTCCTCTGATACATTCCATATATGGTAAATTCACAGCTCAGCAGACAATTGCTACACCCACATTTTGTGCGCCGTCTCTCTGCTGCAATAGTACAAAGGACTGTACCTTTTTGATATTGGAAATATCTTCTCCAACGGTAAAATATTCTCTCCAATATTCAAGTGGCTATATAAAGGACATCATAGCTCATTCTTCAAGTGACGAAATCATTGCAAGAACACTCTCACGCGAAAAACTCTCAAGCTCTCATATTCTTTGCTGTTCATACTTTGTTCTAAACTTAGAGAAATAACACAGTTGTGTTTATAGCTTTCATAGAAGCATTTTATTACTCTTACATTGTATTACATTAATTTGTAAAGGAAGTTTTCCTTAAGAGGATCTAGGTTAGATCAGTAGCTCTTGAGAAGACTAAGAACAGTTGTTCTTAGGTGTTGTTTTCCTTAAGAGGATCTAGGTTAGATCAGTAGCTCTTGAGAAGACTAAGAACAGTTGTTCTTAGGTGTTGCTATTTGTAATCAGTTGATTTGAATAGTGGATTAAGTCCTTGTTGAGAAAGGCAAATCACTCTTGAAAAGGGTGGACTGGAGTAGTTGAGTTCAACGAACCAGGATAAAAATACTTGAGTTTTTATCTTTGATTATTTTCTGTCATACTTATTCAACCCCCCCAAAGATCAAGCTCCAACATACTATATGTGTACCTAGTGTTTTTTAATGAAAACGAATGTGCTATGTGATACTATATTAAAACTCGTGAGCTCAAACAATCCATCATCAAGTTGGAGCAATAATTGGCCTAATCAATCTTAATCCAACAAGTTCCTATCAAGTTGGAGGAAGAAGCCTTTCAATGTGGCCAATATGTTTCATGCAAGTCCAATTCATACATTCAAATCATTGTGTTATGTGGTCCATTTCTACCATTCATAATGTTAATTGTTTCTTCTTTTGGACAATCAGATATGTTTTCCTACAAAATTCAAGGGAAAAACTACTCGTAGAAGACAGTATTTCCTTTCCTCCTAATCCATGAAATTAATGAACTAGTACATGTAAAAGACATGATAGAGTAAACTTTAATCAAACATTCATGTTTGATGGAGGAAGTTGCCGATGGAGTATCCTACTTGAGATTTGCAAGTACTTGAAAGAAAGAAAAAAAAAACTAAATAGTATTATGTGTTTATCAATGCTAAATATTATTCTCCCGCTCTTATAAAATAAACATAAATTAAAATATGTAATAAATAAAAAAGAGAATATTAATTTTACCGAATTGTATTTGTTTATTTTAATTATTATCAATATAAAATGAGAGAAGTAATAAATTACAAATATTAATTAGAGATGTAATTAAAAGATAGTAAATAAAATTGCATTGAAATTAAAAGTAACATTTATTTTAGGATAAATATGATATTAATTTAGGATGGAGGGAGTATTAAACGTTTGAATGTCTTCTAGAAACCTGTTCCAATTGGATGTGTTTTGATTTGTTTTAAATCAAACCAAACCTTATACCTATATTTTATTATTTATTTAATTGTTAGTATACTACATTCTACTAATTTATGATTTGTTAATTTTAATAGTTTGATAATACTTATTAATTAAAGTTTAATCTAATTTATTTACTATTTTTATATTTTAAACATAATTGAATATCATTATTTCCTAAGGTTAATTTTATTATATTATATCTTATATATTATATAATATTATTTCTTATAGTATGATTTTATAATATTAATATTTATATATTACATTTTACAATTCTTATTTGAATATTTAATTTTAAATTAAACTACACTAAATTAAATCAAATTGTATTTTAGATTTGATGATTTTTTTCTCTCAAAATATTAAATCAAATTGCATTTTAGATTGGATGATTTTTTTTCCTCAAAATACTGTAAATTGCGTCTAAACAACTCAAGTTTTGATTTTTTTTCTCTCAAAATATTAAATCAAATTGCATTTTAGATTGGATGATTTTTTTTCCTCAAAATACTGTAAATTGCGTCTAAACAACTCAAGTTTTAATTTGTCAATTTGTCCAATGTTGACTGAAATGAATATATTTTAGTAATTTTCTCAATTCGCATTCCAGAAAGTAGAGTATGTTCAAAGCATTAACAAATTTGTAGAAGAATAATTGGAAGAGATAATGGGGCGGACGAAGACATACACTTCCCCATTGCTCTTTCCAAGTCCTCGTTTATTAGTTCGAACACTTCTCTTTTCAATAGAGTGTCTTTTCTTTAAATATATTGTCTGAATTCTTAATGTTTCGGCCCATAACGTGCGTGTGCGTGTGCGTGAGACGTGTATTAGATCAACAAACCAAACCATTATTCAATATTTGTTGTATAGTATTTAATAGTTAACTAACAAAAGCTATGTACATATTGAAGTGGAAGTTATACTTGTATACCCCTACTAGGCCCTAACAAATAACTCCAACCTACCATATAATTTACATAAACATAATCCATATACACAAACTAATGTCAGCTTCTCATTATCTTTTCAAGACTCACACTATAACATATCCTTAAATTGAAGAGGCCCAAGTGTTTGTATAAGCCTAAGAATAACAGAACTAAAGTAAATAGCCAAAAGCCCTCCACCCAACATTGCATTAAGCTTCATATCTTTTCTAACCAAAACAACAAGTGCCCAAATCAATCCAACCACCAAAAATCCCAATGTTTCCCACAAGTAAGGATCTCTAGGAATCACAACAGATGAAGGATACTCACGCCATGTTGATGACACAAGAGACAATCCCAATCCAACAACTGTGTTAAATATAGGACCAGCATAACAACCTGAAATTGCTGTCTGTGTTCCATCTGATCCACCATTTAAAGCCATTGTTAAATTTGTTACTAAATCACCAACTGAATTCCCCCAAGCAAGTACTGTTAATCCAAGTATTGAAGGACTAACTCCGCATATGTAACCAATTGAGACTAACAATCCGACCAACTCTTGAGCTGAAATGTAACTCCATGTCACGCTCATCACAAACCCTGCAGCTAGCCATGGTAACAAGTACTTTTTCGGCGGATTCGACGACTCTGTCGTGAAAATCGCGGTCAGTCCTAATGTGACTCCGACCGATAATCCGATTCCGTACACCATTAGGCTTGATGAGCTTGAGAAATTGTTTTTCCAAAGGAAAGATAATAAAAGTGGTGCTAATATAGTTGTAGAAACTGCATATAGTTTAGACCATTTCTCTTCACAAACAACCGGAATTGTTAATCTCCTTGGCAAGTAAAGAGGCATATCCAAAACATAAAGTAAAATCCTAAAGATTGAAGATTTTTCATAGCAACAATTCTTCTCAATTTTAAACTCTTCACTAATCATTCCCTTCTCCATAAAACCAAGTAGAGGAAGACCTAAATCATTACCTTTGCCATGTCTGGAATCACTTTCATGTTCACCATCTTCTTCTTCACAAACATCTTTTCCTTTACTTGTGACATAAACAATAACCACATACACAACATACATGAAACAAAACCCAATTCCCACAACAAGGTTAATTTCACCAATGATGAAGATAGTGAGCAAGCAAACAATAACAAACAGAAGAAAACAAATATCTCTTATCAAAGCAGATTTCTGAACATGAATCTGTTTATGTCTAACAGAAATGCTCACAACTCCGACCACAACACATGAAATAAACGAAGCACCGCCAAGAACAGCGTTGAATCCAATATCCTGTGTTCCATTACTCTTGAAAGACACAAGTGTGGAAAAAACATCATTAGCACCACTACCAAAAGAGAGAAGAGTCACACCAGCAATAGTTGGTGACAGCCTCAAAAGCTTGGAGAGGCTTTCAAGAGAAGGACAAAAGTATTCAGAAGCTGTGTTCGCTAGAAGGTAGAACATGACCAATAACCAAAGGAACAAAAGAGTGTGACCCAGTAAAGGGAATCCACCGAATTCGCAATAGAAAAGGTAAAGATAATCGATATAGCCTTGAGAGACACATGGGTCGTTTGATTTAAGGTAAAAGCATTTAGCTTTATAATCAGATAAGCTATGGAAACTCTCACAATTCTGATCAGCGTTGGTCCCAGAGACAAAGTTTTTGTTTTTATTGAGGTTGTTGGTTTTGCTTTTGAGAAAAACATGGTCAGAGGATTGGAAGTGAACAAGAAGAAAAACAGAAAACAACAAGAGAAACGAGGTGTTCAAGAACACGCGTTTGGATTGTGACAATTGTGACATATTGATTGTTTGTAACCTTGTTTTTGAGAGATTGATTAAGAAAACAAAACCTTGGTTATTAAGAAAACCAAAGATTTCATTGTACGAAGGAAAGAACTAACCTTAAAGTGAGGTTTTTGTGAGATGAGATTGGTTGGAAGAAAGAGAGTTAGGCAAAGAAAAAGTCATTAAGATGTGATTTAGATGATAGATGCGAGAATCGAAATGAAATATAGTTTGAGAACAAGAGTTAAATGAAAGGGAAAAGAAAGGGAATAACACTCACACATACACGTGTCGGTGGAAGAGAAGTTGCATTCATGAAAGCAGAGCAGTAGGAGTGAGAAAGTGGAGAGAGAGAGAGAAGGAAGTGACGACTTACAATGATGGATCATGGATGGATGATATTTCATTTTCTCCACAACATGAGCAACATGTTTTTTTTTTTTTTTTAACTTTTTTTAATCTCTCGTACTATTTCCTTCGTTTTATTGTGAATCAATTAATTTTTTACATATATTAAAAAATAAAAAGAGAAAATGATACTCTTTCATTTTTATTTATACGTTAATTAAAAAGTTTTAGATTCATTAAATAACTAATATATTTAATTTATATATAATCCAAATACATTATTTATTAAATAAATTTAAAGAAATCAAATATTGTTTATAAAAAAGAATAGAGGAAATATTTTAGAGATCAAAATTTATTTTTAAAAATAAATAAATAAAATGTTATGAATTCCAATTATCACTCTTGCATTATATTTTATTTTGATATTTTTGTATAACTTAACATAATTACTATTTTTTTATATGAAGAAAGATATGATTTGTGTTTTAAGGTAGAAGTCAAGAATTAAATTATAAAGTTTTATTTTAAGAATTGTGTTGTGATTTTATTAAATTTTATTTTATCTTATCAGTTTTTAAATATAATTTTTTGTTTCTAGATTTTGTTAACATGTAATCTTAAATTTAAAATTAACATAATTCTTATAAAAATATATAGATCAATAAAAGTTGAATATTTGAACTGTATATTAAACTAAATATATTGATTTTTATTGACTGAAGTTTTTATTATAAAAAAAATTATGAGGTAGTTATTTATCATTTTTAATTTGATTTTTTCTTATTTGATATTTTCACACGGATTAAGACATCAATATAACAAATAAAAGAGAAAATATAAGGAAGAAATAATATTTATTTAAGTGAAATTATTGATACGAAGTTATAAAATAATTAATGATGCCCCTTATATGTACAATGAATTTAAACATATTTGTAAAAAAAAATTAAATATATAAAAAAAAATTATTATGTTGTTTTGATATAAACTAGACGAGGGCGGCCGAAATCAACGGTGCCACCGTCACCGGAAACTCTCACTAACGTGAAGACACCTGAGCCTGAAGCAAGTAACACCACTGGTAGTGATCAGACACTTGGGAATGTTTCATCAACCATCACCGGAGAAGACAAAGCTACTACAAATGCGATGGCGAGAGAGAACAATGAAACCCTAACAGAATCATCAAAACCCCAAACCGAAGAGCGTAAACCATGGGTTGATGTAATAAATGACAACCGGAACCTTGCAAGAGGAATGGCAATAGAATATGTTGCGCCAAAGCTCATCAATGGAATGATTGAAATTGACATTAAACAAGAAGATATTGAAACGGAAATACAGTTTTGGGATAATGCTCTAATCCTTTATGTTACGAGGGATGACTTGAGCATGAACATGGTGAAAAACTTTATGCAGAGAACATGGAATTTCGTGAAGATGCCAGATTTGTATTACCACGATGATGGATATTTTCTGCTCAGATTTAGCTCACAAGAAGACAAGGAAGCAGTCATGATGAAAGGGCCTTACACGATTCGAAACATGCCCATGATATTGAAGGAATGGCAAAGTGGTTTCAACTTAAAGAAGGATTTGCAAAGAACTTTACCTATTTTTTTCAAGCTTCCCCAACTTCCCCTGCATCTATGGGGGACAAAAAGTCTCAGCAAAATTGGAAGCGTTATTGGCAAACCGTTGGTGACGGATGAATGCACTGCAAATAAGCTTCGTGTCTCATATGCAAGATTACTGATTGAGGTAGACATCACACAACCGCTGATTGATGAAATAGCCATTAGAAATGTTGAAGGTGATATAATAATGCAGGCTGTGAGTTATGAACGGAAACCAAAATTCTGTGATACATGTAAAAAAAAAGGCATAAATGTGAAGATCGTGGAAAGAAGCAACACTAGAAACCAAAGCTCAAACCACCTGAAACGTCCACCAACATTACTCCTGCCAAACCACCCGAAAGAGAGGAAACAACAGGTGAAGGAAGTGATTCTTGGACAAGAGCACGGAAGTCTGTTAGGGATAAAGGAAAAAGCTTAGCTACTGATACAAACAACAACATCAACTGCAACAATGGTTTTGAGGCACTTGAGATTTTGAATGATCACCAATTGACCATTAGCCTTGAGCCACGTTAGTCTCATGGAACATAAGGGGACTCAATAAAGTAGGCAAAATTCGTGAGATTCGGTCCCGTCTCCAAGAGCTAAAGCCTGCTATTATTATTCTGATTGAAACCAGAGTTAAAGAAACCAAAGCCAAGACCATTCGTGAGAAATTGATTATATATGGAAATCACATTGACAACTACAAAGACCATCCAAATGGTAGAATCTGGATTCATTGGGATGTTAACAGGGTGAATGTGCAATTCATTCGAAGTAGCAGCCAATGTATACACTGTGGTATCTTTGATAATTGTGGAGTTTTCAAACACTGGCTTACTGCTGTTTATGCTCATAACCATCTAAATCAAAGGAAAACCTTGTGGACAGAAATTGAACACATATCTGTTAGCAGCCAAGGGCCTTGGTGTATTATTGGTGATTATAACAATGTGACCAAATCTCAAGACAGAATTGGAGGGAATCTAGTGACTGAGAGAGAATATGTTGATCTGACAAATATGATGAGGAAAATGGTTTAAGTGAAATGGATAGCATTGGGGATCATTTCACTTGGTCCAATAAACAAACAGCTAGTCCCATTTACTCAAGAATTGATAGAGTGCTAGGCAATACTGATTGGTTCCTCACCAATATGGAGACTACCCTAAAGATCCTCCCTCCTAATATCTCTGACCATGCCATGCTCTATTTGGTTCATAACCAAGATCATTGGAAACCTCCAAACAATTTAAATCCAGCAACTGCATTGTTGATCTGCCTGGTTATGACCCTATGGTAAAGAGGAATTGAGAGGTCCACATTAGGGGAAGTCCAACGTTTGTTCTATGGCACAAACTCAAGAGATTGAAGCAGGGTTTAAAGCAATTCAGAAAACCTCTTTCTGTTGTAACAACCAATTTGATATCTTCTAGGAAGACCCTTAATGAAACTCAAGAAAAGCTGAAGAATGACAGGATGAACAACAACTTGATTGGGAAAGCAAAAGAGCTGACAGAAGAAGTGATAACTCTGAATGAAATGGAGTGGCAGATTCTGCATCAAAGAGCAAAGATTGACTGGATTAGGAAGGGAGATGGCAACAACCAATTTTTCTATGCTGCTATAATATCCAGACATCACTCCAATTTTCTTAACAATCTGAAGAAGATTGATGGCAGTCTGATAACATCCATAGCTGACATTAAAGATGAGGTGATTAATTTCTACAGCAACCTAATGGGTAAAAATACTGAGAACATAAATCACATTGATATAGAGGCCATGCGAATGGGAAAACAACTTGACATGAACCAAAGAGATTACCTTATCAGACCTATATCAGAAAATGACATTACCATAGCCCTAAAGGGAATTGGAGACCTCAAAGCTCCAGGGCTGGATAGGTTTGGAGCCAAGTTCTTTAAAACCAGCTGGACAACTATTAAAGATGATGTGATAGCAACTGTTAAGGATTTTTTTGAAGCAGGTAAGATATACAAAGTGTTCAACAATGCTGTAGTATCCTTGATTCCTAAAGGCCATAATGCTAGTGGAATCCAAGACTACAGACATATAGTTGTCTGCACCACTTTCTATAAGATTATTTCCAAAATCCTGACTAACAGATTAAGAACTGTCATTCCAAGTGTGGTTAATCAAAATCAAGCAGCTTTCGTGCCAGGCCAGAATATCCATAACCACATCATGCTTGCTACTGAATTACTTAAGGGCTACAATAGGAAAGGAGGTACACCTAAGATCATGATGCAATTAGATCTTCAAAAATCATACAATATGGTTAATTGGAAGGCTCTTGAGTGCATCATGAAGGAGATGGGTTTCCCTACCAAATTCATCCATTGGATTATGCTAGGCATCACCACTGTTTCATATAGATTTAACATTATGGGTGAATACACAGATATACTTCAGGCCAAAAGGGGAATTCGACAGGGTGATCCTTTATCACCTATGCTCTTTGTTCTAATCATGGAATATATGAACAGATTGATGGAAAAAATGCAAAGAGGCCCTAATTTCAACTACCATGCCAAATGTGAGAAATTGAAAATCACCAACCTCACTTTTGTAGATGATGTGTTGTTATTCTGCCGAGGCGATGATATTTCTTTACAAGTGATTCTTCGAACGTTCATGGTCTTCTCCAATTCCACGGGGTTAATTATGAACCCTAACAAATGCATGATTTATTTTGGAGGTCTGGACACTGTGAAGAGAAGGAGCTTGGCAGAGCTATCGGGTTTTCAAGAAGGATCGCTTCCTTTCCGTTACCTAGGAATACCTCTAGCTGGCATAAAATTAAACATTAATCATTTTATGCCCTTGGTGGATAGAATAGTGGCAAGAATCCACCATTGGTCTTCTAAACTGTTAAACTATATCGGTAGAATTCAATTGGTGAAAAGTATAGCCTCTGCAATGGTTCAATACTGGCTGCACTGTCTTCCCATGCCAAAAACTGTGATTAAGAAAATTGACTCCATCTGTCGCAGTTTCATCTGGACCGGTAAGGATACAGGGAGCAGAAAGTGCCCTGTGGCTTGGAAACACATTTGTTGTCCTATTGCTCAGGGTGGTTTGAACCTGGTAAATATGCATATATGGAACAATGTTCTGCTTTTGAAATGTTTATGGAACTTGTGCAGCAAAACTGATTCTCTTTGGGTGAAATGGGTCCATATTTATTACCTGAAAGAAAAACACATCATGAATTACGAAACCAAAACTCACAACTCTTGGATCATACGCAGTATTTTGAAGCAAATAGATACCATGGATTTAATTCGGAACGAATGAGACCAACTTTTAAACTCCCAAAAGTTTAAGGCGTCGGTTTTTTACAAAGTGTTGATTGATGACAACACAAGGGTGCCTTGGAGAACCTTGATTAGAAACAACAAGAGCCGACCGCGAGCAGTGTTTTATTTATGGCAAGCTTGTCAAGGAAAACTTGCAACCAAGGATAAATTAAAGCGGTTTGGCATGATTCAAGACAGCCAGTGCAGTTTATGTCAAACTGAGGAGGAGACGATGAATCATCTTTTTTTCTGTTGCCAAGGGACTAGACACATCTGGATGAAGGTGCTCCAATGGTTTAACGTATGTCATTCACCTCAACTGGGAAGCAGAACTGGTTTGGATCAGTAACATGACAAAAGGGAAAGGGTGGAAAGTGGATATTTTTAAAATGTTAGTGACCGAAACTATCCACTGCATCTGGGGGTATCGTAATAGTATTACTTTTGGTAACAGTGTAGACAATACAACCGTGGTTACTAACATTATAAATAACGTATCTATAGAGGGTGGCAGTATCCTAAAGTTAGAAAACATCTAGTTAGTTATATGATGTAATTAGATCTTTTTGTTGGGTTGGATCCTCCAGAATCACCTTCTGTTGTACTAACTACTTTTTGAATTAATATATATTCTTCATTTGATTAAAAAAAAAGATATAAACTAGGCAAATACCCCTGCATTGCACGGGTTTATTATAAATAGTGTTTTAATTGTTTATATTAAGTGTTAGGAAAATATAGAACAAAAAATATTTAATTAATTATAAAAAGTTAATATAAATTTTCTATATCATATTTGAAAAAAATCAAAATATTTTTATTTTTATTTTTGTAATAATTAGACATATAACTATGAAAATTATAGTTTTATTTTAAATATGGTTAATACTAACTTGTGTCCAAAGATAACCTATAAATAGAAAATTAATAAAACATCAAATCTGTTCCTAGATCACACCATTGTTAGCAAGCGCATCTACACATAATTTCGACGCATTCATGGCGGATGTGTTTTTTATATTAATTAATAAAGAATATGAATCATGTAATTGTTATATTAAGTGTTAGTAAAATATATAAGAAAATATTTAATTAATTATAAAAAGGTAACATAAAATTTTAATATCATATTTGAAATTAAAAATAAAATGTTTTTTGTGTAAGAGTTAGACATATGAACTAATTATAAAAATTATAGTTTTATTTCAAATATATACTCAAAATTGTTAGAATTAATTTTTCATTTTTAAATGGATCTAATTTCCTAATTTGGTAATGCTTCCCTCCTAAAAAGATTTATTAAAGATATTTATAAATACACAAATTATCTTATTATTTTTTATTGATGGGTGACAAATATTTATCCAATCATTTTTAAAATGTTTATAAATGAAAATATTTGTTCAATGTGGTAGATGTGTTTATAAATGAAAATATCAAATTTGTTCCTAAATCACACCCTATGTTACGAAGCGCATCTGCACACGAGTTCGATATATGGTAGATGTGTTTTTTATATTAATCAATAGGGAATATGGATAATGTATTTTTCATGTTACAATAATAATAATAATAATAATAATAATAATAATAATAATAATAATAATAATAATAATAATGTGTCCTGTGTATTATTAACAAATTTTATTTAGTATTTTTTATATTAACTAGCGTCCAAACGGACACGCTCCGGCACTTATTTATGTATCATTAACAAATATTTATCGCATGATTTTAATACTAGTGCAATTAATTGATTAATATTTTCATTGAGTATTTCTTCTCAAATATTTCTTAACTATAATTATCCTGAGAAATATTTGTCTCGTGCTTTTGATATTTATTGTCAATTTTTTAAAAATATATCAATTTGGTTCTAAGCTTACAAACTGTCTGTCTATATATCTCTTATATGTGTTTTATTAAAAATATAATTGGTATATTATAATAATACATAAATTAATATTAAAAATATTAAAAAAAATTATTAAATTTAACTAATTAATTGAAGATAAGTATGTATTCCGTGTATTGAATTGTATATTTCAGTAATTTCTTAATTGACTCATTTCTTTAAAAAATGACGTGAGAAAAATTGTAAAAAGTTATAAATAATATAATATAATTTTTTTCATTTTTATATTAATAATTATAAATAAACATTATTTTTAATTAATTATTTGCTGACAAATACATGCCCTCTATATAAGGCTGACAATGAATCGAACCAACTAGAAAATAGTTCGGAATTCGACTCGACAATTAAATCGTTGAACTAGATTCATGAACCAAATGAGTTGAGTATGGGCGAAAAATTAAGTTCGTTAACTAAATGAGCTGAACTTGAACTATACATAGTTTGACTCGTTAGGTTCATGAGTCAACTCGATTACATATGAGAAGAATTATTCTGTCTTAAAATTAGGTTTAAATATTTACTCCAAATTTTAGACAAATTTAATCTTCAATTTATTAGTTTTTGAATTAGACTCTCAAATGTATCTCTTGAAAGTTGTGTAGGTTTTGAATTAGTAGATTTCGAAGATAAAGTTAAATTTCAATATGATAACTTTTATTTTATTTTAATATTTTATTTAAAAATATATATTTCTTTAAAATGTCAAATATACTAAAAATATATATATTTAAAAAAATAATTTTTAATTCCATGAATCATGTGAGCTGAACCTAATGAGATGAACCTAACGAGTTGAACCGAACTGTTCGTGAACTTATAACGAGTCGAGTTTGAGCTTAAGAAAAAGTTTGTGTCGAACTCGAACCAATTTTTAACGAGTCGAGCCGAGCTGAGGTGAGTTCGACTAGACTCGACTCATTTCTAGCCCTACCCCTATATGATAATTATTATTAATGATAATTATTTTCATTCTATGGAAGATGTTAAAAAATACAAAATTAAACTAGATAGTTAATGATATATATTTGTGAATTTTTTTTTTTTACAATAACTATGTATTGTATACTAATGAAAGTTTGAAATAATTAATTAAAATGGCCAACTTTCAGCTGTCTGCCGCCGGATGAAATGGCGACAGAGTTGTAAGTGAAATATGGAATTGCAAGCATTCGCCAAACACTCTGGCGACACAGTTGGATTTGCAAGGAGTCGCCATACTGATTGGCGACTCAGTGGAAACTAGGGTTTTCGTTTTTAATTAATGTTTTAATTTAAATTATTATCACATAATTATTTTTATTATTTAAAATAAAGTTTTTAATTAATAAACATAATAATTATTAATATTTTTTATTTTTTCATATCATGTTAAAATTAAGTTTTTAATTATTAAATTTGAAATAATAAAGTTTAAATAAAAATAATCTTAAATTAGTTTAATAAATTTAAGTTTAATTAAAAATAAAGTTAAATTGATTTTATAAATTTAGGTTTAATAAATATTATTTTTATACATTTAGGTTTAATATAAATATAATTGTGATTATAATTTATCGTTTTTAAGTAATATTTATAAGTAATATAAAGTGTATAAATTTTGTAAGGGTATTTAATACATATCATATGGGGCACATACTATTATATTTTTCTATAAATACGACTGCAAACTGTTGCACCCCAAAATTTGCTTAACCTTGTTGAGACTTGGTTCATTGTTTCATTGCATTCATTCATACACTAGCATATGCATTGCATTGAGATGTGGGCAGGGATCTAGGGATGTGATCATCTTTTGAGCTAATGAAGGGTTTGAGAACCTCTTGAAAAATGTCATTGAAGTCTATGAGGGTTGATATCCTCCTCAGTTGAAAATGAAGATCCTCAGAGATAGGGTTGATTGCAAAGTTGAAAGTCTCCTAACTTGAAGGTTGTTGAAGCTACTCAGATGATTCTGAAGCTATGAGTATAATCTTGAAGTCTTTCTAGAGCTCATATGATGTCTTGAGAGTCATCATGAAGCTCAAACAAGTGATTGATTGAAGATTGAAATTTTTTACCATGAGTGGTAGAATTCGGGTTTGACTGGTCAACCCTATGTCAACAGATGAATTTGAGGAAGGTTGAGACCTATCCCCAATGCCATATGATCTTGGATTGATGCTCTAAGATGCCTAGTGGATGATTCCAAGGCTACTTGCTCATGATTGAGAAGTTTGAGAAGTTTGAGAGCTAGGGTTACTATGCTTGACAGTGTAAAATCCCCTAGTTTGATGCCAACTTCAAGAGAAGATAATATGAAATGCAAGCCTCATCTCACTTTGGAATGGTCATGAGACTTGTAGAGGATGTTCTTAGCTTTAATTTGAGTAGTGGAAGTACTTGAGAGGATTTGTAGAACTCAAGTTATGGTCTTGACAAATTACAGGTCATCTGAGGACACTGAAAATTTTGTGTGAAAGTTACTTGTGTTCCAAGCAACTTTTGACCCTCAAGGAAGATTCAAATGGATTTTTGAAAAACATAAGAGATGTTCCTTATGATCTACCCTTTCCAAAAAGGTATGGTATGCCTCAAGATGATTTGTAGAACTCCACTTATAAGCTTTACAAGTCAAGGGTATTTTGGGAAAGTGGAATTATAGGTCATTCTTAGCACATGCCTAAAACTCATACTTGCAAGCTTCAAATGAAGAATTGTCCAACATCAAACTTGCTCCAAATGATGTTTTGAGTCTAAAAAAGTTATCATGGAAGTTTGGAAATGATTGTATCTCATAGTTGCAAAAATGACCTAAGAAAGGCATGATTTAAGTTCATTAAAGTACCTATTTTGGGGATTTTTCAATACATGAACAAAATGAGTGAAATTATAGGTCATTTTGAGTGTAAATGACATTTTGAGATGATTGGAAATATTGGATTTTTGATTTGAGGTCAGAATTTGGGAGCTATCATAGGTTGCTTGTAAATGAAGTTACACATCCAAGGCATATGTGGGATCAATGGGCAAGCTTGCAAAGCCTTTCTACAGATCCAAAATGTCATCTAATGAGAATTTCAAAGGAGATACATGAGCTGTAATGACTAGAACAGAAAGTGCATAGCTTGAAATGGAAAAGTCATGACATGAGAATCTCAAATTCTCATTAGAAGCTTCCAGCAAGTTCTAGATCATCCAAACATCATCTATATATTGAGTAGAGTGGATCAGAGAGAAGGGTTGGTGAGAATTGGTGCAGAGAAGAGAGATTGCATTGTGGAATTTCCATTGAAGATCAAGAATCGGTTTCATTGATTCACTTCATTTCCATCCCCTTTTTCAATTGGAACACATTCCATATGGATCACTGAGTGTGTGCAGATCAAATTGAGGGCAATTCCATTGATGAATCGTGTATGAGCTTTTGGATTTTCACCTCTGCAACTCAAGATTATAGGCCCCAAAAAATTGCTCAAATAAAAAAGGTAAAATTGCCAATGTTCTTAAAACATAATTTCCCTTTAAAATGAGCATGAATATGTACTTGTTTGATTAAAATTTGGCACCATACCAAACTAGGCCTTTTCACATGTATTCACCGAAATTACTTTCATCAATCTCCCGCCACGAGCTAGCCCATTGAATCCTTGAAGTTTAATTTACCAAATGACCCCATTTGGAGAAACTTTCATGTTGGAAAAAAGTTCATTTGAGTTACGCAACTTGGTGAACTTGACTCATAATTTTATGACTTGTAATCACAGTTTCCCGAAATACCCCTGTCTTGCAAAATTCATAACCTGAGCTCTGAAAATCAGATGAAAGACTTCTGGTACTTGTCGGAAAGCTAAGATCATGAGGAACAACTTTCATGTTCATCAAAAAGTCATTTGAAACTTCCTTCAGAGGCAAAGGTTGCATGGAAGCTGATCAACTTTCATAGATAAATTTCAGACGTCTCCGGTGACCCGTAACTTGTCTGGATCGTAACTTGAGTTCCGTAAATCCGCTCGAGGACTTCTAGTACTCAAATTAAAGGTATTGACATCCTCTACAACTTTCATGTGTAGGTCAAAGTCATTTGAGACTTGAATCTGAACTTGTATGGTTTGGAAGTTTGGCACTAAATAGGGGATTTTACCCTAGGAACCCTGACTTAGCAACTTCAACCACTCTTGATTATTCTTGATTTCTTCTTGCAACAACCTCTAAAAGGCTTCAACACACCATTTCATGAACTCCATGGCCTAGAAATAGGCCTTGACTTTCTTTCATTTGCACAGTTGACCCAGGATGGTTCAGATGAAACCCTAGTGACACCAACTTCGACTGTAACTCTTCACCCTTGGCAAGATGATTTAACTGAGATCTTCTATGGCCTTCAAGACACTTCACGAGCTCTCTACACATTCCATACCCATTATCAAGGCTTTACAACCTTCTGATGATCTTCAATTTGCTCCCCGTTAGGAGATGAACCCCAAATCACCCTTTAAACTACTCAGGCACACAACCCTCTTTCTGATAACTGGGATGACTTCTCAGGCTTGGATGACACCTCTAGATAGGCTCTTTATGATATTAATCACACTTAATCCCCTGCTAGACGCAAAATGCTATGATATGCAAATGTTAGAACAATGTAATGTTAATGCAGTGAAACATAAACCTAGGTTAGAAAAGGTTGAGCAAATTTTGGGGTGCAACAGTTGGCACTCTTAGGGAAGTGTGAGATGCTAGTGCAAGAGTCTTGGCCACCCATTGTATTGGCTTGTTAGGAACCTTCTTCTTGGGTTTGATATGTTGCTGCCTCTTGACATGAGTACCCCGTTTGGCTCTTCCTTGACTAGGAAATCCATGCAGCCAGAAACACACAGCTTTAATGTGTCCATGTTTTCCACAGTGGTAACATCTATACCCTTGGAATTGTCTCTTGACTTGGTTTCAGTTTCTGATTGGTGGATGTTGTGACATTGGTCATGACATCCTTTTTAACTTCTGAATCTTAGGTTGTAATCTCTTGAGTTTCAAAACAGGATTTAGTTTATCAACAAATCCTAGTCCAGACCTCTTTCCTGAAGTTTGGCCACTCTGAAGGATTTCCTCTAGGGTGTCAGTCCCAGAGTTGAGCATTCTTATGGATTTAGTCATTTGATCCTTTTTAACTTTCAACTAATTTACCTCACCTCTGAGTGTGTTTATTGTGGCTAGGTGCTCTCTCTTTTCAGCTTCTAGCTCCTTGATGATTTCCTTATGTTGCTCTCCTTGATGATACAGTTCTGTACTTCTGATGTGAAGCTTTTGATATGAGGTTGCAAGTTCCTCAAAGGTCAATTCCTCTTCACTAGAGTCATCATCAGAGATACACACACTGTTAAGAGCAGTGACATGTTTAGCTGACTCCTCTTCTGATCCACTGTCAGAATCTCCATCAGACCAAGTCACAGTTAGGCCTTTTCCCCTCTTTTTGAGGTATGTGGGACATTCCTTTCTAATATGTCCATATCCCTCACACTCATGGCACTGTACTCCTCTGCTTTAGCTGACTTTACCTTCAGATTTCTCTTTATCAACAGGCATGCTTTTGGTATAAGGTTTAGACTTAGCATCTATCATTTTGACCAGTTTGTTGAACTGTCTTCCAAGCAAGGCTATTGCTTCAGACAAATTCTCCTCCTTTTCACCATCTTCTTCTTCTGAATCAGCAGTTTTTGAGACAAGAGTTATAATTTTTCTCTTTTTCTCCACAGTCTGATCACACATGCCCATCTCAAATGTTTGGAGAGAACCTATGAGTTCATCCACCTTCATGTTGGATATGTCTTGGGCTTCTTCAATGGTTGTTACTTTCATAGCAAACCTTTTAGGTAATGACCTTAGAATCTTCCTTACAAGCTTCTCTTCAGTCATCTTTTCTCCCAAAGCTCCTGAGGTGTTTGCAAGTTCAAGAACATTCATGTAAAACTCATTAATGGTCTCATATTCCTTCATTCTCAGTCCTTCAAATTTGGTAGTCAGCATTTGAAGTCTTGACATTTTAACCTTGGAAGTTCCCTCATGAGTAGTTTTGAGAGTGTCACAAACATCCTTTGCCAGTTCATAGTGGTGTACCAGTCTGAAGATGTTTTTGTCTATACCATTGAAGAGTGAATTAAATGCTTTAGAGATCCTAAGAGCTAATGCCTCTTTCTCTTTGTTCCATTCCTCTTCAGGAATTAGCACAGATGCTCCATCCTTGTCAGTCTTCACAGGATGTTCCCAGTCAGAGTTTGCAGCTCTCCAAGTCTTGTTGTCTAAGGATTTTAGGAATGCAATCATCCTAGGCTTCCAATAATCATAATTAGAACCATCCAGAATTGGAGGTCTATTAGTGAATCCCATATCTTTATCCATAGTACCAGAATTTATTTTCCCTAGATCTCACCCAGAATAAACAGGCAGGGTGCCTGCTCTGATGCCAATTGAAATTCTGGCTTAGCACACGATGGATGTTATTATAGAAGTTATGACATCCACTGTGACATTGACTACTGACCAACTATTAAGCAGAAAACAGAAAGCAGTAAATAACACAACAATTGTTCACCCAGTTCAGTGTCAACAACACTTACATCTGGGGGCTACCAAGCCAGGGAGGAAATTCACTATCAGTAGAATTAATTCAAAGTCAAACAACCAGTTTGCACTCTTCACTTAAAACCTACCCAATGACACTTCTGCCTAGAGACACTCTAGACCTGAGTATACCCACTCACTCCCCCTCAATCTCCTCAGTGATATACAATTCACAATTACAAATATATATGAAGAAACACTTCATACACACCTTGATCTTGCTTCAAAGATTTGATCAAGAATCACACACTCTTGCTTAATAGCTTTGAGTGAGACACAACTTAGGACCTACCTAACCAATGCAGCAGACAGTTGCTTGGTGAACAAATATTCCTAAGACACAATACGTGAAGAACAACCGCTTCACTTCTAAACCACTATGGTGATTTCTATGCTTCTCTTTTTTCAACATCTGCTCTTCTAGGATTGCTTCTCCTGTTATTTATAGCAGTAGTTAGTCCTTGGGCCTGTGTGCATAAATTAGGTTTTTCATAACAAAACCTCTCCTTTAATTATCTGCACGCTTGCTAATTAATTCAGGGACATTTTAGTTCGCTTAGGGCTTCTAAAATGTTTCCTGAATTCCAGCTTGAGCTCCTACAAGGTTTCCTGATTTTTAGCCCGAGATCTCTCATTCTGAATACCAGAAACCTCCAGCTGCTCGCTTGATGTCATACGATCAATGTCATGACAATCATCATGACTTACCTTAAGCTAGTCTAACTTGCCCTGCAGAACATGCATTATGTATGTCATAACATCATTCATGACACTCATGCATCTATTGATGTTTTTGTCATAAAATGCAGCCAACCAAGAGCACTTACAATAACATTCGTTATAACATCAACTGTCTGTTACTAGAATTTCAAATTTAAAGTGAAATCATGTAAAGGTTTTAGAAAGTAAAGTCGAAGGTAAATGCAAGAAATGTAAATAACCTTTTAAAATAAATGATTTTGAAAATAACCGCAGTAATGTAAAGGGCAAAAGATTACAATCAAACACCGCGTTCGACTATAAGTTCTTTGTAAAGTAATTGACGCTTGAAGATAAATGTGCAAGGAAGTAAATTGCTTAAGAAAGTAAATTGCTTGAAAATAACTCTAACCTGAACTCCACGTTTGACTAGGGGATCTTTGAAAGGTAAAGGTGCAGAAAAGTTTAAATGACTTTGAAAGTAACTCTAGTCTGAACTCCACGTTCGACTAGGGGATCTTTGAAAGATAAATGTGCAAAAAAGTTAAATGGCTTTGAAAATAACTCTATTCTGAACTCCACGTTCGACTAGAGGATCTTCGAAAGGTAAAGGTGCAGGAAAACTTGTAAAAATAGTTTAAATGTAAAGGCTGAAGATTAAAAGTAGCAGGTAAATGGCAAAAACAAATAAATTGCATTGATGAAAAAAGGGTTGGTGTTGTATCACATACATTCTTGCTAACTCGTTTCTCTACACGCGAGTACTTTGAGTTGTTTGGAGTGACTAGTATAAAATGAATTAACACCCTTATTACATAGAAATGACAACTATTTATAGTACTAGAAAATAAATACTACATGACGGTTGAGGCTCCACAACGTGTCCCTTTTTGGCGCTATTTCCATTATCTCAACGAATCCATGTTCGTACAGTCTTGGTTTGAATTTTGAACACTTAATAATTCCCCCCAACTTTGGTTGTAACTGATTTTGTGTTTTCTTCAGCATAGCCTTTGTCGAGCATTGTCCAACACTTAGCGTTTTTAGACATTTTGTCCACCTCTCTTCGACTTGGATTTTTCCTTCGTTGGGTCGAAATATTCCCATGTTTCAAAATTGACATTTTTGCTTAAGATATTTCTAAATTTAACTAGCGTCGAAAAATGAGAGCTAACAATAACCACACAAACAATAAAAGGGGTGAGAATACACTTATAATATAAAATGATGCTAAAGTATGCAAGGGTAGGCTAAACAAATAATAACCATTATTCAACACAATTCAATCGCATACTTCACCAAAGCATTCTCAATTCACCAGTATCGACATAATCGTTCAATACACATGCAAATAATGAGTGCAAATATACTCAACACCACGAATCAACAATGCATGTGGTAGCATTATGAACAACACATGTGCATCTCGCTATTGGGACTCTAACATAGGACCAGATCACACCAAATCATTACCATTACCATGGATAATGTTTCACTAGTTCCCATTTGGAACTAACTACTCGCTTCTGAATCCCCACCATAGAACCAGAGTGCACCAAAACTGGATTGAAGTTTGTATACCATGATGCATGATTCACCATAACATGCAATATCGTCAAATGATCACCATACAATCACCATAATAAAAGTAAAATAATTCTTCATACAAAACAAGTGGATTAAATCCATAACAACATAATCAACAACATCATTTAACTCCAAACAGTGGGCAATATCATCGGCCAATAATATTTTGCATCAACACAACATTTATTCATCGATTATCATGCAATATCATCACTTAATCATGGATTTAACATGCTTTTCCATCAAAACCAGAGCACATATATGAACACATCTTCACATCACCTTGCTAGTATACTTTGGATGTGATGTGCTTCCTGATTTGGGCGTGATAACTCCAATAGCCCACTTTATGAAGGGAGAATGGATTTTATTGCAACAGAGTGGCCAATGTGCTCCTCGAACTTTTCAGTCTTTGATTTGCGACTTGGCATAATGGATGATGTTAGCTACCATTTTTAGTTGCCATGTTTGTTCGTTGTATTTAGTGTTCAATGTAGTAGTGTATTGGTTTGCACACTGTATTTAGCGTATTATTAGTGTTTCCCAAGGTGATACTTGGAACTGTCTATACTGCTATAATGTGGTCGTATATTTGTATTGTGCTTCACATCACAAATGATCGCTCTCCAACCAAGGATAGGATCCCCATCCCTGACCTCGACGTTTATCTCAGATCGAGGTGGACGTCTTCGAGCTTCACCGCATATGCAATTGAATTGGCTAGATCTGAAGGGGGTTGCACCTGCTACGTAGAAATGAAGTTAGTTTGTATCAAATTCGCAGAAATGTGTTTAGTCTGTATCAGATATGCAGTCATGCGAGAAATGAGGATAATCTTTGTTCTTCCTGTCTTGAGCACTCTAACATAAAGAGAGATAAGGAAGTATATAATAGAGGAAGGAAAATAAAATGTACGAATATTCATACTAATAATAAATTGAATTCGTTACAAGGAAACAAAGGAATGAGTGACTAAATACACCTTCAATAGTAACCCTACTCTAAATGAACGGTGTCCTAAGTTTTTGATACATGTTCTCCTTCAGGGATCTAGAAGGCGTGCTCTCTTCTTTACGGTATCTCATTTGGTTCGACGAGACATTAGATCACGCCGCCTTATCTTTGCTTGCTGGTGTATCTTTAGGAGGATGGCTTCGTCAGGGATGTAGCTTGAGGACGACCGTTGAAATCTTAGGACCATGGAATTACTTTTGTTGAATTCTCCAGTGAAGTGCTTTCTGATCAGCGGGAAAGAACATCTCGACTCTTGTCTTACTCTAGAGTATATATCTACCTGTCAATAGGTGATTGACGACTTGCTTATAGGCGATCCAACCTGGTGGTAGGCTCCCCTTGGACCTAGGAGGATGGTTGGATGCAGACAATGATCCTTGAAGGGCTCGTCTCCCCGACCCATGTCGAAGGAGTTTGGATAGTTATTTCCGTCTATTATTTACTTTGAAACAATGATGTTGAGCGGATTTCGGGGATTACTGTTAACAGAACGTCTCTTTGCAACCCGAGTCCAGGGTACCTTCCTTTGGGCGCGTTCAGTGAACCTATGTTACTTGACTGACTCAAGCGATAAAGAAGGGTGTAAAGGGGTCAACGTGCTTAAGCGTGAATAATTTTTTGACTGACGTTCATTTTTCTTTGTCAGGGTGTTGTAACTTCAGTTGTAATGCGAGCTTCATCACGACCTATTAGATTCGACCTCTATAAATTTATCAACCTTAAGGTGAAAATGGGTGACATTATGAATACACCACGAAATATCCCAAAACATAGAGCTTCTTACCCTAGTGAGCTTGCTCTAACTCTACAACAAACGCCTTTAAAATAAGACTTCTCACCCGTGTAAGCTCGTCCTAACCACCAAAAGCTCTAAAATTTATGACCACTCATACCAATATAGAGGTGTCATGCATCTCTATCTTTTTATTTTTATTTTTATATTTAGTATCCTAATTATTTTTAGAGTCTTTTTAATACATATAATAAAAAAAATACGAAGATAAATATATCACATTTTATCGCGTTTAGTTAGACAGCTTAATATGATATAATAAAGTAATCTTGAAATTAATCTTATCTTATCTTTTTAGTTAAAAATATTATCCTGAATTTGAACTTAATTAAAAAGTAACATGATGGATAAGAAAATAAATAAATAACATATCACTATAAATATAATTAAATAAAATATAAATAAAAGATAAACAAACAAAAAAACATTTCACATTAAATTAAAAAATTACTAATAATAAGGTTATGTAAATTAAAGTTTTTTAAAGATATTATTATTAAAATTTTGATATATTTTTATATATATATATAAAGTCTTGAGTTTTCAAACTAAAACAGACATTCTCTCATTATTGTAGTGAGGCAGACTTTAAACCAATTGGATTAATAATTTTTCTAGAAATCCTTATTTTTAGAGGCAAGAAACTATGTAGAATAATAAATAATAAAGTGGATTGGAGTTGATAATGAATGTAATGATTCAATATAATATGCCAAGACGACTAATCAAAATGGATTCACTTAATCAGGTAGTGCACCCAACAAATTAACTACCGAATAATCTACTTTCTTTCTCCTCTTATATATCCATGTCGGCATTCTTGTCTTTCAGATAAACCGCTAACTAATTTAAGTATCTATCTTACCTTTTTCTGCTGAGAAAACTTATCATCCATTCAATGCTGCTTTTTTGTGTCGCTTTCGCCTTTATGTTTCCGCGTTTTTAAATCATCTATCCGTCGTTTTCTCTCCGCTCCTCGACGAATATTTCTATTTACAGAAAAAGTTTAAAGGTATCATTTGGCAACATAAATTATTTAATAAATTCATTTTATATAATATTAATAGGATGAAAATAACCTGTGTCATAGACTTTACCAAATTTAAATCTAAACTATTAAATAATTTAAATTTTAAATCTCACTTGTGAAACTGTCATATATATTATTATAGACTTATTTTTTTTGGCTCAAATATGATTATTTCGAAAGTTTGATTAACTTATTATTTTGTTTAAAAGGCTATATCGATCATTTGACGGTATGCAAATAAACAATTTAACAAATATTCAAAAATATTAGAGAATAAAAAATATAAAGAGATTAAATATTTATTTATATTAATTTATTTGAGCTTGTATAATAGCATAAGTTTCGTAAGATTATTTGTTTAGGAAAAATTATGAAAATAATTTACGATATTATACAATAAGATTTTTTTAAATTATTTTACAAGTTCTTTGAGATAATTAAATTTTATTTTTGTATTTTAATATAGAATATAAAATATGATATAAAAAATAATATATTTATTTATATTTATTAAAATAGGTTAATTTATCGTTTCTGTTTAAAATAAAATTTGGCATGATCTTAACTTTTATAAATTAAATAGTAAACTTCTGTTAATTGATATAATTTATTCTTATCCCTAATTACTAACGTATCCGTAAATCTACAAATTAAATAGCGATTGATCAAACCTACACGAGTCAAAACTTGAATGAATTAAAAAAATTGAAATGTTAAAATGACATAAAAAAGTTACACCAGTACCATATACAGCTATGATATATATACATTTTGTTTTTCTTAAAATAATTTTTTTTATGCTTTAATTTTTTGTCAATGTTTAGATGTTTTACAAAGATTACGGTGTACATGTGTAAGAAATTGAGTGTAAACCTAGCACACCTGTTAAAAAATATCTAAAATTCATAGTGGTTGAAGGTTAAATTGTTGGTTTGCGATCCATATATTCAACTCTCGTTGAAAATCTAATATATAGCTTTTGTATAATAATTTATGTGATTTATTTATTTACTTATTTATGAATTTGTGAAACTGAGTTGCGAATCAAAACATGCACATATAATACGATATTTTCTAGACCAAAAAAAGTAGGCATAAGGTATATAAAACACCAAATTGACGAACCCTATGATGACTCTTATTTTGGTTTACAGTTGAAGTAAACAACACGTCAAGAATACTTCAAAAAATTACAAAAATAACAAGAACTATTGTTCTCAAATCTTTGTGTAACATAACAGCAAATCCTCTCGACGTGCATGTGTCAACTACATAGAATAGGGATAGAATGAAAATAATTGACATTAATTAAGCACGATAAGATGATGAGGTCACCGTTCTTCGTTTCACATTTCTAACCTTCTACAGCTACCTCCATTTCCTTATCATCCACAAATGTTCCACACACACTATTCCTTCTACTTTACAGATGTGTTTCCTCTATCTCATGCATATTACTCCCTTTGACCTACCGACTAGAAACAAGCTAGAGATCTTTCAATTAAAAAAGAAGAAATGAGCTAGACTTTTTATATGGACTCAACTTTTACTTTTACTTTTAAGTGTAATATAAATTTGAAATAAAAGATTTATTTAATTACAAAAATTAGATCAGTGTAAAGATATTTTTATTGAGTAATCTTATAAATATCTTGGTTCGAAAATTGAAAAGAATCTTGACTTAAAGTTGGTAAGAAATTAATATAAGTACGATGGAATACCTGAAAATGTGAATTTAAAAATATTTTTAAAATTTCTACATTGAAAGAATATTATATTTTATCATTGTTTATATAAGTAGATTGATCTTCTAGAGTGTGTTAGATCGAGACTAGAATCATGAACACTTTTTTTTTTTATATTATTTCAAACGCCCATAAATTGTCTTAAAATTTGTACACGAAAATATCCAAGATAAGTCAGCCTATACTTGAGTTTGAACAAGACCGATGAAAACTCAAATGTAGGGAAGATGAAATCCGAAATTTTGTGTGAAGCGGATATGCTTTTCTAATATATTTTTATGAATTCGAAATGCTCAATTTATGTTGGAAATTCACCTCACACCCTATGAAGAATTCCCTTCAATCTTGATCTCAAGATTGATGAACAAACCCACAATATGATAGTAATAGTGATAACAAGTAAAGAGTTATCAAGAACAGCAAAAGAGAAGAAGAATAACAAACAAACAACAAGAAAGAGAAGAATGAGAAAAGAAATATTTGGAGAAAATTGTGTTACCCACAACGGTGGGATTTCTAATTACTATTGAACTTTCACTTGCTAAACTCTGCAACTGTGAAATCTGTTCTATATTGATTACAAAGCAAGACACCTATTTATAGTTTTAGGTTTACAAAAGCCCAAAACATAAAAGGCCCAAAATATTCAAAATCAAATCTAATCTAAATCATTCTAAATCAAATCTGATCTTTTTAAATCAAATCTAATATTTTTAAAACAATGAATTACATATTTATCACGCCACCTAATTCATTGGGTCTAAACTATCTACATAATCATAGACTTTACCTTCTTGAACACTTCGACTGACACTCCCTTCGTCATGATGTCTGCAATCTGATTCTCAGTTCTACAGTGTTCCAACTTCATCTTCCCTTCTGCTATCTGCTCTCGAAGATAATGGAACATCATTTCGATGTGCTTGCTTCGACCATGAGCTATTGGATTCTTCGCCAAGTTGATAGCTGACATGATATCTTCATGGTAATTGCTCCATGATTCTTCCCTGTGATTTCTTCGACCAAATTTACCATCCAAGTTGCTTGACATGCACAAAGAGAAGCAGTTATATATTCTGCTTCGCATGATGACAATGCCACTACTGGTTCCTTTCTCGAATTTCAAGCAACTGGTGCACCACCTAACATAAACACATATCCAGTTGTGGATTTTCGATCCTCAGCATCACTACACCAATTGGAGTCTGTGTATCCCAGTAACTTGCATTCTTTTCCTTCATCAGCTGCTGGAAACAAAATGCCATAGTCGAGAGTTCCTTTCAGATACTTCAGTATCCTCTTCGCCGCTGCTAGGTGTGATACCTTTGGCTTCTGCATGAATCTACTTACCATACCAACACTGTATGCTAAGTCGGGCCTTGTGTGACAAAGGTATCTAAGTGACCCAATAAGTCTTCTGTATTGGGTTGGGTCGACATCATCTTCATCTGAATCCTTCGACAGTTGCAATCTGGGCTCAGCTGGAGTCGAAGTTTGGTTGCAATCTTGCATCTCAAATCTCTTGAGTATTTCGCCTGCATATCTTCTTTGGTGCATCATCAAACCTCTACTTGTCTTGTAGAATTCGATGCCAAGGAAATATGAGAGATTTCTCAAGTCTGACATTTCAAACTCCTCACTCAGGTCATGTTTGAAATCTTTGATCTCCTTCTTGCAACTCCCTGTTATCAACAAATCATCAACATAGAGACATAATATAAGCAATTCGCCATTGCTTCTTCTTACATATACTCCATGCTCATTTGTACACTTCACAAATTCCTTATCCCTTAGAAGCTGTCGATTTTCTTATTCCAAGCTCTTGGAGCTTGCTTAAGTCCATACAAGGCTTTATGAAGCATGTACACCTTTCTTTCTTCGCCTTGTTTCACAAACCCAACTAGTTGTGCAACATAAACTTCTTCGTCTAAGGGGCCATTAAGAAATGCACACTTCACGTCCATCTGACATGTGTGCCAGTTGTTCATATTTGCTAGACCAACAACCAACCCGGTTGTTTCAATTCTAGCAACAGGTGCAAATACTTCATCGAAGTCGATTCCTTCCTTTTGAAGAAATCCTTTTGCCACATGTCTCGCCTTGTATCGAGTTACTTCTCCTTTAGGATTTACCTTCACCTTGTAAACCCACTTCATATCAATTTCCTTTTTGCCTTGCGGCAATTCGACAAGTGACGAGGTATTGTTGGCTTCGATAGACTCCAACTCTTCAGTCATTGCTTTCACCCACTTCGAATCTTTCAATGCCCCAACTGCATTGACCGGTTCGACATCTGTGTAGAAAGCATAATGTACTATCTCACCCTCTTCATCGACTACATCATATGATGTAATTACACATTCTTGCAACCTTGCAGACATGTGTCTTGTTCGTCGAGGTCTGCTTGAACCTGCTTCATCTGCAACTGATTCTTGTCGAACTTCTATTTCAACTTCAGTGGTTGGTTCTTCACAAGAGATTCTCACCGAATCCTTCTTGGCATTCTCAGTCCAATCTCATTCTTTAAGCTCATCTATGACCACGTCCCTGCTGATCACTACCTGCTTATTCACTGGGTTGAACAACTTGTAACCTCCTGTCGAATGATATCTTATCAAGATCATCTCATTCGACTTATCATCAAGCTTCCTTCTCAACTTATGGCACATGTCTATGTGTTATAGATCCAAACACCTTCAAGTGACCGAGACTAGGATTGACACCAGACCAACATTCTTCTGGTGTGATTCCTTCAAGCTTCTTTGTCGAACATATGTTCAATATATATGTTGTTGTCAAACCTGCTTCTCCCCATAATTATTTGGGTAGATGCTTTCCATTCAACATACTTCTCACCATATTCATGATGGTTCTGTTCTTGTGTTCTGCAGTCCCATTTTGCTGTGGAGTGTAGGGTGGCATCGCCTCATGCACAATCCATTCTTTTACACATAGTGTATCGAACTCTTTCGACACATACTCTCCACCACCGTCAGTTCTCAGAATTTTCAGCTTTCGACCACTCTGTCTTTCGACCATGGACTTAAATCTGGAAAATACCTCAATCACATCACTTTTCTTCTTGATGAGGTAAGTCCACAACTTTCGACTGTAATCATCTATAAACGTGACAAAGTATCTATTGCCACCAATCAAATCCACATGGATTGGACCATATACATCAGAGTATATGACTTCAAGTATTGCCTTCGACTTCCTTCCTACATCCTTGCTGAAGCTATTCTTGTGTTGTTTCGACTGAACACACTCCTCACAGACTTCACTTGGAATGTCGATTTCTGGTAATCCTGAAACCATATTTCTTCTCTTCAGTTCTCTGATGTCATTAAAGTTGAGATCACCTAGTCGAAAATGTCATAACCACTCATCTCTGATGGCTGTAGTTGCTAGACACTTGTGCTCCATCACATTGAGTTCAATCTTGAAGGTCCTATTCTGAGACATTGGAGCCTTCAAAATTAATCTACCACCTGCTTCGAGAACTCTCATCATCTTGTCTTCGACAAATACCTTGTAGTTCTTTTCGACAAGCTGCCATATACTGAGCAAATTACTCTTCATGCCTGGTATGTACAACGCATTGGAAATTGTTGACCTTTTTCCATCTTTCCTCATAATCAGAACATCACCAAGACCTTCAGCTGCTAGAGTGTTGTCATTTGCAAACTTCACTGTGTTCTTCGACGAGGGCTTCATGTTGACAAACCAATCTTTCCTTCCAGTCATGTGTGATGAGCATCCTGAATCCAAGTACCATTGATCTTGGAATCTTTCTTCATCTTTTGTTGTGACCATTAGCAACGTTTCTTCTTCTTCATGTTTCGCCATCTTTGCATCAGTCTCTTGATTTTTCTTCCTTTCTGGATAATCACTAACATAATGACCATACTTCTGGCAATTGAAACATTGAATGTGACTTTTATCTGTCTTTTGACCACCACCTCTTCCTTTACCTGCAGCACCACCTCTTTGGTTCCCTTGCGTAATACCCCAAATTTCCCCCTGAGATATAGTCGAATCATTTCGCATTTCATTGCATTTCGCATCGCATCGCATTTTAACCAGTCACTAACAAGTTTGTGTAGTTGGTTGATTTTTGCAGGAAAATACCAGGTGGCACGCTCTTTGGTTCACAAAGGGCAAAACAGTCACTTGTTCGCAGCCGACCCTCAAGTTGAATTTTGAGATGTAATCAGGAATTTTGGGTTGCTTGATCTGGTTGGGAGGTTTTAATCAGAAATGGTGTCGGAAGGAGATTAGTCTGATGAATTGGAGAAAATTAGTAATTATTAAAAATATGTAATTTCATGTCATTTTCATTTCACTTTAAAGTCAATTGCATTGCATTTCCGTTATTATAAAACATTTTTATCTCATTCTTAATTTTATTTCTGTTTTTTGTTTTCATATCCTTTTAAACCATTCATTTCATGAGTCATTTTATTTACATTTCATCTCGTTTCTTTTACTAAATTGTTTTGTAATATATATATATATATATATATATATATATATATATATATATATATATATATATATATATATATATATATATATATATATATATATATATATATATATATATATATATATATATATATATATATATATATATATATATATATATATATATATATATATATATATATATATATATATATATATATATATATATATATATATATATATATAATAACCTCATTTCATTTTAAAATAATTTTATTGCATTTTAAATATATATTTTTTCTTAATATTGTTATCCTTTTTCATGCCGAATTATTTTTAACTGTTTGTTTTCATTTTATATTTTTAACCAAGTGCTTATCTTTTAATACTAATTTTATTTCATTTAATTTGCATATCAAAAACAAAGGAATAATAAACATTTTGAAAAGAATAAAGCATTTTATTAGTAATATTGATTCTTTACACAAAAATAACAAATAACAAAAACAAAAAGAAAATAAATTACATTTTTGAAAATTCCTAAAAAGTCCTAATGTTCGTCCGATTTTTCTTCGGCTCTTTCCGACTCTTCCCGACTTCTCCAACGCTCTGAACCTGCAAATGAGCAACAAAAAAAAAACAAGCACAAATTTAATCGGTTAATTCGACACCCTCAGACATATCATCATCGGGTGTACGATTCTCGGCCAATGGCCTATTCGGCAATAATATGTCTTATTGAAAGGCAACCGAAAGAGGAAGAAAAAAAATTTGTTTTGAAATAAGTTGTTTGGCCAAAAGCGCTTATTCGAAAAGTCGGTTTGAGAAAAGTGTTTTTCCGAAAAGACGGTTTGCCCAAAAGTTGGACCTTAACACCAACCTTTCCGGAAAAACCAATTCCAACAGAGGCTAACAAGATCAAATAAGCAAAACAGTTCAGAAATTAGCTCAGAAACCAGTTCAAGAAAATCAGTTCAAGAAAACCAATTCAAGAAAACTAGTTCAAGAAAACCAATTCCAGAAAACCAGATCCAGAAAACTAGTTCCAGAAAACATTTCAACAAAAAACCAGTGCAACCCATTCAAACTAACAAACGGTCCGTCAAAAATCAAAGCGCCAACAACATCTAAGCAGCAAAAAACCAGCCAACAATGTTGCAATAATCATAACAGCCACAAGAACAAATCAAGGCCCACAAAATAAATAAAGGGATATAAATATCTTCAGAGAATGTTCAAAAAGGGGAAGGAGAACCCTAAAGAACCAAACGTAAAACAGCGGTCATCGAAGGGATTCAGAGAGATGAAAACGTCTCATCATCATCATCCCTAACGAAGAAGAAGAGGGAAGAGATTTCACTCACCATCGACTTCAGAAGAGGGAAGAAAATTCGAAGTTCATCGCCATCCGCGGAGAGAAGGCAAAGGAGCAAGAACGGGTTCATCTCACGGCTTCGAAGAAAGCTTTCCGAAAGAAAAACCAAGCGGACTCAGGGAGAGGAGTGTCTTCCTCCTCCTCATCATTGTCCAAACATCACTACTATCAGCTAACCATTCACTTTCGGGTAAGAAGATTATTCTTTTTCGCTAATCTTTGATTGTGCTTCAGGTATTAACAGGGGAGATCGGACATGCAAAGTGATAAAGAAAGAGAAGCGCTCGCAAAGAGCATCAATGGAAGTCGCAGCGGATCTGAAAAGAAGAGGCAAGCGAAACACAAACGGAAGGGATGTAGGTCGCGCCGCCGGCGACTTCATGCAAAGAAGGAGAAGAGAAAGTTAACAGCAAAACCCTAATGGGCTGACTGAACGGACCACTGCTATCCACTCTTATATTTTATCTTTTTTCATTGTTTTACTTTATTTTACTTTTACTTATTTTTTATTTGTTATATGGTTAGTAAATCCATTATTTAGGTTAGGCATTAATTAGCATAATTAGTTAGAATTTAATCATGTAATTAACTGTTATGCAAGATAGTTATCCCTAATTGACATAAAAAAATAAAAATAAAAATCCTTTTAACATTTAAAATTAAAATGTCCTTTTGCATTTAAAATTAAATACAGTTCTACATTAAAGATTAAAAATCCTTTTTTACATTAAAAATTAAAATATAGTTTTTGTATTTAAATTTAAAATATCAGTTTTGCATTAAAAATAGAAGTATCCTTTTGCATTAAAAAAAATTGTTTTTATCTTCTTTGCATTAAAAAAATTTGAATATCGTTTGCATCAAAAATTGGAATACATTTTTCACATTTAAAATAAAATTCATTTTGACATTAAGAATTGAAATTCACCTTTTGCATCATTACTATTAAAAATTAAGAAAGTCTTGTTGGCCTTTAGAAATTAAAAATCATTTGTAGCATTTAATTAAAAATCATTTAGTTTCATCGAATAGTAATCCTTTCGGTTTCCGTAGCATTTTTCCATGGATGTAATTTATGCGAGGCCATGATCGCAATTATTTTTAGTCTTGCATTTTTGTTTTGGGATTTGTAATTTACGCGAGTGATTGTCGCGACGCTTTCTTTACCGCTTTCATTATTTGTCGTGCTTTGATTCTGCCATATGATAATTTTTGTCGTTTGCATGTTTCTCGTTTATCTCCATCCAAAGAATTTGGATTAGCAGTTTTACCACCGAGTCAATAACCCTAATTTTGACCATTTCTTAAACCCTATTAGCCTAGGCGTCCTGCTGCGGACGAAAACGCCCTTTACCCTAGCTTTTAGGTCAAAGAGTCGACGTACTCTGCTTTAGGGTTTCCCGCCGTGGAATCCCTCATTTAACCATAATTTCAATTAACAAATTCAACGTAGAAATAGGAGTTTCGAGACTCCACGTAAGCGTGTCCTTAAGATACGTTTACCTCCCCTTGAAAACTTGACCACAGTCAAGAAGTTTCTGACCTCCCTTTTGATGGGAACTACAATTACTCTGATTCCATTCCCGTCAGGATATGCAGGCACAAGATGCAACGTCTTGCCAAGTAAACTTAGGACTAACCCTTAGGTCTTTAGGTCACTCTATCCCTTAGCTCAATATATACATCAAGCAAATAAAGAAATAAAAAAGTATACTTTAAACAAAGGGTTCCTGTAGAGTACTACAGAGGTTTAGGGTGCTAATATCTTCCCTAAGCTTAACCAACCCCTTACCTAGGTCTCTCCCCGCATTGTGTTTACAATGAAAAATTAGGTTTTCCCTCTTTTGACCTTTTCCTTCGGATAAATCAAAGAGCGGTTGTGAATTAAGAATTGTGATTCAAACTAATTAATAGCTTGATATCCTATTTCCACCGCAACAGAAAATGACGACTTCACTGGGGACCCTTCTAACTTTTTAAGGGTTGCCCCTATCTTGTTATTGTATGATATTTTATTTTATTAATCATTTATATATATCATTGTGCTTTGTGGGGTATATCTGCTATTGTGAGATAAGTCCTAACCCGGACTTGAGTGACCTTATTATAGGAGGTGATATATTCGATGAGGCTTATAGGGAGTGAGTCCCGACCAAGCTGACTTGAGAATCACCGCTCGATTGAGACCTTTCCATAAGATAGTTCGGTTGAACGAGTATAGTCGTGAAAACCGTTATTATTTTCGGAAGAGTCTATGATATTGAGGACCGTAGCACCTTAACACCATCTTGGCCTTTATCTAGGACGTAGTGCGGGAACTATGTGGGAGTAGTCCTACAATAGTTGCTACGCGATACTACCCTCAAAAGAGGTTCTCTTGAGAATATTATCGACCCCCGAGTCAGTCAGAAAGTTGATAATATCCAAAGGAAGGGCTGATGACTTTGGGCACTTCTTTAGAACCTTGTTCTGCAGCTACAATTACCCTTAGTACATACCCTATGGGGATGGGTAGACCTTAACTTCTTGCACATACCGTTAACTTAGGACTTGTGAATATGTATGCATTTCATCCATAAAACATTACATTTGCATTACATTTCATGGAATTCAAACCTTACTTATGAATATTGCAGGATAACATGGATTACAATAGAAGGAAAACTTTGCAATATACTTTCAAAGGCCTTAAGCTAGAGGACCTAAGGAAGCTAGGATCTTTAGTCCAAGATAAGGAAGGATTCCAAAATCAGTATGGAAGGTTGCTATCTCTGTTGGAATACCAAGTGAATGAAGGACTTCTGTCGGTTTTGCTACAGTTCTACGACCCCGACTACCATTGCTTCACATTCCCATATTATCAGTTATTACCTACCTTGGAAGAGTATTCTCAGCTTGTAGGGTTGCCTATTTTGGATAATACTTCTTTCCCTTTCTTGGAGAAGGGCCCTAAAGAGCAGGACATTTCTAAAGCCACATTGTAATACCCCAAATTTTACCCTTATATTTTAGTCAGTCATTTAGCATCTCATATATGCATTTGCTAACCACTAACAAGTCCTGAAGGTGTTTGTTTTGCAGGAAATACCCCAGGGGCGTTTTGGTCATTTTGAAGCATAATCCGTAATTTTGGGGCCTAATGAGGTTTTACTCCTGAGGCATTTATTTACGTGGGTTTGATATCAACTTGGTTTGGAAAATCTGATCTGGGAACAGGGTTTAACAAAAAATCATTTCTTCTATCTTCCAGTTCATCTTTAGAGGGACAACAGTGAAGACTTCTACTGATTGATGGAGTTTATTCGTGTTGAAGTTATTAAGATTTGGATCGAATTAATTCAAGGATATTTGTCTGATAAGATTTAATTAGATGTTGAGATGTTGGCAAATAGGAAAATGATTTTAATAAATATGTGAAGTTCATTCATAATATTTTATTATTATTCGTAAAGAGCATTTGGATAGAAATTTGAATAATATTTCATCATGATTTATAAAAGGGAAATAATTTGGATAAAAAAATGTATTATTGAATTATTTCATAATATTTTTTTTATTACAAGTTACAGAGAAATAAAGATGGCATATCCTAAATCCTAAGTCCTAGAACTTCTAAGTGTCTTCGTGATGTCCTTGAGCTTCTCCGCAGAATCTCCAATTCACCTGCACATCAAAACAGAACAAACAGTATAGAAAAAATGTTAGGAGTTGTTTTTGACACTCTCAGAACAGTGTCATCATCGAGTGCCGGGAGTGGCACAACCGAAGCTGCGTCCTACCCCCGTTACCGATCCGCACCGTTGGCGTCAGATCAGGTAACACCTGTTCTTATCGTTACGGGACATCCGAGAGATAGAAATAATAAAAGAAGCGGGACTGATTCGTTTTGCCGCGATTGGATTTCCAAACTGATACGAGAATAAGGCAACAGAGGCAAGTTTGGACTCAGACCCGGATGCCGGCAGGTCCGAGTCGCTTTGGTTTCGAAATTTCCAACACCTGAAAAGCCACAAACATCATCAGTACAACAGAACTCAAAGCATAACAAGCTGCATAAACAAAACTAGGCAAAAGGGAGCTCGCGCCAGTACAAGTGTGAAGAGGCACAAAGAAACCAATCTGTTACAAAGGTTCAGAATGAAGGCCAGGTTCAAAACAGAATGAAAGCCAAGTTCAAAACAGAACAAGAGAAATGAAACCAAACTATGGCATCAAACTGCATCAATTCTGAACAGGACAGAAAAAACAAACCATCAAACAGTGCATCAAAAGGCAAGTTCGTGCGCAAGAGCAGGAAAAGAACATTCAACAAATCTGTCACACAAAGTGTAGTTCCTGTTGACAGAAAGGTATTCAATAGGATCCAAAAACACAACAGCATCAAACATGGTTTAGCAGCGAGTTCGAAATCAGACCATCCCGAAGCAATCACATCAGTTCAGAATGCAAACAGCCAAATCACAGCATAAAATCATACCAGAAAAAGCAATCAACGATGGCAAGTCATCATGACAAACCAACAACCAGATGCCATTCTGCTCACAACACGAGCAACAAACATGAGATCATAGCGTCTTCTCCGAAGGGCTCAGTCAGAGCATCATTGCCCTATGAATCAAGAAACAGAAAGTTTAAACGTCGCAGTTGGGTACAAGCAGCAGACCTGAGGATTAAGAGTTGAAACAGGTTAGGTTATCACAAGACAAAACTTGTGTCCAAGCATATCAGTTCAGAAATAAAACAGGTCACGAAACCATATCATGATTCAAAGTAGCAGCCCAGCTCATGTTCTGAATCAAATTCCATAGAACACAGCAGAAGGCAACTGCGACATCATCGAAGAATATCCCTCGAAGGCTCAGAACGATGTCATCATTGCCGTATACCTTCCTCGGCCGCGTTTGACGCAACCGAAGCCGGAGTACCTATCCTGAAAGAAGAAGAGGAAAAGTTAATGTAGGTTTCAAAACCGAAATCCAGAAATCAAAAGCAGATATCCAACGAAAACCCGAACTGCATCAATGATGATACAAATCAGTTCGAAATCAATCAGATAAAATCCAAGCGAATCCACGTCCGAAATGGGGTCAATCAAGAAACCCCAAAAAATGGAAAGCTTTGAATCGAATCAGAAAAATCATATCAGCTGGAAACCCCAATCAGGTTCTAAAAGAGGAAACAAGATCCAAATCGTATCAGAAAACATCCCATTGGAACTCAATCTGAAAAAACCAAACAAAATCAAATCATATCAAAATACCAACACGAAATCATGTCTCAAAAATAACACAAATCCAACACAGATTAAAGGCCCAAAAGAAAATAGAAGTTATAAAAAGGGGAAAGGTATCACCTCGTAAAAACCCTAACGGAGATCGCAAGCGAACACCCTAACGAAATCGCGAAAGCCCTAACGAACGAAACCCTAACGGCCGAGACTCAGAGGGACCGGTACCCTCATCATCGTCGCCGTTCATCGACGAACAAACATCACAAAACCACGAGCGAAGCACCGACGAGGAGATCGCCTTCGCCGTCCATTACAAACGGCGGGCAATCAACTCTAAGCCTCAGTTCTGCACATCATCGGCCGTTTCACCATAAATGTGAGCTATGAGATATTTTCCTCACAATATTCGTGTTTTATTTCAGGTTATTGAGCAGAATGGAGAAGAACGAGTGGCCGCGAAAGAGAATCGAGAGAGTCGCGAGGAAGAAGAAAGACGAGAGAGGAGAAGAAGATGTAAACGGCGCCGCGATAACATTAGGGTTCCCAGAACCCTAAATGTTTTTAGTTTAACCACTAACCGGGTTGGGTCCGGGTGTGATGACCGGCCCAACCCCCTCCCTTTATTTATTTTTTTTGTTTTGTTTTTAAAAAATTTGTTTTTATGTTTTTTAAATTGTTTTTTATATTTTACTTTTATAATTCAAAAAAAAACTGTTTTTAAAAATAAATAAAAAACATTTTTATGTAAATATTAAGGATAAATAAATCTTTTTTTTAAAAAATAAAATAAGAAAAACTTTTCTTAAAAATATTAAAAAAAAATAAATAAAACTTTTTTTTTTTTAGAGTAAAACATTTTTAAATTAAACCTTTTTTTTTTGCAAGCTAACATTAAATTATTTAAGATTTTTTAAATAAAACAATGATAAAATCTCAAATTTGCATCTTTCTCTTCATTGTCTCGTAACTCATTTGATTGCCGCCTAACTCTGCCCACTAATGTCGTTTGTTCATTTTGCAGCTCATTACATTTACCATTACTTATTTCATTACTATATTGTAACTGCTTCTCATATGTAACCCCGCGAATCTAATAATCGCGCTTTAAATTTCTGCCTTTAAATTTCTGTTTGTATGGTTTTAACTTCTGTCTTTATTCCCTGTTTGCAATTCAATCACCTCATGCATTCATCAATTATTCCAGTCACATTACACACACTGCCGAAGGAATCAGGTCTAGATTTTGACCGCCGTGTCAATAGTCCTCAACTTCAACCCCTACAAACTACAAACCCTAATTTTTACAAATGCCTCGCCGCAGGCATAATTACAGCTTTACCCCTAGCATTAGGTCAAAGAGCCGCCGCGCTCATTTTAGGGTTTCCCGCCGCGGAATC
The DNA here is from genome assembly GCA_963859935.3 of Lathyrus sativus. NCBI lineage: Eukaryota > Viridiplantae > Streptophyta > Magnoliopsida > Fabales > Fabaceae > Lathyrus > Lathyrus sativus. The sequence continues at coordinate 556,938,080 of OZ012737.1, forward strand.
CCTAACCTAATTCAACCCTAATTACAACTTAACATTTCAATGTAGAGATTTGGAGTTTCTACACTCCACATAAGCGTGTCCTTAAGATGCGTTTATTCCCCTTGAGACCTTGACCACAGTCAAGAAGTCTCTAACCTCCCTTTTGAGGGGAACTACGATTACTCTGATTCCACTCCCGTAAGGATACGTAGGCACAAGATGCGATGTCTTGCCGAGTAAACTTAGAATTAACCCCTAGGTCTTTTTTCTCACTTTTAATCCTTTGTGCATATACCTTAAGCAAATAAATAAAGCAAATAGTAAACATTTGAACAAAAGGTTCCTGTAGAGTACTACAGAAGTTTAGGGTGCTAATACCTTCCCTAAATTTAACCAACCCCCGAACCCTAGATCTTTCCCCGCATTGTGTTTACGATGCAAAAATAGGTTTTCCCTCTTTTGACCTTTTCCTTCGGATAAATCAAAGAGCGGTTGTGAATTGAATTGCGATTCAAACTCATTAATAATTTGTGATCCTATTTCCACCGCAACACACATGTTTGAAGGTATCTGAAATTAAGGACAATATGACTCATAAGGGTGGAGTTTTGGGGTTGCCTACAAAGTTCCTAATCGAGAAGGCCCAGTATTATGCTGATCATTTGAGCATGCCTACTTTTGAGACGATCCTTGCCTTGGTTATCTATGGAGTGTTGTTGTTCCCTAGCTTTGAAGGATTTGTTGACCCTAATGCCATTAAAATCTTCATGATGAGAAATCCAGTTCTGACTTTATTGGGTAATACCTATCATTCTATACATCTCCGAAACTCTCGTGGTGGAGGGATGGTTACCTGTTGTATGCCCTTACTATACAAGTGGTTTATTTCGCACTTGCCTAAGTCCGGTCCTTTCTGGAATCGTACTAAAGGGCGTTGGTCGCAAAAGGTTATGGCTTTGACTCACTCAGATATCGATTGGTATAACCGTATGTATGACGGAATATTACTCATTGATGGTTGTGGAAACTTCACTAACATGCCTTTACTTGGTTTTGACAGAGGAATCACATACAATCCGGTCCTAGCTCGCCGACAGTTGGGATACCCCTTGAAGGAACCGTCTAAAAGTGTTCATGTGGAGAAGATCTTCTTTAAGGACAACAAAGGACTTCAAGGTCAGATTGTATCCGCTTGGAATCATCTGCATAGGAAAGGACGAGAAAGTCTAGGTAGACCTAATTGTGTGTCTATGGAGCCGTATCTTCAGTGGGTCCGAGAAAGAGCTATCAAGTTAAAGATGCCCTACTCTCGCCAATATCATTTACCTCTAATAGAGGAACCTATCTTGATTTTTATGACCGAAGCCGAAAAGTTAAAGATTTCTATGAAGAAAGCGCAACAGGAAGCAGAGGCATGGAAGAATAAGTACCATGTTGTCGTTAGAGAAAATGATGAACTTCAGAAACAGCTTCAGTCCAAGGATGAAGAGATACTTTGCTACAGAAAGAAAAGACTCTATGAGGATTTATTTTCCTCGGATTCTCCACCTACTCGTCAACGTCATGGATGATGCTTCCTTAGGGCATTCTAGTTTATTTCAGATTTTTTTTAAAAAAATATTATTGTAATCCATTTTTCAATTAATAAAATTGCTTTGTTATTCCGCAATATTTGTAAATATTTGAATTCCATGAAATTGTCCATCTGCATCCACATCTCAGCATCATATTTTGCATTTCATATGTCTTCCGGTTTCTCATACTCGGTTCTCTTGCCTTCCAGTTTTGTCACCCTGAGTTCTCTGCACCGGTACTACACCAGAGCCCAAGCTCGGAGAATAATGGACGAACACGCCCAATAGATGGATCACGTCAACAATGCGCTCGCAGATCTTCGAGGGAACGTGGGGCAGATTATGGGGTTGCTCTAGGTTATGAATGCAAAGATGGATACTCCGCCTACTGTGGTCTATGAGATTAACGCTACCGTTGCAGAACCTCCACCGATTGTTACTGTTGAGAACGCCTATCCTTATGGCCTTCAACCCGGTTTCATACCTCTTGTTGTTTCTTCGGTTCCACAAGTTGTTCCCGTTACGCAGAATGTTCCACAAACAGTGCCTTTGGTTTTCGAGCCTACTCGCGTGGTTCTTACTTTTGCACCAGTTAATGTTCACACTCAGGTACAACCTTATCTCAACGATCCCGTTTATGAAATTCTGGATGATTAGGAGGAAAAACGTCAGCTACACGATAGGCTTCGTGAAGAGGTTGTTACCATCGATCAAAATTGAGAAAAATGGAAGGGGATCAGATCTTTGGGGCTGCTGCCAGAGATATCTGTTTGGTTACCGACCTAGTTATTCCACCGAAGTTCAAAACTCCGAATTTTGACTGCTATGAAGGGACTACTTGTCTGAAGATCCATTTGATAATGTACTACCGTAGGATGACTGCCCACATGAACAATGACAAGTTGATGATCCACTGTTTCCAAGACAGTCTGAAAGGTGCCTCATCAAAGTGGTATTTGACTTTAGACCAATCTCGCATCAGGTCTTTCCAGGATTTTTCTGACGCATTTATTAAGCACTATAAGTACAACATACAGAAGACAACTTTTGAGTATGACATAGAAGAGCACTGAGACTTTTAAGGAGTATGCTCAGAGATGGAGGGAAATTGCTTCTCAGGTTGAACCTCCATTGACTGATAAAGAATTAGCTGACTGGTTTGTTGACACCGTTCGTCCCGAATTCTATGAGAGGATGGTGGCAGTGTGACTACGAGTTTTGCTGATATTGTTGTTGTAGGAGTAAAAGTTGAAATGGCTATGAAGAGTGGGAAGATGTCTGGGGGTTCTGGTAGTTCAAGTGTGAAGGACCAAGCTAAGAAGGCTTTTTTCAATCCTCAGAAAAAGAAAGAAGGAGAGACTCATGTGGTGTCCGCAGGAAAACAGGGAAATCAACACTATCAGTATCCGCGGCAGTATGCTCAACCCCAGGGTTATCCGGTTCCGTATGCTCAGCCTCCGTATGTGGCTGTTGTTGCACCATCTTTTAATCAACAAGCTCCACAAGATCCTGCTTATCAGCCAATGCAGCAGGCTCCTAGATATCCGCCTCCAGTTTATCAACAACCTCCACCGAATTATCAGGCTCCCAATGCCTCGGCTACTCAGGCACCTCGCCCAAACGCTCAGAATAGGAGACCTTACAAGCCTTGTCCGCCGATTCAAATGACGTTCATCGAGTTGTACCCTTACTTAGTGCAGCGAGGTTTGGTTACCACCCGAGCATTGTGTCCACCTCTGAATCCTTTTCCAGTCAACTATAACGCCGTCGCTCACTGTTTATTTCATGAGGGTGCGCCAGGTCACGATTTAGAGAACTGTTATGCTTTGAAGAATATTGTGAGGGATCTGATAGAGAAGAAGATTATATCTTTCAACGATCCGCCACCAAATGTTAAGAGCAACCCTCTTCCTACACATGGGGTTAATGATGTTGAAGACTCGTCCGATGAAAGCCTTATTGTAATACCCCAAATTTTACCCTTACATTTAGTCAGTCATTTCGCATAAACATTTCATTTTTGCATTTGTTAATCACTAATCAGTCGTTTGAGTGCGTTTTGTTTTGCAGAATTTCTCCAGGGACGTTTTGGTCATTTTACGTTGGTTCTGGCAGATTTTGGAAAAAAGGAGGTCTTTAGGTCTTGAGGCATTCAAGCCCTCATACCCGAGACAGATTACGTGTTTTGCTTATGTCAAGGCGGTGGTGTGGTCTGATTGGTACCGAAAAAGTTGTCAGAATACAATTGGATTGGGGCTGTTTATTCCTTATGGGCTATTTTAAGACGCTCCCGAACAATTCTGTTTCTACTAATGACGGGCGGTGTGAGGTAGAATATTTGGGTTGTACTGAAGTAACAAAAATTTGACTCGGGATATGGCTGGGTTCTTGTTCATGGATTTTGTTAGGAACCATTTGATCAGTGGAAATTAACTGGATATCCGATGTTAAAGTTAGGTGGTTCTAAACCCAAGCGAATCGTCATTTAAGAGGAGGTTATGATTTTTGTGCATGTCCGCAGTTGGTCCAGAAAAATGATGGAATGACATTGGAGAGAGGTTGATTAATTGATACTCGAATGGTATATGATTCGAAGGCACGATGGTTGACCAAAAATCTCAAACTCTCATTGTTATTATAAAAAAGGTTTTTTCATGTTTTTAGACTTCTGCTGGATATTCAATATTGGGAATATTTCCTTTGGACCTCACAAAATAAAAAGAATCATATGAGTTTATTTCATAAGAGTGGAACGTCCATGTATACAAATGAATCAAAATTCAAGGTTAATTTATTCATGATGAAAGTTGCAGTACATGACTCTAATTGGAAATACAACGGTTTTATCATATGCGAACTGTTCAAGTTTATTCAATATATGGCATGGTGTACAAAGTTTCAATTTAAGCTACAATTCTAAACATGAACATTACAGAAACAACAAACGAGCTGCCACAAGATAACTACCAAAACTGTTTACATATTAAAATCACTATTGTTTGAAATCATGCTATGAACAACTCATTTCCATGTTGAAGTTCCGGGGATGCAGCCTCCTTGATCTTGCAAGTATGGGACTCCTTCGATTCCCACAAAAAGAGCTTGACTGAAACCTATGAAATCTCCTATGCTGAAAGAAGACGCTTCTGGGATGCGGTTCAGATTGCCCATGAGACTGAAAAAAATAATCACTTGATTAAATTCCAAAATTACAAAAAAAAAGCTAATGCATCCAAAGAAACCGAGACAATTGAAAAAAAACCTCACCGAGATTTATCTTGCGCCTTTGGCTGCCCATTGATGCTGAAAGAAGGTTAATGAAAACCGCATTGTTCCTACCTGTCAAAACCGAAAAGAAAACAATCATTACACGTACTCCGTGTTCATACGCAAGTTGAGGTCAGATAACAAAGCAAAGAGTGGAAAAGAAAACACAGCCCTCAGGTTGTTCATCATCGGGCATAACGTTCGAGCGGCTGGGAGAGCCACGACCGAAGCCGTTACCAACTCCCTACCGAGCGTTGAAAAACTCAAAGCCTGCAAACACAATCAAAGGCAAGGGACGGTAGTGTCTATTTTAGCGGTTCAGACCCTGAAGGTCATCATCACCAGCAACCTTTTCTCGGCAATTTGGATCCAACCACCAGCATCGTTACTGAAAGAGAAAGAGAAAAAAAGTTAATGAAATTCCTGACAGAAAACCGAATAGTAAACCGAAGCTCGTTTAAAACGGTATCAAATAACAATCAGCGACAGAGATGCGAGTTTATCAGTCCAGCCCTATCAAGTAAATGGCGTCGGACTGAGAGCCAAATTGGAATTCACCTGAAAGATAGCGACCCACAACAAGAATCCATCGTAAGTATCAGAGACAGAGGCAAAGTGTAAATTCATAAAGGCTATCAGAACCAGCTCGAATACAAAGGGCTCAGTTCATATCAATAAGATCCCGAAATCAGAAAAAAAAAACTGTCATAGACATCACAGTTGCAAGCATTGGGCTCAGTTCAACATCATTGCCCTGGGTAATTAGGAGTATCAGCAAAAAGCAGGAAAAGTCAGGTTATGTCATCAATATGAACACCAGAAAAACAGATATGGATGAAACATCTGCCAAAACATTAAAAGCATCAGAATACGAATAGGGTGATACAGCCATACCAGTAAAAGATACAAGATATCAGTTATGTTAGAAACAATCCAACTACACCAAAAAACGCGATTGTTATCCATACCAGTGAATGAGCAAGAAAAAACACACAATAGAGAACATCAGGGTGATTATCACAATGCAGGTTCAGACAAAGTATCATCACTACCAGCGACCTTCCTCGGCGATATTTGGTCCGACCAAGACTTTAGCACCAGTTCTGAAAGAAGAAAAAGGGAGTTAATAAATTGCATCACAAAAAATCAAATCAAATCATGTGAAATTGAATCAAATTCGAAAGGGGAAAGATTTCCCCAATCAGAATCAAATCTCAGAGAAAAAGTAACGCAAACCTAAAAGATCCAAGGCCCAAAAAGAGAAATCATATAAAGGAAAGAAACAACCTCTTTCAAAAGGGGGTTCGAAGGGAGAGAGTGTGACGAAACTCTAGCCACCGGACAAGAGCAAATCACCCTCAAATGTTCGTCATTGGCCGTTGACATGCAACAACCATCCGGACGGAGAACCAGAAACGAACGAATTTTCCCTCGAGTTCACGACCTCTGTATCTTCGACATCACCGGCCAAACGATAAGGACATCACCTTTAAGGAAAATGTAAGCAAGGATCGCACGATACCATCGGTGTTTAACGAGCTTTTATTTATTTTTAGGTTGATTGCAAACGAGAGACCAAAGGAAATGGAGAAGAACGAGAGAACGGAAGAAGGGATTGGCGCCGTCGACGGCGTTAGGGTTTATGAACCCAATTGCTTTTTTTTTTCATTTTTTATAGTTGGCTTAGATGGGTCGGAGCTGGTGGGTAATGACCCAGCCTGACCCAGTTGTTTTTTATCTGACCCAGTTTGTTTTTTTTCTCTGACCCAGTTTGTGTCTTAGTGTTAATTATCTTGTTTTTCAATTAGTTTGATATTATTGAATTAAAAACCTCATTTTAAAATAAACCGATTTTTTTTTCTCTTAATAAAACTCTTTTGTTTAATAAATCAAATTTTGTTTTTTATATTAATTAAAATCCTCTTTAGATAATTAGATAAAAATTACTTTAAAAAAAAAAAATCAAACCTAGTCTTTTAATATTAAAACATTTTTTTCGTTAACTTAAATAAAAAACTTTTTCTCTAAACAACAAAAAATCTCCAATATTGCATTCTCGGTTTCATAAATTCGTCTGAATGCTGTCTGATCCTCATTACTAACATTGCATGTTCGTATTGCAGCTGGTCGTGTTACCATTTATTTATTTTCTATATTTTGTTCAAAGATCATTATTATTGTAACTGTTTACTATTTGTAACCTCGCGAATCTTAAAAATCGCGCTTCCTTTCCGCCTTTAAGTTTCTGCTTGCATGGATTTTATTTCTGTCATTATTTCTCAGCTTTAATGATTCAACTCTCTCACATCTTCATCATTATTTCTATCACACTACACACATCCGAAGGTTAGGTCTAACCATTTGGCCACCGTGCCGATAGTCCTCAAACCCTCAAACCCTAAATATTTAAATCTACAAAATTACAAACCCAATCCTCACAAATGCCTCACCGCAGGCGCAATTACAAAACTACCCCTAGTTTTAGGTCAACGAGACGCCGCGCTCATTTTAGGGTTTCCCGCCGCGGAATCCCTAATCCAACCCTAATTTCAACATAACAATTCAACATAGAAATCTGGAGTTTCGACACTCCGCGTAAGCATGTCCTTAGGATGTGTTTATTCCCCTTGAGACCTCGACCACAGTCGAGAGGTCTCTAACCTCCCTTTTGAGGGGAACTACAGTTACTCTGATTCCACTCCCGTAAGGATATGTAGGCATAAGATGCGATGTCTTGCCGAGTAAACTTAGAATTAACCCCTAGGTATTTTTAATTTTCAATCCTTTGTATATACCCTAAAGCAAAATAATTAATGAAATAAATAAAAAAATAAACAAAAGGTTCCCGTAGAGTACTACGGAAGTTTAGGGTGCTAATACCTTCCCTAAATTTAACCAACCCCCGAACCTTAGATCTCTCCCTTTTAGGTTTTTCCTTTCTTTAACCTTTCCTTCGGATAAATCAAAGACCGGTTGTAAATGAATTAAGATTCAAGTTAATCAATAGCTTGACATCTAAATTTCACCGCAACAGAAAATGGCGACTTCACTGGGGAGTCCTAAAATTTTGAGGGTTATCCCTATTTTGCTTATCATTATTATCTGTTTCATTTGATATTTGTTTATTTGTATGCAGTTTATGTGGGGTGCCTTTCGGGAAGTACTTTGTGGCGAGACAGGTCCTACACCCGGACTTGAGTGACACTATGATAGGATGGATGATATATTCGACGAGGCTTATAGGGAGTGAGTCCCGACTAAGCTAAATTGAGAATCACCACTCAGTTGAGACCCTTTCGAAATTGGTTCGGTTGATCGAGTATAGTCGTGAAAACTTTTACCTTTATCGTTTGGAGTCTGTGATACTAGGAACCGTAGAACCTTTACTCCATCTTGGCCTTATCTAGGATGTAGTGCGGGAACTATGTGGGAGTATCCTACAATGGTTGCTACGCGATGCTACACTCAAAAGAGGTTCTCTTGAGAATATTATCGACCCTTGAGTCAGTCGAGAAGTTGATAATATCCAAAAGATGGGCTGATGACTTTGGGCACTTTTAGAACCTTGTTCTGCATGTACAATCAACCATAGTACATGCCTTTGGGATGGGTATACCTTGACCCCGCTCATGTTCCTTAACTTAGGACTTTGTGTGTGCTTGTGCATGGCATTCATTAAGCATCATTTTGCATTAAGACTTCATAGAATTCAAACTTTACTTGTGAACATCGCAGGGTACCATGGATGACAATAGAAAGCATACCGTGAAATATTCTTTTAAGGGTTTCAACTTGGATGTCCTAAAGCAGTTAGGAGAATTGGTTCAAGACCGAGACGGATTTCGAAACAAATATGGGAGGTTACTATCTTTGTTGGACTCGCAAGTGGATGAAGGGCTTCTTTCGGTTTTGTTACAGTTCTATGACCCGGTTTACCATTGCTTCACTTTTCCCGATTATCAGTTGTTGCCTACCCTAGAGGAATACTCTCAGTTAGTAGGGTTACCCATATTGGATGAATCTCCTTTCCCTTTCTTGGAGGTAGACCCAAAAGAAGAGGATATTGCTAAGGCCACTTGCTTAAAGGTATATGACATTAAAGAACATATGATCACCAAAGGGGGGACCTTCGGTTTACCCACGGACTTCTTGATTAAGAAAGCCCAATACTATGCTGATCATATGAGTATGCCTACCTTTGAAGCAATCTTTGCCTTACTTGTTTATGGAGTTCTACTGTTCCCGTGTTTTGAAGGGTTTGTGGACCTTAATGCTATCAAGATTTTCATGAAGGCTAACCCAGTACCGACATTGTTGGCTAATACTTATCACTCAGTGCACCTCCGAAATTCTAATGGGAAGGGTATGATTACTTGTTGTGTGTCGTTGTTGTACAAGTGGTTTATTTCGCACTTGCCTAAGTCTGGACCTTTTTGGAGTTGCAATAGAGGACGTTGGTCACAAAGAGTCATGGCTTTAACTCATTCTGATATCGATTGGTATAACCGTATGTATGATGGTATCTTGATCATTGATGGATGTGATAGCTTCGCTAATGTGCCTTTGCTTGGTTTTAATGGAGGGATAAGCTATAATCCAGTTCTAGCTCGCCGACAGTTGGGATATCCGTTGAAAGAACCGCCTAAGAGTATCTATGTGGAGAGAATCTTCTTCAAGAATGGTGAAGAACACAAGGAGCTTCAAGATCAGATTTTAAAGCCTGGCGTCATTTGAATAGGAAAGGACGAGAAAGCTTAGGAAGGCCTAATTGCGTGTCTATGGAACCGTACCTTCAGTGGGTCCGAGAAAGAGCCGTCGTATTGAAGATGCCTTATTCTCACCAAGGTCCTCTACCTCCGATAGAAGAACTTTTTCTTATCTTTATGTCCGAGGAAGAAAGGTTGAAGATTGCCTTGAGGAAAGCGAAGCGTGAAGCCGAAGCATGGAAGAATAAGTGTCAAGTATTCATGAGCGAGAATGTCTAACTTCATAAACAACTTGATACCATAAGTGAAGAGAGGCGTCCTAGCAAGAAGAAAAAGACACATGAGGATTTATTTTCCTCCGCTCCTCCGACTCCTCGAAAGATATGATGGATATGGCTTTAGGACTTTTCTAGCTTTTATTTAGCTTATTATGTTGAAACCTTTAAGAATATCAATTTGTAATTCATTCGTTGAATTTAATTAATGAACGTTCTTCGGTACCTTGCGATGTTCTAATCAATTGAATTCCATAAAGTCTTCATTTTCATTTTGCATTCACATCATATTTTTGCATTGCATTCGTTTTCCAAATTTCTCATTCTCATTTCTCTCGTCTTCCAGTTCCGTCACCCTGAGTTCTGTGCATCGATACTACACTAGAGCTCAAGCTCGAAAGAAGATGGAGGACCAACAACAAGAGATCGATCGTCTCAGCAACGAGATGTTGGATATGAGAGGAAATATGGGCCGTATGATGGATTTGTTGCTATCTATAAATGCAAAGATCGATGTTCAACCCACTGTTATCTCCGAGGTTGTAAGTGATGTTGTGAACCCGCCTGTTGTTTATGTTACAAGTACACGACCTTTTGGTATGGATTCCGATTTCGTGCCACCTCTGACTGCTGTTCCTCTGGCACATCCAGTCCAACCAACTATTCCTTTGGTTTCTGAAGTTCCTAGAGTGGTTCCTACGTTTGCGCCAGTTACGGTACACAATCGTGCACAACCTTATTTTAATGAGCACAATTTTGAGACTTATGATGAGAATGATGAAAGTTATGAGAGACGTGATAAGTTTCGTAAATAAATGGATATCATCGCTAAGAGATTGAGAAAGGTAGAAGGTGATCAGGTTTTTGGGGCCGCTGCTAGGGATGTCTGTTTGGTCTCTGGTTTGGTTATTCCTCCCAAATTCAAGACTCCAAATTTTGACCGTTACGAAGGTGCTACTTGTCCTAAGAGTCACCTGATTATGTATTACCGTAAGATGGCTGCTCATGTTGAGAATGATAAACTGATGATTCACTGTCTCCAAGATAGTTTGAAGGGCGCTTCTTCTAAGTGGTATTTGACTTTGGACCAATCTCGTATTAAGAATTTTCAAGACCTGTCTGACGCTTTCATTAAGCACTACAAGTACAATATGGATTTGGCTCCCGATAGGAGGCAATTGCTGAGTATGTTACAGAAAACTTCTGAGAATTTTAAAGAGTATGCTCAAAGGTGGAGAGAAATTGCTTCGCAGGTAGAACCTCCTTTGACCGAAAAAGAGTTGGCTGATTGGTTTGTTGACATTGTTCGTCCTGAGTTTTATGAAAGGATGGTTGGTAGTGTGACCTCGAATTTCTCTGACATTGTAGTCGTGGGTGTGAAAGTCGAAGCGGGTTTGAAAAGTGGCAGAATGACAAGTACTTCTGGTGTTGCGAATTCGAAAGAACAAGCTAAGAAACCTGCGTATGGTACTCAGAAAAAGAAAGAAGGTGAGACTAATGCTGTGTCTGCCGCTAAACGAAGGAATCAACCTTATCCGTATAATTATGCTCAACCTCAAGGTTATCCGATCCAGTATGCTCAACAACCTTATGTAGCCGCTGTTGCACCTGCTTTTAACCAGCAAGCTCCTATGTATCAGCTGTTGCAACAAGCTCCTCCTTATCAACCTCCTAATTACCAACAAGCTCCCAATGCTTCAACTTATCAACAACAACAGAAGAGTCCAGCTCCTCGCCGAGCGGGACAGGTAAAAGACAATACAAGCCTTGTCCTCCGGTTCCGATGACTTTTACCGAGCTGTATCCCTCTTTGGTGCAGCAAGGTCTGATTAGCACCCGTGCTTTAGGTCCTCCTCCCAATCCGTTACCTCCGAGTTACAACGCTGCTGCTCATTGTTTATTTCATGAGGGTGCGCCTGGCCATGATCTGGAAAATTGTTACGCTCTCAAGAATATTGTCCGAGAACTGTTGGAAAAGAAGATTCTGTCATTCAATGATCCTCAACCGAATATCAAGACTAGTCCTATGCCTAGCCACGAGAATGTCAGTGCTATTGGTGATGATTCTGATGAAAGTTGTGTTCTTGGCGTTACTCAGATTAAAACTCCTCTAAAAGAGTTCCATTCGAAGTTGTTCAAAGCTGGTTTAGTATCTACTTCTCATGTTGTGTGTACAAGTTGTGAGAACAGTACTAAAGGTTGTGTTATGGTTCAGAAAGATGTCCAGAGATTGATTAGTGATGGTCTTCTACAAGCTCATGTTGATCAAGATATCTCTACCAGACAGTTTGACAGTGTGATTGTGAACCTTACCGCATGCAATACTCTCAGTTTCAGCAATGAAGAGTTACCAAGAGAGGGTCCGAATCATAATCGAGCTTTGCATATATCGGTGAAATGTCAAGAGGATAATTTATCAAGAGTATTAGTGGACACAGGTTCTTCTTTGAATGTTCTACCTAAAAGAGTTCTAAGTAAGTTGGCTTTTAAAGATACAGTGGTGAAGCCGACTTCGCTGATTGTTAAAGCATTTGATGGTTCTCGCAGGTCAGTGATAGGAGAGGTTGAACTTCCTATATTGATTGGTCTACATGTTTTCCCTATCCTTTTCCAAGTGATGGAAATTAATCCTAATTACAGTTTCTTACTTGGACGACCTTGGATCCATGCCGCTGGGGCAGTAACGTCTACTTTGCACCAAAAGGTGAAGTTTGTGGTTGATGAAAAACTGGTAATTATACATGGTGAGGAGGATTTGATGGTCAGTAACTTATCGTCATTCCGTTATATTGAGGCTGATGAAAACGCACCAAAAGTTTCTTTCCAGTCGTTTGAGATAGCCAACGCCGTTCTGTTAAAAGTCAAAGAAACAGTGGGTCTGAGCAATCCATCTTTTGCATCTCTGAAGAGCACTAAGGCTACAATCGACAGGGGCATTCCTGAAGGTTGGGGAAGGGTAATTGACGTCAAGACCAAGACCAATTGCTTTGGGTTGGGTTACAAACCAACTCAGAATGGAGCTGCTACAATTGTCAAAGGGCGTCTGAAGATTATCCAAGAAGTGTTCGTCAGCGGAGGTTTCCAAATCAATGCCATCAGTGACTATGATGAAGAGGAAGAATTGAGCAACCTGGTTTTCAAGAGCGATGCAGCTTTGAGCAACTGGGAGGCCATAGAGATTCCTGTTATTTTTCCCATTTCAAAGTAATTTCATGTTTTTTCATTTACATTTTCAAAATCCATAGCTCTGCCCAAGGCTATAGGATCATTTTGTAGGGCCACCTTTAAATTTTAAAAGGATATTAATAAAAGCATTTTGTTCAAGTTCCATCTTGTTTCATTTTCGTTTTTTGCTTTCACCTTTTAAAAATGTAATTGGCAATCTTTTCAAAACAAAAACAAAAAAGCATTTTCGTTCTCATTTCCTTGAGCATTTAATAAAATAAAGTTTTCAATCATGCAGTGATATAATAACCCTTGTTGAATCCAATGACCCTACCGTCACTCCTGACTGGGACTCACCCATTTATCAAGCTGAGGATGAAAGTGAGGAAGACTTTGAAGTACCCAAAGAGCTGTCAAGGTTAGTTGAGTACGAGAGCGTCGAGCTTCAACCACATAAAGAGCAGATAGAGGTGATTAATCTTGGTACTGAGACAGATAAGAAAGAGGTCAAGATTGGTGCAACACTTGGGGCCGAGGTTAAACATAGATTGGTTAAACTTCTGGAAGAGTATGTTGATGTGTTTGCGTGGTCGTATCAGGATATGCCGGGTTTAGACACAGACATTGTTGTTCATCAGTTACCACTCAAAGCAGATTGTCCGCCTATTAAGCAGAAACTTCGAAGAACGAGACCCGACATGGCTTTGAAGATTCGAGATGAGGTTAGAAAGCAGTTGGACGCCGGATTTCTTGCAGTAGCAGAGTATCCTGATTGGGTAGCTAACATTGTGCCAGTGCCTAAGAAGGATGGTAAAGTGAGAATGTGTGTGGAATACAGAGATTTGAATAAAGCGAGTCCGAAGGACGACTTTCCCCTACCGCATATTGATACACTTGTGGACAATACGACCAATTTTGCAGTCTTCTCATTTATGGATGGTTTCTCCGGTTATAATCAGATCAAGATGGACCCTGCTGACAGAGAAAAGACCACCTTTATTACACCTTGGGGGACATTTTGTTACAAAGTTATGCCTTTTGGGTTGAAGAACGTTGGGGCAACATATCAACGAGCTATGGTCGCTCTCTTTCATGATATGATGCACAAAGAGATCAAGGTTTATGTGGATGATATGATTGCCAAGTCTCAGAATGAAGAGGATCATTTGGATAATTTGTTGAAGCTATTTGAGCGGCTCAGAAAGTATCAGTTGAAGTTGAATCCTAATAAGTGTACGTTTGGTGTTAGGTCCGGAAAGTTACTCGGTTTTGTTGTCAGCCAGAAAGGAATTGAGGTGGATCCTGACAAAGTTCGAGCTATTCAAGATATGCCAGCTCCGTGGACCGAAACACAGGTAAGAGGTTTTTTGGGACGTTTGAATTACATCTCCAGGTTTATATCCCATTTGACTGCCACCTGTGAGCCTATATTCAAGTTATTGTGCAAGGGCAGTGTTGTTGATTGGAATTCTGACTGTCAGCAAGCGTTTGAGAAAATTAAGAGTTATTTACAAGAGCCTCCCATTTTGATTCCCCCTGTTCCAGGAAGACCGCTTTTCATGTATCTTACGGTTCTTGAGAATTCTATGGGTTGTGTGTTGGGTCAGCACGATGAAACTGGAATGAAGGAACATGTTATATATTACCTGAGTAAGAAGTTTACTGATTGCGAGAGTAGGTATTCATTGTTAGAGAAGACTTGTTGTGCATTGGCATGGGCTGCTAAGCGTCCCAGACAGTATATGATTTGTCACACCACTTTGTTGATTTCGAAAATGGATCCCATAAAGTACATCTTTGAGAAACCCGCTCAGACTGGAAGGTTAGCCTGTTGGCATATGTTGTTATCCGAGTATGATATTCAGTATGTACCACAGAAGGCCATTAAAGGAAGTATATTGTCAGATTACCTCGCAGATCAGCCAGTTGAAGACTATGAGCCGCTCAAATTTGATTTTCCTGATGAAGACATTATGTTGGTAAAGGATTATGAAGAGCCAGGTCCTGATGAAGGTCCCGAGCCAGGACTCTGGTGGAAGATGATGTTTGATGGTTCCTCTAATTACAATGGACATGGTATAGGTGCTATTCTAATTGATCCGAAAGCAGGGTTTACACCGTTTACAGCCAGGTTAGACTTTGAATGCACGAACAATATCGCCGAGTATGAGGCATGCATCCTTGGTCTTGAAGCAGCTATTGATCTAAGAATTAAACTTCTCGAAGTGTATGGAGATTCAGCTTTGGTTATCTATCAGGTGACATGTGAATGGGAAACTAGACATGAGAATTTGATTTCGTACAGAGCCTACATTATTGAGATGATTAAATATTTTGATGACATTACATTCAAGCATGTTCCGAGATCTGAGAATCACGTTGCTGATGCCTTAGCTATGTTGGCGTCAATGTGGAAAGTACAGTTTTTCAATCAGGATCCCCTTATCCGAATAAGTCGGAAGACTGAACCGGCCTACTGTCAGATGGTTGAGGAAGAGGTTGATGATAAACCATGGTTCTACGACATTAAGAATTATCTGCTCAAGCAAGTATATCTGACCGATGCTACTGGTCTTAACAAGAAAACTTTAAGGAGGTTAGCATCCAAGTTCTTCATCAGTAATGGTGTGTTGTACAAGAGAAATCACGACATGGTCTTGCTCAGATATGTTGATAAACGTGAGGCAGACATGTTACTTCAGGAAATTCATGAGGGAACTTTTGGGACCCATGCCAACGGGTACACTATGTCTAAGAAGATGTTGAGGGCTGGATATTACTGGTTGACTATGGAATCTGATTGTATACAGTATGCGAGGAAATGCCACAAGTGCCAGATTTATGCTGATAAGATGCATGTTCCTCCTACACCGTTGAACGTCCTGTCTTCACCGTGGCCTTTCTCCACGTGGGGCATCGATATGATTGGGGCAATTGAGCCGAAAGCTTCTAATGGTCACCGTTTCATTCTAGTTGCTATTGATTACTTCACTAAGTGGGTAGAAGCTTCTTCCTACGCTAACGTGACTAAGCAGGTGATTGCTCGATTTATCAGAAAAGAGATTATTTGTCGTTATGGGATTCCGAGCCGAATCATAACGGACAATGGCACCAATTTGAACAATAAGACTATGAAAGAGTTGTGCGACAGTTTCAAGATCACGCATCACAATTCTTCTCCGTACCGTCCTAAGATGAATGAGGCTATTGAAGCTGCGAATAAGAACATCAAGAAGATCCTGCAAAAGATGGTTGTGACTTACAAAGATTGGCATGAGATGTTACCATTTGCTTTGCATGGATACAGGACCTCAGTACGAACTTCGACAGGGGAAACACCTTTCTTACTGGTGTATGGAATGGACGTTTACTCCCTATCGAAGTAGAAATACCTTCTTTAAGGGTGTTGATGGAAGCTGAACTTGAGGAAGCCGAGTGGGTTCAAGACAGATTGGATCAGTTGAATCTCATTGACGAGAAGCGCATGACAGCTATGTGCCACGGGCAGTTATATCAGAAACGGATGAAAAGAGCGTTTGATAAGAAAATCTGTATTCGTGAGTTCCGTCAAGGAGAACTCGTACTCAAAAAAATCTTGCCAGTCCACAAAGACATGCGTGGAAAGTGGATGCCAAACTATGAAGGCCCATTTGTTGTGAAGACCGTCTTCTCCGGAGGATCTCTGATACTTGCAACAATGGATGGGGAAGAGCTCGCACACCCCGTGAATTCTGATGCGGTCAGAAAATATTATGCCTAAAAACCCGCTAAGTCGAAAACCTGAAAAAGGCGACTTAGGCAAAAGTAAGGGTTAGAAAAAATAAGTAAATAATAAAAAGCTCGCTAAGTTGAAAACTCGAAAGGGCGGCTTAGGCAAAAATGAGCGTCCTGGTGGATTGAAAACCCGAAAGGGAGGTCCAGGAAAAAGTTAGGGACAAAGGCATTTCACTGCATCAGGAAACACTGATCATCGCAGAAATACTTTACATTTGAGACCCATTCTCCAGCCCGATCATTCTCGTCTGAAGCAAGATTCCGGATTAGTCTTAGTCATTAGTGTCATTAGGTGTCGTTGGATTCAATGTAACCTTTTCCCACATTGCCAATTTCAAATTGTAACTATCTATGGAGCTGTGCCTTTAGCAAGCTACCATCCTTTAATAAAAGATACCATTTTGTTATTCAAATTCTTTGGTGCATGGTCCTCGTTTTATTGTTATGCAAATGCCAATTATTTATGAAATTTTGAAAATGAAAGGTGCTTCAAAACTTTTAAAAAACCGTTTTCGAAAATGTAATTGAAAAAATGTAAGAAGATACTTTGACTTGCGGAAATAAACCAAGGAGTTCTTCATCCCCAGTAAAGCTCGTGGTTGCAGAAACGCTTGTAGACCATTACATACTACAGTCCCCAGCGAGACATTAAGCTGATAACCCTTCTTGGGTAATCCGAGGATATCCCTCAGGAATTTTTCTCCCCATATGAAGACAGGATACAGTATCCCCAAGCGGATTACCTTCTCCCCAGAGAAATCAGAACT
Organism: Lathyrus sativus; assembly: GCA_963859935.3. NCBI lineage: Eukaryota > Viridiplantae > Streptophyta > Magnoliopsida > Fabales > Fabaceae > Lathyrus > Lathyrus sativus. The sequence goes on from OZ012737.1 coordinate 556,955,587, forward strand.
TTGAAACCATAGTTGGTTCTACCATTGACATCTTCTATCCATGATTGACGTATTTGTTGCAGAGAACACAGGGTATCTCCGTCGAGATGTTTATTTCATCTCTCGTCCCGTCTCTTGTCTGTTTCATCAGCATATGCAGGGACATAAGCATTGCTTGTTCATACTCATTTCATTTCATCCTACATACTCATTCCATTACATCTTGCATACTTAAGACACATATTCATTAACATACATACACATTAACATACATTCACAGTAACATGCGCGTTAACATCTACATGTTCGTTTGTTCCTTGCCATCATTGGTTGTTACCGCCGAGTAACTGGGTTGTCCATTCTCTCCAAGTAGATTGTCAGCCCTAAGCATAAAATACTTACGTGTTTTCAGTTTCCCCACGGAGCTCAATCCTCGTGGATGACGGTTACTTCATCTATCTTTCCACACTAGGATAAGATACTTACCCTTCGAGTTCATTCCCTCGATGGAGTCTTGATTGCCAGTTTTCTTTCTAGCTCGATCCTAGATTGAATCTCGATCTTGTTGGTCGACGAACCTACTCGGACGTGCATTTATTGTGCACCATCTAAAAATTTTCACCATACCTTGGCAGATATGCGATTGTTCTCGGCCTAGAAGCTTATCATTGTACCCGGATGTGCGTTTATTTTGCACTATCTAAAGACTTTCACCATATGTTTGCAGATATGTGACCGTTCTCGTCTGAGAAACCTATCACTGCCGACATAATTACATCACAGCTTAACAACCGATTAGAGACAGTTCTCGGACGAGAAGCTTATCCTTTCATCGATCAGCAACAGTTCTCAGACGAGAAGCTTATCATCACAACCAATCAGCGACAGTTCCCGGACGAGAAGCTAATCACCCATTAAACCTACCGATCCGCGACCGTTCTCACATGAGAAGCCTATCAGTAATCCTACCTCACGACGACCGTTCTCGTACGAGAAGCTCATCCAACCTTCATTATGACATGAGGCAAATGGCCATCTCCAACAAGCAGTTGAGTTTTCCATTTTTATTCGTCCTTTTTACCCTTCGGAAGAAGGAGGAGCGGATTCATATTCGTTCATTTTTACCCTTTTGTATAAGGAGGAACATAATCATATTCAGGAGATACCATATCTTGGATTGAAGAAGTTCACTTTTACCCTTCGGAAGAAGGAGGAACGGGTTCATATTCGTTCATTTTACCCTTTGGTATAAGGGGGAACCGAATCATGTTCAGGGCACCAAGTCTTGAGTTATGAAGAAGTTCATTTTACCCTTCGGGAGAAGGAGAAGCTAAGTCAGGTTTGACCATAAAAGCTTATATTTCTATCAGATGAACACTAGCCTCTTTTTTCGAGAGTTCATCCATTCTGGCATCACAGTCCCACAACGATAAGTAAATATCCTTGCTCGAGAGGCTTATCAGGGCATTACATACTAAAGTCCATTTATTTTGGCATACAGTCGGTCTTCATCCTGTATATTATACGGTTTCCCAGAAATTTCGTCTAATCCCGTCACAAGGATTGTTTTTCAGAAAAGCTCGGATGTTATTCTTTGCTCAATGCTCCAGCACCCTGTTAATCAGCCCTATTGTCGGTAGATCCAGTCTTTACCTTAGAGTTTCAACCGGTCACGCTTGAACCTGTTGAACATGTACTCCATTTCTCGTTCTAAAGGTGACAATTGGTCGTAGTCGTGCTAATTGACCATCACTTCAAGAACTCCCCAGTGTGACGCCTTCCCCCAGTGTTGAAACGTCGCGTCGGTTCCCCGTGACATTGCATCATTTGCATAGTTACACCTATCATTCATCATTTACATCATGCGTCATACCATAGTAGTCATACTGACAGCATCACATTCCATCGCGTTTTGTCCGCAGCATTGCATATCATTGCATCTAAGGGCAAAATTTTCGGTTATCTATATTTAAATCCCTTCACCATGATATATCGAGTCTCCGACACTCAAAATCATCCGGTGTAGATATTTAAATAGGGGCAACTGTAATACCCCAAATTTTACCCTTACATTTAGTCAGTCATTTCACATAAACATTTCATTTTTGCATTTGTTAATCACTAATCAGTCGTTTGAGTGCATTTTGTTTTGCAGAAATTTCTCCAGGGACGTTTTGGTCATTTTAGGTTGGTTCTGGAAGATTTTGGAAAAAAAGAGGTCTTTAGGTCTTGAGGCATTCAAGCCCTCATACCCGAGACAGATTACGTGTTTTGCTCATGTCAAGGCGGTGGTGTGGTCTGATTGGTACCGAAAAAGTTGTCAGAATACAATTGGATTGGGGCTGTTTATTCCTTATGGGCTATTTTAAGACGCTCCCGAACAATTCTATTTCTACTAATGACGGGCGGTGTGAGGTAGAATATTTGGGTTGTACTGAAGTAACAAAAATTTGACTCAGGATATGGCTGGGTTCTTGTTCATGGATTTTGTTAGGATCCATTTGATCAGTGGAAATTAACTGGATATCCGATGTTAAAGTTAGGTGGTTCTAAACCCAAGCGACTCGTCATTTAAGAGGATGTTATGATTTTTGTGCATGTCCGCAGTTGGCCCAGAAAAATGATGGAATGACATTGGAGAGAGGTTGATTAATTGATACTCGAAGGGTATATGATTCGAAGGCACGATGGTTGACCAAAAATCTCAAACTCTCATTGTTATTATAAAAAAGGTTTTTTCATGTTTTTAGACTTCTGCTGGATATTCAATATTGGGAATCTTTCCTTTGGACATCACAAAATAAAAAGAATCATATGAGTTTATTTCATAAGAGTGGAACGTCCATGTATACAAATGAATCAAAACTCAAGGTTAATTTATTCATGATGAAAGTTGCAGTACATGACTCTAATTGGAAATACAACGGTTTTATCATATGCGAACTGTTCAAGTTTATTCAATATATGGCATGGTGTACAAAGTTTCAATTTAAGCTACAATTCTAAACATGAACATTACAGAAACAGCCAACGAGCTGCCACAAGATAACTACCAAAACTGTTTACATATTAAAATCACTATTGTTTGAAATCATTCTATGAACAACTCATTTCCATGTTGAAGTTCCGGGGATGCAGCCTCCTTGATCTTGCAAGTATGAGACTCCTTCGATTCCCACAAAAAGAGCTTGACTGAAACCTATGAAATCTCCTATGCTGAAAGAAGACGCTTCTGGGATGCGGTTCAGATTGCCCATGAGACTGAAAAAATAATCACTTGATTAAATTCCAAAATTACAAAAAAAAAAGAAGCTAATGCATCCAAAGAAACCGAGACAATTGAAAAAAAACCTCACCGAGATTTATCTTGCGCCTTTGGCTGCCCATTGATGCTGAAAGAAGGTTAATGAAAACCGCATTGTTCCTACCTGTCAAAACCGAAAAGAAAACAATCATTACACGTACTCCGTGTTCATACGCAAGTTGAGGTCAGATAACAAAGCAAATAGTGGAAAAGAAAACACAACCCTCAGGTTGTTCATCATCGGGCATAACGTTCGAGCGGCTGGGAGAGCCACGGCCGAAGCCGTTACCAACTCCCTACCGAGCGTCGAAAAACTCAAAGCCTGCAAACACAATCAAAGGCAAGGGACGGTAGTGTCTATTTTAGCGGTTCAGACCCTGAAGGTCATCATCACCAGCAACCTTTTCTCGGCAATTTGGATCCAACCACCAGCATCGGTACTGAAAGAGAAAGAGAAAAGAAGTTAATGAAATTCCTGACAAAAAATCGAATAGTAAACCGAAGCTCGTTTAAAACGGTATCAGATAACAATCAGCGACAGAGATGCGAGTTTATCCGTCCAGCCCTATCAAGTAAATGGCGTCGGACTGAGAGCCAAATTGGAATTCACCTGAAAGATAGCGACCCACAACAAGAATCCATTGTAAGTATCAGAGACAGAGGCAAAGTGTAAATTCAAAAAGGCTATCAGAACCAGCTCGAATACAAAGGGCTCAGTCCATATCAATAAGATCCTGCAATCAGAAAAAAACTTTCATAGACATCATAGTTGCAAGCATTGGGCTCAGTTCAACATCATTGCCCTGGGTAATTAGGAGTATCAGCAAAAAGCAGGAAAAGTCAGGTTATGTCATCAATATGAACACCAGAAAAACAGATATGGATGAAACATCTGCCAAAACATTAAAAGCATCAGAATACGAATAGGGTGATACATCCATACCAGTAAAAGATACAAGATATCAGTTATGTCAGAAACAATCCAACTACACCAAAAAACGCGATTGTTATCCATACCAGTGAATGAGCAAGAAAAAACACACAATAGAGAACATCAGGGTGATTATCACAATGCAGGTTCAGACAAAGTATCATCACTACCAGCAACCTTCCTCGGCGATATTTGGTCCGACCAAGACTTTAGCACCAGTTCTGAAAGAAGAAAAAGGGAGTTAATAAATTGCATCACAAAAAATCAAATCAAATCATGCGAAATTGAATCAAATCCGAAAGGGGAAAGATTTCCCCAATCAGAATCAAATCTCAGAGAAAAAGTAACGCAAACCTAAAAGATCCAAGGCCCAAAAAGAGAAATCATATAAAGGAAAGAAACAACCTCTTTCAAAAGGGGGTTCGAAGGGAGAGAGTGTGACGAAACTCTAGCCACTGGACAAGAGCAAATCACCCTCAAATGTTCGTCATTGGCCGTTGACATGCAACAACCATCCGGACGGAGAACCAGAAACAAACGGATTTGCCCTCGAGTTCACGACCTCTGTATCTTCGACATCACCGGCCAAACGATAAAGACATCACCTTTAAGGAAAATGTAAGCAAGGATCGCACGATACCATCGGTGTTTAACGGGCTTTTATTTATTTTCAGGTTGATTGCAAACGAGAGACCAAAGGAAATGGAGAAGAACGAGAGAACGGAAGAAGGGATTGGCGTCGTCGACGGCGTTAGGGTTTATGAACCCAATTGCTTTTTTTTCTTTTCATTTTTTATAGTTGGCTTAGATGGGTCGGAGCTGGTGGGTAACGACCCAGCCTGACCCAGTTGTTTTTTTATCTGACCCAGTTTGTTTTTTTTCTCTGACCCAGTTTGTGTCTTAGTGTTAATTATCTTGGTTTTCAATTAGTTTGATATTATTAAATTAAAAACCTCATTTTAAAATAAACCGATTTTTTTTTCTCTTAATAAAACTCTTTTGTTTAATAAATCAAATTTTGTTTTTTATATTAATTAAAATCCTCTTTAGATAATTAGATAAAAATTACTTTAAAAAAAAAATCAAACCTAGTCTTTTAATATTAAAACATTTTTTTCGTTAACTTAAATCAAAAACTTTTTCTCTAAACATCAAAAATCTCCAATATTGCATTCTCGGTTTCATAAATTCGTCTGACTGCTGTCTGATCCTCATTACTAACCTTGCCTGTTCGTATTGCAGCTGGTCGTGTTACCATTTATTTATTTTCTATATTTTGTTCAAAGATCATTATTATTGTAACTGTTTACTATTTGTAACCTCGCGAATCTTAAAAATCGCGCTTCCTTTCCGCCTTTAAGTTTCTGCTTGCATGGATTTTATTTCTGTCATTATTTCTCAGCTTTAATGATTCAACTCTCTCACATCTTCATCATTATTTCTATCACACTACACACATCCGAAGGTTAGGTCTAACCATTTGGCCACCGTGCCGATAGTCCTCAAACCCTAAATATTCAAATCTACAAAATTACAAACCCGATCCTCACAAATGCCTCACCACAAGCGCAATTACAAAACTACCCCTAGTTTTAGGTCAACGAGCCGCCACGCTCATTTTAGGGTTTCCCGCCGCGGAATCCCTAATCCAATCCTAATTTCAACATAACAATTCAACGTAGAAATTTGGAGTTTCGACACTCCGTGTAAGCATGTCCTTAGGATGTGTTTATTCCCCTTGAGACCTCGACCACAGTCGAGAGGTCTCTAACCTCCCTTTTGAGGGGAACTACAGTTACTCTGATTCCACTCCCGTAAGGATATGTAGGCACAAGATGCGATGTCTTGCCGAGTAAACTTAGAATTAACCACTAGGTCTTTTTAATTTTCAATCCTTTGTATATACCCTAAAGCAAAATAATTAATGAAATAAATAAAAAAATAAACAAAAGGTTCCCGTAGACTACTACGGAAGTTTAGGGTGCTAATACCTTCCCTAAATTTAACCAACCCCCGAACCTTAGATCTCTCCCTTTTAGGTTTTTCCTTTCTTTAACCTTTCCTTCGGATAAATCAAAGACCGGTTGTAAATGAATTAAGATTCAAGTTAATCAATAGCTTGACATCTAAATTTCACCGCAACACTTATTCTTGATGTATCTCAGATCAAGACTCCTCTGAAGGTGTTCCATGCAAAGCTGTTTGAAGCAGGACGTGACTGTCTCTCATGTCAATTGTGAAAGTTGTGAAGATTGTGTTAAAGGTTATGTTCTGATTCAGAAAGACATTCAGAAGTTGATTGATGACGGTTTTCTGCAAGTCGGTAACAAGGTGAAGAAAGAGGAAGTCGCTGCAATTGAGCCTACCTTCAACTTACTCGAACTAAGGGGCAGGATGCCAGTGTTCAATCTGCCAGCGCCAAGTGCTGTCATGCCGGTGTTCAATCTGCCAGCGCCAAGTGCTGTCATGCCGGTGTTCAATATATTGAAACCTGTTACCCCAATAGTGGATCAGCCTAAACTATTGATCATTCAAAAGCCGAGCCCATTTCCGTTCAGTGATCCTAAAGTTGTACCTTGGAAGTATGATGTGACTGCGATTGACAAGGAATCTGGAAATGTCGTTCCGGGGGAAGAGGTGAAAGTTGATGCTGAAAATGTGACTAATATAGCTGGAGCAAGCAGGATGACTCGCAGTGGTCGTGTCTATACACCCCGTTTTGACGAGGTTCTGTCTAAAGAGACAACTACTAATGTTGTTGTACCTGCTAGAGATAAAGGTAAAGAGGCTGCTACCAATGATGAAGATGCTGAGTTCTTGAGGATAATCCGAAAGATTGATTATAAGGTTATTGACCAGCTGCACCAGACTCTGTCGAAGATTTCCATTCTGTCTTTGTTATTCAATTCACCCGCGTATAGAGCCGTTTTGTCGAAAGTCTTGAATCAGGTCATGTTGCTCAAGATATCACAACTGGTCAATTAAATAGTGTAATTGCTAATATCACCGCCTGTAACACTCTCAATTTCAGTAATAAAGAGTTATCAAAGGAAGGTCCGAATCACAACCACGCTTTGCACATATCAGTAAAACGTGAGGAGGATAATTTAGCAAGAGTGCTTGTGGACAATGGTTCATCCTTGAACGTCTTACCCAAGAGAGTTCTCTCTAAGTTAGCTTACAAGAAAACTGTGGTGAAGCCTACCTCTTTAATCGTCAAGGATTTTGACGGTTCTCGTAGATCTGTAATCGGAGAAGTTAAGCTCCCTATCCTAATTGGTCCTCACGTTTTCAATATCACTTTCCAGGTCATGGACATCAATCTTAACTACAGTTTTTTGCTCGGAAGACCTTGGATCCATGCCGCTGGGGCAGTAACTTCTACCTTGCACCAGAAGATGAAGTTCGTAGTTAATGACATGTTGGTGATTATACATGGTGAGGAAGATCTGATGGTTAGTAATTTGTTGTCGTTCCGATATATTGAGACTAACGAAGAGGCATTAGAAACTCCTTTCCAAGCGCTTGAGATCGCCAATGCTACCTTAGTGGAAGTCGAAGAGACCATGGAAAGCCAGAGTAATCCATCTTTTGCTTCATTGAAGAGTACCAGATCAACAATTGACAGGGGAATTCCTGAAGGTTGGGGAGAGGTAATCAATATCAAGACAAAGACAGATCATTATAGGTTGGGTTACAGACCAACTCATGTCAAAGCTTCTACATCTGTCAAAGGACGCCCGAAGGTTGTCCAAGAAGTGTTCGTCAGTGGAGGCTTTCAAGTGAACACCATCAACAACAGTGATGAAGACGAAGACCTAAGCAGCTTGGTGTTTAAAAGTGACGCAGCCTTGAACAACTAGGAGGCTATAGAGATTCCTGTCATTTTTCCATTGTCAAAGTAATTTAATTTTTCATTTGTGTTTTCAAATCCATTAGCTCTGCCCAAGGCTATTGGATCGCTTTGTAGGGCCACCTTTCATTTCAAAAAATTATTAATAAATGCATTTTGTTCCAATTCCACTTTGTTTCATTAGCGTTTTCTCGTTTTCACCTTTTAAAATGAAATTGGCAATTTTTTCAAAAACTACAAAAATAACATTTCACTTCTCTTGCATTTTCATTGAACATTTAATAAAATAAGCCTTTAAACATGCAGTGATATTACCACCCTTGTTGAATCCATTGAATCTATTTTCTCTCCTGACTGGGATTCACCAATCTATCAAGCTGAAGATGAGGGCGAAGAAGATTCAGAAGTGCTAGGCATCTCCGGCAATACATGATTTGTCACACTACGTTGTTGATTTCAAAGATGGACCCAATAAAGTACATTTTTGAAAAGCCTGCTCAGACTGGAAGACTTGCCTGTTGGCACATGTTGTTATCAGAATATGACATCCAGTACGTGACTCAGAAAGTTATCAAAGGAAGTATCTTATCAGACTATCCTGCAGATAAGCCAGTTGAAGATTATGAGCCTCTTAAGTGGGACTTTCCTGATGAAGACATTATATTGGTGAAAGATTGCGAAGAGCCAGGTCCCGATGAAGGTCCTGAACCGGGTCTCTGGTGGAAGATGATGTTTGATGGATCTTCAAATTACAGTGGGCATGGTATAGGCGTCGTTCTGATGAATCCGAAAGGTGGATTTACTCCATTTACAACAAGGTTAGATTTTGAATGTACCAATAATATCTCCGAATATGAAGCATGCATTCTTGCCCTTGAAGCAGCTATTGACCTCCGAATCAAACTTCTCAAAGTAAGTGGAGATTCAGCGTTGGTCATTTATCAAGTAAAAGTCAAGTGGGATACAAAGCATGAGAAGTTAATCCCTTACAAAGACTATATTGTCGAGTTGATTAAACACTTTGATGAGATCAAGTTCGATCATGTTCCGAGATCTGAGAACTTCATTGCTGACACTTTATCCATGCTAGCATCTATATGGAAAGTCAGGTATTTCAATGAAGCAACCCTTATCCGAATTGAACGCATGACTGAGCCCGCTTACTGCCAGGTGGTCGAGGAAGATAAGGTGGACGAAAAGCCTTAGTTTCATGATATCAAGAATTTTTTTCTCAAACAGGAGTATCCCGATGGTGCTACTGGTCTTGACAAGAAGACTTTGAGAAGACTGGCATCTAGGTTCTTCATTAGCAATGACGTGCTATACAAAAGAAACTACGACATGGTTCTACTCAGATGTGTCAACAAGCATGAAGCAGATATGTTACTTTAAGAGATTCATGAAGGGACCTTTGGAACTCATGCCAATGGTTATGCGATGTCTAAAAAGATGTTAAGAGCCGGATATTACTGGTTAACAATGGAATCTGACTGCATCCAATATGCCAGGAAATGTCACAAGTGCCAAATCTACACCGATAAAATGCATGTTCCTCCTGAACCGTTGAATGTTCTAAATTCACTATGGCCTTTCTCAATGTGGGGCATCGGCATGATTGGGGAAATTGAGCCGAAAGCTTCCAACGGTCACCGATTCATTCTCGTTGCTATAGACTATTTCACCAAGTGGGTAGAAGTTGCTTCCTACGCCAACGTGACCAAGCAAGTAGTTGCTCGCTTCATCCGGAAAGATATTATCTGCCGTTATGGAGTTCCAAGTCGAATTATAACTGATAACGGTACCAATCTGAATAACAAGATTATGAAAGAGTTGTGCGACACTTTCAAGATTGCACATCACAATTCTTCTCTGTACCATCCTAAGATGAATGGAGTTGTTGAAGCTGCAAATAAAAATATCAAAAATATCCTACAAAAGATGGTTAAGACTTACAAGGATTGGCATGAAATGTTACCATTTGCTTTGCACGGATACATAACTACAATTCGAACTTCAACAGGGGCAACTCCTTTCTCGTTGGTATATGGAATGGACGTCGTCCTCCCCATTGAAGTTGAGTTACCTTCCTTAAGGGTACTGATGGAAGCCAAGCTGGATGAAGCAGATTGGGTTCAAGACAGATATGACCAGCTAAATCTCATCGATGAAAAGCGCCTGACAGCTATGTGCCACGGTCAACTATATCAGAATCGAATAAAAAGAGCTTTTGACAAGAAAGTTCGGCCTCGTGAGTTCCGTCAAGGATAGCTTGTACTCTAGAAGATCTTTCCAGTTCACAAAGACATGTGTGGGAAGTGGATGCGCAACTACGACGGCCCATTTGTCGTTAAGACAGTCTTCTCCGGAGGATCGCTAATCCTTACGACAATGGACGGTGAAGAGCTCGCCGATCCTGTGAACTCCGATGCAGTTCGAAAATATTATGCCTAAAAAGAACACACAAAAATATACAGCTCGCTAATTTGAAAACCCAAAAGGGCGACTTAGGCAAAAATGAGCGTCCCGGTGGAGTGAAAACCCGAAAGGGCGGTCCAGGCAAAAGTTAGGGACAATGGAATTTCACTGCATCAGACGACACCGAGCCTTGCAGATATGTTTTTGGACATCCATTCCAGATCCAATTGCTCTCTTCAGAAGCAAGGTTTTAAGTTAGTCTTAGTCATTAGGGTCAGTAGGTCGTTGGATTCAATGTAACCTTTCCCATATTGCCAATTTTCAATTTGTAATTTCCCTTGGAGTTATGCCTTTAGCAAGCTACCATTCTTCAATAAAATTTCCCTTTTGTTTTTACATCTCTTTGTTCACGTTATCTCTATTTTTCATTTGTTATGCAATTTGCTTTTGTTAATAAATTTTGAATACGAAAGGTGATTTTAAAACTTTAAAATTATTTTTCTCGAAAATACATTTGGAAATGAAAGTTGCTTTGACTTATGGAAATCTCGGAAAGATCTCTTCTCATCCCCAGTGAGTCTCATTGTTGCATAAGCATTCGTTCATTACCAATATAGTCCCCAGAGAGACTTTAACCTAACAACCTTTTGGACGGATCCGGTAATCCCTAGTATATCTCCAAGACAGCGGGGTCTTACCAGCATCTTCCCAGTGATAGTCCCCAGCGAGACTTTAAGCTGACAATAAATATCGGATTCACCCGATAAATCTCCAGTGACTCTCAGAACTGTAGATATATCCTCGGTGAAGCCATCTGTTCCTTAGTGAATTTGCCTTACTTTCCTCAGGAAATTCTCCCCAAGAAATCAGGATATATTCCCAGGAATATCGGGGAATTGTCCTCAGTAAGTCTGATGACTTATCCCCAGGGAAGGTTGAGATATTTTATCCCCAGTCGGACATACCTTTTCCCCAGGAAGTCGAGGTACTATTCTCAGGAAGTTGCTACACTATATCCATGAAGCTGCCTAGCTCCACGTCTTCCCCATGCAGCGGATATTTATTTTATCCCCAAAAGTATCTTATCCTAAGATTTTCTTCGGTTGATTATGAGTCATGATAACAATCCCTCCAGTGAAGGCATGGTATCGTGCTCTCCAGTGTGGTTATATCCTATCCCCATGAGGAAGTCGTGGCATTGTATCCCCAAGTGAATTATTTTCTCCCCATAGAAGTTAGAACATTGAAGCCAGATTCGGTTCTACCATCCATTTTTATTATCCCTCGATAGATGTACCGTCGCAGAAGTCAGGGTATTCCGGTCGAGATGTTTATTTCATCTCGTGTCTCCTCTCTCGTCTGTCAGCATTATGCATACGCATTAGCATGAGCACTACCTACTCGTGTTATTTCATTTTCATCTCATTATCATACATATTGACATACGCATTAGCAGTTACATGTTTGATTTTTGTTGTCGTCCTTTGTTGTTAGCGCCGAGTAACTGGGTTGTCCGCTCTCTCCAAATAGATTGTCATCCCTAAGCATAAAATACTGTTTAATTTTAGCTAATTCCCACAGAGTTCAATCCTCATGGACGATGGTTATTTCTGTATCCTCCCATGATAGGATAAGATAATCCCCATATGAGCTCGTGTCCTCAATGGAGTCTTGTTTGTTAGTTCTTTCTAGACTAACCCTAGATCGAACCTAGGTCCCGTCGGTCTCCGAATACAATGGGATGTGCATTTATTTTGCACCATCTTTCAAGAAAAGCCTTTAGATGTCGATACACGACAGTTCCCGCCTGGGAAATCTATCAGTACTTCTTACAACAACCGGTCTGCAACTGTTCTCACCAGAGAGGCTTACCACCTTCATTACAACTTTCATTTCAAACTTCATTACAATTTACATTACAATGTTCACTATAAACTTTCATTACAATTTACCTTACAGCTTTGATTATAACCTTCATTACAATTTACCTTGCAAATTTCATTACAACCTTCATTACAATTTACCTTGCCACTTTCATTACAACTTTCATTACATGTTACCACCTCTACAAGCCGTTCTCACCGAGAAGCCTAACCATAAGCGGTATTTCTCGCCTGAAGAGCTATCATATCTTCGTTATGACTTGCGGTAAATGGACATCTCCATCGAGCAGTTGGGCTTCCATTTTCCTTTTCCTCTTGAAGTACAGGGAGGTTTGGGCTGGATCATATTCAGGAGAGCACGATCTATTATCCACAAATAAGAATTAGTCTCTTTATTTGAGAGCTTGTCCCGGTTGGCGTATAAGTCCCTTCCAACGATAAGTGGCAATTCTCTCTTTCGAGAAAGCTTATCAGGACATTTCCCATTAAGGTCCATTTATTTTGGCATACAGCCGGTTTTACCCTGTATATTTTCTACGGATTTCCAAAAATTCCGTTCGATCCTGTCACGAGGGAGAGTTTCCAGAAGCTCGGATGTTATTCTTTGCTCAATGCTCCAGCATTCTGTTAATCGATCCCACATTCGTGCAGATCCAGTTTACTTTTTACCCTAGAGTATCAGCCGGTCACGCCTGAACCTGTTGAATAATTACTCTCAGATATCCCCCAGTGGAGGCCGTCTCATCGGTGACATCTCCATTGAGGATCCCGTTCGCACTGTTCCCTTTCTGAAAGTGACAATTAGTCGTGCTCGCACCAGTTGGCCATCACTTTAGAATTCCCCAGTGTCGTGTTGTCGTCCCAGTGCGTCGTATTCCCCAGTGTGGTTTGTTCGTCGCGTCTGTCCCCTGTGTCGTTGTATCGTCTGCATATTCGCATTTATCAATTCCATCATACGCATCATACTAGATTCACGACATGGTCATCATTAGTCTGTCCCGTTTTTTCCATAGCATTGCATCTCACTACATCTAAGGGCAAAAAATTTCGGTTATCTATATTTAAATCCCTTTCACCACGATTTCTCGAGGCTACGTCGCTCAAATCATCCGGTGAAGTTATTTAAATAGGGGCAACTGTAATACCCCAAATTTTGTCCTGAGATGTAGTAGAATCATTTCGCATTTCATTGCATTTCGCATCGCATCACATTTTAACCAGTCACTAATAAGTTTGTGTAGTTGGTTGATTTTTGCAGGTAAATAGCAGGTGGCACGCTCTTTGATTCACAAAGGGAAAAACGGTCACTTGTTCGCAGCCGGCCGTCAAGTTGAATTTTGAGATGTAATCAGAAATTTTGGGTTGTTTGATCTAGTTGAGAGGTTTTAATCGGAAATGCTGTCGGAAGGGGATTAGTCGGATGAATTGGAGAAAATTAGAAATTATTAAAAATATGAAATTTCATGTCATTTTCATTTCACTTTAAAGTCAATTGCATTGCATTTCCGTTATTATAAAACATTTTTATCTCATTCTTAATTTTATTTCTGTTTTTTGTTTTCATATCCTTTTAAACCATTCATTTCATGAGTCATTTTATTTTCATTTCGTTTCTTTTACTAAATTGCTTTGTTTATATATATATATATATATATATATATATATATATATATATATATATATATATATATATATATATATATATATATATATATATATATATATATATATATATATATATATATATATATATATATATATATATATATATATATATATATATATATATATATATATATATATATATATATATATATATATATATATATATATATATATATATATATATATATATATATATATATATATATATATATATATATATATATATAATAATAATAATAATAACCTCATTTCATTTTAAAATAATTTTATTGCATTTTAAAATTTTTTTTCTTAATATTGTTATCCTTTTTCATGCCGAGTTATTTTTAACTGTTTGTTTTCATTTTATATTTTTAACCAAGAGCTTATCTTTTAATACTAATTTTATTTCATTTAATTTGCATATCAAAAACAAAGGAATAATAAATATTTTAAAAAGAATAAAGAATTTTATTAGTAATATTGATTCTTTACACAAAAATAACAAATAACAAAAACAAAAAGAAAATAAATTACATTTTTGAAAATTCCTAAAAAGTCCTAATGTTCGTCCGATTTTTCTTCGGCTCTTTCCGACTCTTCCCGACTCCTCCAACACTCTGAACCTGCAAATGAGCAACAACAAAAAAAGCACAAATTTAATTGGTTAATTCGACACCCTCAGAGATATCATCACCGGGTGTACGATTCTCGGCCAATGGCCTATCCGGCAATAATATGTTCTTATCGAAAGGCAACCGAAAGAGGAAGAAAAAAGTTTGTTTTGGAATAAGTTGTTTGCCCAAAAGCTCTTATTCGAAAAGTCGGTTTGAGAAAAGTGTTTTTTCGAAAAGACAGTTTGCCTAAAAGTTGGACCTTAACGCCAACCTTTCCGAAAAAACCAATTCCAACAGAGGCTAACATGATCGAATAAGCAAAACAGTTCAGAAATTAGCTCAGAAACCAGTTCAAGAAAACCAGTTCAAGAAAACCAATTCAAGAAAACCAATTCCAGAAAACCAGTTCCAGAAAATCAGTTCCAGAAACCATTTCAACAAAAAACCAGTGCAACCCATTCAAACTAACAAACGGTCCGTCAAAAATCAAAGCGCTAGCAACATCTAAGTAGCAAAGAACCAGCCAACAATGTCGCAACAATCATAACAACCACAAGAACAAATCAAGGCCCACAAAATAAATAAAGGGATATAAATATCTTCAGAGAACGTTCAAAAAGGGGAAGGAGAACCCTAAAGAACCAAACGTAAAACGGCGGCCATCAAAGGGATTCAGAGAGACGAAAATGTCTCATCATTATCATCCCTAAAGAAGAAGAAGAGGGAAGAGATTTCAACTTACCATTGTCTTCAGAAGAGGGAAGAAAATTCGAAGTTCATCGCCATCCGCGGAGAGAAGGAAAAAGAGCAAGAACGGGTTCATCTCACGGCTTCGAAGAAAGCTTTCCGAAAGAAAAACCAAGCAGACTCAGGGAGAGGAGTGACTTCCTCATCCTCATCTTTGTCCAAGCATCACTACCACCGGCTAACCGTTCACTTTCGAGTAAGATGATTGTTCTTTTTCGCTAATCTTTGATTGTGCTTCAGGTATCAACAGTGGAGATCGGACACGCAAAGTGATAAAGAAAGAGAAGCGCTCGCAAAGAGCATCAGTGGAAGCCGCGGCGGATCTGAAGAGAAGAGGAAAGCGAAACGCAAACGGAAGGGATTTAGGTCGCGTCATCGGCGACTTCATGCAAAGAAGGAGAAGAGAAAGTTAACAGCAAAACCCTAATGGGCTGACTGAACGGACTGCTGCTACCCACTCTTATATTTTATCTTTTTTCATTGTTTTACTTTATTTTACTTTTACTTATTTTTTATTTGTTATATGGTTAGTAAATCCATCATTTAGGTTAGGCATTAATTAGCATAATTAGTTAGAATTTAATCATGTAAGTAACCATTATGCAAGATAGTTATCCCTAATTGACATAAAAAAATAAAAATAAAATTCCTTTTAACATTTAAAATTAAAATGTCCTTTTGCATTTAAAATTAAATACAGTTCTACATTAAAGATTAAAAAACTTTTAAAAATTAAAATATAGTTTTTCTATTTAAATTTAAAATATCAGTTTTGCATTATAAATAAAAGTATCCTTTTCATTAAAAAAATTTGTTTTTATCTTCTTTGCATTAAAAAAAACCGAATATCGTTTGCATCAAAAATGGGAATACATTTTTCACATTTAAAATAAAATTCATTTTGACATTAATAATTGAAATTCACCTTTTGCATCATTACTATTAAAAATTAAGAAAGTCTTGTTGGCCTTTAGAAATTAAAAATCATTTGTAGCATTTAATTAAAAATCATTTAGTTTCATCGAATAGTAATCCTTTTGGTTTCCGTAGCATTTTTTCATGGATGTAATTTATGCGAGGCCATGATCGCAGTTATTTTTAGTCTTGCATTTTTGTTTTGGGATTTGTAATTTACGCGAGTGATCGTCGCGACGCTTTCTTTACCACTTTCATTATTTGTCGTGCTTTGATTCTACCATATGATAATTTTTGTCGTTTGCATGTTTCCCGTTTATCTCCATCCAAAGGAATTAGGATTAACAATTTGACCACTGAGTCAATAACCCTAATTTTGACCATTTCCCAAACCCTATTAGCCTAGGCGTCCCGCTGCGGACGAAAACACCATTTACCCTAGCTTTTAGATCAAAGAGTCGTCGTACTCTGCTTTAGGGTTTCCCGCCGTGGAATCCCTCATTTAACCCTAATTTCAATTAACAAATTCAACGTAAAAATAGGAGTTTCGAGACTCCACGTAAGCGTGTCCTTAAGTTACGTTTACCTCCCCTTGAAACCTTGACCACAATCAAGAAGTTTCTGACCTCCCTTTTGAGGGGAACTACAATTACTCTAATTCCATTCCCGTCAGGATATGTAGGCACAATATGCAACGTCTTGCCGAGTAAACTTAGGACTAACCTTAGGTCTTTAGGTTACTCTATCGCTTAGCTCAGTATATACATCAAGCAGATAAAGAAATAAAAAGGCATACTTTAAACAAAAGGTTCCTGTAGAGTATTACAGAGGTTTAGGGTGCTAATACCTTCCCTAAGCTTAACCAACCCCTTACCTAGGTCTCTCCCCGCATTGTGCTTACAATGCAAAATTAGGTTTTCCCTCTTTTGACCTTTTCTTTCGGATAAATCAAAGAGCGGTTGTGAATTAAGAATTGTGATTCAAACTAATTAATAGCTTGATATCCTATTTCCACCGCAACACCTTGGTTCCAAGGTTTCTTCTGATTCGACTTGTTTCCTCCTTTGTTGCCAATCCAACTACCTTTGCCTTTTCTTTCCTTTTCTGACTGCGCCTGCAAAGCCATATCTTTCGACTTTTCTGCAGCTTTCTCAGCCATCCTCTGTTCATGAGACTCAAGAGTCCCTTGAAGCTCTTCCTTCGTCAACACAGACAGATCTTTTGAATCTTCTATGGAAACTACCACGTGGTCAAATTTTGGAGCCAACGATCTCAAAATCTTTGAGACAACTGCTTTCGTCGTCAGCGCTTTTCCACATACTTTGATTTAATTCACCACCTTTGTAACTCTGGTGAAGAAATTTGTAATGCTTTCGTTGCCTTCCATCTGAAGCAACTCATATGTTCTCTTGTGAGTTTGTAGCCTCACCTCTTTCACCTTCTTTGCGCCTCCAAACGACTTTTCAAGAATCTCCCATGCTTCTTTTGCTAAATCAACATCACTAACCTTTTCAAAGCTATCAGGATCAACATACTGATGAATTATAAAGAGTGCTTTATAATCCTTCTTCTTCAATTCTTTGTGCGTAACCTTTTCCGCCTCTGTTGCATTCTCCCCAAGCGATGTTAATCCGTCCTTCACAAGATCTTAAAGATCTTGATAATAGAAAATCACCTTAATTTGCTTGCACCAATTCTCATAATTGTCTTTCTTGAGAATTGGCAGGGTCGCAGGAAAGTTGTCGTTCAGATAGTTCATCGCCATCACTATCTTCCTTTTTTAAATCTCTCAACCAGAGCTCTAGATACCAGATGTTGGAAATTCACCTCACACCCTATGAAGAATTCCCTTCAATATTGATCTCAAGATTGATGAACAAACCCACAATATGATAATAATGGTGATAACAAGTAAAGAGTTATCAAGAACAGCAAAAGAGAAGGAGAATAACAAACAAACAAACAAGAAAAAGAAGAATGAGAAAAGAAATATTTGGAGAAAATTGTGTTACCCACAACTATGGGATTTCTGATTACTATTGAACTTTCACTTGCTAAACTCTGCAACTGTGAAATCTGTTCTATATTGATTACAAAGCAAGACACCTATTTATAGTTTTAGGTTTACAAAATCCCAAAACATAAAAGGCCCAAAATATTCAAAATCAAATCTAATCTAAATCATTATAAATCAAATCTGATCTTTTTAAATCAAATCTAATCTTTTTAAAATAATGAATTACATATTTAATAATCTATAAGTCAAATTGGTGTTGTTTCATAAGGTTACGACCCTTGATAAAACACAAACTTTCAGCAATATTTTTGTTAAATGTTACATTGTTTCACGTACAACAACACTTTTCAAATGTTGCAATGTTTCGCCTACAACAAAACTTTTATCAAATGTTGTATTGTTTCGCCTACAACAACAGTTTTCAAAGGTTGTACTATTTCACATTCTATTTCTAAATTCAAACCTACTGCAATACTTCACAAGTGTTACCTATTTTTGAATTTAAACATATTACAACACTTCACAAGTGTTGCCTAACAACACTTCACAAGTGTTGCCTATTTCTGAATTCAAAATTTAATCTTCACTTAAATATTTTTTTTGTCATTTTGGAACACACTTAATATTATTAATTGTTAATAATTTACAATAATCTCCCACTTGTTCTAATAATGACAAAACCGATTCCAAAAAAAGAAAGGAAAAGAATATAAATAAAGTTAAGTAAGTTTCGTTTTGAACTTAACCTAAGTAATGATAACGTAAATTCTAATCGGAATATTAGGTAGTTATGCTTTGAACCGTTTTTCATTTTGATTATATCGACGTTACCTTTCACACATTCTTTAATGGTTCTTCGCCTACATCTCTCGCCTAACACTATTTATAGCCATGTGCTTTTCTTGTTTTCGTGAATTTTTCATGAGAGAAACTCCAACTTTCACTTTGAGACGACATCACCTCGAAATTCATATAGGTGAAGTTCATTTTGTATCTATTTCTTGAGATACATATTCACGATATAAAACTTTATTAAGACTTTAAAAAAACTCAACCCTCAATATGTAATAGTCAACACTGTCATAAAATGTTGCACAAAACATCCCAATCAATGACTTGTTGTTACCCATTGAATCTTAGGTTAAGATTTGTTAACTTCATATTCGGTTGCCACTGTTGTCGGAACCCTTATTCAAGGATTTTCAAGCCCATACCTCTCAAGGTAGTTTTTACTAAATCTCTGGCCAGTGGTTTAGTAAATGGATCAAGAAAGTGATTACATCCTTAATTTTATCACGAAAGAATGTCTAGGTCGTACTTGCCTATACTTTCTATTATACACTTTTTGTATGCTCTAAGTAAAGTGTCTTGACTACTGCAATGTATCAATATCTTTGAAATATTGTCTTTGGCTAATGGAACTTCCAACAAAAGTTCCCTCAACCATCTAGCTTCTTCACCAACGAAAGTAAGAGCCTCGAACTCTAATTCTTTGGTTGGGAGAGTGATCCACATTTGTTTCTTGCTCTTCCAAGAAATTGTACCCTAGACTAGTGTAAATATCCACCCAAATGCAGATTTATGATAATCAACACTCGATATCTAACTCGCATCGGTACGTCCTTCTAATATGGCAGGAATTCTACCATACTAGAGACCAACATTTTTGGTTTTCCTAAGATAGCCGAAAATCCTAATGATGGCCTTACAGTGCTCACCATTTAGATTTCTAGTAAAATATACTTATTATACTAATTGTAAATGTTATGTCGGGTCTAGTACATTGCATGCACTTGCATATTCCAATTGAACCACAACTCTTCTATATTTATTTTGAAGTTTAACACTAGAATCAAATAAAGTGGTCACTTCCTTAAAGCGTAAGTGTTTGAACTTATCAAGAACTTTCTCAACACAGTTGTTTGACTAAGTTCATAACTCCCAAAAGGGGTTTGGTATTGTAATTGAATAGTCTAATAATGGTTTGAATAGAAGAACTGGATTTGTGAAATGAGATGTAAAAGAAGCGAGACGTATAGAACTCCTCTTCAGAAATTCAAACGAGATGACATCGGTTCAAGAAAATGTGAGTGTTCTTTTAAGTTGTATGGTTATCTATTGTCGAGCTGGATGCGAAAATAGCGAGACTTATCGAAGATATTGTTAGGATGTTGGAACGTCCACCTTGACGTTGATATGTTTTATCTATGTAATGTCTGATTATTTATGTAATATTTCATCTTTTAAGTTATTAATTTTAATTTTAAATATGCATCAATCTGCATCTGTGTTCTTGAATATATGTTTCAGTACATTCCAAAGATGCATCTCCAAAATAAAGGCAACCTGTCATTTGGGGTGTTGTCAATAATGAATGTGATTTGTATTTTTGAATGCGTCTGGAGATGCATCTTTGAAATTTGGGGGTATTTTAGATATATTTTTTAACTAGTGCGGTAGCAATTCATATACTGCCTCTAGCAATTCCCATAAATCTGGCAAAATTGACCCAACATTCCTTTCTATTACACTAGCGGAATACTCGTGCCTTCGCATGGGTACCCGTCGGTAACGCGCATTTGTCTACATTTTAAAATTTGTCAAAAAATAAGATTAATAAAAATTAGTAAACATAAAAAATTTAATTTATATTTAAAAAAATAGAATGAATACCCGCGGACACTGGTTGATATTTTTTGTGGGATATCCATAAAGATCATAATTAAGTAACAAAATTTTAAATAATTAACGATTTTTGAAAATAAATTTGAAATTTCAAGTATTGATATTTGACTCAGTTCTAGAATAAAATGTTAAATTTATCAATATTTTTCATAAATATTTAATACATAATAAAATATATTTATTAATATTTATATAATGGATATGAACGATACATTTAAAAAAATTAAAAATTTAGTTTAATCCATTTTAAAAAATAATCAAACTCAAAAATTAATTAAACACCTTAAAAATTATTTTGATTGTTTTAAAATAAAAATTATATATATATATATATATATATATATATATATATATATATATATATATATATATATATATATATATATATATATATATATATATATATATATATATATATATATATATATATATATATATATATATATATATATATATATATATATATATATATATATATATATATATATATATATATATATATATATATATATATATATATATATATATATATATATATATATATATATATATATATATATATATATATATATATATATATATATATATATATATATATATATATATATATATATATATTTATCAACCGTCACATTTTTTGTCACAAATTTTAAATTGGATTTGATAGTCTAACGAGATACTTGTGCCTTTGCATAGGTACCCATCGGTGACGCGCATTTTTTAACATTTAAAATTTTTAAAAACAAATAGGATTAATAAGAATTAGTAAATATAAAAAATATAATTCAAATTTAAAAAAAAATAGAACCAATACCCATAGACACGGTTGATATTTTTTTAAAAAAAAATTTAAGCAATCATTTATAAAAATATTATAAAAATATTTTGATGAATAAAAAGTTTGTTCTTAATTATAAAAGTATTTGGATCATCCATACACTTTTTTCATATATAAAAATAAAGTTTAATCTAAAATATATAAAATTTTCCCTTTTATAAAAATATTTGTCTCATATGCTTTTCTATATTATGAATGACTTCATTGTATCCGTTTCAGGAATTCAGATTTTCCCGTGATATATATTTATTAATACTTTTCAAAAATATTTATACATAATAAAATGTATTTAATGATATTTATACAATGGATATGAACTTAGGGGTGAAAAAATGAATGGATTAAAACAATCCATTAACAATCCACTATTTTTTTTAAAATTATCAAATCCAATCTATCCATTAAGAATAAAATTCATCCAATAACATATTTTTAATGGATGAATATCCATCCAACTTTTTATTTTTATTTTCAAATAATAAATGTATTTTTTTTATTTTTAAAAATCAATTTTATTTTATTTTCGAAAAAATTATTTTTTGTATTTAAAAAAAATTATTTTAAATATATTCATGAAAAAAATTGAATTTTTTGTATTTTCAAGAAAAAATTGATATCTTAAATTTTGAAAAATATCGATTTTTTTATAAAAAAAATGGTTTTTTATTTCGGAAAAAAAATGTTTTTTTACGAAAAAAATCATTTTTTTTTAAAATTGGTCTTTCTTTAAAAAAAAGTCGTTTTTTTTTCGAAAAAAATTTATTTTTTTTCAAAAAACAAATCAATTTTTTATTTTGGAAAAAAAACAGATTTTTTTTCGAAAAAAAGTTCAATTATTTTTTTGTTGCTAAAATTCCGATTTTTTTATTGGAAAAGAAAATCAATTCTTTTCTTTTAAAAAATCTATTTTTAATTATTTTTAAAAAAATAAAAATAATTCATTGGATCCTTAAAATATATTGGATTGATTGAATCCATCCATGCATATAAATGGATGTATTTAACACAATCCATTAACTTATTTTTTATGTGGTGGATGGATTGGATGAATTTTTTGATGAATGGATTGGATGGATTTTGCCTTAATAGATCCAACTGTCACCTCTAGATCAACCAAATATCTATGTACCCCTACATAATTTAGTAGAATTTATATGAGGTTCAATCATTATAAGATATTATAAAAAAAATTGACATATGAAAATAATATTAGAATATATAAAATCTTTAATAGTGAATTAATGGAGAATTGAGTTAATTTAGAAAATATGAAGTTAAGAAATTGAGAGGAAAAAGAGAGAGAGAGAGAGAGAGAGAGAGAGAGAGAGAGAGAGAGAGAGAGAGAGAGAGAGAGAGAGAGAGAGAGAGAGAGAGAGAGAGAGAGAGAGAGAAATTGAAGGTGAGAAGAATAATTGGTATTAACCACAAAATGGAAACTTACAATATCTTATATACAACAAGTACAAAACGATTGGAAATTACAGAAACAACTTATACAAATAAGCTGAAAACTTGAAAACTGAAAAAACCAAAAAAATGTCTTCGTAATCGGTTACGCAAAATGCCGTAGCCAATTACGAGTCTGATACCAGCAATTCTTCAGCTTTTCACAACGCTGTAACCGGTTACCACAACTGATATGCCAAAAACAGCTTTTTAACACACCACCTCATTTAAGTTGTTCCAAGTTCAGTATGCTCAAGCTTTTCTTCAACGTCATAAACACCTCATTTGTTACCCCCTTGGTCAATCTGCAACTTGGTCTTTACTTCGACAATATCCCAATCGTAACTTGCCTTCACTCACTAGCTCCCTCAAATAATGAAACCACATCTCTACGTGCTTGCTTCTTTCGTATGCAATCGGATTATTGGCAAGGTTTATTGCAGAAACATTATCAATCAGAAGTGTAGTAGCCTCGCCCTCATTGCTACCCAACTCTTTCAATAGATCCATGAGCCACATAGCTTGACACGCATACAATGTACTCGACCTCACAAGACGAGAGTGCTACCACCGTTTACTTCTTCGAACACCAAGAGATTGGTGTCCAACCAAACATAAAGATGTATCCAGTTGTTGACTTTCATCCTTATCACCACACCAATTGAAATTGGTGAAACCAAGTAAATCGCATTTTTGGCCCGTATCCGATGCTGAAAAGAGAATTCTGCAACCAAGAGCTCATTTAACATATCTAAGGATTCTCTTTACTGCTGTCAAGTGAGACACCTTTGGTATCTCCATGAATCTACTAGCAATACCAACACTAAATACCAAGTTTGGTCGCGTATTGCACAAATATCGCAATGATCCAATTAATATCATATATTATGTTAGATCCACATCTTGCTTATCTTCACTCTTGGACAACTGCAACCTTGCCTCACATGGTGTAATGACGACATTACAATGCTTCATTCACACATCTTCAAGATCTCAAGAGTATATCTCCTTTGATGCATGAGCAAACCCATTTTTGACTTATGAAACTCTATGTCAAGGAAATACGTCATAATGCCAAGGTCTGTCATCTCAAACTCATCCATAAAATCACTTATGAACTTAGAGATACTCTTCTCACAGTTGTCGGTAACCAATAGATCATCCACATATAAGCAAATAACGATCACACCATAATTTGCATCCGATCTCACATTGAAATTAATATCAACAAGAAAGTCACCAATGCATTTTTTCCAAGCTCTTGGAGCTTGTTTCAACTCATATAAAGCTTTATGCAAATTGTAGGACTTCATCTTTTGATTCTTTACTACAAATCCAGGGGGTTGCTCAACATAAACCTCTTCATCAAGTGGGTCGTTCAAAAATGCAGATTTGATGTCCATTTGATATATTTCCCAATCGTTGTTACTTTCCATGCCAATAACTAATCGGATGGTGTAAAGCCTAGCCACAGGTGCAAACACTACCTCAAAGTATATACTTTCACGTTGCAAAATCCTTTCTCCACCAATCAAGCCTTATGCTTGATCACCTCACTTTTGGGATTTGTCTTCACTTTATAGACCCATCACACATCAATTGGCTTCTTTCCAAGCGGTAAATCAACCAACTCCTAAGTACCATTTTTTCAATAGATTTCAGCTCCTTCTTCATTGCACAAATCCACTGTGGATTACTTAGAGCCTATTTTGTGTTCACCGATTCGAATTTGGGCCTAAGCGCAAAGTAAACGAAATCCCCATCATCATAGATTTCATTATCCCGAAATACTTCACATTCTTGGAGTCTCTGAGGAAAAACTCTTTGCCTTGTTGGTCGTCTAACATTTCCTCCATTTTCGGCTTCAGTAGGTTGTTGTTCAGCACCTCTAGGATTCTGAAAATTCACATTTTCGTGCCCGTAACCGGTTATAGGATTCTCAATCGGTTAAGCCCTCTACAAAACCAGTTCCAGGAGCTTCAGAATAAAAATTTTCATATGGTAACCGATTACCGCTTTTAGCGTAACCAGTTATGGGGCATGCATCAACAATTTTTCTGTTGTTTTCAAACTTTCGCAGCTCATCGACCATAACATCTCGACTAATCATGATCCTCTTGTTTGCAACATAAAACAACTTATAACCTCCAGTAGGATGATAGCAAACGAGTAACATCATCTCACCCTTGTCGTCCTACTTCTTTCGAAGTTGACCCGAAACATGTCGAAATGCTATCGAACCGAAAACTTTCAAATGACTTAAGCTTGGTTTAAATCCATACCACACCTCTTCTGGAGTCACCTTATCACGCTTCTTCGTAGAGCACCTATTCAAAAAATAGGCGGCTGTAGAAACGGGTTCACCCCATAGTTCCTTCGGCAAGTCTTTACCCTTTATCATGCTTCAAAACATGTTCATTATCGAACAATTTTCCCTCTCGACAATACCATTCTACTGTGGCCTATATGGTGGCACAATCTCACGCATTATCCCCTCTTCATCATAATACTTCCCAAACTCATTCGAGGTATACTCACTTCTACGATCCGTTTTGAGAATCTTGAGCTTGTGACCACATTGCCGCTCAACCATAGACTTGAGTAGTTTGAACACATCAAATACCTCATCCTTCCTCTTGATTAGGTATATCCATAGTTTCCTACTAAAATCATCGATAAATGTGACAAAATACTTATAGCCACCATACAAATCGACTTGCATTGGACCATATGTAACACCCCACATTAAATCATAATATTTTAATTAATTATTTAATTAAGAATAATTGTATTTTGATGGTTTTCGGTGGTTTTGTGAATTATTGGGAATTATGCATTTTTGGACTATTTATTTAATTAATGGTAGACTATATGAGAATATTAGTATTATTATTGATTAAAATAAATATAAGTTGGATAAGGGCAATTTGGACAATTATGAAGAGTAGTAAGGGTGTTATGGGAAAAGCCCAGTTGTGTGGCCCAAGTCTAAGTTTGACAAAATAGAATTTTGAAGGTTTAGAATTCATTTTGTTAACCGTAAAATGAATGGAGGCCAGAGCTCTGAAGAGGGAGAATGGAGGCAAAAGCTTTGGAAGATTTCCGGAGATAATTTTGAAGGATTTGAATCGGCTAAGGTATGGGGAGTACTGCTTTTCATAGTTTTCTATGTATACCTTTCGGTGTGTTGTGGTAGATTGGTGTATTTGGGATTTGGGTTAATTGTGGGAAATAGGAATTAACCGTAAGAATCCGAGATTTTGGCCAAATGGTATGTAGCATTGAAAATTAATATGTAAATTGTGGGAAACCTTAGGCCTTCGTGGCCAAACCTTTAGGATTAGTGGTCAATATTCCTGTCTGTTTAATATGTAAAAACTTATGGGAAACCTTAGGCCTTGGTGGCCAAAATCTTGCCATTATTATATGTCTGATCCTGAAGGATTAAACATTGGATAGTAAGTAATTTTAGTGCTGTAGGGTGTAGTTGAAGGAAAAATTGTGATATGTTGTCCCTAATGGAATAAGAATATTCAAATGTGAGTAACTCTGATGCACTCAGAGTAATTGTAGGAAATAATGTTTTAGGCGTTGCAAATGTCGCCAGATGAGCCTAATAAATCATAGAAGTTGTGTCGTTAATGCCGTATAACCTTAGGAATGTTTTAGTGATGTTTTTGGTGCTTTTAGTGAGTGATTCGTAAGAATAATTGAGTGAAAACCATTTCCTAAGCGTAACAGCGCCTTTTTGTCCGTCACGGCTGTTCATGTTTTCGGTCGAAATTGTTTTGGACGTAACTTTGGATCCGTAAGTCCGTTTTGACCCCGTTCGAAGCGTTGGAAAGCTAATGAACAGAGCTATAACATAGGGTAGATAATGGATTTTTTCCCAATATTTTTATATCTAATTATGCTTGAGGAGTCAGTTGTGTATATGTTCTAGTAACGAATCATGTTTTGGTTCAGTGATGTTTTGATGTTTTGATTACGATGATTTCTATGATGTATTGATCAAATTAACATGATGCAATTACTATGAATTGATGAGCTATGTGATAGCATGATTATGACAGTGAGGTTATGTGATTAATTAAGTAGGAACAAGTTATAGTGTCGCTTGTATGAGAATAATTGAGAACGTGTCGACACACGTTATTTTCCCTTGTTGCGAGGATGTTGTTGTTGTTGTTGTTGTTGTTGTTGTGTTCTTATATGATTAAATTGAAATTGTAATTACTTGACTTATTGTGAGTCTTATTGTTCGAAATGATGTTGTTATTGTTCTCTGACATGAACAGGTTGAAACGGTGAGTACATGATGTATATGTGATAGTGATGTTTTGTTATGGACAAATTGGTTGTAGGCTTAATGCCTTATTGCATGGTTGTTGTTGTTGTGTTGTAGTCCATGATAGATGCATCTCATAGCATATCATCCTGGTTGTGCCTGTATTGGCAGCCTTTAATGGCTAATAAATTGGTTGTGCCTGTATTGGCGGCCTTTCATGGAAAATAAATTGTTTGTGTATGTATTGGCGTTGGTTGTTCCTATATTGGAGGCCTTTAATGGCAAATGAATTGGTTGTGGAGTGTTACTCCAAATGGTACCACATGCATATGCATAGTTGTGTTGCATTGCATTGGGAAGTTTCTTTGTATGAATTATGACACTGTGGTCTTTGAGGCATTATGAGTAATATGATTGTGTTGATTATGAGTAATATGATTGTGTTGAATAATAATTATGAGTAATATGCCATTTATGCATTAATTGTTATACATTGATTATTATGATCTGTTTTACTCACCCTGCCTGTTTGAATATTACCTCCACGTGGGTAATGCGCAGATACCAGTTGTAGTTGTGGATGTCGTATGGTTAACTTAGAGGGTCTTGCTCTGATACGTAGCACTCTTGGGGGGATGAACGAATGATGTTATTGTTCTTTTAATTGATTTCCTTGTTGCTGAATTTTATTAAGTACTTTACATTAGTTTGGTTGTTTCTGAATAGTGTAAAATATTGGTTGGACGCACTAGACCGGTTTGGTGGTCGAAACTAGTTGTTTATGTGAATTAACGCAAGATGATTACTTGCTGAATTTTTAATGAAATGTAGTTGCTGAATTTGTCATGAGTTGTTGAAAGTTTACTAAATTCCGCTGCAAAATAACAAGTTGCTTTATTGTTAAAATGCTAAGCATGTTGTCGTTATTTGTTCATCAAAAGATCTGTGCTATGTATGTTAATAAATGAATATTGCAAATGTATGGTTGTCTGCTTTAAGTTGAAAATGTAACATCTCTGATGCGTCTGTTTTTGGGAGTGTGACGGTCGTCACAGCTCCATGACGCTCGTCATGACCATGACGCTCGTGACATTCATGACAGTCGTCATGATGGAAAACATTGATGCACTCTGATATTTATGTTATTTTCTTATTTATTCATTGGGTTAGAATGGGGTGTTACATTAGTGGTATCAGAGCAGGTTGGTCCGTCCGGCCAAGTTGTCTAATGTGGTTTGTTCCCTTGTATGCGACATGTGTGTTAAAACACTGTTGGTACCCGTTTGTTTTCTAACCTTCTCTGCAGGAGTGGGAATGAAACAAGTGGGGGAGAAGTTGTGCTTCTCCAGGATGCTGCAAGTGTAGAGTGGTGGCTCAGTATATGGTTGAACGCTCTCATAGTTTGGTAAAGATGGTTTGTACCCCATCATGATTTTCGGCTGTCTATTGACAAATTGAGGAACTAATCACCCTTAATCTCTTGTTAATAGTAGTTGGGATTATGTTGGATGGGATAGACGTGTCTTGCAAGCTTGAATGGTGTGGGCAGTGATTTGTTTTGAGTTAATCTAAGTGCTTAAGATTTGTTTTGATGAGCCGGTGCGAGGTAATGAGATGCTTATTTTGATGGAAATTTTAAGTGTTGGTGAAAGTGAAGAAGTGGGTGGTTTGCCAGTTAATTGTTATTGTTCGGGGTTTTTCCTGATGAGATAAGTAATTTACAGGCAAAACGTGAAGTGGAGTTGTGATTGACTTAGTACGGAAAACTAGTCCGATATTGAGAACTCCACATTATATGTCTATTTGGATGGTCAAGGATTAAATTGATTGAGTAGTTTTGAGACTTGTGTCTGGTGTGTGCTAAGGAAACAGATTGTGAGGTCGCTGTAGCACCCCAAAATTTGCTTAACCTTATTCTCTAATGGGCTTTTGTTTCTCTGCATTTTGCATTGCATTGCATATCGTTGTTCACGCAACAGGGGATCAAGGCATTCCTCAGGCTCAGGTGGCATTTTCAGCGCAAGCAATTGAACAACGAGCATCATCAGTTTTGGCATTTATTTTTCCGATCGAGCGGTCGATTTTATTTTTATTTTACAGGTCAATTTCCAGTGCAGAACGAAGCATTCAGGCTATCTCAAGTATTATCATAATCAGGATATTCAAAAACAAGATTCAACAGTTGAACAGAGCTCTAAATAGTTGAAATCAGGCAAACGGGCATGTTTCCCTCCAAAAGGCGCCAAAATTCAAAATTTGAAGGTGTTAATCGATTAACCTATATGGTTAATCGATTAACCAGTGCAGATTTTTCCCTGCACGTGAATTTCCAAGTCCAGCCACTTTTGGGATCCAATTTTGGTCATTTGAAGTGTGTTTTCACTCTTGGGAAGGATCTAGAAGCACACTTGAATTATTTTCATTTTCAATTTCCCACCAAAACTCCACTCCTCACTCCAAACCTTATTTTCCAATCCAAATTTAAATTCTTGCTTTGGATCCAAACCAAGGGAGTATATATTCAAATTACTCCAAACCACAACACATCAACTCTCATAATTCACATCATTTTCAGAATTCATCTCAATTCTCTCAACTTTCAAAATCCAAAAACCTTCACTCAAAGCTCTTCTTCATTGAGATCATTGATTCTTCATTGGAATCCTTGATTTCTAAGAGCTAAACCTTCATCCATCATCATCCTTGGATCCATTTCATCATCCAATTTTCGTGCACAATCAGATCTGAATTTTGAAGTGTTCTTGGAAGTGATTATTTGGCTTATTTTGGCTTTTTCTTGGTGGATCTATCATTCTACAACATCAAATTGCTTGGATCTTGGATAATTCTGGTTTTCTTTGTTTAGATCTACTCAAATACAGTTTGAATCAACAATTACCGGATCAAATCTCCGATCCGAAGGTTGGATTTCTGTTCCGATTTAATTTTCAAACTTATTTGTATGTTCATCATGTTAATCTTCATATTTGATTGATTTGTAATGGATTTGATTGATTTGATCCATGATCTTGATGTGAGGATTTTTTTACATGCTGTTTGAATCATGATTTGCTGTTTTAAATTCATGCTTAATTGATTATGTGATAATTCGGTTGATCGGATAAGTGCTTATGTGTTGAAAATGCTGTTCTGCTGCTGTTTTTTTGCCTCTGGTTTAGTGTTAATCGATTAACCTATATGGTTAATCGATTAACCAACTCAAGTATTCAAATTTTCACGTGTTTTTCAATGGTTAATCGATTAACCTATGGTGTTAATCGATTAACACTGAGATGACAGGCCTGTTTTGTTGTTTTTATGCTTGTTCTTGTACCGTTTCACTTCGAATCTTCATAGATCGATATGATGCATTAGGAGTGAAATATTTTGGACATTTGTCACTGTTTATGGTTGTTTAATCATGATCATGTGTGTTCAATTTCCACTTGGATGCATGCTTGTGTATGTGGTTCAAAGTGAGCTTTTCTTTGCATGTTCAATCGCTTTCATCAGTTGCTTTCTTTCTCATGTTTGCATCATGATTGCATCGCTATTGAGGTCGAGACGAGCTTGTGGCGGCTGCTGCCCCACACATCATTTCCTCCCTCCCACCATTCTAAGCGTGCATTTTATACTTGCACGTTTGCATTTCCATATTTGTTTCTTCTTTCTTCTTTCTTTTGTCTTTCTTCCCCTTAGGATCTCTAACTTCTCTTGTTCAAGAGAAGTTATGAGTAGACATTAGGCTTCTAACCATGCATGATAACAATAGGTAGTTTCCCTTTAACTCAACTTTAGGTGCACCATTGCATGACAACTTTAGGCTCGAGCTAGTCTCCCTTTAGTGCGTCTTTTCTCTTCTCATCTTCAAACAAGTTCAAGACACTTAATAAATATTAACGCGTGTTGTGCGCCATGAGCCTTAAGTACTTGGGAAAGGGTTGTTGGAGGGTCTCTCTTCAATAGCTTGAGTGTTTAGTGTGGCACCCTTTGGGTGACATACGACGCATTCACTCCTAGGTCATAGACTTTAGTGCGACACGAGTTACAAACAAATATCAAAACACTTCTTCTTTAAAAAAAAAAAATCATTCAAACTTCTTTTTGCCCTTTGGGGCCCTTAATCTCAAGGAAATCATTTTCATAAGGAGAGTTTTGTTAACTCTTAGTTCTATCGCAAACGGTAACGCCTAAGTCTCCAATGGTCGAGCTGCATACACCAACTGCTGGAACTATTTGTTAACCCTACTCGGTTTAAAAGCTTTGAACCAACCGGTGTCCTTCGTAGCCCGAACTACGTTTGCTCTGATCTTTCATGCCAGATGAAAG
Organism: Lathyrus sativus; assembly: GCA_963859935.3. Lineage (NCBI taxonomy): Eukaryota > Viridiplantae > Streptophyta > Magnoliopsida > Fabales > Fabaceae > Lathyrus > Lathyrus sativus. Next base: position 556,987,478 of record OZ012737.1, read on the forward strand.
TACGTAGGCACGAGATGCGATGTCTCGGCGAGCAACCTTTCCCCCTTTTTTTTTCACCCGTAGTTAGGTGAACTACGTTGACTCTGATTTCTCGTTCCAGACGGGAATACGTAGGCCCAGAGCAGCGAAGCTCTGTCGAGTCCTCTTTTCTTTTTCTTTGTCCCTCAGCCTTTAGTGTAGATAGTTTCATCACCCTCTTAGAAAACAACAAGCATGGATCCCGTCGAGTACGACGGACGTGAGGGGTGCTCATACCTTCCCCTTGCGTAACCGACTCCCGAACCCAGGACCTGGTTGCGATGACCTTGTCTTTTCCTTTTCCGTCAGGTTTTTGCGATCGTTTCCTTTCCCTCTCTTTGGGATAAATAACGAAAGTGGCGACTCTTCTGTTTTTCCGCCGGGTGTTTTTCGCAGTTGCGATAGATGGCGACTCTGCTGGGGACATCTGGTTCCCTATGCGAGTCAATCCTAGCGCTTGTTTGTTTTTCTTTTTGGGTGTGTATATATGTGCTTTATCTTCAGTTATTTACTTTCCGCACTTTATTTTCCGCATGATATCATTGATTGCTTTGCTGTGGGGAGGGGTTCTATTGAGAGATAAGTCAGACCTGGGCTTGAGTATAGACTTAGTATTAGCAGTGGAGATTAGTGGTGAGCCTGTATGCCTTGCATGCACCAGCTAGCCATGAAATTCGCGCTCAGACGAGATTCTCTTTGACGACTTTCTTTCTGGCCCTTTGGGCTCGAGGGGATTTTGGATCTGAGAGCTGTCGACTCTGGGGACCGATCATTTGGGATTCAGCTAAGTGAGGCCGCTTCAAGAGATGATGATGCCACACCTTCTGGGTATCGTATCATCGTTTCTTAAAAGTCTGTGACGCTGATGATCGTATAGGATGCCATACCTTTGTCAGTGGATAGGTCCTTACCTGTGAGTGGGTTGGGTTGTGCAGGAAACCTCGACTTTCAGAATACCCGGTTCTCTACAGGTTGGATTTTGTTCTTGATATCAGAGGGATCCGAATGTTAGTGATTGGTTGTGACTAAGGCTAAGCGCTGGATCTGTTCACAGCACAGCAGTCTTGATCCCCTGTTGCATTTTGCATTTGCATTTTCATTTGCATCTCATTAACATATGTTTATGTTGCAGGTGTATATTTCCTCTTCGATTCTAGTGGCCTTGTTCTTTTGTTGACATGGAAGCCTTGAAGAAAACGGTTGCTTACAAATTGCCTTCTCCTGATATCAGTCTCCTATTGAGTATGGTTACTGTGGCAAGTCAGAAGGCGAAGGTTGAATTCAGAGAATTTTATGGGAAGTTTCTTAGCCTGGTGTGCAAACCTTCAGCATTTGAGTTGAATGGTTTATATGCTCTGTTACAGTTCTATGATCCGCAGCTTAGGTGTTTTGTGTTTCCCGATTATGTTTTGGCGCCTACGTTGGAGGAGTATGCTGCATTGTTGGAGGTCCCGATTTTGGATAGGATGCCTTTTTATCATGTTGATACTGAACCTAATCTGGTTGCTCTTGCTACTGTTCTTCATCTTGATGTTTCAGAGTTCTCTGGGAAGTTGACTAGGTTGAATGGAGCTTATGGTTTTCCCTTGCCCTTTCTGGTTGAGAAAGCTTTACAATGTGCGAAGGACGGTTGTTGGATTGTGTTTAACGCCATTCTTGCTGTGTGTATATATGGTATCATTTTGTTCCCGAATCAGCCAGACTTTGTAGATTCAGATGCCTTTTTCATTCTTGCTTCAGGGAACCCGGTGCCTACTTTATTGGGAGATGTTTATCACTCTGTTCACTACAAGAATGAAAAGAGGAGAGGGAAAAATGTATCCTGTTGTGTGCCTTTGTTATACAGGTGGTTTGCTGGTCACATGCCTCAGAAGGGTCCGTTTGTCTCCACTACTGGTACATCCAAATGGTCAGAGAGGTTGATGGGCTTGTCCGATGAAAATATTACTTGGTTCAATAGAGATATGCTTGGTACTAACATCATATGCAGTTGTGGTGGCTTCCCAAATGTTCCTTTGGTTGGGAGAAAGGGCTGTATTAATTATAACCCTTCTCTTTTGGTTCGACAGTTTGGATATGCTTTGAGAGGTCCTCCTAAGGAAGAGGAGATACAGGAATCTCTGTATCTCACTGGTTCGCTAGAGGCAGATGCTTTGGTTAGGTTGGAGTATGCATGGAGTAATGTTCATAGGCGAGGCAAGGCTTTACTAGGCAAGAGTAACAGTCAAGCTTATGACCCTTATCTGATTTGGATTCGTGAAAGGGCTACCAAGTTCTTGATGCCTTTTCCGTCGGTGGAACCACTATACCTTCTTGTGGTTAAGGAGCCAACTACCGTTGATATCAAGAAGTATAATCAGTTGTGGTATGAGAAGGAAGAGTTGCGAAAAGCAAATGAAGAGTTGGAGCAAGAGATAGCCCAAATTCGAAGAGAGAGGAGCGATGCGACTTATACTTTGAAGAAGCAAACTGAGATGATTAATAGGTTGGGTTCAGACTTGACTGAAGAAACTAGAAAGAGAGAGAAAGTAGGAGTAGCCCTGAATGGTGTTAGTAGTGTACTTACTACCAAGAAAGAACTTCTAGACAAAGCTTACTCTCAACTTTCTAAATGGGAATCTTTGTGGAATACAACGCTTACCAAGCGGAAGGAGCGCGAAGATGAGTTGAAGCTTCAGATTTCCCAGTTAGAGGAGCAGATCAGTGCTAAGGATGCGAAGATTGCCGAAGAGGTATCTCTTAGACGTGACGCTGAGTCTAGAGTGAGCAGCATGGTCGAAGAGACTAGGGGTGGTGAATTGAAGGCTGGCTCCAAGAGATGCAGGCTTGATGAGTGTTTTGGTAGAGGAACTTGTGAAGAGGACGCCAAAAGGCTGAGATCCACTACTGAGCGGCATGCATTACTGATACAGGAGCTAATCTCCAAACTAGGTCATTCGGAGACGTTGGGGATATTGGAAGATGTCAGAGCTCGCCATTTGGCCTGATTTATCTTTGCTTTACTCTTGTTATTTGTACTCGTGTTTTGACCATTGCCAGGCTTGTTGGTCAAGGTCACTTCTATTTGTACTCTGTTGGTGTTTATACACTGCCTATGGGCCTATGCTTATATACGAGGAGTTTTGATTCTATGTTCGTCTGATTGGCTTTCCATTGTCACTATGTTGTTGTTTCTTTCTGGAACTAGAATCGAGGGGGAATATCCTTGTTGCATACATACATGTTTGCATTTTGCATCTTGCATCCTTCATTTGCATTACAGGTTGCTCTTGGTGGTCTTGTATTCTTATCCCTGTGTGGTTTTCTTCAGTTCAGGATTGGGGAGGTCAATTTTCACAAGTATCCAACTCGAGGGAATCAAAGGAAGGTGATGGATCAAGTTCAGTCTGAATTGCAGGAGGTTAGGACTCACATGAGTCAGTTCATGGAGATGATGCAGAGTGTTTCTGCTGGGCAAGAACAGTTGAAGGCTATGGTTCAACCGTTTATCACTCGTATCGATGAGAATGGTATTTTGCACAATGCAACTGGTTTCATTCCTCCTAATGGCGGGGGAATTCCTGAGAACACTATTCCTACTGTTGTCGTACCTTCGGGCGGAGGAGGTGCAAATGGAAATGGTGGGGCTGAACGTATGGGTGCGCTGCATGGAGCTACTGGTCCTCAATGGGAAGATCAGCTAGACGATGTCTTTTCTATGAGAGATGTGGAAGGTGGTTTGCCAACTGAAGCTGACCGGAGATTCAAGATGATTGAGGAAAAGATGAAATCTTTTGAGAGTCAGAATTCGCTGGGTCTCAATATGTCTGATTTGGGTCTGGTTCCCGGAGTCAAGATTCCTCTCAAATTCAAAGTACCTGATTTTGAGAAGTACAAAGGGACGACTTGTCCTAGAGTACACATCCGTGCTTATTTCCGGAAAATGTCCGCATATTCAGAGGATGAGAAGCTACTGATGCATTTCTTCCAAGACAGTCTAGCTGGGGCGTCTTTGGAGTGGTATATGGGGCTTGAAAGGACTCACATTCGTAGCTGGAAAGAATTAGCTGAAGCTTTTGTGCGTCATTACCAGTACAATAGCGATCTGGCACCGAATAGGTTACAATTGCAGAGTTTATCGCAGAAAAGTGCTTAGAGTTTCAAGGAATACGCCCAGAGGTGGCGAGATCTGGCTGCTAGAGTTCAACCTCCAATGGTGGAGCGAGAACTGATTGATATGTTTATGGCGTCATTACCTGATGTGTATTTTGAGAAGTTGGTAGGCTGCACGACGACGGGGTTTTCTGATTTGGTAGTAGCTAGAGAGAGAATTGAAAACGGAATCAAGTCTGGCAAAATTCCTGGTGGTAGTGGATCTTCTCCGGGAGGAGTAAAGAAGCCTTATTCAGCATATCCCAAGAAGAGTGAGGGAGGTGCAAATGCTATATCTCACAAAGGTCAAGGTAGAGTTCAGAACCGTTATCCTCAACAAATTGCTGCTATAGATATTCCAGCTGCAGCTCCGCAGCGAGTTAATGTTCAGAGACCTTTTGTTGCCAGGCGCAGATTGGCTGACAGACACTTTGAGAATCCTCCGATTCCATATGCTCAGTTATTGCAACGACTGTTACAACTACAATTGGTTCAAAAGATAACGATGGCTCCTCTTACCGGTCAACCACCTCCGGATTATGATGCAAATGCAAGATGTGAGTTTCACTCAGGTGCTCTGGGGCATGATATTGATCATTGTAAGGCATTTAAGCATAAAGTCCAAGATTTTCTTGATTCCAAAGCTATTAATTTCACCAATGATGGGCCGAATGTGGATCGTAATCCTATGCCAGAACATAGAGGAGCCTATGCCAATGCCATTATTGAAGATTTGAATTTGATTACTGATGTGGAGGATTTGTCAACTCCTTTGAGTTTTGTGAAAGATGCTTTGTTGAAGAAAGGGGTATTTCCAGGATGTTCCGCTAATTGTTCAGATTGTGAAGTGCAGCCTAAGGGTTGTAATCTTTTGAAGAGGGGCATTCAGAGAATGATAGACGATGGTTGTTTGCAATTTGATCGGGTTGTGAAAGAGGATATTAAGGATGAGATAAGCGTTGACAGGAGCGAAGTTGCCACAATTTCTATTCCGTACCGGACCATCAACATTTCAGCGCCTGCTAGGCCAACTCCGGTTGTATTTACTGTACTTGGACCAATGCCGTACGAGAGCACTAGAGCAATTCCATGGAATTATGGGGGAGAAGTGTTCTGTAATGGGCAGAAGTTAGATTGGATAGAACCGGACAGCGGAATGTCGTCGGTGGAAAATATAGTGGGTGCCGGAGGTATCACTAGAAGTGGAAGGGTCTTTTCTTTACCGGTCAATACTGATAAGAATGACAAGGGTAAGGATAAAGGTGTGATTGAGGATAATACCAAGCCGCCAGTTGTTACTGATGATTTGTCAAAAGATGCTGAGGAATTTATGAGGCTTATCCGCAAGAGTGATTACAAGGCTGTGGATCATTTGAATAAGACTCCCTCAAAAATTTCTATTCTATCGTTGCTATTGTGTTCGGAGGCACATCGCAATGCTTTGTTGAAGGTTTTGAACGCAGCATACGTACCCCAGGAGATTTCTGTCAATCAGTAGAAGGGGGTCGTAGCTCACGTTAATGCCGGTAATGGTCTTGGTTTTACTAATTTGGATCTGACTCCTGCTGGGAGAAACCATAACCGTGCTTTGCACATATCTATGGAATGTCGGGGGTCTATGATATCACATGTTCTGGTCGATACGGAATCGTCTCTCAATGTGCTTCCGAAGAAAGCATTGCTGAAATTGGATACCCGGGGTTTGATGTGCACGCCAAGTGATTTGGTGGTGAAAGCTTTTGATGGGTCGAAGAGATTGGTATTCAGAGAGATTACTATACCTGTTCAGATAGGACCGGAGACTTTTGATGTGACTTTCTATATTATGGATATCCAGCCAGCATACAGCTGTTTGCTCGACCGACCTTGGATACATGCTGCCGGGGCAGTTACCTCAATGTTACATCAAAAGCTGAAGTACATGATGGAGGGTAAAGTTGTCACAGTCTGTGGTGAAGAGGACATTATGGTCAGCCATTTGTCATCTTTCAAGTATGTGGAAGTGGATGGAGAGATCCACGAGACGCTATGCCAAGCATTCGAAACAGTTAAAATTCAGGAGAAGACTCCTGTAGCAGCTAAGGCACCAGAGGTCGCCATGTCGTCATTCAAAGAAGCTCGTGCTGTTGTTGAATTCGGTTCATCCCAGAAGTGGGGCCAAGTTCTTGAGGTTCCTGTCAAGCAGGATAAATTCGGCATGGGATACAAACCAGCCAGCTCTTCTCGAAGTATTCCTAAGTACAGGGGGCCTGTTCAGCTCACCAGCAGCGGGGTGTATTTTGACAGGATCAATGCCATTGAAGATGATGAGGTTGACAGTGACTGCGACATGGATTCCTGGATTCGTCCGTGTGTTCCCGGCCAGCAGCTATGCAATTGGACTACTGAGGAAGTCATTCATGTTACTGCTGCAGAGTAATTTTCATTGTTTTGATTATGTTCAGTCCTACGTTCTGCCCAAGGCGTAGTGACCATTTGTGGGGCCATCTTATTTGTTTTCACTTTATCATTAAATAAAGGACGTTTTTGCACTCAAATATTGCGATCCCTGTTTTTCCTATTTTGTTTTGCATTTATGATTAAACAGAAAAATGGCAATGTGTTTTGTTTGTTGCATCGCATAATGAAAATAAACATCCTCATGCAGGTCTTTTCTATTAGATGACATCGATTCAGATTCGGCTATGACTTCGTATGACTTTAATAATCCCATTTATCAAGCTGAAGAAGAGACTGACGAAGACTGTGAACTACCTGAAGAGTTAGCCAGACTTCTCAAGCAAGAGGAAAGGGTTATTGTACCTCATCAGGAGGGTATTGAAGTTATCAATCTGGGTACCGAGGATGATAAGAAAGAGGTCAAAGTGAGGGCTGCGTTGGAAGACAGTGTCAAGAGAAGGTTGGTTGAAATGCTCCGTGAGTATAAGGATATCTTCGCTTGGTCTTACCAAGACATGCCTGGGCTGGATACAGATATTGTGATGCACCGGTTACCTCTCAGAGAAGAATGCTCGCCAGTCAAGCAGAAGTTGAGACGGACGAGGCCTGATATGGCAGTCAAGATCAAAGAAGAGGTTCAGAAGCAGTTGAACGCTGGGTTTCTTGCTGTCACAAATTACCCTCCGTGGGTCGCTAATATTGTTCCTGTGCCTAAGAAAGATGGAAAGGTCAGGATGTGTGTGGATTATAGAGATTTAAATAGAGCGAGCCTGAAAGACAATTTCCCGCTTCCCCATATCGATGTGTTGGTTGATAACACCGCTCAGTTTTCAGTATTTTCCTTCATGGATGGCTTCTCAGGGTATAACCAGATCAAGATGGCACCTGAAGACATGGAGAAACCTACTTTTGTCACACCATGGGGAACTTTTTGCTATAAGGTGATGCCTTTTGGATTGAAGAATGCCGGGGCGACCTATCAGCGGGCGATGGTCACTTTGTTTCATGATATGATTCATCATGAGATTGAGGTCTATGTTGATGACATGATTGCAAAGTCGCAAACGGAGGAAGAACATTTGGTCGATCTTCTGAAATTGTTTGAAAGGCTAAGGAAGTTCAAACTGAGGCTGAATCCTAACAAGTGCACCTTCGGGGTGAGGTCTGGAAAATTATTGGGTTTCATTGTCAGTGAAAAGGGTATTGAGGTAGATCCTGCCAAAATAAAAGCTATACAAGAGATGCCTGAGCCGAGAACGGAAAAAGATGTTCGTGGTTTTCTGGGCAGATTGAACTACATCGCAAGGTTCATATCTCATCTTACAGCCACTTGTGAACCATTGTTTAAATTGCTAAAAAAGGATCAAACGGTCAGGTGGAATGAAAATTGTCAAAAAGCATTTGATAGAATAAAAGAGTATCTGCAGGAACCTCCAATACTCATGCCTCCAGTTGCAGGGAAACCACTGATCATGTATCTCACGGTTCTTGAGAATTCAATGGGATGTGTGCTCGGTCAACAAGACGAGTCAGGTAGAAAAGAGCATGCCATCTACTACCTGAGCAAGAAATTCATTTATTGTGAGTCAAGGTACTCAATGCTGGAAAAAACATGTTGTGCACTCGCTTGGGCCGCTAAACGTCTGAGGCAGTATATGTTAAGCCACACAACCCTATTGATTTCGAAGATGGATCCAATCAAGTATGTCTTCAAGAAGCAAGCACTCTCCGGAAATATTGCCCGGTGGCAAATGGTTTTAACAGAGTATGATATTCAGTATGTTTCCCAAAAAGCCATAAAGGGAAGCGTTCTGTCGGAATATCTTGCGGAACAGCCGATTGAGGATTATCAGCCGATGAAGTTTGACTTTCCAGATGAAGATGTCATGTTTATAAAGATGAAAGACTGTGATGAGCCTTTACCTGACGAGGGTCCTGAGATTGGGTCTCAATGGAAGTTGATTTTTGATGGAGCTGTTAATTCGTACGGTAATGGGATCCGTGCAATCATTACAACCCCTCACGGTTCGCACATACCATTCACTGCCCGATTGACTTTTACCTGCACCAATAATGAAGCCGAGTACGAAGCGTGCATTATGGGTTTAGAAGAGGCTATTGATATGAGAATCAAAAATCTGGATGTGTATGGTGATTCAGCCTTAGTCGTTAATCAAATCAAAGGGGAGTGGTAGACTCGTCAGGCCAACCTGGTGCCTTATAAAGATTATGCAAGAAGATTGCTTCCTTTCTTTGATAGAGTTGAATTCCATCATGTGTCGAGAGTCAAGAATCAGATGGCGGATGCTCTAGCCACGCTATCTTCAATGTACAAAGTGAATTACTGGAATGAAGCTCCAGCTATCACCATCATGCGTCTTGATAGACCCGCTTTTGTGTTTGCAATTGAAGAAGCATCAGATGGAAAGCCTTGGTATTTTGATATCAAGCATTTTCTCAAGACTCAAGAGTACCCGTCTGGGGCATCCAGCAAAGATAAGAAGACTCTGAGGAGATTAGCCGGTAATTTTTATCTGAATCAGGATGATGTGCTTTACAAAAGTAACTTCGACATGGTCTTGCTACGTTATGTGGATGAACTAGAGGCAAGCCTGTTGATGGAAGAGGTTCACGAGGGTTCTTTCGGTACTCATGCCAATGGACATGCGATGGCTAGAAAATTGTTGAGAGCTGGGTATTATTGGATGACTATGGAATCCGACTGCTTCCAATACGCCAGAAAATTCCATAAATGCCAGATTTATGCTGATAAGATGCATGTGCCACCAACTCCTCTGAATATGTTGACATCTCCTTGGCCGTTTGCTATGTGGGGGATTGATATGATTGGAAAGATTGAGCCGACCGCTTCTAATGGTCATCGCTTCATTTTGGTTGCGATCGATTATTTTACCAAGTGGGTAGAAGCAGCATCGTTTGCCAATGTCACGAAGCAGGTGGTCGCACGATTCATAAAGAAGGACATCATTTGTCGTTATGGAATTCCTGAAAGAATCATTACTAATAATGGTTCGAACTTGAACAACAAAATGATGAAGGAACTGTGTCAGAGTTTCAAGATTGAGCATCACAATTCTTCTCCTTACCGGCCAAAGATGAATGGCGCTGTTGAGGCAGCTAACAAGAACATCAAGAAGATTGTGCAGGAAATGGTGTTAACCTATAAGGACTGGCACGAGATGTTGCCTTTTGCTCTCCATGGTTATCGTACTTCGGTGTGTACGTCAACCGGGGCAACTCCTTTCTCCTTAGTGTATGGTATGGAAGCGGTCCTACCATTAGAAGTGGAGATTCATTCTTTGAGGGTATTATCTGATGTGAAGCTTGACGAAGCTGAATGGGTACAGACCAGGTTGAATCAGTTGAATTTGATTGATGAGAAAAGATTGGCAGCCATTACGCATGGCCGGTTGTACCAGAGTCGAATGAAGAAATCCTTTGATCAGAAAGTGCGTCCTCGGTACTTCTAAGCGGGTAATTTGCCCAACATATTTCACCTGGTTTATGTTTCAATGGCATTGTCATTTACATAGTTAGATCATGTACATAGTTCATTCATCTGCATAGCATAGCATGAGCAAGCATCCAACAAGGGATCAAGTGCCATCCATGTCAAAATAAGCCTAGCAAGGGGTTCTATCCAAGCTTGGGGGACCATCTAAGTCATCAGAGAATGTGTTGAAGTCTTGAGAAGTTTGAGTGTCAACAAGGGGATTTCTCTCCTAACTTGAGGTGTATTGAAGGGCATCAAGGGGGTATGAGACCTGAATTAAGGGTAGGGAATGTGTACAAAGCTCAGGGGAGGCCTAGAGGGTCATATTGAAGTTGAAGCAAGTCATTGATTCAAATACAAGAGCCACAGTTGAAGTGCAGTCAACTAGGGTTTCATCTAGGTCAACCCTAGGTCAAAGGGATGATTCAAGAGGATCAAGGCCTACTTGGAGGTTGTGGGATTCATGATTTGAAGTGTGTACACAAGAGTGGTGTTGTGCCAAGGATAGATCAGATAAAATCAAGAAGAGGAGAAGTGGGCAAATTAGGGTTTCAGTGTAAAAACCCCTGATTTGAGCCCAACTTCCAAGCCAGATAAGTCAAAATGAAAGTTTCAAATGGATCTTTGGCCAACATGAAACTTGTAGAGGATCTCAAGAGCTTTAATTTGAGTGGTAGAAGTCTTCACGAAGATTTTTGGAACTCAAGTTATGGTCTTGACAAATTACAGGTCATTTGAGGACACTGAAAATTTTATGTGAAAGTTACTTGCCTTCCAAGCAACCTTTGCCCTACAAGGAGGATTCAAATGAACTTTTGGCCAACATGAGAAATGTTCCTTATCCTTTTAGATTTAATTTGAGTGGTATAAGTCTTCAAGAAGATTTGTGGAACTCAAGTTATAGCTTGTGCAAGTGAGGGGTATTTTGGGAAATCAAGATTATAGGTCATTTGAATCATATGTCTATAACTCCACTTTCCAAGCTTCAAATGGAAAAATATTCAACATCAAACTTGCTCAAAATTATGTTTTAAGTCTAACCAAGGGGTCTTAAGAGTTTGTAAATGCTTGTAGATCAAGGTTGCAAAATTGGCCAAAGAAAGGAAGAATTAATGTACATTAAAAGACCAATTTTGGGGTTTTCTCATTCCAAAGCCAAAACAAATCATGTTATAGGTCATTTTGACCAGAAAAAACATTTCAAGATGAATGGAAATAGCACAATTTCCATTTGAGGTCATTTTCAAAGAGGTGTCTTTGGTTGCTTAAGGTTGAAGTAACATTTGCCAAATCACATAAGAGATCCAAGGCAGGGCTCCAAACCAATTCTAACACACTCAAAATCTCATTTGGAGAGAAGTTCAGCTCAGAACAAGGAGCATAGAAAGCTGCAAGCAGGACTGTCATGAGCATGGCATTAAAAGAGAAATTCATGACATGAGAAACTCAATTTCTCATTGGATCATTCCAGAACCTTCTAGAGTGATCAAACATCATCTGTAGAGGGATTGGAACTGGTTCAGGGCATTTTTTAGAGGAGATTAAGCCAGAGTTGAAGGATAGCATTTTGGAATTTCAAGCTTGCATCAAGAATCGGGTTTTGGAACTGAGGAAGATTCAACCTCTCCTTTTGCAAACAGAAGCAAGAAGGTGATTCCTTGAGTGATTCTGCAAAGGATTGAAGCTTGGTTTGAGCAATTTCACCATCTGTTCATCAAGAATTTCCAGGTTTGTACGTTTCAATCTCCATCTTGATTTAGGTAGAATTAGGCTAATTTGTTAGGGTAGAATGATTGTATGTGGTTAGGAGAAGGTTTCTGGTAACTTAGAGAGGATTTGGTGATGGTGAAGGTGATGACACCATTTCTGTTCATGGACATAGCTTAGTGTTCTTGATGGTTTAACCTTAGTTGGATAGCAATTTTTAATCAGTGTAACATGTAGTTCATGCTAGTACCCTTTATTTCAAGAATTGTGAGAATCAGTTCTTGACCAAATTCTGAAGATCCAATCGTGTTTGGAGTTGAGATGAATTTCAGTGAGTTTGGTTGGCATGGTTGTGATCAGGTTGAGAAATGGAGTGATTTAGGGTTTTACATTTTGAAGTTTGATGATGATTTTATGAGGTTCGATTGAGAGCAAGTGAGGTTTTGAATTCTGAATCCATGGATGATTCCCTTCACACTTTGATCGAAGGAAGAAGATAATGTCTAAGCCCTCAGATGAGTGTATGACCTTTGACCAAAATCACAAACCAATGGCAAGATTCAATATGAATTTGTGAAGGATTCAGAAACACCCAAAGCACTGCATTTCATTAAAAGAGTTTGGGTGGGCCTAAGTGAAAATTGATACTCACACCCCAGTTGGAGGGCCCAATTGGAAATGCACTGATTGTGGTTGCTATTTGACACGCGAGTTTTCCAATTTCCCTTTGATTTTTCATTTTTAATTTCTAATGGATTCAGGGCCTAACGCGCTTCACTCTTTACACCCCCTTTCTGGGCCCAGAGTAGGGGGTTGTTGCTGTCAACCTTTTGCTGTTTAATCAACTGTTGCTGTCAAAGCTGCTCAACTGTTGGACTAGGGTTACTGCTGTTTGAAGCTGTTGCTGTCTGAAGCTGTCTACTGTGGGGGTTCATTGCTTGTTGAAGTTTAGGGGATCATTGAAGGTGGAAGATGGGGTCTTACTTGAAGTAGTTACTGTCAAGATTTGCTGTTTTCAGAACAGGTGATTGCTGTCAGAGCTTGGGGTTTCATTTTCTTTGTTGTATTGTTTGTTAAATTCCCCTAGGTTTAAAGTGAATACTGTTTCACTTTTTCCTATTGTTTTCTTAGGTTCGAGGTAGAGTGCGACTCCCTTGCCTAGCTTGTATTGATGCATTTATTCATGTTTACTTTATTATTGTATATATGCTATTTTTGTTTCTGTTTATCCCCTAGGATCTCTGTTTCTCTCTGTGCAAGAGAGAAATACGACAGACATTAGGTTGTAACCCATGCATGACAACATTAGGGTAGATTTTGATTCCCTTTTTAACCCTAGGTTTTTTTAGAACGTCGTTTCTCTTCTTACCTCGAAACAATAAAAAACACAAATAATATTTCAAACATCAATAAAAGACAGTTCTCCCGTAAAAGACTGTGAACAAATCAAAACGTCATTTTTGTCCGCTTGGACTCGTAATCAGGAGAAAACCTTTTTCAGAAGGAATAAAAGATAAACAGACAGACTTGTGTCGTACGTACCCCGAACTACGTTTGCTCTGATCTTTCATGCCGTGTGAAAGTACGTAGGCATAGGATGCGACGTCCTAGCGAGCAACCTTCCCCCATCTTTATCCGTAGTTAGGCGAACTACGTTGACTCTGATTTCTCGTTCCAGACGGGAATACGTAGGCATAAAGTGCGATACTTTGCTGAGTCACTTCTTTTTTCTCTCTTTTTAACCCTTAACCTGTAGTATAGATAGAATAACAATCCTTTCGACAGAAAACAAGCGTGGATCCCATCGAGTACGATGGACGTGAGGGGTGCTAATACCTTCCCCTTGCGTAACCGACTCCCGAATCCAGGAATTTGGTTGCGATGACCATTCCTTTCCCGTTTTGCGTTAGGTTTACTTCGAGCGTTTCCTTTCCTTCGTTGGGATAAATAACGTGCGGTGGCGACTCTTCTGTATTTTGCCGGCACCGATTTTCGCAGTAGCGACAGCTGGCGACTCTGCTGGGGACTCCAACGGTTCCCTATGCGAGTCAATCCTAGCGCTTGTTTTCCCGTCGTGGGTTTTGTATGTATTTACATTTTTGTATTTACTTTCAGCATTACATTATTGTTATTATTGCTATGCTGTGGTTATGAGGGGGTTGTATGATTGAGAGATAAGTCGGACCTGGGCTTGAGTGCACATAGATTTAGTAGTAGGGAGTAGTGGTCAGCCTGCTTGCTTTGCTTGCACCAGCTAGCCACAAACCTACGCTCGGACGAGATTCTCTTTGATGCTTCTTGCCTGGCCCTTTGGGCTAGACAAGTTGTCTGACCCGAGGATTGTCGACTCTGGGAACCTATCAATTAGTATTCAGCTAAGTGAGGCCTCTTCGAGGGTTGATGATGCCACGCCTTCTGGGCATCGTATCATCACTCTTGAAAGTCTGTGACGCTGATACCGCATAGGATGCCGTACCTCGACTGCGAGTTAGGTTCATACCTGTGAGGGGTAGGTAGGGTCTGTTTGCAGGAAACCTTTGACCTCAGATTACCCGGTTTGTCTCTGTCCGTGAGACTGGTTATAAGGTTATTTTGATTGGAGGGTTTGGGTTGAAACAAGGATGATGGATTGGTCTGAGATAGAGCTGGCTAATGCATCAAGTGGTGCACTTGATCCCTTGTTAGCATTTGCATATGCATTTGCATTTTCATACTTGCATTTCATTAACGTGTGCTTATGTTGCAGGAGTGTTCATTTCCGCCTGATTCTAGTATACCATCTGGCCTGACATGGAGTCCTTGAAGAAGACTGTTGCCTACAAGCTGCCTTCTCCCGATATTGGTCTACTGCTGAAGTTAGTGGCTTTGATGGACCAGAAAGTCAGGGCTGACTTCCGGGAATCCTATGGAAGGTTGCTTAGCCTTGTGTACCAGCCATCTGTGTTTGATTTGAGTGCGCTTTCTGCTTTGTTACAGTTCTATGACCCTCAGTTGAGATGTTTCCTGTTTCCTGACTATGTTTTGGCTCCGACTTTGGAGGAATACTCTACTTTGATTGGGGTTAGGGTATTGGGACAGATGCCATTTGTCCATGTAGACACTGAGCCTAATCTGGCTAGGCTTGCTGAGGTGGTTAGTTTGGCTGAATCTTAGTTTGCAGGTAGCTTGATCAAGCTTAATGGTGCCTATGGATTTCATCTTTCCTTCTTGGTGGACAAGGATTTGCAGTGTGCAAAGGATGGATGTTGGATAGTATTTAATGCTATACTGGCTGTATGTATATATAGGATTATTTTGTTTCCTAATGTACCTGACTTCGTAGATTCGGATGCTTTCTTCCTCCTGGCGTCAGGGAATCCAGTACCTACTTTACTGGGAGATGTTTACCATTCTGTCCACTACAAGAACGAGAAGCGTAGGGGTAAGAATGTCTCTTGTTGTGTGCCTATGCTGTCTAAGTGGTTTCTCAGTCATTTGCCTAAGACAGGACCTTTTGTTGATTCTGCTAGTACTTCAGAGTGGTCTTCCCGATTGATGGGTCTTTCTGCCAAGGATATTGTCTGGTGTGATTGGAAGATGCTCGAGGCTGACATTATATATAGTTGTAGTGGCTTTCCGAATGTCCCGTTGGTTGGACGGAAATGTTGCATCAACTATAACCCTGCTTTACTTGTGAGGCAGTTTGGGTATGCTCTCAGAGGTCCTCCTACTGAAGACGAGATACAGGAATCTCTGTATCTCACGGGTTTATTGAAATTAGATGATTTGGTCAGATTGCAGCACGCTTGGGGGAACATTCATAAAAGAGGAAAGGCGTTGCTCGGTAAAAGCCACAGTAAAGCCTATAACCCTTATTTGATCTGGGTCTGTGATAGGGCTAGGGATTTACTGATGTCGTTTCCCGCTGTTGAGCCACTGTATCCTCCAGTGAATGAAGAGCCTACTATGATAGAGATTGGGAAGTACAATCAGGTGTTAGCTGAGAAGGAAGAATTGCTTCAGGCAAATGACAGGTTAGAGAGGGAGATATTCCAGCTGCGTCACGATCAGAGCGAAGCCACCTTCACTGTGAAGGAGCAGGCAAAGGTAATTGATAGGTTGCGTACAGACTTGGTAGAAGAGACCACCAAGAAAGAGAAAATAGGAGAAGCTCTGAATGGGGTTAGCAAGGTGCTCTCCACCAAGAAGCAATTGCTGGATAAAGCTTATTCCCGACTCGGCAAGTGGGAAGTTTTGTGGAATGCCACACTCGCCAACAGAAAAGAACGAGAAGATAAGCTGAAGCTCCAGATTGCTACACTTGAAGCACAACTCAGCGCCAAAGATGCAAAGATTGTTGAAGAAGCATTTCTTAGGTATGAAGCTGAAGATAGAATAAACAGCATGACCAAAGATCTGGAAAGTCGCGAAGCAAAGGTCGGCTCCAAGAGGTGCAGGTTAGATGAGTTTTTTGGTGACGGAACTTGTGAAGACGAAGTACGAAAACTGAGGGTCACTAACAGACGAAAGCTATCATTAATACATCAACTGGTACCCAAGCTAGGACTTACTGAGGCCTTAGAGAAGGGAGAAAGCTCCCAGGCACGCCAGCCACCTTGATCATCTCTTTGCATCGCCCTTATAGTTTTATGTATCAATTATGTTTATGACCATAGCCAGGATTGTTGGCCTGGGTCTATTTCAGTATATTCCCTTGTACTCTTGTACTCAGCTTTGTGGCATTTATGAATGCAGCAGTTTGACTCCTTGCTTGTATGCTTAGGGCTCCATTGTTGTTATGGCTTTTTCTCCGAGACTAGAATCGGGGGGGGGGGGGGGGGGGATTTAAATTTAATCTGTAGCATATGCACACGTTCACACATGCATATGCATATTGCATTACCAGTAACTGTTAAAATGTGTATCTTATTTCCCGCATCTCTCCAGTCTTTCAGGATTGACGGTCAGCGCCCGCATCGATATTCCACCCGTACTAACTGCAAAAAGATCATGGACCAGATGCAGAACGAGATGCAGGAAATCCGCGAAAAGCTGGCGCTTTTCATGCAAACTATGGAGAATGTAGCCAAGGGCCAGGAGAACCTTCAGACTTTGGTATTGCCGTTGCTGACGAAGACCAATGGGAATGGCAATAATGACCACAATTCTGTGCACGTTGAGACCCTTCATGAGGATGGGACATCCACGCCTGTGGCGCCACCTGTAGTGAATCCACCTGTTGTGTTTGTGAACAATGGCACTGGCGCTGGCAATGGAAATGGTAATGAGACTGTCATTAACAATGTTGGATTTGGGGACGCCAATCTGGGCGGAGGTAATAACGGTGGTAACGACTTTGGCAACAATGGGCTCGGATATAATGATCAAGGTTTTGACTATGGGAATCAGGACGGAAAGTTCGGCTTCAACGCCCAGGGTTTCGGATATGATGGTTTTGGTAATGCTAATCCGGGCTACGGTGGATTTGGTAATGGGAATGGTGCTGGACTGATGCCTATCAACACTGGGTTTGGACCTGTTGGGGTCAATCAGGGTTATGGTAACAGAGGACGAGGTCCTATGATTAATCAGCCAGGGTTTGGTCGTAACGTTGGTTATGACGGGTATGGAAATGGGAATGTTAATTGGGGTGAGGACCAATAGGAGGATGCCTTTTCTAGGAGAGGCATGGGACTTGAAGGCCCCGTTGACAATACTCAGCGGATCAAAATGTTAGAAGAACAGATGAAGGGAATGGTTAATCAGAACACTACCGGGCTAGACATGACTACTATGGGCTTGGTGCCTGGGCTGAGGGTACCACTGAAGTTCAAAGCACCCACATTCGACAAATATAAGGGGGACACCTGTCCGAAGGTGCATGTCCGCTCTTATTACAGAAAGATGTCCGCATATTCAGATGATGAAAGGATGCTGATGCATTTCTTTCAGGATAGATTGTTCGGACCATCACTTGAATGGTATATGGGGTTGGAGCCCACTCAAATTAAAACTTGGAAGCAATTGGCTGATGCGTTCGTAACACACTATAAGTATAACAACGATTTGGCACCGAACAGGTCCAGTTGCAGGGCCTGTCACAGAAAAGCGGAGAGAGTTTTAAAGAATACGTGCAAAGGTGGCGCGATATGGCAGCGAGAGTGCATCCTCCTCTAGTTGAGAGGGAAATGAATGACATGTTCATTGGGACCTTTACGGGGATATTCTATGACAAATTGTTTGCTGTGGCGTTGAGCAGTTTCTCAGATTTGATTCTTATGGGCGAAATGGTTGAAAATGGGATCAAAGTCGGAAGATTCAAAGCTGGGGAATCTACCTCATCAGGGGGTACAAGAAAAGCGTTTGGGGGTAGACGACAGGGAGATACTAGTGCCGTGTTTGGTGGCAGGGGCAGGGGAAGAGGAAGAAACCAGTATAATCATCCTCCACAGATAGCCAGTGTTACCATCTCGTTTCAACAACAACAACAACAACAACAACCACAACAACAACAACTGCAACAACAACCGCAACAGCAACTGAGGCCGAATCAGGGACAGAGAAGGTCCTAGAATACAAGGCCAAAGAGAGTGTTTGACAAGCCTCCGTCCACATATGCAGAGTTGTTTCAGACATTGATGAGGCTGAATTTGGTTGAGAAAAGGACGTTGGCACCACCTACATGGCCGGAACTTCCCTATGGGTACGATGGCAATAAGCTTTGTGAGTTTCATTCTGAGGCACCCGGACATGATATTGAGGGTTGTCACACTTTTAAGCATAAAGTCCAAGATCTGTTGGACAGTAAGGCGATCAATTTCGGGAAGGCGGGCCCAAATATAGTGCAATTGCCTATGCCCAATCACGGGGCACATGCTATCTTGACAGAAGAGAATTTGAATCTAGTACTGGATGTCAACGAGCTGAAGACACCTTTGTGCGAAGTCAAGAGCAGATTGTTAAGAGGCGGTGTGTTCCCGGGATGTGATGAATGGTGTTTGAATTGTTGGACCCAGGCAAGGGGTTATGCTGAATTAAAGAAAGGCGTTCAGGCCATGATAAATGAAGGCACGTTGCAATTCGATCAAACTGCAAGTGAAAAGCCCGCAGAGGTGTCATGTGATGAGCAGAATGACATAGCAATGGTGACAATCCCGAGGAAAACAATAACCATAAAGGCACCCGCCAGGAGGCCGATGGTTACCATTACTAAAGCAGGGCCAGCCCCTTTCGAAAGTACCAAAGCAGTGTCGTGGACTTATGGGCTGGAGGTATATTGTGACGATGAGAAAATCGAAATGAACAGACAACCAGCTGGGGTTGTAGATAATGTCGTCGGGACAGGGGGTATGACCAGAAGCGGAAGGATCTTTATATCGCCCGAGGTAGAGGCAGAAAGATTGGAAAAAGGTAAGGGCAAAGTGAATGAGAGTGGCCCTTCGCAGAGGAATGAAAAGGAAACTTCATTTAAATATGCAGAAGAATTTATGCGGCTCATCCGTAAGAGTGATTACAAAATTGTTGAGCACCTCCAACAAACGCCATCAAAGATTTCGATCTTGTCACTGCTATTGTGTTCCGAGGCTTATCGGAATGCTTTATTGAAAATTCTGGATACGTCGTTTGTACCCCAAGATGTTTCTGTGAATCAGTTAGAGGGGGTGATGGCGCACGTAAATGCAGGACACAGTTTGGGCTTTACAGATTTTGACTTGACTCCGAGAGGGAGGGAGCACAACATGGCGCTTCATGTGTCAGTAGAATGCAGGGGCACAGTCATGTCCCATGTTTTAGTGGACATTGGGTCTTCCTTGAATGTGCTTTCGAAGAAGACAATGATGAAGTTGGATATCAGGGGGATTATCTGCACGCCTAGCGATTTGGTGGTTAGAGCGTTTGACGGAACGCGGAGGTCGATTTTTGGATCCATAACATTGTCGTTGCAAGTGGGTCCTGAAATTTTTGAAACTGAATTCTATATAATGGATATCCATCCAGCATATAGTTGCCTGCTAGGGCGCCCTTGGATCCATGTTGCAGGGGCAGTCACATCCACATTGCACCAAAAGTTGAAGTACATGGTGGGGGACAGTGTCGTCACTGTTTGTGGAGAAAAAGATATACTGGTCAGCCATTTGTCTTCGTTCAAGTATGTGGAAGTCGATGGCGAGGTACACGAGACACCCTGTCAAGCGTTCGAGGGGCTGAGAATTAAAGACAAAGCTCTCGTGCCCAGTAAAGCGCCTGATGTGGCCATGTCGTCATATAAGGAAGCACAGGCTTTGGTACAGACAGGCGAGACCAAGGGCTGGGGTCAGGTGTTGGATATTCCCGTGAAATTGGACAGATTCGGACTCGGATATCATCCTTCATCATCAACATCCTCCCCCAGAGCACCCAGGTTCGAAGGGCCGATAACCATTACGCAAAGTGGAGTATGCTACGGAGCCATCAATGCTGTTTCAGACTCTGAGGAGGGAGACAGCGATTGCGATATGGATGCCTGGATCCGACCAAGCGTGCGGGACAAGGACTGTGCAATTGGTCTATTCAGGAGGCTGTTCCTGTGACAACTAAACAGTAATGCTTTGTTTTACTAATTGTTGAATAATCCGGTGTCCTACCCAGGGCATCGTGATTTTGCTTAGGGCCATTTGGTTATGTACATTGCACTGTTAATCATTAAATAAAAGGCGTTTTTCATATACAAATATTGTGATCCCTGTTTTTCCTGTTTTTGTTTTAACAATAAAATGGCAATGTGGTTAATCGCTTTATATACGTTTTGAAGCATTTAACCATTTCCTTTGCAGGATTACATTTTCAGATGACATCCATGAACCACCTATGACTCACTTCGACTTCGAGCACCCGGTATTTCAGGCTGAGGAAGAGATTGTTGAAGATGGTGATATTCCAGAAGAGTTGACCTGGTTGTTGAAACAGGAAGAAAGAATTGTGCTGCCTCACGAGGAAGAAATCGAGATTATTGATTTGGGGTCGGAAGGGGTCGAAAGGAATATCCGTATAGGGGCCGCGCTGCAGAGCGACGTCAAGCAAAGGTTAGTTGAGATGCTCAAGGAGTACAGTGATGTATTTGCTTGGTCGTACGAAGATATGCCCGGATTGGATACGGATATGGTTGTGCACCGTCTGCCTTTGAAAGAAGAATGTCCACCGGTTAAGCAGAAACTCCGAAGAACTAGACCTGACATGGCAGTGAAAATCAAGGAGGAGGTGCATAAACAGTGGGATGCTGGTTTCCTAGCTGTTACGAAATATCCCTCATGGGTCGCTAATATTGTGCCAGTGCCAAAGAAAGATGGTAAGGTGAAAATGTGCGTAGATTACCGTGACTTGAACAAAGCGAGCCCGAAAGACGACTTTCCACTTCCTCACATCGATGTACTAGTCGATAATACTGCTCAGTTCTCCGTATTCTCCTTCATTGATGGCTTCTCGGGCTATAATCAGATTAAAATGGCACCATAAGACATGGAGAAGACTACTTTCATTATGCCTTGGGGAACATTTTGTTACAAAGTGATGCCCTTCGGATTGAAGAATGTCGGGGCAACATATCAACGTGCAATGACGACTCTCTTTCATGATATGATGCATAAAGAGATCGAGGTTTATGTGGATGATATGATTGCTAAATCCCAGACGGAGGAAGAGCATTTGGTTAATCTGCTTAAACTATTCAAAAGGCTTAGGAAGTTCAGGTTGAGACTGAACCCTAACAAATGCACCTTCGGGGTGAGGTCGGGTAAACTGCTGGGGTTCATTGTAAGTGAAAGAGGAATTGAGGTTGATCCTGCAAAGATAAAAGCAATACAGGAAATGCCGACGCCTAAAACAGAAAAAGAAGTGCGAAGGTTTTTAGGGAGGTTGAACTTCATTGCTCGGTTCATCTCTCACCTAACAGCTACTTGCGAGCCATTATTCAAGTTGTTGAAAAAGGACCAGGTTGTGACTTGGAATGACAATTGTCAAAAGGCGTTCGACAGAATAAAACAATACTTGCAGGAGCCTCCTATTTTGATACCTCAAGTGGCAGGGAGACCCTTGATTACGTATTTGACGGTTCTCGAGGGGAGTATGGGTTGTGTTCTCGGTCAACACGACGAGACGGGGCGAAAAGAGCATGCAATATACTATCTAAGTAAGAATTTTACTGATTGTGAGTCGAGATACTCAATGCTCGAGAAAACATGTTGTGCGCTAGCCTGGGCCGCCAAGCGTTTAAGACAGTACATGTTGAACCATTCAATCATGCTCATCTCGAAGATGGATCCTATCAAATATGTATTTGAAAAGCAGGCATTATCCGGGAGAATTGCTCGTTGGCAGATGGTCTTGACCGAATATGACATCCAATATGTTGCTCAAAAGGCTATTAAGGGGAGTATTTTGTCGGAGTATCTTGCTGAGCAGCCTATTGAGGACTACCAATCGATGAGGTTTGATTTTCCTGACGAGGATATCATGTACCTGAAAATGAAGGATTGTGAAGAACCGTTGCCGGATGAAGGACCAGAGTTGGGTTCCAAATGGCAGTTAATATTCGACGGAGCTATGAATTCCTATGGTAGCGGAATTGGGGCAATCATCACTACTCCTCATGGGTCGCACATCCCATTTACTGCTCGATTGACCTTTCCGGTTACCAATAATGAAGCTGAATATGAGGCTTGCATCATGGGGCTCGAGGAAGCCATTGATTTGCAAATCAAAAATCTAGATGTATACGGGGATTCAGCTTTGGTGATAAATCAGATAAAAGGAGAATGGGAGACACGCCAGCCCAATTTGATACCATACATGAATTATGCGAGGAGATTGTTGCCTTTCTTTGACAAGGTTGAATTGCATCACATACCGAGGGCAGAAAATCAAATGGCTGACGCTCTCGCAACTTTATCTTCCATGTATAAAGTTAACTTCTGGAACGAGGCTCCCAACATTGTTATATCTCGGCTTGACAGGCCTGCCTTCATATTTGCTATTGAGGAAGCATCCGATGATAAACCCTGGTATTTCGATATCCAGAATTTCCTGAAGAATAAAGAGTATCCGGCTGGGGTCTCCAGTCGCGATCAGAAGACTCTCAGGAGATTGGTTCGTAATTTCTATCTGAATCCGGACGGTGTCCTATATAAAAGAAACCATGACTTGGTGTTGCTACATTGTGTAGATGAGAAAGAGGCGAAGTTGCTCATGGAGGAAATACATGAAGGTACGTTTGGTACACACGCCGGGGGGCATGCTATGACAAGGAAGCTGCTGCGGGCAGGTTATTATTGGCTGACTATGGAAACTGATTGTTTCAAGTTTGCAAAGAGGTGTCATAAATGCCAGATTTATGCAGACAAGATCCACGTGCCTCCGAGTCCTCTGAATGTGATGTCATCACCGTGGCCATTCTCGATGTGGGGGATTGATATGATTGGAAAGATTGAGTCCATAACGTCTAATGGACACCGGTTCATTTTGGTAGCAATTGACTACTTTACTAAATGGGTGGAGGCAGCCTCATATGCCAATGTGACCAAACAAGTGGTAGCCAGGTTTATCAAGCGAGATATTATCTGCAGATATGGAATTCCTGAGCGGATTATCACCGACAACGGTTCGAACTTAAATAATATGATGATGAAAGAGCTGTGCCAGAATTTCAAGATTGAGCATCACAACTCTTCTCCTTACCGACCCAAGATGAATGGCGCTGTTGAAGCGGCCAACAAGAACATAAAGAAGATTGTTCAGAAGATGGTTGTGACATATAAGGATTGGCACGAGATGCTACCTTTCGCTTTGCACGGTTATCGTACGACGGTACGCACATCAACTGGGGCAACTCCGTTCTCGTTGGTATACGGAATGGAAGCGGTGTTACCGTTGGAAGTAGAGATTCCTTCCCTAAGGGTGTTACGAGATGTCCAACTTGACGAGGCAGAATGGGTGAAAGACAGGTTGAATCAGCTGAGTTTAATGGATGAGAAAAGACTAGCTTCTCTAGCATATGGGCGATTGTACCAGAGACGAATGAAGAAAGCATACGATAAGAAGATATGTCCTCGCAACTTTCAGACGGGCGACCTTGTGCTGAAAAGGATTCTCTCTCCACAAACGGATCACAGGGGAAAATGAACTCCTAACTATGAAGGTCCATATGTTGTCAGGAAAGTCTTCTTAGGAGGAGCTTTGTTGTTGTCCACCATGGACAGTGAAGACTTTACGTCGCCTGTGAATTCGGACGCAGTTAAAAAATACTTTGCTTAAAATTGACCCGCTGGACAAAAAAAAGGAGAGTCCAGGCAAAAATGGGGCATCCCGGCGAACCAAAAACAGAATAAAAGGTTCAGGCAAAAGTTAGGGATAAAATGGAAAAGATGTACACCCGCGGAGTCGAAAACCTACACTGGGCGACTTCGGCAAAAAAGGGTATCCCGGTGAATTGAAAACCCGCAAAGGGCGGTTCACGCAAAAGTTAGGGATTTAAAAAGCAAATGACTGCGATCCGAATTTGATACCGCATTGCTTGGTGGTTTGGAGAATAACTTGGGGGGTTCATCCATCAGATACAATCTCTTCCGAAAATTGAATACCGGGAAAGCGCCAGAGTCAGGCGAGTCATAGGAGGATCAGCTCATGATGTTTGTCTGCACCACGTTGCCGACATGTGTACAAATTTGACTTGTATTTATGCTTTTTGTGCATGCTTGTATATTGTTTGTGCGTAACTTCCTCTTTTCAGGAGTTGCATCCAGTGTACAAAGCCTTGCCTATTCAGAGGCCCATTATCAATAAAACACGTTATTCAGTATTTGATGCTTGTTCTTTACTGTTTTGTATGTGGAAAACGCCAATATTTTGATGAAACTAGCATTTGCATAACCTTGCTGGCCCTTGCCAATAATTGCTAAAACTTCGAATTGACTGAAGTAACGTCACTGATACTAACCTGAATAGATTTGGTTGTATAGACTTGTTTTGTCTCGTTTGTGTTTTTGCAGGGTTCTTGCCCTTTGAGGCGGATGATCAAAACATTGGGGCCCCGGCCAGAAGCTCTTGATGAAAGATGGGACCTTTATGTGACACTCATCCCCATGCAGGTCGCACTCCATCCCCAGAAGTTGAGATGATGTTATCCTGTACAGAGGAAGGATTATTTCCCCCAGAAAAGTATCCTCATGGAAGCTGTTCATAGGATATCCCCAGCAGGTCAAGAGCAGTATCCCCGCAGAGGAAATGCTCCCCACAGTTTGTCATGTCGATGACAGGATGTTTATCCTCCGCAAAGTTGGTAACTCCGAGTGTGTAGACTGTGCTCAGACAGTATTGTTTCCTCCAGGAGGATTACCTCTTCCCCCAGCGGAGCTTAATCTCTCCCCAGCAGAGTTGGCTGTATTTCCAGGCATTTATTTTTGCTGAAATACTTTGTGATACCCGTTCTTCCCCAGCGGAGTAGTTTCTTATCCTCAGCTGAGATTCCTTGTCCCCAATGGAGTCAGCTTATCTCCCCAAGAAGAGTCGTCTCTTCCCCGGAGGAGTTTATTCACCAACAGAGTGCTTGTTCTTTCCTCCTAGTGGGAATTGATAATTAAGCTCTCCCCAGCAGAGTTGATTGTGTTCCCGACATTTATTTTGCTGGGATACTTTGTGATACTTGGTCACCCTCAGTGGAGTTGGCTTTATCCTCAGCATTCCTGTTGTTGAGACAACGCTATCAGGGTGTCCCCAGTAGCTTGAGCCTGCATTTGCATTTGCATATAGCATCATATTTGCATCTACCCAAAGAACAAAAAAAACGCGCGTAGCATTTCCATGTTGAATGGAGCATTACGCCATCGTCAAACATACGCATTTTGAAACATAAATCAGGTTGGTTAACCTTTTGGTTTCAGGCGGGTTTTCTCAGCAGGAGTATGGAGTTATGGCTCAGATATATTTTTAGACAATCGAGGTTTTGCCGTGAGACAGGAGATGATATAGTTCATCTTAATATGTTCCCCACAGAGTTACGAGGTGAAGTTTCTCTTATCTGGTCAGCGGAGCGCATCGGCCAGATTACTGTCACGTCAGCATATCAGGGTTCCATAATATCAAGGTTTCGAAGAATTCAGAAGTGGCTACTTGGTGTCGAAACAAGTGCCTGGAAACTTATTTCCGAAGTATCCCCAGTAGAGTCAGCTACAGCAAAGGTCAAGCGGAGTTGATTTCTTACTAGATGAAAGGAGTTTATCCCCAGCAAGGTCGTCGGGGTTTCTCTACATTAACGAAGTGTGTCCATACGGGGAGATAGTCGGTGCATATAAGAATAGTTTTGGGTTTAACGAATTTATTTTCCATGTCGATAACGACTTCCCCAGCATAGTCCGAACGAGGATAGCTTTTGATTTCCGAACGAGGATGGTCCTAATAGGATGAGATTATGTTTCCGAACGAGGATAAGTTTTCGATTCCGAACGAGGATGAGGTTTGATTCCGAACGAGGATAGTTCCGAACGAGGATGAGGTTTTTGATTCCGAACGAGGATAGTTCCGAACGAGGATAGTTCCGAACGAGGATAGATATTGATTCTGAACAAAGAAAGATTTCAGGTCCGAACGAGGATAGATATTGATTCTGAGTCCTAACGAGGACGGGTCTGAACGAGGATAGACATTGATTCTGAACAAAGAAAAACTATAGTTCCGAACGAGGATAGGTCCAAACGAGGATAAATTTTGATTCTGAACGAAGAAAGATTTCAAGTCTGAATAAGGACAGGTCCGAACGAGGATAGATATTGATTCTGAACGAAAAATGTTGAGTCCGAACGAGGATAGTTTGTGGTTTCCGAAAAAGGTCTATGGAGTTCCGAACGAGGAGCAGACACGTTTCCGAACGAGGACAGGTCCGAATGAGGATAGCTTTTGATACCGAACGAGGATAGTCTTGATACCTAACAAGGGTAGCTTCATGATTGCCGAACGAGGATAATTTTGATTCTGGAATAAGAATGGTTTTTGATTCTGAGCAAAGATGGTCACGTTTCCGAACGAGGAGGGGTGTGTTTCCAAACGAGGATGAATACGAGTTTTAATGTGGGGTTTATGATTCCTAACGTGGACGGTTTATGATTCCTGATGTGGACAAGCCCTAACGTGGACAAGGTTTATCTTTCTCCGTGTTGACAGAAAATGGCGTCCTAACGTGGACAAGTTTATATTTCCTCGTGCTGACGAGATGCGGGTCCTAACGTGGATGAGTTGGTATTTCCTCGTGTTGACGGGACGTGGGTCTTAACATGGACAAATATAGCTTTATTTGTGTTGACGAAGTGTGCGTCCTAACGCGGACAAGGTTCTGTACCTGTGGCGTTACATGGGTGGTTGATGTTGAAAATCGGAGATATTATCATAAGTTTGAGTGGTTGTTACCGTGACAGCCAGATTCAGTTAGTGGGTGCTATATCCCCAAGCAGTTGTGCGCGCAATTTATCTTTGCGGTTGGCAAATTTCCGGGTTCTTTCGTATTCAACCGTCTTCTACCTCGAATGTCTGAAAGCCGTTCGCTTTTCATCCAATCGGGTCCAAGCCATTTGAATATGGGCAGCTGTTGCACCTCAAAATTTGCCCAACCTATTTCACCTGGCTTATGTTTCAATTGCATTGTCATTTGCATAGTTATATCATGTTACTTAACTCATTCATCTGCATAGCATAGCATAGAAAAGCATCCAACAAGAGATCAAGTGCCTTCTATGTTAAAGGAAGCCTAACAAGGGGTCTTTATGCAAGCTTGAGAGCATCTAAGTCATCAGGGGATGTGTTGAAGCCTTGAGAAGTTTGAGTGTCAATAGTTGGATTCCTCTCCTAATTGGAGGTATGGTTGAAGACCATCAATGGGGTATGAGACAAGAATTGAGGGCATGGAGTGGGTACAAAGCTCATGGAAGGCCTAGAGGGTCACATTGAAGTTGAGACAAGTCATTGGTTCAAACACAAGAGCTATGATGGAGGGCAGTCAACTAGGGTTTCATCTGGGTCAACCTTAGGTCAACCCTAGGTCAAATGAGTGATTCAAGAGGATCAAGGCCTACTTGGAGGTTGGGGGATTCATCATTTGAGACATGTATACAAGTGTGGTGTTGTGCCAAGGATATAGCAAAGAAAATCAAGAAGAAGAGGAGTTGCCAAATTAGGGTTTCAGTGTAAAATCCCCTGATTTGGGCCCAACTTCCAAGCTAGATAAGTCAAAATGAAAGTTTCAAATGGATCTTTGGCCAACATGAAACTTGTAGAGGATCTCAAGGGATTTAATTTGAGTGGTAGAAGTCTTCAAGAAGATTTGTGGAACTCAAGTTATGGTCTTGACAAATTACAGGTCATCTGAGGACACTGAAAATTTTATGTGAAAGTTACTTGCCTTCCAAGCAACTTTTGCCCTACAAGTAGGATTCAAATGAACTTTTGGCCAACATTAGAAATGTTCCTTATCCTTTTAGCTTTAATTTGAGTGGTAGAAGTCTTCAATAAGATTTGTGGAACTCAAGTTATAGTTTGTGCAAGTGAGGGGTATTTTGGGAAATCAAGATTATAGGTCATTTGAATCATATGTCCATAACTCCATTTTACAAGCTTCAAATGGAAAAATGTCCAACATAAAACTTGCTCAAAGTGATGTTTTAAGTCTAACCATGGGATCTTGAGAGTTTGGAAAGGCTTGTAGCTCAAGGTTGCAAAATTGGCCAAAGAAAGGGAGAATTAATGTACATTAAAAGGCCAATTTTGGGGTTTTCTCATTCCAAAGCCAAAACAAATCATATTATAGGTCATTTTGACCAGAAAACACATTTCAAGATGAATGGCAATAGCATAATTTCCATTTGAGGTCATTTTCAAAGAGGTGCCTTTGGTTGCTTAAGGTTGAAGTAACATTTGCCAAATCAAACAAGGGACCCAATGCAAGGCTCCAAACCAATTCTAACACTTCCAAAATATCCTTTGATGATAATTTGAACTCAGAACAAGGTGCTACAAGAGGCATAAGCTGGACTGTCATGAGCATGGCATTAAAAGCGAAATTCATGACATGAGAAACTCAATTTCTCATTGGTTCAGGGCATTTTTTAGAGGAGATTGAGCCAGAGTTGAAGGATAGCATTTTGGAATTTCAAGCTTGCATCAAGAATCGGGTTTTGGAACTGAGGAAGATTCAACCTCTCCTTTTGCAAACAGAAGCAAGAAGGTGATTCCTTGAGTGATTCTGCAAAGGATTGAAGCTTGGTTTGAGCAATTTCACCATCTTTTCATCAAGAATTTCCAGGTTTGTACGTTTCAATCTCCATCTTGATTTAGGTAGAATTAGGCTAATTTGTTAGGGTAGAATGATTGTATGTGGTTAGGAGAAGGTTTCTGGTAACTTAGAGAGGATTTGGTGATGGTGAAGGTGATGACACCATTTCTGTTCATGGACATAGCTTAGTGTTCTCGATGGTTTAACCTTAGTTGGATAGCAAGTTTTGATCAGTGTAACATGTAGTTCATGCTAGTACCCTTTATTTCAAGAATTGTGAGAATCAGTTATTGACCAAATTCTGAAGATCCAATCGTGTTTGGAGTTGAGATGAATTTCAGTGAGTTTGGTTGGCATGGTTGTGATCAGGTTGAGAAATGGAGTGATTTAGGGTTTTACATTTTGAAGTTTGATGATGATTTGATGAGGTTCGAATGAGAGCAAGTGAGGTTTTGAATTCTGAATCCATGGATGATTCCCTCCAAACTTTGATCGAAGGAAGAAGATAATGTCTAAGCCCTCAGATGAGTGTATGACCTTTGACCAAAATCACAAACCAATGGCCACAATTCAATATGAATTTGTGAAGGATTCAGAAACACCTAAAGCGCTGCGTTTCATTAAAAGAGTTTGGGTGGGCCTAAGTGAAAATTGATACTCACACCCCAGTTGGAGGGCCCAATTGGAAATGCACTGATTGTGGTTGCTATTTGACACGCGAGTTTTCCAATTTCCCTTTGATTTTCATTTTTAATTTCTGATGGATTCTGGGCCTAACGCGCTTCACTCTTTACACCCCCTTTCTGGGCCCAGAGTAGATTATAACCTGACCTGATTGCTATTTGACACGCCACTTTTCTTATTTCTTCTATTTTTCTTTATTTCTTTTATATTTTCATGTAGTTTTAGAAAATTCATATCAAATTGAAAACTTAACATTTTAGGATGAGACTTTTTCCCCCATTTTCATTAAGGTCTCTAGAAAATATTAAAAGAATAAAAATATTAATTCATGCATTTAGGAATTTAATTGAAATTTTTAAAATTTAGTTGCTTTTATTTGGAATTTGGTTTATATAGCACCTTGCTGATTTTTGTATGGGAGATTGATGAGGTATTTTTGAGTAATTCCTTTTGGATAGTGTAGCTTAGAGTAGCATGATACCTTAGTGATTGTGTCATATTTTTGTGATGAAGTTTAGGCTAGGTTTGAAGGATGAACTTTAAAGTGATCATATTAGGGTTTAAATATAACATAGGTGCATTCTAACACATAGTTCTTGGGTTTTTAGTTTGATTTAGGTTATGGGGCTTATATGGGGTATAGGGTATATAGTTAGGTTCCCTTAGAATTAATATTAGAATTTTATATAGTATATTACTATTTTATTTGATTTTTGCAAATGGTGTGTTTGTTTGGTGTTCCCACTTGGGCTTTTGCTTGGTTTGCTTGGGTTTTGGGGCTACTTCTTTGGGGTGATGATGCTTTTGAGCTTGGATAATCATGAAGACCAATTGAAAGGGGTTTGGAGAGCTTGAAGAAGCATGGAGCATGGAGATCTTTCTACTTGAAGATTGCTTGTCAGGAGCTTAGGAAATTAGGGTTTAGGAAGAGTTTAGATTAGACTTGATTTCTTTCATAAACATAGAGTGCTTCTTGTGCCTCTATCCTATCCAATGACACAAGGTCCTCTCAAAGAAGCTCCATCTCTCCTTTGGAGGGACGTGGAGCATGCTTTGGTTGAGTAGAACCTTGAGGATATCTTTCTATTATTATGTTAAGATCTAAAGGGCTTCCATTGGTTGTCTTTAAGATTTCTTACATAGCAACTCAATCTTGTTGATTGATTCTCCCTTGGAGTGAGCTTGTTGAAGTAGCTTGTTGAAGCTATCAAGATGAAGAAGGAGTTGTTGCTGTCAACCTTTTGCTGTTTAATCAACTGTTGCTGTCAAAGCTGCTCAACTGTTGGACTAGGGTTACTGCTGTTTGAAGCTGTTGCTGTCTGAAGCTGTCTACTGTGGGGGTTCATTGCTTGTTGAAGTTTAGGGGATCATTGAAGGTGGAAGATGGGGTCTTACTTGAAGTAGTTACTGTCAAGATTTGCTGTTTTCAGAACAGGTGATTGCTGTCAGAGCTTGGGGTTTCATTTTCTTTGTTGTATTGTTTGTTAAATTCCCCTAGGTTTAAAGTGAATACTGTTTCACTTTTGCCTGTTGTTTTCTTAGGTTCGAGGTAGAGTGCGACTCCCTTGCCTAGCTTGTATTGATGCATTCATTCATGTTTACTGTATTACTGTATATATGCTATTTCTGTTTCTGTTTATCCCCTAGGATCTCTATTTCTCTCTGTGCAAGAGAAATACGACAGACATTAGGTTGTAACCCATGCATGACAACATTAGGGTAGATTTTGATTCCCTTTTTAACCCTAGGTTTTTTTAGAACGTCGTTTCTCTTCTTACCTCGAAACAATAAAAAACACAAATAATATTTCAAACATCAATAAAAGACAGTTCTCCCTTAAAAGACTGTGAACAAATCAAAACGTCATTTTTGTCCGCTTGGACTCGTAATCAGGAGAAAACCTTTTTCAGAAGGAATAAAAGATAAACAGACAGACTTGTGTCGTACGTAGCCCGAACTACGTTTGCTCTGATCTTTCATGCCGTGTGAAAGTACGTAGGCATAGGATGCGACGTCCTAGCGAGCAAC
The DNA here is from genome assembly GCA_963859935.3 of Lathyrus sativus. Classification (NCBI taxonomy): domain Eukaryota; kingdom Viridiplantae; phylum Streptophyta; class Magnoliopsida; order Fabales; family Fabaceae; genus Lathyrus; species Lathyrus sativus. Next base: position 557,019,265 of record OZ012737.1, read on the forward strand.
CTTCCCACATCTTTATCCGTAGTTAGGCGAACTACGTTGAATCTGATTTCTCGTTCCAGACGGGAATACGTAGGCATAAAGTGCGATACTTTGCCAAGTCACTTCTTTTTTCTCTCTTTTTAACCCTTAACCTGTAGTATAGATAGAATAACAATCCTTTCGACAGAAAACAAGCGTGGATCCCATCGAGTACGATGGACGTGAGGGGTGCTAATACCTTCCCCTTGCGTAACCGACTCCTGAATCCAGGAATTTGGTTGCGATGACCATTCCTTTCCCGTTTTGCGTTAGGTTTACTTCGAGCGTTTCCTTTCCTTCGTTGGGATAAATAACGCGCGGTGGCGACTCTTCTGTATTTTTCCGGCGCCGATTTTCGCAGTAGCGACACATGGCCGGTTGTACCAGAGTCGAATAAAGAAATCCTTTGATCAGAAAGTGCGTCCTCGGTACTTCCAAGCGGGTAATTTGGTTTTGAAAAGGATTTTTCCTCCTCAGACAGATCACAAGGGCAATTGGACTCCTAATTATGAATGTCCATATATGGTAAGAAAGGTCTTCTCGGGCGGAGCCTTATTGCTATCTACAATGGATGGTGAAGATTTTTCGTCCCCTGTGAACGCAGACGTGGTTAAAAAATACTTTGCTTGAAAGAGACCCGTTGGACACAAAAAGAAAAGTCCAGGAAAAAATGGGGCATCCCGGCGAACCACAAGAAGAAAAGGTTCGGGCAAAAATTAGGGATAAGAAGAGAAAAAATAATGAACCCGCGAAGTTGAAAACCTGAAAAGGCAACTTCGGCAAAAATGGGTATCCCGGTGGATTGAAAACCCGAAAGGGCGATCCAGGCAAAAGTTAGGGATTTAAAAGCAAACGACCACGGTCTACGTTCGATTTGTGAGTTTGTAAGTCGGTATCTTGAAGGAAAGGAATCAGTCCAGTCAGTCTCTTCAGAAGGCGAAGCAAGGGGAAGACATACGGGTCATAGCTGAATCGACACATGGTGGTTGTCTGTTTCCACGTTGCCGACATTTATAAATATTTATTTTCTTGTTTTTTGCGCAATTACCTCTTTCTAGGAATTGCATCTGATTGTAAATTTTCCTATTTACAGGCCCTTCATCAATAAAGTATTCACTTCAGTCAAAGAGTTTTCTTTTCTCGCTTTTCCTTTTACTGTTTTGTTTGCAAAAACGTCCGGTATTTTGATAAACATTGCAGGTGGCCTTACAAGGCATAATAAGAGCAGTGAGTTTGCTTGAACAACAAATATCATGAATGGTAACTGAAGTAACCACTTTGCATGTAGATTTTCCTTTGTTATGTGTTACAGGGTAACAGGTCTTATCCTCAGCGATTCAGGATTGTGGCAGGTCCCATTTGTGTGTTATCAGGGTGTGTTCTCTAAGCAGAGGTTATCGTCGAGTTCCTCATCACCCAGTTCTCAGCAAGCCAGTAGAGTTGGTTTATCCCCAGCAAGTGATGTGGGATTATTCCTCAGCAGAGCAAGCGGAGTAGGCTTGTCCCTAGCAGGTAGAATGGATGTCCTATTGGCCTTCAGAATTTTGCTTCCCCGTGGAGTCTAGATACTTGATGTACTTCTCCCCAAGCAGTGTGTAGTATGATATGTTCCCCCAGCAGGGTGGAGGTTTTGGAAAAGTCGTTCAGGGCTGATTTCTTTGGTTGATTGCTTGACTTCCTCAAAGGATTGTGTTTTTCAGCCAAGTCCTTTGATTCCTCAGAAGAGTCGTATCTCAGTGGGCCGTTCAGGGCATTTCTCTCCAGCAAATCATGGTTTATTTCTCTCCGGCAGAGTTTGGTGCTGATTCCCTCGACGGAACTGAGTTGGATCTCACTGTTAGCAGAAGAGGTTACTTGTTGAAGTTTCGCTGATTTCGTCAGCAAGATGAAGATTGATCAGAAAGCCATTCAGGGTGTTGTCTCCAGTAGGGTCATATTCCCAGGAAAATTGTATTTTTGAGAGAGCCACTAAGGGAACTTTTCTCAACAGGAAGTATTTGAATCCCCGGCGGAGCGGATGTCATTCTTAGTAGGGCTCGTATTCCCAGGCTTACCCAGCGGAGTCGTCTGGTCTATCTTCTCCCTGGCGGAGTTGACCTTTTGTGGTTCCTTTGCATTTACATTTTGCATAGCATCTACCCAAATGCGTAGCATTTCCATTTCGTATGGAGCATTACGCCATTTTTAAACATATGCATGTGAAACATAATCCAGGTGTTTATCTCTTTGTTTCGGGTGTATATTCCCCACAGATGATTGTTATCTTTGCCCGACAGGTGTTCAGACCTCGACAGAAGATTGGCGGTAGAGGTGTTCTTCTTATCACGTGTGGTCCCGTAGAGCTACTTGTTAAGTTCTCTATTTCCCCGGTAGAGTTTCCCTGGTTTGAAAGTCAGCGGACGGTTATAATTGCCTGGTGGCAAAACCAGAGATTTCAGTGTCCCGGCGACGATGTCGGATATGTGTTTTATCAAATCTGCGGGTGTCTGATGATACCAGGTGTTTTTGTCTACTGTGTGGTTATCCGGCAGCGAGGTCGGACGTTTTGATGTTTATCTGATGGCGAAATCAGATCGTTGTGAGATGACGACGAAGTCGGAATTATTTCTTCTTCTGATGGCGAAATCAGATTGTTGTGAGATGACGACGAAGTCAGAAGATTTATTTTCTTCATCCCGATGGCGAGATCAGGATATCTTGATGTGACGACAAAGTCAGGAGGTTATTTTAGGGTGACGACGAAGTCAGGGGATCATTATGTTGAAACTGATGGCGAAATCAGATTGTTTTAAGTGACGCCGAAGTCAGAAGATTGTCTTAATGTGACGACGAAGTCAGAATTTTATTTCTTCAGTATTCGTCCTGATGGCGAAATCAGATTGTTCTGAGAACTGACGACGAAGTCAGCAGATTATTTCATCCTGATGGCGAAATCAGTTTGTCTTAAGATGACGACGAAGTCAAAAGAGTATTTCTTCACCCCTGATGCCGAAATCAGGCAATTCTGAGAAGTGACGTCGAATTCAGAAGATTTATTTTCTTCATCCTGATGGCGAGATCAGGATATCTTGAAGTGACGTCGAAGTCAGAAGATTTATTTTCTTCATCCTGATGGCGAGATCAGGATATCTTGATGTGACGACGAAGTCAGAAGTTTATTTCTTCCCCAATGAAGTCATCAGATGGTTTTGAAATGACGACGAAGTCAGAAGATTGTTTTTAAGATGACGACGAGGTCAAGATTTTTATTCCTTCCCCTGATTGCGAAATCAGATAGTTTTGAAATGACGACGAAGTCAGAAGTTTGTCTTGAGATGACGACGAAGTCAAAAGATTATTTTTACATCCTGATGGCGAAATCAGATTGTCAGAAAAGTTTTTCTTTTTATCCGATGGCGAAATCAAATTGTTTTGAGCAGTGACGACGAAGTCAAAAGAAGATCATTTTGGGGAAACTGACGGTGAAGTCAGATGATTTTTGAGAACTGATAGCGAAATCAGATGTTTATTTCAAGGGCTAACGACGAAGTTAGGTGTTTTATCAATGATTCGTGAAGAACTGATGACGAAATCAGATGATTGACAGCGAGAAGATTGTTATTCTCAATCAGAGATTACAATTACTTTCGTGGGTGGCAAATTTCCAGGTTCTTTGGTATCCAATTACCTTTTACCTTGAATGCCTGAAAGTTGTTCGCTTTTCACTCCTTCAGGTCCAAATCACTTGGATAGGGGCAGCTGTAGCACCCCAAAATTTGCTTAACCTTATTCTCTAATGGGCTTTTGTTTCTCTGCATTTTGCATTGCATTGCATATCATTGTTCATGCAACAGGGGATCAAGGCATTCCTCTGGCTCAGGTGGCATTTTCAGCGCAAGCAATTGAACAACGAGCATCATCAGTTTTGGCATTTATTTTTCCGATCGAGCAGTCGATTTTATTTTTATTTTACAGGTCAATTTCCAGTGCAGAACGAAACATTTAGGCTATCTCAAGTATTATCATAATCAGGATATTCAAAAACAAGATTCAACAGTTGAATAGAGCTCTAAACAGTTGAAATCAGGCAAACGGGCATGTTTCCCTCCAAAAGGCGCCAAATTCAAAATTTGAAGGTGTTAATCGATTAACCTATATGGTTAATCGATTAACCAGTGCAGATTTTTCCCTGCACGTGAATTTCCAAGTCCAACCACTTTTGGGATCCAATTTTGGTAATTGGAAGTGTATTTTCACTCTTGGGAAGGATCTAGAAGCACACTTGAATTATTTTCATTTTCAATTTCCCACCAAAACTCCACTCCTCACTCCAAACCTTATTTTCCAATCCAAATTCAAATTCTTGCTTTGGATCCAAACCAAGGGAGTATATATTCAAATTACTCCAAACCACAACACATCAACTCTCATAATTCACATCATTTTCAGAATTCATCTCAATTCTCTCAACTTTCAAAATCCAAAAACCTTGACTCAAAGCTCTTCTTCATTGAGATCATTGATTCTTCATTGGAATCCTTGATTTCTAAGAGCTAAACCTTCATCCATCATCATCCTTGGATCCATTTCATCATCCAATTTTCGTGCACAATCAGATCTGAATTTTGAAGTGTTCTTGGAAGTGATTATTTGGCTTATTTTGGCTTTTTCTTGGTGGATCTATCATTCTACAACATCAAATTGCTTGGATCTTGGATAATTCTGGTTTTCTTTGTTTAGATCTACTCAAATACAGTTTGAATCAACAATTACCGGATCAAATCTCCGATCCGAAGGTTGGATTTCTGTTGCGATTTAATTTTCAAACTTATTTGTATGTTCATCATGTTAATCTTCATATTTGATTGATTTGTAATGGATTTGATTTATTTGATCCATGATCTTGATGTGAGGATCTGTTTACATGTTGTTTGAATCATGACTTGTTGTTTTAAATTCGTGCTTAATTGATTATGTGATAATCCGGTTGATCGGATAAGTGCTTATGTGTTGAAAATGTTGTTCTGCTGTTGTTTTCTGCCTCTGGTTCAATGTTAATCGATTAACCTATATGGTTAATCGATTAACCAACTAAAATATTCAAATTCTCACGTGTTTTTCAATGGTTAATCGATTAACCTATGGTGTTAATCGATTAACACTGAGCTGACAGGCCTGTTTTGCTGTTTTTATGCTTGTTCTTGTACCGTTTCACTTCGAATCTTCATAGATCGATATGATGCATTAGGAGTGAAATATTTTGGACATTTGTCACTGTTTGTGGTTGTTTAATCATGATCATGTGTGTTCAATTTCCACTTGGATGCATGCTTGTGTATGTGGTTCAAAGTGAGCTTTTCTTTGCATGTTCAATCGCTTTCATCCGTTGCTTTCTTTCTCATGTTTGCATCATGATTGCGTCGCTGTTGAGGTCGAGACGAGCTTGTGGCGGCTGCTGCCCCACACATCATTTCCTCCCTCCCACCATTCTAAGCGTGCATTTTATACTTGCATGTTTGCATTTCCATATTTGTTTCTTCTTTCTTCTTTCTTTTGTCTTTCTTCCCCTTAGGATCTCTAACTTCTCTTGTTCAAGAGAAGTTATGAGTAGACATTAGGATTCTAACCATGCATGATAACAATAGGTAGTTTCCCTTTAACTCAACTTTAGGTGCACCATTGCATGTCAACTTTAGGCTCGAGCTAGTCTCCCTTTAGTGCGTCTTTTCTCTTCTCATCTTCAAACAAGTTCAAGACACTTAATAAATATTAACGCGTGTTGTGCACCATGAGCCTTAAGTACTTGGGAAAGGGTTGTTGGAGGGTCTCTCTTCAATAGCTTGAGTGTTTAGTGTGGCACCCTTTGGGTGACATACGACGCATTCACTCCTAGGTCATAGACTTTAGTGCGACACGAGTTACAAACAAATATCAAAACACTTTTTCTTTAAAAAACACAAAAACAAATCATTCGAACTTCTTTTTGTCCTTTGGGGCCCTTAATCTCAAGGAAATCATTTTCATAAGGAGAGTTTTGTTAACTCTTAGTTCTATCGCAAACGGTAACGCCTAAGTCTCCAATGGTCGAGCTGCATATACCAACTGCTGGAACTATTTGTTAACCCTACTCGGTTTAAAAGCTTTGAACCAACCGGTGTCCTTCGTAGCCTGAACTACGTTTGCTCTGATCTTTCATGCCAGATGAAAGTACGTAGGCACGAGATGCGATGTCTCGGCGAGCAACCTTTCCCCCTTTTTTTTTCACCCGTAGTTAGGCGAACTACGTTGACTCTGATTTCTCGTTCCAGACGGGAATACGTAGGCCCAGAGCAGCGAAGCTCTGTCGAGTCCTCTTTTCTTTTTCTTTGTCCCTCAGCCTTTAGTGTAGATAGTTTCATCACCCTCTTAGAAAACAACAAGCGTGGATCCCGTCGAGTACGACGGACGTGAGGGGTGCTCATACCTTCCCCTTGCGTAACCGACTCCCGAACCCAGGACCTGGTTGCGATGACCTTGTCTTTTCCTTTTCCTTCAGGTTTTTGCGATCGTTTCCTTTCCCTCTCTTTGGGATAAATAACGAAAGTGGCGACTCTTCTGTTTTTCCGCCGGGTGTTTTTTACAGTTGTGACAGTCGAGTATATTGTGGACAGTGATTTCTGATGATTGTGAGAAGAGGTCGGGTGTGGAATGCAATATTGGTGTACTTGAGGTTTAAAATATTTCGGAGTTGAAAATGTGCTGGATGGCTTCCTAAGTGTGTAATTGACGTTGTACATTGAATTCCGAGATCGCAGCTTTTTACGGAATCAAAATTGGAGATACGAAAGTCATTTAACGGTCGAAAATAGAATTTGGACTGTCATGTGCGCCGAGCAATTCGCCTAGCGAAAGGTCATGGGCAGAAGAATGTTGTTTTCGTATTTTTGTCGTAACGGGAGAACCATAACTCGGAATGACGCACGGTTCGAAGCATTGGAAAGCTATTCTAATACTCTATGTGATGGTGCAGTAGTGGCATGGAATTAAGTTAATTGTTGATGGACTATATTTGGATTTTGGTATTAAATGCATAAAGTGTGGTTTGTGTTTCCGCCATAACTCACAAATTGAGTGTCCGTTTGGCATGGGATTTCCCATACTTGGTTGATCGAGTCAATGGTTGTGTTAATGAATGATATTTTGATATATTCGAATAGTATAGAGGATCATGTTGATAATCGGGAACTTGAGTTATCAGTGTTGGAGAAGAAGCAATTATATGCCACTGTGAAGAAAGTTTCAAAGAGTTTTTGGGAGAGCTGTCAATAGCTCCTGTGTTGATTTTTTTTGCCGAATCCGACCGAACTATTTATTGTGTTTTGTGATGCTTTGTTGATTGATTGAGAGGTATGTTAAGTGCAACATCAGCGAGCTTTAGTTATGCTTTAAGGCAACTTATAGTACATAAGAGGAATTATCTGACAAGTGATTCAGAGATTGGTTGTTGTTGTGTTTGTGTCGAAGTTTGAAGGCCTCAATTGTTTAGTTAAGATTTGAGACGGTTGGGGATCCTAAGAGCTTTAGGTGTTTTTTTGATTTGAAAGGTTGAATATGATGCAGAGGAAATAATGGGGATTTCTAAAGGAGTATGATTTTAGATTGAATTACCATTCGGGTAAAGCAAACATGTTAGCTGATGCATTGATTTGGAATTCTTTGCATATACCGATGTTGATTGTAGAAAAGTCAGAACTGATTGAGCAATTTTGTGATACAAGCTTGGTTGGTGGAGATACTTCTTATGGAGTTAAGCTTTATACGTTGGAGCTTACTAGTGGTATTCTTGATGAGATTCGAGAAGGTCGGGAATCTAGTTTGAGTTGGTAAATTGGTTGAATTGATGAATTATAGTCGAAGGGCAGAATTGCGGATTAATGAAAATGGTATCATGAGATGTCGTGATAGAGTTTGTGTTCCAGATATTGTTGAGTTGGGAATAAGAGTATTTTTGAGGAAGGACATCAAGTGGTTTGAGTATCCATCCCAGTGCTATGAATATGTGTTTTGAGAGTTACGCCGGTAACTAGTGTTGGTCGAGCTTTGAAGTCTCAAAAGCTCACACCGTGTTTTGTGGTCTGTATCAGAGTGGCACAGTGGAAGCATGGGAGAAGTGGCATGTTAGACTGTTTTACCGTTGTCGCTTGTGAAAATTGATGGATGTGTTTCATGTGCCTAAGCTGAGGAAGTACTTGGATTCAGATCGACGATGTACAAGTCAGATGTGATTTGGCTGTTGAGGCATTGCTAGTTCAGATTGATGAACGAGAAGCAACTTCGAGGTAAAGAGATTTCCTTGGTAGCGGTAGTTTTGGGAGGACCAACAAGGGGAAGTTGGATTTGAGAGTTGAGGGTCAGATGAAGGAGTCGTATCCGACTTGTTTTCTTGAGGTAATTTTCGAGGACGAAAATTCTTTTAAGTGGGGGAGAGTTGTAACACCCCACATTAAATCAGAATATTTTAATTAATTATTTAATTAAGAATAATTGTATTTTGATGGTTTTCGGTGGTTTTGTGAATTATTGGGAATTATGCGTTTTTGGACTATTTATTTAATTAATGGTATACTATATGAGAATATTAGTATTATTATTGATTAAAATAAATATAAGCTGGATAAGGGAAATTTGGACAATTATGAAGAGTAGTAAGGGTGTTATGGGAAAAGCCCAATTGTGTGGCCCAAGTCTAAGTTTGACAAAATAGAATTTTGAAGGTTTAGAATTCATTTTGTTAACCGTAAAAAGAATGGAGGCCAGAGCTCTGAAGAGGGAGAATGGAGGCAAAAGCTTTGGAAGATTTCCGAAGATAATTGTGAAGGCTTTGAATCGACTAAGGTATGGGGAGTACTGCTTTTCATAGTTTTCTATGTATAGCTTTCGGTGTGTTGTGGTAGATTGGTGTATTTGGGATTTGGGTTAATTGTGGGAAATAGGAGTTGACTGTAAGAATCCGAGATTTTGGCCAAATTGTCAAATGGTATGTAGCATTGAAAATTAATATGTAAATTGTGGGAAACCTTAGGCCTTCATGGCCAAACCCTTAGGATTAGATTCAATATTCCTGTCTGTTTAATATGTAAAAACTTATAGGAAACCTTAGGCCTTGGTGGCCAAAACCTTGACATTGTTATATGTCTGACCTTGAAGGATTAAACATTAGATAGTAAGTAATTTTAATGCCGTAGGGTGTAGTTGAAGGAAAAATTGTGATATGTTGTCCCTAATGGAATAGGAATATTCAAATGTGAGTAACTCTGATGCACTCAGAGTAATTGCAGGAAATAATGTTTTAGGCGTTGCAAATGTCGCCAGATGAGCCTAATAAATCATAGAAGTTGTGTCGTTAATATCGTATAACCTTAGGAATGTTTTAGTGATGTTTTTGGTGCTTTGAGTGAGTGATTCGTAAGAATAATTGAGTGAAAACTAGTTCTGGAGCGTAACAGCGTCTTTCTGTCTGTCACGGCTGTTCATGTTTTCGATCGAAATCGTGTTGTAGTCCATGATAGATACATCTCATAACATATCATCCTGGTTATGCCTGTATTGACGGCCTTTAATGGCAAATAAATTGGTTGTGCCTGTATTGGCGTTGGTTGTGCCTGTATTGGCGGCCTTTAATGGCAAATAAATTGGTTTTGGATGTATTAGTGTTAGTTGTGCATGTATTGGCGGCCTTTAATGGCAAATGAATTGGTTGTGGAGTGTTACTCCAAATGGTACCACATGCATATGCATAGTTGTGTCATATTGCATTGGGAAGTTTCTTTGTATAAATTATGACGTTGTGGTCTTTGAGGCATTATGAGTAATATGATTGTGTTGAATAATAATTATGAGTAATATGCCATTTATGCATTAATTATTATACATTGATTATTATGAACTGTTTTACTCACCCTTCCTGTTTGAATATTACCTCCACGTGGGTAATGCGCAGATACCAGTTGTAGTTGTGGATGTCGTTGAGGATCATCGAAGTTTTAGAGTCGTTAGCCTTTATGGTTAACTTAGAGGGTCTTGCTCTGATACGTAGCACTCTTGGGGGGATGAACGAATGATGTTATTGTTCTTTTAATTGATTTCCTTGTTGCTGAATTTTATTAAGTACTTTACATTAGTTTGGTTGTTTCTGAATAGTGCAAAATATTGGTTGGACGCACTAGACCGATTTGGTGGTCGAAACTAGTTGTTTACGTGAATTAACACAAGATGTAGTTGCTGAATTTGTCATGAGTTGTTGAAAGTTTACTAAATTCCGCTGCAAAATAACAAGTTGCTTTATTGTTAAAATGCTAAGCATGTTGTCGTTATTTGTCGTTATTTGTTCATCCAAAGATCTGTGCTATGTATGTTAATAAATGAATATTGCAAATGTATGGTTGTCTGCTTTAAGTTGAAAATGTAGCATCTCTGATGCGTCTGTTTTTGGGAGCGTGACGGTCGTCACAGCTCCATGACGCTCGTCATGACCATGACGGTCGTGACATTCATGACGGTCGTCATGATGGAAAACTTTGATGCACTCTGATATTTATGCTATTTTCTTATTTATTGGTTGGGTTAGAATGGGGTGTTACACCATACACATCGGAATACACCACCTCAAGGTGATGCTTGGTCCTATGATTCACATCCTTGCTGAAATTACTCTTGCGCATCTTCCCTTGCACACACTCTTTACATATCTCAGCTGGAATTTTGATTCTTGGCAACCCGATTACCATACCATCCCTCTGTAACGCGTCAAGATCACGAAAATTGAGATACCCGTGACAGTAATGCCATAACCACTCTTCTCGACTTACCACTATAGCTAAACACATATGCTTCATCATTTTCAACTCAACCTTGAACTTCCATTAGTGTTTACTTGGTGTTGATTCTTCTCCTTCAGCTCATTCTTTTTTCTTCTCTTTCTTCTCTTGAGACTTGGTTAAGTCTTGTTCTTGTTTTCTTTTATGATTGATTAGTATGTTGTTTACTTGTGCTTGTTCACATGATCCCTTAGGATTCCTAGTCCACTTAATTTTGATTAAGGTGGGAGTAGGATAGACATTAGGCTTTCAATCCTTTGCATGATAACAATTAGGATAGTCCCTTCTTGACCTCAACTATAGGTCCATCATTTGTATGATAACATTAGGTAGACTTCCTTTTCATCCTAACCTTAGGACTATTTTGTATGATAACATTAGGGTTTTCAGTTTCCCTTCAGTGTTTTCTTTTGTGTCTTCTCTTCTCATCTCTAACAACTCTAAGACAATTAATAAAGAATGATGAACATTGTGTGCCACGAGCTTTAAGTATATGGGAAATGATGAGTGGGGGGTTTCTCTTCACTTGTCTAGAGTGTTTAGTGTATGTCCTTTGGGCGATATGCAACACATTCACTCTTGTGTCATAGTCTTTAGTGCAATGTAAATCTCAAACAAATTCAATCCACTTCTCTAAAACTCTTAAACCAAATTCAAACCTTTTTATCCTTTAGTATTTGTTCCAAATTTATTTTTGAAAAGAGTAAGTTACTTTTCCGTTCTACCGCAAACATGCATCGACCCTAACTGCTGGAAAGGGAACTTAGCATCGCTCATAAAAAAACACTTAACTAACCAGTGGTCTAGTTTTCCCGAACTATTTTTGCTCTGATTTATCATACCAGATGAGGATGCGTAGGCACAAGGCAGTGATGTCTTGGCGAGCAGCCTTCCCTTATCACCCGTAGTTTTCTGAACTACGTTGACTCTGACTTTCCCATTGCACGAGGGAATACGTAGGCATAGGGCGGCGATGTCCTATCGAGCCTCCTTTTTCTTTTCCCTGTCCTGTTTTTGTTTAGCAATAGCTTTTAGATACTCACCCTTTGATTAGACAACAAGTGTGGATCCTGTTGAGTACAACAGACGTGAGGGGTGCTCATACCTTTCCCTTACATAACTGACTCCAAAACCCAAGATTTGGTTGTGATGACCTTGTCTTTTCCTGTTCTTTTAGGTTTTCTTCGATCGTTTCCTTTCCCTTCTTTGGGATAAATAACGTTCGGTGGAGACTCTTCTATTTGCTTCTATCAGTTGTTTTTTCGCAGTTGCGGCAGTAAGGTTTGAGTTGAAAATTTTCATTTTTACTTTCTCTTCTTATGATAGTATCCATGCATTATTCATTTTCATAAATTTGAACATTTTTCTTCTGATTTTGAGTCTATCGGTCTGATAAATACACACTAAGGAAATTGTTTACGCAAACTCTAAGCCTTTTGAAGCCTCTCTGTTTAATATGATAATATATGTTATTTAACCTTTTTGAGCCTAAGACCTTTCTTTTGGTGACATGGTTATATATCCATTAACTTGAAAGATAAATTCGTTCCACCCTCTTTGTCGTTAGGTTGCTTTACTTGTTGATGTAAAAGGATAAGTTCGGGGTTGCTCTTAGAAATGAGAAACAAATAAGTTTGGTATTAGGGTACTAGAGAAATTGGTCAAAAAGAAATAAAAATAAGAAGTTAAAATAGATTCTTCAAAATAAAATTGTGAAAAATAGGACCAACAATATGCATTTCTCTAGTACCAAGTGCATAATAAGCGATATGGAAGGAAGTTGATAACATCGGGGCAACTAGGAACCTAACTCCAAAGGTTTAAGCCTAATATCCTAAAATTATCCTACCCTGACATAAGCCACGTTAAAACCGGAAAAGCCCTCAACAGTGTGTATTTAAATATGACTTTGACTGATTTGATTAATTTTCAAATTTATGGTTAAATGATTTTGTATGTTGATTGAGTGATTACCCTATCAATTTGAGTGCATCATGGTGAGATGAGAAACATGTTGAGTATTTGCATGTCGGGAGAACTTTTATGAGTTGATTGGATTGAATCGGGAACCGAAGTGTTGATTAGAAAAAATTACAGGTGACAAGAATTGGTAAGTGTGAGCATTTTGATTCTGATGAAATGTTCAGTGTGTAGATAGGTTAATTGAGGACAAGCAACAACTCAAGTTTGGGGTTGTTATGAAAGTCATATTTATGTGATTTTTAGGAAGAAATTTGGGTAAATTTGAATGAAGAATGGTTTAAAATCATGTTAAAGTGTGAAGAATTGAGCAAAATGTCAATATAAGGAATATACTAAGACTTAGTGAAATTTGTGAAGAAAAAGGAGGGAAAAAGTGAGATTCGCTTATGAAATTCTCGCATGCGTGATGTATCTCATCACGGCACGATAAAGCCTGCATCGCAGCGCGATGCTGGCGATCGCGGACGTGATGCAGTCTTTTCAGCTGACATGCTTTTTTTTTTATTAAATGCAATTTTTTTGCAACTGTTGAAGGGTCCGAATTCCTAGGCTGAGAGTGATGGAAAGGGGAAATTTTTGGTGCTTTTAGAGACCATTGGAGCCATTAGAGAGCATTTTTTTCAGTGATTTTTCATGTACTCTAAATCTAAACGTATGGTATATTTTACACTATGAGTAGCTAGATTTCTTCTAGGTTATGTCTTTTTGTATAATCAACCTAATTTTATTATATTGGGGGCATATGAGTGGTTGATTTTAATGTTATTGCTTTGATATATTGTTATTATTCAACTATCACTTGTATTCATTGCCTATTGTATGTTATAGCACGCAACCTGATCTAGGTAAGTAGTGACATATTGACCGTATAATTGCTTATCGGAAATAGGATAATTGTTTGGTTCCCTAATTAACTAGGGATAGTTTAATTAGGAATTGTGACTTAGGAATTAATGCGCTCTATTGCCTAGTTTGACGTTCCAATTGTCCTGAGGGATTGAGGAGTTAACGCTTAGACTAATGAGTTGCACACCAAGGGATTAGGTGTAGTGGTGGGGGTCAATTTTTCATGTAAATCTTATGTTTATGCATGTCTGTTAATGCATATTTCATCAATATTATAATGAAAATACTTAATCGTATTTATCATTGTATCTTTTCCAAAGTCAATTTTCTCTTGTTTTCATATCAAACACCCCCCCCCCTTTTTGGTTACGTTAACTCGCATTTGTTTTCCTTGTTAAAATCCAATCCTCATGGATACAAATCTTATTTTATTACATTGATACATGCTAGTATGCTTGCTAGTTTTTGTCATCATTTCACCAACCCGATAAACCTAGTTTAACCAAGTATTAGTAGCATTCGAGCTTAAGGATAATTTTAGGAATGGATTTGGTTACATTGATCATGTAATTTTGTTTACCTTTATTGAAAGATGTCACTCAGAGACTTTTTCATTTCATTTTTCCATTGGTGAAAAAAGTATCACTTTTGACAATGTATTATGTGTCGTGCATCTTCCTAACACAAACATATTGTTGAATCACACTCCAATTTAGAGACCTGATGCACTAGACCTAATGGTTACACACTTAAGAGATTACCCGGGAGAGGCCCAATAGAAAATTGTTAGTATGCGAGAAACACATTCACAATTTTCATTTCTAAGGGATAATTACGTAGCCCACTTATTGTCGTTGTTACTTAGGTTGGTGATGATTCATAGGATTCTTATCATAGAAAATATGTATTGAGGACATATTTCTTGGCACAACCATATTTGTGTACAAAAGTCAACCTGAGTGAATGTTGTCTACATTAATTGGGGAGTATCTTATTGTGTAGACAATACAAATGGCAAGAAATAACTATCTGTTTCAAGTAATCTACAAACATGTAGCTTATTAATTTAAAGCATTTTTGAATGTAGATATTAATGATTTTTATCTGAATCATTTTTAGGCATGTATCCTCCAACATTTTCCTAGAGTTTTCAGGTAGGAAATTGTTACCTACTATGACAAAGAGTTGTCTCGTGCTTGCCTGATTAATCCACACATGAGGAATATATAGATTAGGATGTACAAACACATTATTGACCATATTTTGACGAAAGATATAAGTTTCATACCATACGGTGAGCATCGTCATACATGCCTCTAGTGGAAATCTACTGGTACTCTTAATGGTTGACATGCAGATCTGAACTTATGTAGCCATATTTACCAGAGCGAGTATTGAGGCAGTTCGGGTATTTTCATGGTATCCCCAGGGACCCCACATTAGTTGCTCCTACCACAATGTAATGTATAGATATTGATGGAATATTTGCGAAGTACCATGAGCATTTGGAACCAGAGGATGTACTTGGTGTGTCAGTTGCTAATTTATGAAGTATGGTACATGGTTACATCCAATGGAGGCAATTATATACACATAATTGACAATGCAAACTAAAAATGCATCCAAATCCATAACATCATATAAATCTATGGGTGTTCAACATTAAATTTTTTCCTATCACTTTTCTTAATATCGTTCAATTTGTCAAATTCATTGGACTTTGCCCTTGAATTTATGTTCTAATGTTGTGATGATTTAACCAATTGATGTATGTATCTTGTTATGTTTCATTACAATCATATTATTTATTGCTTCTTAACTCTTGTAAAAATCACCCTTAATATCTCCCAAGCATTTCTTTAATCTAGCATGAGCATATTCAACTATATTATATGTGGCATTTCCAAGGAGTCTAACCTGGTCAATACATGCACAAACTATTTTTTCCTTCACCTGGTCTAATGTTGTAGCTTCAACATATTTCAAAAATATTGGATGATTCGCGCACACATTTTTGAACTGCATAACAGAACCAACATATGAATCTTGTTTAAAAGAATTGACTATAGCATTTCACACATCTATTATGGGTTCCAATATTTGTTTAAGTTTATACATTTTCCCATCATCACTCTTGATTTGTTTGTTTACCAAAATTCCATTAATTTTAGATCCCACATTTTTTGTTATAAGATACTTACACAGTAAAGAAAATGATAAAGAAAACATTTTTGCGATTGAATTCATCAGTGAAGTATTGCAATCAGTGACAATCTAGAGAACAAAAAACATTACCTTTCTTTTCACATTCCAAAAAAGTAAAGTCATATGAATATGACATCTCTGTAGAAGTAACACAAACAATTTCAAGCAGAAGTCACGTGTTTTTTTGTCTTATACACTAAATTAATTATCAATATAGTGGGAAATGTGTTAAATAAATTGTTGAATTCTAGACGCATCTGTTGCACCCCAAAATTTGACCAACAATTATTCATCCATTGAGTGTTTGAAAGTTGATACATTCACCAGAAAGTTCAAGAGATCCTCAGAGGAATTGGTTGAAACCAAAGTTGTGTGCTTCATAGCTTGAGAGTTGTGGGTGCTCCTCAGATGATTCTGAGACTTTGAGAATGAACTGGGTGCTTTGAGAAAGTGTATGAGATGTCTTGATAGCCATCATGAAGCCGAGGGAGGTCATTATGCAAGAATTCAGGAGATTCAACCATGAATGGTAGAATTAGGGTTTTGACTGAGTCAACCCTAGATTAACTGAAGATTTGGAGAAGGTTGAGACCTAATCCAATAGCCATGAGATCATGGGATGATGCATAGAGATGTTATAAAGAGGATTCCTATACCAACTCATCATGATTGAGGAGTTTGAGAAGTTTTGAGTTAGGGTTTCCAGGGATTGTCAGTGAAAAAACCCTAATTTGATCCCTATCTTCCAGGCAGTTTTAGATCTAGATGTGATTGATATCTCATCTTCCCCACAACATGAATGTTGTAGAGCTTGTTCTTAGCTTTAATTTGAGTGGTGGAAGTCCTTGATAGGAGTTACAAAGCTCAAGTTATGGTTTTGGCAAATTACAGGTCAGCTGAGGTGTGTGAATCTGGGTCCTTGAAAGTCACCCAACTTACAGACAACTTTTGCCCTAGTAGGATGATTCCTATGATCTCTTGGTCAACATGAATTTTGAAGGGCATCTTCTTAGCTTTAATTTTAGTGGTAGAAGTCCTTGATAGGATATGTGGAACTCAACTTATGGTTTAAGCAAGACATGGGTATTTTGGTCATTTGTCAGTTATAGGTCATTTTAGTCAATGCCTAAAACTCCTACTTCCAAGCTTCAAATGGAAAAACTCAAAACATGAAAGTTGTTCAAAATGTGATTTTAAGTCTAGAAAGAAGGTCATGAATTGTTGGAAAAGCTCATAGCATGAATTTGCATGATTGGTCAAAAATGAACTAAAAATGGCATATAAGTTTAAAAAGTTGGAATTGGAAATTGGTTTGGAAGATCTAGGAATCCAAATGGGGTCATCCAATATATCATTTTGATTGGAAAAACCATTTTAAAGACAATGGTTCAAGCACATTTTTGAGTTTAGTGGAAAAAATAAAAGTTACTTAAGGTTACTTATAATTAAAGAAACATAACAAAATTGGATCAAGCTTGGAATGCAAGGGAAAGTGCAAGATGGTGCTGGAAACTTCCATTGAGTGCTATATAATCATGAAATGAAAATTGAGCAAGGGTTGGATTCTCATTTTTTGCCAAACACTTCACAAATTCTCTCATTCTCTCTCATTGCAATTTGATCCCAATTTCACAAAACCTTCATCAATCATCACCAATACTGATTTCACCATATTCAACCATCATCATGGAGTAGAATTCAACCAAGTTTGGATTGCAATTGGTTCAATTTCGTGCACTTTCTTCATCAAGGTACAAGTTGCAAGTTCAAGTGGATCTCAAGATTCAAGGCAAGATTTGTCAAAGTTTTGCAAACAGAATTGAGTGTAGCAATAGTAGATCAAGATCCAAGCATCCAAAGCATCAGATCCACGAGCTTCATCAACATCTCCAAGATTTTGCTCCAGGTGCAATTTACTTTCATTAGCTTGATTTAGATAGTTTTACATTAGGTTGTTAGTTTAGATGTGATGTAGAATGATAGAGGAGCATTTCTGGTTAGTTTAGTGCAGATTGGTGATAATTCATAGCAGGGTGTTAAAACGGCTTGGATCTGAAACTCATAGGTTAGTGCATGATGAGCTTAGTTTAGTAGTTCAGAATGATCACCATAACGTGTAGGTTAGATTAGTATAGGTTGGAGCAAGAATTATGATGATGAGTTGCAGTGCATTTCAAGTGAACCAAGGACTTGTCACGATCGGATTGAGAGTTGCATTGAGTTTCAAAGCATACTATGACTACAGTCTTGTAGAGGGAGAAATTCTGAATAATTTTGGTGTTTACATCGTGCTGAATGATGGCTTGTGGAGAGAGAACAGAAAGCTTGAAGTGTATGCGTGCATGGCTTCCATGGAGGTTCCAAACCCTAGCTTTTGTCTTAAGGTTGAAGACGCGTGTGCGCCATTGGATCAGGCTAGCATATGTTGACTGAAGACTTCATCGCACGGTTGAGAATTAAACCCAGAAACGGAGGGAAAAATTCAAAGCCAAACGACGTCGTTTGGTTTAATGAAGGAATTCTGGGCTTACCCGTGTTCTATTCACACCCCCACCATGATATGGCCCAAACGAATTGAACTGCGCGCATGTTCTATCCACACCCCCTCCCTCATTTTCCTCATTTTATATTTTTATTTTGTTTTATATTTTTAATGAACTTTGATAATTCATAAAAAATTGATAAATAATGTTTTTTTGCTCATTCTTTTTTCTATGTTTAGATAATAATGTGTAGAAAAATATAAAAATAAAAATAGGATTTTATTTTTAATGTGGAATTTTTGGTGATATTTTCTTTTAAATAGGGCAATTATTTTCTTTTAGTTGATATCTCATTTTCTATGAATTGTTTTAGGACTTTCCCTTAGGATTTTTGAGCCATTCTTTTTGGCATGGTTATATATTGAACCCTAGTTTCATGTAGGATTTATCTCTTGATTTGTAGATTAAAATTTGATGTAGTTTGATTGTTGGACATTTAGGTGCTCTAATTAGGGTTTTAGGTTGTGTAGGTAGGCTTGAACAAATTTGTTTTGGGGTTTTTAGGACAAGTTAGCCTATGGGGAATATATGGGACTTAAGGGTAGTTAAATAGGATCCCCTAGAATTTATATTAGGAATTTGTATGGTATTTTAATATTTTTCATTGATTTTTGAATGTATGGATAGTATGTGTGTTGCTTAAAGGCATAAGTTGTATTATTGTGTTTTCTTTCCTTCTCTTTTGAGTGTGTGAGCTTTGAGGATTGAGTTGAAGACCTTGTGGATCATCATGGAAGCTTTTGAAGACCTTGCAGAGGAGTTTAGCATAGCTTTTGTTTGTTTTGTTTATAGGTTGATAGGTGCATAGGCAGAGCCCTAGATAGAATACTTTGTTCAATAAACAAGGAGTGTCTTGTTCACCTCCTTTCTTCTCTGTGACATAGAGTCCCTTAAGGGTACTCACCTCTCTCCTTTGGAGGGATTAGTGACCTTGCCCTCTGAGGTAGAACTTTGAGAGAGCCTGTCTTTTGATGTTAAGTCCTCAATGGCATCCTTTGGAAGTCAGTGAGTACTGTGACATCCTCACCTCATCTTGTTGACTGAATCTTGTTTGCTGGATCATTGGAGCCATTGAAGATAGAAGCTGAGGCCTTGAAGAGGATGATTCCTTAAAGATTATTGAAGTCTGAAGACTTTGTGAAGATCAAGTTGATGCCTGAAGATCCCTGAAGATAGTGAAGCCTGAAGGTAGAGCTGATCAAAGGGGCTGAAGCTCAAAGGGAGAAGATGAGTTGATACTCATGTTGTAGGGTTGATACCTGGAAAGCAAGTGATCTCTGAAGTCTGAGGACTGAGTTACTGCTGGAGGAGCTGAGGCTTTCTTCTGTTTTCTTTGATGTATTGTGTGCTCTGTCTGACTTGTCTGCTGCATTAGACTAAGCACATTTAGAATAAGTTCAGTCTAAGAGCATGAGTGCATCTGATTGTATTGTTATTGCTTTGCTTTGCTTGCGGGTATTCGGTAGAGCCCAGCTCCCTTGCCCATGTGTTTACTTTGCTTGATAGCATGATTTCATTTTCTGTCTGTATGATTACAGTTTACTGTTCTTGCTTGATGGCATGTTGTTTATTTTGATTACTGTTATTTCATGACTGGCTTGAGGTTGAGACGAGCTTGTGGAGGCTGAAGCCCCACACACATTTCCTCCCTCACTTGCATTGCATGCATTTTACTGTTAAAGCTGATGCTTTTGTCTGTTTTGGTGTATCATTGATATGATCCCTTAGGACTCTCATTTTCTCTGATGAGGATTTGATGATAGACTTTTAGGTTGAAACCTATGCATGACAACATCTAGGAGTTCCCTGTTCAAACTTCAACCATAGGATGAATCCATGGCATGATAACAGTAGGACTTGATAGTCTCCCTCCTAGTTGGGCCTGTTCTCTTCTCATCTCGAAACAGTTTAAGATACAGTAATCATGAATGATTTCTTTCGTACATTACGAGCCTTAAGCTATCTGAGAAAGGATTGTGGGAGAGTTTCTTTTCCACAGTCTGGATGTTTAGTATGGTACCCTTTGGGTGACATGCGACGCATTCACTCTCAGGTCATAGTCTCTAGTGCGGTTGAGATTGCAAACATAATAAAAAACACTTCTTTTAGGAGATAACCCGTAGTTTCCCGAACTACGTTTGCTCTGATCTTTCATACCAGATGAAAGTACGTAGGCATAGGACGCGACGTCCTAGCGAGCAACCTTTCCCCCGTAATCCTTCGTAGGCCGAACTACGTTGACTCTGATTTCTCATTCTCTGATGAGAATACGTAGGCATAAAGTGCGACGCTTTGCCGAGTCATTTTTCTTTTCTTTTCCAGCCAGCCTTGATAGGTAGATAGAATAAAACCAACCCGTCCAAGTAAACCACAAGCGAGGATCCCGTCGAGTACGACGGACGTGAGGGGTGCTAATACCTTCCCCTTGCGTAACCGACTCCCGAACCCAGACAATGGTTGTGACGACCTTGTCTTACCCTTTTTCGTCAGGTTTTTCCGATCGTTTCCTTTCCCGCTCTGAGGGATAAATAACGAAAGGTGGCGACTCTTCTGTTTTGCCGGCACCTTATTTTCGCGCAAGCGACAGCTGGCGACTCTGCTGGGGACTCCAACGGTTCCCTGCGAGTCAATCCTATCGTTTGTGTGTTTACTTGTTGGGTTGCGTTTATTTATCGCATTTTTTTACTTCTCGCACTTTATTTCCCGCATTTTATGTTCCAGTATAATATGATTATTTGTGCTGTTGTGGGACGGGAGTTCTGATTGAGTGAGAAGCCAGACCCAGGCTTGAGTGCACCATAGACTTAGAGTGGAAATTAGTGGGCGCGTGCTTGCTTTGCAGGCACTAGTGTCTCATGAAATCCACGCTCAGACGAGGTTCATCCGGTTGGCTTTACTTTCAACCCTTTGGGTTGAGACGGTTGCTGGTTTGGTGGATTGTCGACTCTGGGGACCGATCATTTGTGATTCAGCTAAGTGAGGCCTCTTCAGGACTTGATGATGCCACTCCTTCTGGGAATCGTATCATCAGTTTTGAAAGTCTGTGACGCTGATGAACGCATAGGATGCCGTACCTTGAGTCAGTCTAGGTTCATACCTGTGAGTGGGACTGGGTTTGTTGCAGGAAACTTAGACCTTCAGATTACCTGGTTTTCTTGACAGTAAATCAGTTATGTTCTTGATAGGGCAAGAAGTTTCTGATCAGAGGATTTTATCATCGGGTGTATGTCTGTTCTTGATAGAGCAGGCTTTGATCAGTATGTTATCATCAGTGGTTTGTTCTGGATGGAGCAGATTTTGAGTGAGGTCTGAAGGCCTCATCGGCAGATGTTATTTGTTCTTGATAGGGCAGATTTTGAGTGGGGTCTGAAGATCTCATCAGCAGCTGTGTGTTTGTTCTCGATAGGGCAGATTTTTGATTTGGGGTCTGAAGACTTCATCAACAGATGTTCCTTGATCTTGCACCCGGGGTCCTTATTATCAGTCACTTACTCTTGTCAGAACAAAATTTTGATCTCGGTCCTATCGGATGGTTATTCTCAGCAGGTCAGATTAGTGGTCTTACACCGGGGTTTCCTTCTCATCAGCGACTGTTGATACCGAATCTCCACAGCAGCCACCTGGATATATTATTGCACACCTGCATTTTGCATTAGTTTGCACATTCATCTGCATTCCATTAACGTGTGTCTGTGTTGCAGGTACCGTTTCCCCGATCCCGGATTTCTCGTCTTCTGCTGCTATTATGGCTTCTCTCAGAAAGACTATTGCATACAAGTTCCCGACCCCCGACGTGTCGAAGCTGACTGGTTTGATAGCCCTGGCAGGGGATTCTGTGAAGGATAGGTTCAGGAAGTCTTATGGCAGGTTGCTTAGTCTGGTTTGCAAACCTTCTACGTCCGAGTTGAATGGGTTACATGCTTTGCTGCAGTTTTATGACCCTCCGTTAAGGTGTTTCACTTTTCATGACTTTATTCTCGCGCCGACATTGGAAGAGTATGCTGATATGCTGGGTGTGCCTATCAAAAGGCAAGTGCCTTTTGTCCACATGGATGCTGAACCTGATCTGGTTGGTTTGGCTTCCTCACTCCATTTGAGCGCTTCTGAGTTAGTGGTAACGAGTTGGAACAAGGTCCCAGGGTTCTCTCTGCAGTTTCTGATAGCTAAGGCTCAGCAGTGTGCTAAGGACAAATGTTGGGACGCCTTCAGCGCCATCCTTGCTTTATGCATATATGGCATCATCCTATTTCCCAGCATGCCTGATTTCGTAGACTTTGATGCATTCCATATCTTTGCCTCAGGGAATCCAGTCCCTACTCTGATCGGAGACGTTTACCATTCAGTGCACTACAAGAATGAGAACCGGAGAGGGAAGAATGTTTCATGCTGCGTACCGTTGTTGTACAAGTGGTTTGATAGTCATTTGCCCAAGAGGGGTTCTTCTGTCTTGTCTGAAGCCACAGCTGAGTGGCCTGAGCGTCTGATGAGCTTGTCGGCAGAAGACATTGTTTGGTTCGTTGACAGAGGCAGGTTAGGCACCGAGATGATCTTCAGTTGTAATGGGTTTCCTAACGTACCTCTGATAGGTAGGAAGGGTTGCATCAACTACAACCCATCATTGCTAGTTCGTCAGTTTGCATATGCTTTGAGGACTCCACCGAAGGAAGAAGAGGTACGGGAATCTCTGTACCTCACAGGTATTCTAGAGGGGGATTTGTTGTCCAAGCTTCAGTATGCGTGGAACAATATCAGCACGAGAGGAAAGCCTTTGTTGGGGAAGAGCAACAACCAAGCTTACCCTCCTTATTCAGATTGGATCAGAGCCAGAGCCAGCGCTATAGGGATGCCATTCCCTCATGCCAGACCAGAGAGTCCTCCACCAGTCGAAGAGCCTACCACTGTGTCCATTCATCAGCACAACCAGGTACTAGCCGAGCGGGATGAACTGAAGAGGGCAAATGCAGAATTAGAGAAGGAGTTAGCTCAGCTTCGAAGTAAGAGGAACGAAGCCGTGCATGCTCTCAAAAAGCAAACAGAGTCGGTGAGCCAGCTGGGTGCAGACTTGGCAAAGCAGATTGCTGATCGGGAACGCTTAGGTCAAGACTTCAGAGCTTCTAATGATGTGCTAGCTACGAAGAAGCAGCATTTGGAGGAAGCATATCGGAGAATATCTAGGTTCGACCAGCATTGGAAGACTTCCATGGCCACCAGGAAGGAGCGAGAAGACAAGCTGACGCTGCAGATTTCTAAGCTAGAGACCAAAGTGAAGGACAGTGAGCGGAGGTTTGATGAAGAGACCGCCCGCAGGTACTCCGCTGAAGCCCGTCTCAACAAAGCCATTGCTAGCCTGAAGGAGCATAAGCTGATGTTTGAGTCTAAGAAGCGGAAGCTGGAGGATTGCTTTGGCGAAGGCGCTTGGGAGAGTTCAGTTCAGGGGCTTCAGCATACTATCAGGCAGAGGGAACTACTCATCGAGGGGTTGCTCACTTCGCCAGATCGTTCAGAGACAAAGGAGTTATTAGCAGAGTATCGCGCCCGTGGCCGTGCTTGACTAGTTATATCCCTGTTGATTTTGATCTTTGATGTATGTTGACCATCACCAGACTTGTTGGCTGAGGTCATGCTGTTGATTTGTACTCGCTGATACTGTGTACTGCCTCGACAGGCCTTTCCATATATATATGAGATTGATGTTTCCATGATCAGGCTCGGATTTCTTCTTCCTCTTATTATCATCAGCACTGGCACTAAGGCACTAGGATCGGGGGAAAATCTCCCACGCACACAGACACACGCATGCATCTGCATGAAGCATATTTGCATGGTGTATATCTTATTGCTTGTCCTAACCTTTATTGTTACCAGGTACATAGGTTCTGAGCTGCTCTCGATCTCCAGGATTGATCAAAGACTCATCCACCGCTACTCAACTCGCGCTAATCAGACAAGGATAATGGACCAGGTGCAGTCAGATGTTCAAGAACTCCGTGAGCGGATGGATCGTTTTATGGAGCTGATGCAGGTGGTCGCGAATGGTCAAGACCAGCTTCGTACTCTGGTTCAACCTCTGATCTCCAGGGTTGACAGTAATGGCATACTTCATGGAGGGGCCGTGCCTACTCCTCCTCCAGGGGATACTCCACAGAATGTTGTTCCCGCCGCCGGGGGCAACGGCAGTGCTAACGGCAATCTGATGACTAATCTCGGGCTCAACGCGGCTGGCGTCGGCAATGGTAGTTTGGGAGCCAATGTTAACATAGGGCCGGTCAACGGCAATGCTGGTGCAGGAAATCTGGTGGTGCCTCAACCGTGGCTGGAGGACCATCAGGATGATATATTCTCTCAGAGAGGTGTAGAGGCAGAGTTGAATGCTGAAGCTCGACTCAGGTTTAAGGCGCTGGAAGACAAGATGAGGAGCATAGAAAATCAGAACACATTGGGCGTTGACATGTCCAACCTCGGGTTGATTGCTGACTTTAAAGTACCTCACAAATTCAAGGTGCCTACCTTCGAGAAGTATAAGGGTACTACTTGCCCCCGGGTCCACCTCCGATCTTATTATAGAAAGATGTCCGCCTATTCTGACGATGAGAAGTTGCTGATGCACTTCTTTCAGGATAGTCTTTCTGGTCCATCACTCGAATGGTATATGGGTTTGGAGCCCGCTACTGTGCGCACCTGGAAAGATCTTGTAGAAGCGTTTGTTCTCCACTATCAATACAATAGCGACTTGGCTCCCAACCGAGTTCAGCTTCAGAATCTTTCACAGCGGAACAATGAAAGCTTCAAAGAGTACGCCCAGCGGTGGCGTGAATTGGCTGCTCGGGTTCAACCGCCGATGGTTGAGCATGAGTTGGTACAAATGTTCGTGGCTACCCTTCCCGGAATCTATTATGAAAAGCTGGTCAGTGGCATGTCTGGAACATTCTCGGCTCTTATCACTTTGGGCGAGCATGTTGAGAACGGTATAAAGATTGGAAAAATTCAGGGTGAATCATCCTCAGTTGGAGGGGGTAGCAAGAAACCCTATACTGGCAAGCGTCGAGAGGGAGATGCCAGTGCTGTCACTAATGCTAGGAGAAAGGGCAAGGGCCCTCAGCCTCAGATCGCTAGCATAAATATCCCAGCTGCTCCTCAGCCGCAGTAGCAGCAGCCTCAGCAGTAGAATAATCAGGGATACAAAAGATATCAGAATCGGGCTCCTCTGGCAAGCCGTCATTTCGATGCTCCACCTATGTCATATGCACAGCTTTTGCAAACGTTGCTTCAGCTCCAATTAGTTCAAAAGAGGACGTTGGCTCCCTTAACAGGGGCACCACCACCGGGGTATGATGCCAACGCTACTTGTGAGTTCCATACTGGGGCACCAGGCCATACGGTTGAGAATTGTAAAGCTTTTAAGCACAAAGTCCAGGACTTGGTGGACGCCAAGGTTATCAACTTTTCTGACAACGTGCCCAACGTCACCAAAAACCCGATGCCTCATCATAAGGGGGGCGGAGTGAATGCTGTTATCACCGAGGAGAGTGCGGACTTACTGACTGATGTCAAAGATTTGAAGACGCCGTTGAGTTTTGTCAAGGCTAAGTTGCTGAAGAAGGGCTTCTTTCCTGGATGCGGAGAGTTATGTATGGCTTGTGCTACACTTCCTGATGGGTGTGAGCAGCTGATCGAAGGTATCCAAAGTCTGATGTCTGAGGGTATTTTACAGTTCAGCCGGAGCGTTGAGAGTGCATCAGGGGAAGTCGTGCTAGAGCAGGCGGATGAAGTTGCTACCATTACTATTCCTCGTCACCCTATTACTATCTCGGCGCCCCGTCCGCCTACTATCACCATCACTAGGGCCGGACCAATCCCATTCGAGAGTACTAATGCCGTTCCATGGCATTATGGCGCCGAAGTTTATTGTAATGGTCAAAAGATAGAGCTTGAGCCGTTCGGATCAACTGTGCAGAATCTTACCGAAGTCAGTGGTATCACCAGAAGCGGTAGAGTGTTTGCGCCAGCAGAGGTTGCAGCAGAGAAAGTGGTCCGAGCTGACGCTGTGGATAAGGGTAAAGGTAAAGCTGTTGAAGAGGTCCCTGCAGGGGCAGAGAAGGACTTGCTGGTTAAAGATGCTGAAGAATTCATGCGACTAATCAAGAAAAGTGACTACAAGATTGTAGATCATCTTCATCAGACTCCGTCAAAGATCTCGATTCTTAACTTGTTGCTGTGCTCTGAGGCGCACCGCAATGCATTGCTGAAGGTATTGAATGCTGCATACGTGTCGCAGGAGATCTCAGTAAATCAACTCGAGGAAGTAGTAGCCCATGTTAATGCTGGTAATGGGTTGGGATTTACAGATCTGGAGCTGACTCCTAAGGGAAGAGATCACAATAGCGCCTTGCACGTCTCAATAGAGTGCAGAGGCACGATTATGTCACATGTCCTGGTGGATACGGGTTCCTCGCTTAACGTGCTCCCGAAGAAGGCACTGATGAAGTTGGATACCCGTGGACTGCTGTGCACGCCCAGTGATCTGGTCGTGAAAGCCTTTGACGGAACCAAGCGCCATGTCTTCGGAGAGTTGACCTTGCCAATTCAAGTTGGTCCGGAGACGTTCAACACGGTTTTCTATATCATGGATATCATGCCCGCCTATAGTTGCCTCTTAGGTCGGCCATGGATCCATTCCGCTGGTGCCGTGACGTCCACGCTGCATCAGAAGCTTAAATATGCTGTCGGGGGCAGCATAGTGACCGTCTGTGGTGAAGAGGAAATCATGGTGAGCCACCTATCGTCCTTTAAATACGTTGAAATGGATGGCGAGATTCATGAAACGCTCTGCCAAGCATTTGAAACCGTCAGGGTAAAAGAGGTAGCTCCCGTTGTCGCAGATAAGCAAGAGATGAGTCTCTCCTCGTTTAAGGAAGCTCAAGCCGCTGTCGAAGCCGGTTCCACCCCAGGCTGGGGGCACGTCTTGGATATACCAATCAAGCAGGATAAGTTTGGATTGGGGTATTCTCCTGGAACTGAAGCTTCATCTTCTTCTGGCAGCTCGTCTCGTGGGAAAGGACCAATCCTATTCACCAAAGGGGGAGTAATTTTCGAGAGTATCAACGCTGCGTCGGAGGACAACGGAGACAGTGATTGCGATCTTGACGCTTGGATTCAACCGAGCAAGCCAGGCGAGCGCCTCCACAATTGGACCATCAAGGAGATTATCAAGCTGACAAGTGAAGAGTAATGATTTGCTTTTTACAATCTTTGTACAACCCTATATCCTGCCCAGGGCATAGTGGTTTTACTGTCAGGGCCTTGTTGGATTATGTGTATGCATTTTGTTAATAAATAAAAGGCGTTTTCTTCGTAATCAAATATTGTGTTCTCTGTTATTCCTATTTTATGTTTATTTCAAAAAAACAGCAAAATGGTAACGAGGTTCGTGCTAACCTGCATATTCCTGCTTTAAACTTAACCCTTGTTATTGCAGGATCCACGTAACAGATGACATCGACTCTGGACCCTCTACGGCTCACTACGACTTTGATTGCCCGATCTATCAAGCCGAGGATGAGATTGATGAAGACGAAGACCTTCCGGAAGAATTGGTCCGCTTGTTGAGACAAGAGGAGAAGGTTATTCTGCCTCACGAGGAGGATATTGAGATTGTAAATCTGGGTTCTGAGGAGCTCGTCAGAAATGTCAGAGTTGGGGCTGCGCTGCAGAATGATGTCAAGCATAGGCTGGTCGAGATGCTTCGAGAGTATAGTGACGTCTTTGCTTGGTCATACGAAGATATGCCCGGACTCGACACTGACATCGTGGTTCATCGCTTGCCGTTGCAAGAAGATTGCCCTCCAGTCAAGCAGAATCTTAGGAGGACGAGACCAGACATGGCTGTAAAAATCAAAGAAGAGGTCCAGAAGCAGTTGGACGCAGGATTTCTGGCCGTTACCACTTACCCTCCGTGGGTCGCCAACATAGTGCCTGTACCGAAGAAGGACGGTAAGGTACGCATGTGCGTCGATTATCGGGATTTGAACAGGGCGAGCCCTAAGGATGATTTCCCGTTGCCTCATATCGATGTGTTGGTCGACAATACAGCCCAGTTTTCTGTGTTTTCGTTCATGGATGGCTTCTCCAGTTACAATCAGATTAAGATGGCACCGGAGGACATGGAGAAAACGACGTTCATCACCCCCTGGGGCACATTCTGCTATAAGGTAATGCCCTTCGGTCTGAAGAACGCAGGGGCCACTTACCAGCGAGCAATGGTAACTTTGTTTCATGATATGATTCATCATGAGATTGAGGTCTATGTTGATGACATGATTGCAAAGTCCCAAACGGAGGAAGAGCATCTGGTCAATTTGTTGAAGCTGTTTGAAAGGCTTAGGAAGTTCAGGTTGAGGCTGAATCCTAGCAAGTGCACCTTCGGAGTGCGGTCCGGAAAGTTATTGGGGTTTATCGTTAGTGAACGAGGTATTGAAGTTGATCCTGCGAAAATAAAAGCTATTCAAGAAATGCCAGCGCCGAGAACGGAGAAAGAAGTTCGTGGTTTCTTGGGCCGAATAAACTACATTGCAAGGTTTATCTCTCAGCTCACGGCCACTTGTGAACCGATGTTCAAACTGTTAAAGAAAAATCAGGCGATTACTTGGAATGAGGATTGCCAGAAGGCATTCGATAAAATAAAGCAGTATCTTCAAGAACCTCCAATCTTGATACCCCCAGTGGCTGGACGGCCATTAATCATGTACCTGACGGTTCTGGAGAATAGTATGGGGTGTGTTCTCGGTCAGCACGACGAGACGGGCAGAAAAGAGCATGCCATTTATTATTTGAGTAAAAAGTTCACTGAGTGTGAATCTCGATACTCGATGCTGGAGAAGACGTGTTGTGCATTAGCTTGGGCTGCCAAACGTCTACGACAGTATATGCTCAACCACACCACTATGCTCATTTCGAAGATGGATCCGATCAAGTACGTCTTCGAGAAGCAGGCTCTTTCGGGCAGGATTGCCAGATGGCAGATGGTGTTAACAGAATATGATATTCAGTACGTCTCTCAGAAAGCCATTAAGGGAAGCGTATTGTCTGATTATCTTGCCGAACAGCCAATCGAAGACTACCAGCCGATGAAGTTTGAATTCCCGGACGAGGACATTATGTTTCTCAAAGAAAAGGATTGCGATGAGCCATTGCCCGATGAGGGGCCAGATAGGAAGTCTCAGTGGAAGTTGATATTCGATGGAGCGGTTAATTCCTATGGAAGTGGCATCGGGGCTATCATCACGACTCCTCACGGATCCCACATCCCGTTTACTGCGAGACTGACGTTTCCAGTTACCAACAATGAAGCCGAGTATGAGGCATGTATTATGGGTCTAGAAGAGGCAATTGATTTGAGAATCAAGAATCTAGACATATATGGTGACTCAGCGCTTGTAATCAATCAGATTAAAGGGGAGTGGGAAACTCGTCAAGCGAATTTAGTGCCGTACATGAATTACGCCAGGAGGCTGCTTCCATTCTTCGATCGGGTGGAACTTCATCATGTACCCAGGGCTGAAAATCAAATGGCTGATGCTTTAGCCACGTTGGCTTCCATGTATAAAGTCAATTATTGGAATGAGGCTCCAAGAATTGTGCTTTCGCGTCTTGATAGACCGGCATTTGTCTTTACAATCGAGGATGCCACCGACGGCAAGCCATGGTTCTACGACATCCAGACCTTCCTTATGACCAAGGAGTATCCTGTAGGTGCGTCGACCCAGGATAAGAAGACTCTGAGGAGGCTATCTGGAAACTTTTATCTCAATCCTGATGGAGTGCTGTATAAGAGAAACCACGATCTCGTGCTACTCAGATGTGTGGATGAAAAAGAGGCGAGTATGCTCATGGAAGAAGTCCATGAGGGCACATTTGGTACGCACGCCGGCGGGCACGCCATGACGAGAAAGATCCTGAGAGCGGGATATTACTGGCTGACTATGGAGTCGGATTGCTTCAGATTCGCGAAGAAATGTCACAAATGCCAGATTTATGCTGATAAAGTTCACGTGCCGCCGTGCCCATTGAATGTCATGTCCTCCCCTTGGCCGTTCTCCATGTGGGGCATCGACATGATAGGCAAGATCGAGCCCACTGCGTCCAATGGTCATCGTTTCATTCTGGTAGCTATCGACTACTTCACCAAGTGGGTGGAGGCAGCCTCGTACGCTAATGTGACCAAGCAGGTGGTGGCTAAGTTCATAAAGAGGGACATCATCTGTCGCTATGGAATTCCCGAGCGGATCATTACTGATAATGGTTCGAATTTGAATAACAAGATGATGAAGGAGCTGTGCCAGAGCTTCAAGATCGAACACCACAACTCATCTCCTTACCGGCCGAAGATGAATGGCGCTGTTGAAGCGGCCAACAAGAACATCAAGAAGATTGTTCAGAAGATGGTTGTGACGTACAAAGATTGGCACGAGATGTTGCCGTTCGCCTTGCACGGTTATCGTACGACGGTGCGTACGTCAACCGGGGCAACTCCTTTCTCCTTGGTGTACGGTATGGAAGCTGTCCTACCTCTAGAAGTGGAGATTCCCTCTTTGCGAGTTTTGGTTGATGTGAAGCTCGACGAGGCAGAATGGATTACGAATCGCTTGAACCAGCTCAGCCTGATGGACGAGAAGAGGTTAGCATCGATTGCATTTGGTCGTCTGTACCAAAGCCGAATGAAGAAAGCTTATGATAAGAAGGTGCGTCCTAGAAGCTTTCAGACGGGTGATCTCGTCCTGAAGAAGAT
Organism: Lathyrus sativus; assembly: GCA_963859935.3. Classification (NCBI taxonomy): domain Eukaryota; kingdom Viridiplantae; phylum Streptophyta; class Magnoliopsida; order Fabales; family Fabaceae; genus Lathyrus; species Lathyrus sativus. The sequence goes on from OZ012737.1 coordinate 557,050,479, forward strand.
CCTTCCGCCACACTCCGATCACCGGGGCAAATGGACTCCGAATTACGAAGGGCCGTATGTCGTCAGCAAGGTCTTCTCAGGAGGAGCTTTGTTGTTATCCACGATGGATGGTGAAGATTTTGCATCCCCGGTGAACGCGGACGCAGTTAAAAAATACTTTGCTTAAAAGAGACCCGCTGGACAAAAAAGAAAGAGTCCAGGCAAAAAAGGGGCATCCCGGCGAACCAAAAACAGAATAAAAGGTTCGGGAAAAAATTAGGGATATATTGAAAAAATGTACACCCGCGAAGTCGAAAACCTACACTGGGCGGCTTCGGCAAAAAAGGGTATCCCGGTGAACTGAAAACCCGTAAAGGGCGGTTCACGCAAAAGTTAGGGATTTGAATAAGCAAATGACTGCGTTCCGCGTATGGAATTTCATTGTTTAGTGGTTCGGAAGACCTGAGGGCCGTTTATCTGAATCAATCTCTTCCAAAGCTGAAGCGTCGGAGAAGTATCAAAGTCGAGTTGGTCTTAGAGGGATCAACTCATGGTGTTCGTCTACGCCTCGTTGCCAACATTTGTATATACTGATGTATATTTATGTTTTCTTTTTGTGCGGCTTCCTCATTCCAGGAGCTTGCCTCTGTTGTAAAACATTTTTGCCCATTCAGGGGATCATCATCAATAAAATGCACATTATTCAGCAATTCTGCTTGTCTGTTTAGCATTTATCTGTTTTGTTTGCGAATGAAAACGCCGATGTTTTTTTAATAAAATGCGCATACATAAACTTGCGGGCCTAGGCCCATTGATCGTTGAAACAATTGATTAATTGAATATTGTCACGAGATAATAACCTGGATAGGCCCCTTTGAGGAGGGTATCTTGTCTGTTCGTTTGTGTTGTTGCAGGTGTGGCACCTTCCAGAAAATGTGCCGTGCGCATCCCCGAAGCAGGGCGAGCCCTCCTTCTCCAGCAGAGTTCGGTAGTCTCTCTTCCATAGAATCAGAATCAGAATAGTGAGCATTGACATGTCTCCCCAAGGCAGAGAGGATTCTCGTCCCCAAGCAGACGCATCCTGAAGGAGCGTCACCTCACCAGCTGAGCCAAGCACCGAAGAATGATGTCGTCTGTCCCCAGCACCGGGTCACAAGTGCAGACTTCGTAGAAATGTTCGGGTGCCGAAGCTCGTGTTTTCCCCAGTAAAGTCGCCGCAGCAGGTGTTGCCCCCGCACCGGGTCACAAGTGCAGGTTTCGTAGGGAATTGTTCGTACGCCAAAATATGCAGTGACTAATGGCGCCAGACTGAAGTCTCCAGCGGAATTGAGATTCCCCACCAGAGTCGTATTCTCTCCCGAAGTCGGATGATTCCCTCTTCCCCAGTAGAGTGTTGGAACAACTGACGTTGTATTCCCCTGCAGAGTTGTACTCTCCCTCGAAGTCAGATGATTCTTTCTTCCCTAGCGAAATTGAAATTCCTCATCAGAGTCGTACCCTCCCGTTGAAGTAGAATGATTTCTCCCTCCCCGGCTGAGTCCGCAAACCCCCAGGAGGGCCGAATCCTTGGAAGCAGTTCGGACCATGAGTGGTTTTCCCTAGCAGAGCATTGAACAGCTGATGCTGTATCTTCCCAGAGTCGTACTCCCTTTGGCGAAGCAGAATGACTTCTCCTTCCTCAGCCGAGTTTGCAGATGCCCAGGAGGGCCGAGTCCTTGAAGGTTGATCAGATCATGATTGGTCTTTCCCCAGCGGAGTGTGGAGCAGCTGAAGTTGTTTCCCCACAGAGTGATCATCCCCAGAAAAGTAGCAAGGGCGGCCACGCAGTTTATTCTCGCGATTGACATCGTGTTCCTTCAGCAGGTTCGGGTTCTCGTAAAGCTTCGTCCCCTGCAGAAATCAGCTGAAGTTGTTTTCCAGGCAGCAGTCCGCGGAAGATCAGCTCCCCAGACAGAGCCTGATTGATATTGGCGTGTCCACGTTCTCCTCAGCAGGATGATTCCTCTATCGGAGTAGTTCTTTCTCCTTGACAGGAGAATTCCCCCTCGGCATTTATTTTGCTGACGGAACCGCATCATTGTGCATGGCATCTAACACTGCATAACATTGTGCATGATTGCATAGCATAGTGCATGATTGCACAACATTTAGCATAAACGCATATCATTCCCACCGTGTGGGGCATGGCGCAGAAGCATACACATCATAAGCATGATCTAGGTTACTATCATTCTTGTCTTACAGGTGTTCCACCAAAGGACCAGTTGCTCAGGACGATTCCTGACGGTCTCCCCCAACGAGGTCGCTTTCTTAAGATGATTCTTAAAGACCCCGGTGTAATCCCCACGGTCGCTCGCTCAAGATGATTTTTGAGATCCCCGGCGAAGTCTTCAGTTTAAGACGATTCTTGAAATCCTCAGCAGGGCCGTTTGCTTAAGATGACTCTTAAGACCTCTGCGCAACTTCTCGAGTTGTTCGCCTAGTATGATGCTTGAGCTCCCCAGTAGCGTCCTCAGCAAGAATCGCCCAGGAAGATTCCTGGAATACCCAGCAGAATGAAGTCTCCAGAAAGGTTATCAGTTCAGGATGATTCTTGAAGGTGCCCGACGGATTTGTTTGTTCAAGATGATTCTTGAAGTCCTTAGCAGCGTGATATGTCTGCTCCAACAGCGATGTCTAATATGAAGATCGACTTCGTAAACGCCTGAAGGCGGTATCAGAAGGTTCCTGTGAGTTCAGATTTCCTTGTTGATGAATCAACGTGTGGCTGAAGACAAGGTTCCAAAGCTTGTAGATATAGCAAGGTGATCCGTGTTGGTCTGAAGACTAAGTCAGTTGTCCTGAGGTGATGATTGATGGCGATCAAGTGGATAGTCTTTCTTCTGACTGAAGTCGAAGGTGTTTCTCCAGCTGAAGCGGAGTTTTGCCTGAAGGCAAAGTGTTTGAATCCCCGTAGAGTCATGAATGGCTTAGGATACCATTTCTCTGACTGAAGTCACAATTTTCCTAAGCTGAAGCGAAGGTGCCTGAGGGCAAGGTTATCCCCAAGGTCATGATTGACCTAGGATTCATTTTTCGGACTGAAGGCCGAAGTATATCCCTGACTGAAGTCTCGGATGCTCTATAGCAGAGGCGGAGTTGCCTGAAGGCATATCCATGTATCCTTGAAGGTCAAGGACCATTGCTTTAGACTGAAGTCGAAGATGCCTCCTGCAGAGTTGCCGACGGGCAAAGTTTACATCCTTGAAGGCCAAGGATGTTCTTTCTAGCTGAAGCTGGAATAGCCGACGGGCAGGGTTTCATCTATCTTCAGAAATACTTGAAGATTCTCCAGCGGATCTGGAGTGGCCAGGGGCCAGGGTTCCATCTATATTCGGAAATACTTGAATATTTTTTCCAGCAGATCTGGAGTGGCCAGGGGCCAGGGTTTCATATGTCTTTAATGTTAAATTTCTACGGTGGGCAGTGTGCAGCAGTATTCCGATGTTCGTTATGGTTCTGAGGGTGAACCCCCAGATCAGGGTGTGCTCGGTTAAGTCTCTCATTCCCAGCGGAGTAGTTTCAAATACGCAAGTGTACCTTTTTGTTCCATTTACCAGGGGTGAACCCCAGGTTAGATTTGTTCAGATCATCATTTGTCCGGCGGCGAGGTTGGATGTTTGTTCGACGGCGAGGTTGAACGTTCGGATTTGACGGCGAGGTCAGATCATCAGTTGTTCGACGGCGAGGTTGAATGTTTGTTTTGACGGTGAAGTCAGGTCCTTTAAATCCCCAGCAGAGATGATGTTTGTTCCGACGGCGATGTCAGATTCAGTTTTCCAGCGGCGATGTTGGACATGCCAAGGTGATCCAGTCCTCTGACGGCGATGTTAGGTGACGCAGATCCTTTAGTTCTCCAGCGGCGATGCGGGGTATTCTGTCAGATGCAGTTCTCCAGCGGCGATGCGGGGTACTTTATTCAGAGATGTATTTTCTCCAGCGGCGATGTCAGGTGATTTGGTGTTCAAGCGGCGATGTTGGGTATATCATATAGGTTAGTCCTCCAGCGGCGATGTTGGGTGTTGTGGTTGTCTGAAGGCAATATCAGAAGATTAATATGGATGACTGACGGAGATGTCAGATCAGTATTTCTCCAGCTAGTTGCCGTGCAGCTAGTATTGCAGTATTCGAAGATTTGTTCCCCACAGAGTACCGTGTGCTCGTGCAGTCGGCAAATTTTCGGGTTTACCGGTATTCAATCGTCTCGCACCTTGATTGGTTGAGAGCCGTTCGCTTCTCACCCAGTCAGGTCCAAGCCGTTTGAATAGGGGCAGCTGTTGCACCCCAAAATTTGACCAACAATTATTCATCCATTGAGTGTTTGAAAGTTGATACATTCACCAGAAAGTTCAAGAGATCCTCAGAGGAATTGGTTGAAACCAAAGTTGTGTGCTTCATAGCTTGAGAGTTGTGGGTGCTCCTCAGATGATTCTGAGACTTTGAGAATGAACTGGGTGCTTTGAGAAAGTGTATGAGATGTCTTGATAGCCATCATGAAGCCCAGGGAGGTCATTATGCAAGAATTCAGGAGATTCAACCATGAATGGTAGAATTAGGGTTTTGACTGAGTTAACCCTAGATTAACTGAAGATTTGGAGAAGGTTGAGACCTAATCCAATAGCCATGAGATCAGGGGATGATGCATAGAGATGTTATAAAGAGGATTCCTAGACCAACTCATCATGATTGAGGAGTTTGAGAAGTTTTGAGTTAGGGTTTCCAGGGATTGTCAGTGAAAAAACCCTAATTTGATCCCTATCTTCCAGGCAGTTTTAGCTCTAGATGTGATTGATATCTCATCTTCCCCACAACATGAATGTTATAGAGCTTGTTCTTAGCTTTAATTTGAGTGGTGGAAGTCCTTGATAGGAGTTACAGAGCTCAAGTTATGGTTTTAGCAAATTACAGGTCAGCTGAGGTGTGTGAATCTAGGTCCTTGAAAGTCACCCAACTTGCTGACAACTTTTGCCCTAGTAGGATGATTCCTATGATCTCTTGGTCAACATGAATGTTGAAGGGCATCTTCTTAGCTTTAATTTTAGTGGTAGAAGTCCTTGATAGGATTTGTGGAACTCAACTTATGGTTTAAGCAAGACAGGGGTATTTTGGTCATTTGTTAGTTATAGGTCATTTTAGCCAATGCCTAAAACTCCTACTTCCAAGCTTCAAATGGAAAAACTCAAAACATGAAAGTTGTTCAAAATATGATTTTAAGTCTAGAAAAAAGGTCATGAATTTTTGGAAAAGCTCATAGCATGAATTTGCATGATTGGTCAAAAATGAACTAAAAATGGCATATAAGTTTAAAAAGTTGGAATTGGAAATTGGTTTGGAAGATCTAGGAATCCAAATGGGGTCATCCAATATATCATTTTGATTGGAAAAACCATTTTAAAGACAATGGTTCAAGCACATTTTTGAGTTTAGTGGAAAAAATAAAAGTTACTTAAGGTTACTTATAATTAAAGAAACATAACAAAATTGGATCAAGCTTGGAATGCAAGGGAAAGTGCAAGATGGTGCTGGAAACTTCCATTGAGTGCTATATAATCATGAAATGAAAATTGAGCAAGGGTTGGATTCTCATTTTTTGGCAAACACTTCACAAATTCTCTCATTCTCTCTCATTGCAATTTGATCCCAATTTCACAAAACCTTCATCAATCATCACCAATACTGATTTCACCATATTCAACCATCATCATGGAGTAGAATTCAACCAAGTTTGGATTGCAATTGGTTCAATTTCGTGCACTTTCTTCATCAAGGTACAAGTTGCAAGTTCAAGTGGATCTCAAGATTCAAGGCAAGATTTGTCAAAGTTTTGCAAACAGAATTGAGTGTAGCAATAGTAGATCAAGATCCAAGCATCCAAAGCATCAGATCCACGAGCTTCATCAACATCTCCAAGATTTTGCTCCAGGTGCAATTTACTTTCATTAGCTTGATTTAGATAGTTTTACATTAGGTTGTTAGTTTAGATGTGATGTAGAATGATAGAGGAGCATTTCTGGTTAGTTTAGTGCAGATTGGTGATAATTCATAGCAGGGTGTTAAAACGGCTTGGATCTGAAACTCATAGGTTAGTGCATGATGAGCTTAGTTTAGTAGTTCAGAATGATCACCATAACGTGTAGGTTAGATTAGTATAGGTTGGAGCAAGAATTATGATGATGAGTTGCAGTGCATTTCAAGTGAACCAAGGACTTGTCACGATCGGATTGAGAGTTGCATTGAGTTTCAAAGCATACTATGACTACAGTCTTGTAGAGGGAGAAATTCTGAATAATTTTGGTGTTTACATCGTGCTGAATGATGGCTTGTGGAGAGAGAACAGAAAGCTTGAAGTGTATGCGTGCATGGATTCCATGGAGGTTCCAAACCCTAGCTTTTGTCTTAAGGTTGAAGACGCGTGTGCGCCGTTGGATCAGGCTAGCATATGTTGACTGAAGACTTCATCGCACGGTTGAGAATTAAACCCAGAAACGGAGGGAAAAATTCAAAGCCAAACGACGTCGTTTGGTTTAATGAAGGAATTCTGGGCTTACCCGTGTTCTATTCACACCCCCACCATGATATGGCCCAAACGAATTGAACTGCGCGCATGTTCTATCCACACCCCCTCCCTCATTTTCCTCATTTTATATTTTTATTTTGTTTTATATTTTTAATGAACTTTGATAATTCATAAAAAATTGATAAATAATGTTTTTTTGCTCATTCTTTTTTCTATGTTTAGATAATAATGTGTAGAAAAATATAAAAATAAAAATAGGATTTTATTTTTAATGTGGAATTTTTGGTGATATTTTCTTTTAAATAGGGCAATTATTTTCTTTTAGTTGATATCTCATTTTCTATGAATTGTTTTAGGACTTTCCCTTAGGATTTTTGAGCCATTCTTTTTGTCATGGTTAGATATTGAACCCTAGTTTCATTTAGGATTTATCTCTTGATTTGTAGATTAAAATTTGATGTAGTTTGATTGTTGGACATTTAGGTGCTCTAATTAGGGTTTTAGGTTGTGTAGGTAGGCTTGAACAAATTTGTTTTGGGGTTTTTAGGACAAGTTAGCCTATGGGGAATATATGGGACTTAAGGGTAGTTAAATAGGATCCCCTAGAATTTATATTAGGAATTTGTATGGTATTTTAGTATTTTTCATTGATTTTTGAATGTATGGATAGTATGTGTGTTGCTTAAAGGCATAAGTTGTATTGTTGTGTTTTCTTTCCTTCTCTTTTGAGTGTGTGAGCTTTGAGGATTGAGTTGAAGACCTTGTGGATCATCATGGAAGCTTTGAAGACCTTGCAGAGGAGTTTAGCATAGCTTTTGTTTGTTTTGTTTATAGGTTGATAGGTGCATAGGCAGAGCCCTAGATAGAATACTTTGTTCAATAAACAAGGAGTGTCTTGTTCACCTCCTTTCTTCTCTGTGACATAGAGTCCCTTAAGGGTACTCACCTCTCTCCTTTGGAGGGATTAGTGACCTTGCCCTCTGAGGTAGAACTTTGAGAGAGCCTGTCTTTTGATGTTAAGTCCTCAATGGCATCCTTTGGAAGTCAGTGAGTACTGTGACATCCTCACCTCATCTTGTTGACTGAATCTTGTTTGCTGGATCATTGGAGCCATTGAAGATAGAAGCTGAGGCCTTGAAGAGGATGATTACTTGAAGATTATTGAAGTCTGAAGACTTTGTGAAGATCAAGTTGATGCCTGAAGATCCCTGAAGATAGTGAAGCCTGAAGGTAGAGCTGATCAAAGGGGCTGAAGCTCAAAGGGAGAAGATGAGTTGATACTCATGTTGTAGGGTTGATACCTGGAAAGCAAGTGATCTCTGAAGTCTGAGGACTGAGTTACTGCTGGAGGAGCTGAGGCTTTCTTCTGTTTTCTTTGATGTATTGTGTGCTCTGTCTGACTTGTCTGCTGCATTAGACTAAGCACATTTAGAATAAGTTCAGTCTAAGAGCATGAGTGCATCTGATTGTATTGTTATTGCTTGGCTTTGCTTGCGGGTATTCGGTAGAGCCCAGCTCCCTTGCCCATGTGTTTACTTTGCTTGATAGCATGATTTCATTTTCTGTCTGTATGATTACAGTTTACTGTTCTTGCTTGATGGCATGTTGTTTATTTTGATTACTGTTATTTCATGACTGGCTTGAGGTTGAGACGAGCTTGTGGAGGCTGAAGCCCCACACACATTTCCTCCCTCACTTGCATTGCATGCATTTTACTGTTAAAGCTGATGCTTTTGTCTGTTTTGGTGTATCATTGATATGATCCCTTAGGACTCTCATTTCCTCTGATGAGGATTTGATGATAGACTTTTAGGTTGAAACCTATGCATGACAACATCTAGGAGTTCCCTGTTCAAACTTCAACCATAGGATGAATCCATGGCATGATAACAGTAGGACTTGATAGTCTCCCTCCTAGTTGGGCCTGTTCTCTTCTCATCTCGAAACAGTTTAAGATACAGTAATCATGAATGATTTCTTTCGTACATTACGAGCCTTAAGCTATCTGAGAAAGGATTGTGGGAGAGTTTCTTTTCCACAGTCTGGATGTTTAGTATGGTACCCTTTGGGTGACATGCGACGCATTCACTCTCAGGTCATAGTCTCTAGTGCGGTTGAGATCGCAAACATAATAAAAAACACTTCTTTTAGGAGATAACCCGTAGTTTCCCGAACTACGTTTGCTCTGATCTTTCATACCAGATGAAAGTACGTAGGCATAGGACGTGACGTCCTAGCGAGCAACCTTTCCCCCGTAATCCTTCGTAGGCCGAACTACGTTGACTCTGATTTCTCATTCTCTGATGAGAATACGTAGGCATAAAGTGCGACGCTTTGCCGAGTCATTTTTCTTTTCTTTTCCAGCCAGCCTTGATAGGTAGATAGAATAAAACCAACCCGTCCAAGTAAACCACAAGCGAGGATCCCGTCGAGTACGGCGGACGTGAGGGGTGCTAATACCTTCCCCTTGCGTAACCGACTCCCGAACCCAGACAATGGTTGTGACGACCTTGTCTTACCCTTTTTCGTCAGGTTTTTCCGATCGTTTCCTTTCCCGCTCTGAGGGATAAATAACGAAAGGTGGCGACTCTTCTGTTTTGCCGGCACCTTATTTTCGCGCAAGCGACAGCATCAAAATATATCATGAACATTCTTTCCATCCTCACACGTTTTATATCTATAAATATATTGATACTTGTCCAACACTTTCAACAACTATTGCATTTCAAATCTTGCACCCTTTATCATCTTGTCATTTATGTCTTGAACATTATAAACTTGCTTAATTTTTAAGACATTTCCAAGTCTTTTCCGTTTCAAAGTTGCAAGTATGTTTTTGGGCTGAACCATGTTCATTGTCATCTTATCAACAATTTTCTTCTCTTCAGAATCTAAACAACTGACAATCAGATGATCGACTAACGAGAAATATGATTTATGGTTATGTACACCACAAATCATATTAAATGTCCAAACATTTTCTTCGTGAGGTGTACTCGGAAAAATTAAAAGGACATCCACATTTCCTAATTTTGGTAACATCATGTTTCAACTTCCGGGTAGATTTTTTATGCTTCTCACTTATTTCATTTATGGTGAAAAACTAGATAGCATGCTACCTTTCACCACACTAATATTAATCAGCCGTGGTGAAATATATAAAGGGAATGAGTTTGATTCCCACCCACAATATGGTATATTATAATTGGGGCACGTTTCACTGTGGTAAGAAGTTTCAACTGTGGTAAAATACTCTATTTTTTTTAATAGTTTTTTTTAATATTCCATTTATGCCCCATTTTTTAGTACTTGTATTGTATACCATATTTTCTACCACAACATGATATGAACCAGCAAATACAAAAAATGTTTTAACCAAAATATTGTTTACATTGATTATATGTATACATTATATGTAAGCACAAAAATATGACTTCATATAGCACCAAAATGTTAAACAAACCTAAATATTATTTACATAAAATTCAAAAATATAACAAACATATATTACAAACTCAATTTGATTACTCTTGCCTATTAAGCACATTGAAGCAAGATGCCTAACATGTAGGAACGTCTTTAAAGTCTTCTTGTGAGAATGGTGCAGTATTGTTAAACATCTATATAAAAATTAAAAGAAATTGATGATCACTTGATTTTAAATAATATCAAATATGTATTCATGCGGTATAAATCATTAATATGTTATTGTGAATATATATATATATATATATCGGGTCACAAGAATCAACAATGCCGATAAACATAGTGTTTAACATGTGTTTCATGACAAAAAAAACTACACTCATATCCTCATTCATGTTTACTTGTCTACATGTTTAAATATTACATGAATATATAAACACACATGTAGCTATAGATAAATGAATGTTACAAGTAATCCACTTACCAAAAGCGTACAGAATGCGGAACTTTAATGTTGCGGTGGAAATAGGATCACAAACTATTAATGAGTTTGAATCGCAATTCAATTCACAACCGCTCTTTGATTTATCCGAAGGAAAAGGTCAAAAGAGGGAAAACCTATTTTGCATCGTAAACACAATGCGGGGGAAGATCTAGGGTTCGGGGGTTGGTTAAATTTAGGGAAGGTATTAGCACCCTAAACTTCCGTAGTACTCTACGGGAACCTTTTGTTCAAATGTTTACTATTTTCTTTATTTATTTGCTTAAGGTATATGTACTAAGGGATTAAAAGTTAAAAAAAAGACCTAAGGGGTTAATTCTAAGTTTACTCGGCAAGACATCGCATCTTGTGCCTACGTATCCTTACGGGAGTGGAATCAGAGTAATCGTAGTTCCCCTCAAAAGGGAGGTTAGAGACTTCTTGACAGTGGTCAAGGTCTCAAGGGGAATAAACGCATCTTAAGGACACGCTTACGTGGAGTGTAGAAACTCCAAATCTCTACGTTGAAATGTTAAGTTGTAATTAGGGTTAAATTAGGTTAGGGATTCCGCGGCGGGAAACCCTAAAATGAGCGCGGCGGCTCTTTGACCTAATGCTAGGGGTAAAGTTGTAATTTTGCCTGCGGCGAGGCATTTGTGAAAATTAGGGTTTGTAAGGGTTTGAAGTTGAGGACTATTGGCGCGGCGGTCAAACGGCTAGACCTAATTCCTTCGGAGGTGTGTGCAACGTGACAGAAATATTAATGACCGTGTGAGAAATTTAAATCATACATCAGCAGAAATTTAAATGCAGAAACGTAAATGCGATTGTTAAGATTCGCAAGGTTACAGAGGAGGAACAGTTACAACAATATGATACAATTTAAGAACGCGAACATAAAGAAGCAACATGGTAAGCTGCACAGTGAACGAACTAGGTTAGTAAACAAAATTATGAAAACAGAAGCATGAAGCTATGGGACATTTTTTGTGGTTTTTTATTTTATGAGAACTTTAAAACATGAATCTAAGCTTAATTGTTTTTAACTTGATAATAAATAAATAAAAAAGGGAAGATTTTAATTTTAAAAAATATTTTCTCTTGGTTTTAAAAAAAAGGGTCTTAGTTTTAGTTTAAAAACTTTGGTTCTAATTATTAAAAAATGTTTTAATTTTACTATTTTAAAAATGTTTTAATTTTAATCTTTTAAAAATGTTTTTTTTAAATTATTATTTTATATATAAAAAAACAACCTAAATATTAGTTTTTTAAAAAAAGTTTAATAATTTAATTAATTAATTATATAAAAAAAAGAAAAAAAAGTAAAAAAAAAAGGGTTTGGGCCGGGTATCATTTCCGGACCCAACCCGGGCAGAACACACAAATTGGAAGGGGATTAGGGTTTCCCCCCCCAGAACCCTAACGGCGCGTATCCTTTCTCTTCTTCTCGTCTTGTCGTTTCTCCGATTTCTTCTTCCTCCATTCTTCTCATCGCCTTCGTTTCCTTTGTTAACCTGAAAAAGAGAACATGGAAGTCATAAAAATCTCCTCGCGTCTTACGTTTTACGGTTGCGACTTGGTAGTTTCTTCGAGGCGATGATGTAAGAAGCTGAGCCTCAGGAAGGAGGTTTGCTCGTCGTTGGAATGAAACGGCGCCGGTGAACCCTCGTCCCTGGCTATTTTGCGTTTTGGTGAGGAGTTTCGATGATCTCTTTGTCGCTTCTGGTACTCTCCGTCTAGGGTTTCAACTCCTCTCACCGCTCTCCCTTTCATCAGGTTGTACCTTCCTTTTTATAACTAACTTCTGGGCCTTGGATTTGCGTTACTTCTGAGATTCGATTTTATGTTGATATTATTTGATTCGGTTTTGTTTGGGGTTTTTCCAGATTGGATTCAACTATGATGCTTTCTGATACGATTAGGATCTTGTTTCTTCACTTGGAATCCTGATTGAGGTTTTGGTGAGATCGAATCACATTCTATTTCCTCTTTTAGAACCTGATTGAGCTGATATGATTTCCTGATTTGATTCACTTTTATTATTCTGAACTGATTTGCTTTGATTTACTTTGGGACTAATTATCAAATCAAAATCTCTCTATCTTTTTGATATGGTTTGCCTCCAGATTGGATTGATTGATGTTTGATTTTAATTCCCAGGATTCCTTAACGGATTCGTATCTCTGTTTGATGTTTTGATCTCGAACTGATTCGTTTTTTTGATTGGTTTGCTTTGATGCAGCTCAGATTCTTTTCCTCTTCTTCTTTCAGAGAGGACATTGATATTGAAGCTTTGGTCGAGCCGAAATTGTCGGGAACGGTAAGCGGTGATGATGACTGTGTTCTGAACCCTCGAGGAAATACTTCTCGATGCTGCTGCGATTATCTTTTGCCGTGTTCTGGGGAACTTGGTTCAGAACACGAGTTGGGGTGCTACTTTGAATCGTTTTCTGATATGGTTTCGAGTTCAATTTACTCTTCCGGTTTTGAGTTTATTGACCCTCTTTTTCAGAACTGATACTGACGCTATTGAGTCGAAAGCTGCCGAGGATGGTCACGTGGTGATGATGACCACTGGTCTGAACCCTCTGCATTACTTCTGATTTGATTCTCCAATTTTTCAGGTGCTGAACTGTGATTACGATGCGTATGTCCCCTTTTCGTCGATGCAGTTGCCGTTGATTCTCACTTGGTGTAGGCTAGTATTTGGACTGATGTGTATATTGTTGGGCTATGATGTTTGAGCTGAGCCCGCGTATTTGTTTATTTGTTCGTTTCATGAACTGAGTATGATTTTATAACTTGTTTTGGTGACTTATTTGCTGGGGCGATGATGTTCAGACTGAGCCCTTCATGCTTTGGATATTTGAGGGCATGAATTATCCTGGTGAACTGATATGCTTCTTATGGTATGGATTTATTCTCTTTCTGATGCCATTTGACTCTATCTTCTTTGACTCATTCTGTTGTGCTCTTTGCTTGTTTGAACTTGGTTCAGAGTTATGGTTTCTGCTATGGTTTATTCTTATGACTTACATCATGTTTTTTTTGTGACCTGCAATTCGAACTGATTTGATTTCGTTGTTCCTGTGGTGGCTGAGCTTCGCCTGTTGGATTGAATTTGTCATAACTGATACAGCTTGACTTTGTTAAACATCCCTTCTTTTTTATGAACTGCTTATGCTTTGGTTTTCTTGTTGAACCGAGCTTGTGACTTGTTTGTGCAATGTGCTTAGCACATCTGGGATCCCAACTGAGCTAACACATCACCGTGATTATGGGAACTTATCTGCTTATTCTTACAACCTCACTTGCAGGTGTGATTTGATGACTCCATAGTCTTTCTGATATTTTGATTGTCGACTTTGGCCCATCACGATTTTATTCGAAACAACTTTCACTGTCTCGTTCTGTAATCCAGTTTTCTTTGTGCAGTTAGCTCATTTGTTTTATGAATGCGAGATGAATTCGGTTCTTGCTGTTTCTTGAACTGAACTGTTTTAAACTCTGTTATGAAATTGGGGTTGCTGATGTTGATATGGACTTTGATTCTAATATTATCTGTTGGATTTTTGCAGACAAGTCCTCTCTCTGATCTGGGACATCCGTATGGTTTGGATTTTCTACATTCAGTTGTGGATTATCCATGGATCTAATTAGCAATCTGTTGGCATCCGGATTTACTTGATAGATTCCAATTACGTACTGGTTTCGAAGCAATCCTTCGGCAAAATCCATTTCGACCCGAAACTTCTTTTTACTCTTCATCTCTCGACAGTCCCTTATGATAAGAACAATAACTACCTGATCTGACGGGAGTAGGATGCGGCTTTAGTCGTGCCCTCCCGGCACTCGATGATGACACTGTTCTGAGAGTGTCAAAACCTCTAACATTTTCTATATTGCTTGTTTTGCTTTGATGTGCAGGTTAGTCGAGATTTGCGGCGAAGCTTAAAGACAGCATGAAGACACTTAGACGTTCTTAGGATTTAGGATAGATACTTTAATGTAATTCCTTAGAACTTTAGTGTAATTCCTTGTAACTTGTAACAAAAAAATATTATGAATAAATAACATTTTTTATCCAAATCATTTCTTCTTTGTGATTCACTTTGCAAACTTGTAATAATGATAATAAAATATTATGAATAAAATTCACATATTCTATTAAAATCATTTCCCAATTGCTTCTCCATGCTTTAATTTGCAAACACCTCAACATCCGATTAAATCTCACTAGTCAAATATCCTGGAATTAATTCGATCCAACCATTGCATGAATAAGTTCCATTAATCAGTCGAAGTTTTCACCGTTTTCCCTCTGGAAGAAAGAAGAATGATTTCCTGTTAAACCCTGCTCCACAGATCACACTTTGATATCAAACCCACGTAAATAAACGCCTCAAAAAAACATCACTACGCCCAACATTACGAACTATGCTTCAAAAATGACCAAAACGCCCCTGGGGTATTTCTGGCAAAACAAACACCTTCAGGTCTTGTTAGTGGTTAGCAAATGCGCAGATGATATGATATGCGAAATGACCGACTAAATATGAGGGTAAAATTTGGGGTATTACAGTTGCCCCTATTTAAATAACTACACCGGATGATTTGAGTGGCGGAGACTCGAGGAATCATGGTGGAGAGATTTAAATATAGATAACCGAAAATTTTGCCCTTATATGCGACGATATGCAATGCTATGGACAAAACGGGAACGACTTAATGCAGATGGTGCTACGTATGCTGGAATGATGAATGCGAAAATGATGACGAATACTACGACACCGGGACAGATGCCACGAGAAGAACTCACTGGGGAAAATGACGCGCTGAGACACAGTACAACACTGGGGACTTCTAAAAATGACAGTCATCTGGTGCGAATGACCAATTGTCACTTTTAGAAAAGGAACGAGATCCTCAAATGGAGATGGTACCTACGAGACGGCCTCCACTGGGGAATCTAAAGGATAAAAACTGGATCACGTACGATTGCAAGATTGCTTACAGAATGCTGGAGCATTGAGCAAAGAATAACATCCAAGCTTCTGTGAACTATCTCTCGTGACAGGATCAAACGAACTTCTCGGAAATCCGTATCAAATATACAGGGTAAAGACCGACTGTATGCCAAAATAAATGGACTTTAATGGGAAGTGCCCTGATAAGCTTCTCGGGAGAACTGTCACTTATCGTTGGAAGGGACTTATGTGCAAAAATGGATAAGCATTCAAATAAAGAGGCTGCTGCTTATCTGATAAATAAATCTCCTCGCATTTTAAGGTCGGCGCCTGGAATACGATTCTGATTCTTCTCTTACCGAAGGATAAAACTTCTTCATGTTTCAAGATCGTGCTCTCCTGAACATGAAAAGGGTAAACTGAACTTCCTCATACTTCAGAATCGTGCTCTCCTGAATATGATTCGGCTCTTTCTTGTAAATGAAATTTTTCATAATTCAGAATCGTGATCTCCTGAATATGAAACTGGATGACTGAATTTTTTCCTATTTCAGAATCGTGATCTCCTGGATATGGAACTGGATAATCGAACTTCCTCATAACTCAGAATCGTGCTCTCCTGAATATGATTCGGCTCCTGAAATTTCTTCATTCTTCAGAATCGTGCTCTCCTGAAAAAACGGCCAAACTGAACTTCCTCATAACTCAGAATCGTGCTCTCCTGAATATGATTCCGCTCCTTCTTTTACTAAAGGATAAATGAACTTCTTCATAACTTCAGAATCGTGCTCTCCTGAATACGATTTGGTTCAAACCTCAAGACAGCAGGGAAATGGAAGCCCAACTGCTCCATGGAGATGGCCATTTGCTGCGAGTCATAACGAGGATATGATCGACTTCTTAGGTGAGAAATGTCGTGTGTTGATGCTGTAAAATGTAAAGTGTAAAGGGTTGTAACATGTAGGATTGTAAAGTGTTGTACCGATGTATTTTCCAGGCGTGAACTGGCGTGTATTTGTAAAGGATTGCAGTTGATTTTCTTGAAAGATAGTGCAAAATAAATGCACGTCCGGGTACAGTAATAACCTTCTCGGGCGAGAACAGTCGCGTATCCGTTATGGTATGGTGAAAATCTTTAGATGGTGCAAAATAAATGCACGTCCGGTTGGGATTGACGACCGACAAGACTGAGATTCAATCTAGGATCGAGCTAGAAAGAAGACTGGAAATCAAAACTCCATCGAGGGAATGAACCCGAAGGGTAGATATCTTATCCTGGCGAGGAAAGATAGCTGAAGTAACCGTCATCCACGAGGATCGAGCTCTGTGGGGAAACTGGAAACAAGTAAGTATTTTATGCTTAGGGCTGACAATCTATTTGGAGAGAATGGACGAACCCAGTTACTCGGCGGTAACGACCAATGATAGAGACGCAATGAACCTGTGAATGCTAACGCATATGTTGATGCATATGTTAATGTGAATGTATGTTAATGTTTATGTATGCAAGATGTTATGAAATAAGCATGTAATGAGTATGTAATGAATATGTAATGAATATATAATGAATATGTAATGAAATAGGCATGTGATGCTCATGCCCTTGCGTATGCTGACGAAACAGACTAGAGACAGGACGAGAGACGAAATAAACATCTCGACGGAGATACCCTGCGTTCTCTGCAACCAATACGTCAATCATGGGTGGGAAGGATCCATGGTGGGACCAACTCTGGTTTTAAAGTTCTGAATTCTCTGGGGAGAAAGTAATCTGCTTGAGTGCATAGTACCATGTCTTCACCTGGGGAGAAGAAAACCTGAGGAACACTTTTGAGTTTCCCAAGAAAAGGTTGTCAGCTTATAGTCTCTCTGGGGACTGTGTTAGAGCAATGGTTTGAAAGTGTTTCTGCAATAATGACATTTCCGGGGAATGAAGAGATCCTTTCGGAATTTCCACTAGTCAAAGTAATTTATTACATTTCAAATTTGTTTTGTTTTTGAAAAACAGTTTTGAAAAATCTACAATGCACCTTTCATTTTCAAATTTTAGGAATAAAAGCATTTTGCATATCAAATAGAAAGCAAAGAGCAATGCACCAAAGAATGTAAGTAACGAGATGGCTTCTTTTATTTAAAGGGCGGTAGCTCGCTGAAGGCATAGCTCCACAGATGATTATGTTTTAAAATTGGCAACATGGGAAAAGTTACATCGAATCCAATGACACCTACTGACACTAATAACTAAGACTAATCCAGAATCCTGCTTTGGGCAAGGATGAAAGAACTGAAACATGGCTCTCATGCGGAAAGTGTGTTCGAGATAATCAGTGTCTTCTGATGCAATGAAATGCCTTTGTCCCTAACTTTTGCCTGGACCGCCCTTTCGGGTTTTCAATCCACCGGGACGCTCTTTTTTGCCTAAGCCGCCCTTTCGGGTTTTCAACTTAGCGAGCTTTTGTTATTATTTCTTTTTTTTTTCAACCCTTACTTTTGCCTAAGTCGCCTTTTGCAGGTTTTCGACTTAGCGGGTCTTTAGGCATAATATTTTCGGACTGCATCAGAATTCACGGGATGTGCTAGTTCTTCACCGTCCATTGTCGTAAGTATTAGAGACCCTCCGGAGAAGACAGTCTTTACAACGAACGGGCCTTCATAATTGGGCATCCACTTTCCACGCATATCTTTATGTACTGGTAAGATCTTTTTGAGTACGAGCTCTCCTTGACGGAACTCACGGATACGAATATTCTTATCGAACGCTCTTTTCATCCGTTTCTGATATAATTGCCCATGGCACATGGCTGTCAAACGCTTCTCGTCAATGAGATTCAACTGATCCAATCTGTCTTGAACCCACTCAGCTTCCTCAAGTTCAGCCTCCATTAACACTCTTAGCGAAGGTATCTCTACTTCGATGGGGAGCACGGCGTCCATTCCATATACCAGTGAGAAAGGTGTTGCCCCTGTCGAAGTTCTCACCGAGGTTCTGTATCCATGCAAAGCAAACGGTAACATCTCATGCCAATCTTTGTAAGTCACAACCATCTTTTGCAGGATCTTCTTGATATTCTTATTTGCAGCTTCAACGGCTCCATTCATCTTAGGACGGTACGGAGAAGAATTGTGGTGAGTGATCTTGAAGTTATCACACAACTCTTTCATAGTCTTATTATTCAGATTGGTGCCATTGTCAGTTATTATCCGGCTTGGGACTCCATAATGGCAGATGATTTCTTTCCTGATGAATCGGGCAACCACTTGCTTGGTCACGTTGGTGTAGGAGGCAGCCTCTACCCACTTAGTGAAATAATCTATAGCAACGAGGATAAAACGATGTCCATTAGAAGCTTTCGGCTCAATTGCCCCAATCATGTCAATGCCCCACATAGAGAACGGCCATGGTGAAGACAAAACATTCAACGGTGACGGAGGTACATGCATTTTATCCGCATAGATTTGGCACTTATGGCATTTCCTAGCGTATCGGATGCAGTCGGCTTCCATGGTTAACCAGTAATACCCAGCCCTTAACATCTTCTTGGACATAGCATAACCATTGGCATGGGTTCCGAAGGTCCCTTCATGAATTTCCTGCTGTCGCTACTGCGAAAATCGGCGCCGGCTGAACAGAAGAGTCGCCACCGCGCGTTATTTATCCCACGGGAGGGAAAGGAAACGCTCAGAGTAAACCTCGCACAACACGGGAAAGGTATGGTCATCGCAACCAAAACCTGGATTCGGGAGTCGGTTACGCAAGGGGAAGGTATTAGCACCCCTCACGTCCGTCGTACTCGACGGGATCCACGCTTGTTTTCGGGTATGGATTGTCATTCTATCTACGCTAAAGGTCTGGGGTTAAAAGGAAAGAAAATGAAAACAAAATGACTCGGCAAAGTATCGCACTTCATGCCTACGTATTCCCGTCTGGAATGAGAAATCAGAGTCAACGTAGTTCGCCTACCTACGGGAAAGGAGGGGAAGGTTGCTCGCTAGGATATCGCATCCTATGCCTACGTACTTTCATACGACATGAAAGATCAGAGCAAACGTAGTTCGGGCCACGTACGACACAAGTCTGTCTTGGTTGATTTTATTCCTTCTGAAAAAGGGTTTTCTGACTAGCAGTCCCGGCGGACAAAAATGACGTCTTGATGAGTTCACATTCTTTTACGGAAGAAGTGTCTTTTATTGTGTTTAAAATCTTTATGGTGTTTTTCTGTTTGTTTTGAGAAAGAAGAGACAGAACTCTAACCTACGGTTGCGAAGGGAATCAAACTATCCTAATGTTATCATGCATGGGTTAAGACCTAGTGTCTATCATGCTCCTCTCTTGCACAGAGAGAAACAGAGATCCTACGGGATAGGCAGAAACAGAAACAATAACAGATATATACAGTAAAACAGTAAAATGCATGGATGCAACAGTACAAGCGAGGCAAGGGAGTCCCACTCGACCTCGAACCTAGAAAACAATAGGCGAAAGTGAACAGGCTTCACTTTCAACCTAACAGGGTAACCAGCAAACAATACAACCAGGAAATCCAAACAATACATCAGCAATGAAATACAACAGCAAAAGAAACAGCATCAGCAGCTCTGAATCAACATCTAGCTTCAAGTAATCTCCAATCAGCTACAGGCTTCAATCAAGCATTAATCTCCATCTTCATGGCCTTCAGGCAAGGGCTTTGATCATCAGTCTTCCATCTGCAATGGCTTTTCTTCATGCTCAAACCTCCCAGATGAGGAATCAATCACAAGAGTGAAGTGAATGAATGTTAGACAGTTAATTACCTACCAAGGGTGGTTCATCAACTGTTAACATTAAACAGAAAGTTTCCTCTCAAAAGTTCTATCTTTCAAATATATTCACTGATCCTTCCAAAGGAAGGAGGTGGATATTTGAAAGAGACTTTGAATCATAGAGAAAGGATGGATGCAGACAAGGCATTCCATGTTTGAGAAACAAGCTTTCTAATCTAGAGCTCTGCCTAGCTCCTAAACCTTAGTCTCCTCAGCATCTGCTAGCAAGAACCTCCTCTTCAACTCTGGCAGTTGATCTTCAATCTTTGGATCTCCAATAGTCTTCATCTCCTCAAGTCTTCAGCTTCCCCAGGTCCCCAGACAAACCCAATACCCAAACAAGCAAGCAATAATCCCCAGAGGGCACACCACACTAGTCAATCAGATATATACAGACAGTATTAATAGCAGTAGGGGAATCCTAGCTTTTCTCTAAGAGATCTAATAACTACCCATAGCCCCTATAGTCCCATAACTAATCTAGTTAAATCCTAAGTCCTAAGGGAAATGAATTGATTCTCATAAGTAATCACCTAAAACCCTAGTTTGTTCATGTTGTTCAAGCCTACATTAAGCACCTAAAACTAATTCCTAAAAATGGGAACTAAATTGAATCTACAAGTTTAATATCTCATCTAAACAACCTAAAAAGAATGAACAAAAAATATGAAAGCATGTAATAGAACAAAAATTAACAAAATCATGCATGAAATGAAACTACTTAAAATGACATTTATTTAGAAAATATGGAAAAAATATCAAATAAAAATAAAAATGCAATTTTATTTTTCTATAATTTTCTAGACATCCTAAAGAAAATAGTGTAAAAAGAATGAATTGAAAATGATTTTTTATGTATTTATTACGAATTAATGAAAATGCATAAAAAGAATTAAAGAAAATAAAAGAATTAATAATGAAATAAAGGGAGGGGGGTTTGTTCAGCAAGCGCGTTCAGTTGATATTTCATTGGGCCAGGCAGACAGGGGGTGCGAATAGAAAGCTAGTTAAGGCCCAGAACCACTTCAGAATTAATGAAAACAAAAAAACACGCAGGGGGTGCATTCAGAAGCAAATTCACGTGTAAAACTGATTGGGCCCAGGCATTGGGGGTGGGGATATCACTCTCACTCAGGCCCGCCCGTTTCAATTAATGAAACGGTGCGTTTAGGGCTTCACAGCTTCCCTCCAAATTCTGAATCAAACGAGAGCCATACGATTGCTCTCTGAGTCAAAGTCCAAGGCACGATGAATGGCCACGATTACGTCTTCCTCACCAGTTCAAATGAGAGCTAGGGTTTCCTCTCCATGGCAGCCATGCACGAGCCAATTTCAAGCTCTCAGTTCTCCATCTCCAGTCCATGAAACGCCACGCTATAAACATGAAACTTACTCTAAATCTCTCCCTCTACAACCCTAGGGCATCCGTTTGCTTTGAAACTCAACAAATCAACAAACCCGATCGAGACAAGTTCTGGATACCATGAATATACTCTGAGATGCATCACAACAATTCTCAATCAAACTTATCCTAATCTAATCTATGACTAATGGTGATTATCCTGCGCTAACAACCTAAAATTCTAATGCACTATGCCACGAGTTCTAAGCCCTAACAGTTTGGTACACCTGCTAACAATTGTCTCTATTCAGCATCAAATTCATCTAAACTAACCTCCTAACATCCTAGACCATGAATATACTAGTAAAACTACCTAAATCTCCCTAGATTGAGTAAGTTAGAAAGATTTGCACCTTGAGCAAGCTTTAATGGAGGCTGAATAATCACGTGGATCCAGGCTCTTGTATGCTTCAATCTTGATCCATTCTTGATGTACTTGATTCTGTTTGCAATATTTGGATGAAACTTGGCTTGAATCTTGATCTACAACTGAATTTGCAGCTTGTATGTTCTTGAAGAAAGTGCACGAAATTGAACTCTAACCACCAAATCTTTGATTCAATTCTGATCCAGGATGATGATTGAATGCAGAAGGATCAATGTTGATGAAAATTGATGAGGATTTTGAGAGATTGAAGTGAAATTGCAAAGAGAAAGAATGAGAGAATTTGTGAGATTTTTGTGAAAAATGAAGCCAACCCTTGATCAATCTTCATTTCATGAATATATAGGGCTCACATGAACATTCTAGATCCCTCTTACACATTCCCTTGCCTTCCAACTTTGATCCATTTTGGCTATGTTTCTTAAAATGCAAGTAACCAAGGATAACTTTGAAATCTTCCACTAAACTCAAAAAAGTGCTTGAACCATTGTCTTTAGAATGTCTTTTCCATTCAAAATCATATATTGGAAGTCTCCATTTGGACTTATAAATCTCTCAAACCATTTTTCATTTTGACTTTATTCAAATTATAAGCCATTTTAGTTCAAATTTGGACCAATCATGCAACTTCATGTTATGAGCTTTTACAACAATTTGTGACCTTCTTTCTAGACTTAAAATCCCATTTGGAGCAAGTTTGATGTTGTAAGTTTTTCCATTTGAGGCCTCCTTGTATGAGTTTTGGACATAGGTTAAAATGACCTGTAATTCACAAATGCCCAAAATACCCTTTGCTTGCCAAGACCATAAGTTGAGTTCCACACATCATATGAAGGCATGCTATACCATTCTAGAAATCTAAGACAATGAGGAACAATTCTTATGTTGACCAAGAATTCATTTGAAATCTCCTTGAGGGGTAAAAATTGCTTGGAAGTCAAGTCACTTTCACAGACAAAAGTTCAGACACCTCAGATGACCTGTAACTTGCAAGGACCATAACTTGAGTTCTATAAATCTCTTTGATGTCTTCCACCACTCAAATTAAAGGTATTGAGATCCTCTACAAGTTTCATGTTGGCCAAGGATCCATTTGAAGCTAGCATTTTGACTTGCTTGGAAATTTGACCTAAACTAGGGGATTTTACACAGAAACCCTAATTTAGAAACTCCTCTTCTCCTTGATTTCTCTTGAATTCTCCTTGGCATATCTCCATATCCTTCTTTATATGTCCAATGATGAACCCCACATCTCTCCAATAGCCTTGAATGCCCCTTAAATCAGTCAATTGACCTAGGGTTGACCTAGGGTTGACCCAGATGAAACCCTAGTTGACTGTCTTCAGCTATAGCTCTTGTGCTCTCATCAATGACTTGTCTCCTTCTTTAAATGACTTTCTAAGTCTCTCATAATGTCTATATACTCTCCATGCCTTCAACTCACAGCTCACAACCCTCTTGTTGACCCTCAGACACCCTCAGCTAGGAGATGGACTCAAGACTTGATCTGCTGAACTCTTTGCTTTCAAATTCTTCCCTGATGACTTGAATGAGATTGAATTGGGATAATAACCTCTTGATAGGCTTCTAGAGATGAGAATAGTGATTGGTCCCCTGTTGAATGACTTGCTATGCTTATGCTATGCAGATGATTGGACTATGTACATGACTCTATATGCAAATGCTAATGACATTGAAACATAAACCAAGTGAATAAGGTTGGGCAAATTTTAGGGTGCAACAGCTGCCCCTATTCAAGCGACTTGGACCCGATTGGGTGAAGAGCCCGGAGCCTTCAGACATTCGCGGTACGAGACGGTTGAATACTAGTGAAACCAGAAATTTGCCAACCGCAAAACTAAATTGCACTCCTGCTTGGGGAACGACATTCATCAGCTGAATCTGACTGTTACGGCAACCCACTGATCTCGTGCGACTGTGCTGGGGATTGTCTTCATCGTTCTGAAAAGGATTCTGTCATAACATATTGCTTGCTTGTCCACGTTAGGACTCTGTCCGTCATCACTACGAAGAAATCTCAATTAAAACCTGTCCACGTTAGGACTCCACTTGCTGTTAACCCAGAAAAATCTCGGCAACTCCGCTGGGGATAATTCGTCTGCATTTCCATAAACTGAATCGTCCACGTTAGGAATAAAACTCTTTCACGTTAGGAGTAACATCTGTCCACGTTAGGAATAACATCGTCCGCGTTAGGAATCACCTATCCACGTTAGGAATCATTTCTTCTGTATCTGTCCACGCCAGGACTAACCCTTTCATCTTTCCACGTCAGGAAGCAATCTTCTTTCCACATAAGGAGAACTATATCAATCTGTCCACGTAAGGACTCCGATACCACTTGACATGTCCGCGTCAGGACTCCAATCTTTCCACGTAAGGAATTCAACTTTGGTTCTGAACCTGTCCACGTTAGGACTCAGCTTTCCACGTAAGGAGTACATCATTCTTCCACGTCAGGAATCAACTTTTCTTGAGTCTGTCCACGTAAGGACCCCAATTTTTCCACGTAAGGAATAAATCTTCTTTTGAATCCGTCCACGTCAGGACTAAATTTTCCACGTAAGGAATCTATCTTCTTCTTCCACGTTAGGAATAACTTCTTTGATCTGTCCGCGTCAGGACTAAACTCTTCCACGTTAGGAATACTCTCTTTCTTTCCACGTCAGGAATCAATCTTGATATGTCCGCGTGAGGACTCAATCTTTCCACGTAAGGAATAAACTCGTCTTTCCACGTCAGGAAACCATTTTTCTTCCACGTAAGGGATGCTCTTGATATGTCCACGTAAGGACTCTGATCTTTCCACGTAAGGAATACCAACTTCTTTCCGATTCGTCCGCGTCAGGACTCATTTTTCCACGTAAGGAATGCCATCTTAATCTGTCCGCGTAAGGACTCCACTCTTTCCACGTCAGGAATGCTGTCATTTCCACGTAAGGGAACTATCTTTTTCCACGTAAGGAATCTAACTTGATATGTCCGCGTAAGGACTACATCGTCCACGTTAGGACCCACTTCTCCACGTTAGGAATAATAATCTCTTTGATCTGTCCATGTCAGGACACTGACCTCGTCTTGATCTGTCCACGTTAGGACTCAGGCGTCTTCGACCCGCTGAGGAAATAAGACTTGTCCACGTAAGGACTCACATCCTTGTCTGATCTGTCCGCGTCAGGACACCAACACAAAGAGCAATCACTTTTGTCAACGTCATGACCTCCCGTTCCACTAATTTCGAGAAACTGAATCTGCCCACGATAGGACTAACACACCTCACCAATCCAGGGAAATAAACCTGTCCACGTTAGGACGCCCACTTCTGAAGAAATCCCGCCAATCTAGGAATAAATTGTCCGCGTCAAGACTTAGTTCTCCAATGATCCTCACCCACAAACTTCTTAGCACTGACGTGACAGCGACTTTGAGACGGACTCTACTGGGGATGTCTGGAACCCAAACTATCGAACGCCTGCTCTGATAACCAGCGGTGGCCTCTGAAATTCTGACTCTTGGAACCCCTGATGACAACTAATTCTGCCTGGGAATAAAGAGAAACTTATCCTGATAACTCTGGCGGAGAAAATAAGAGACATTTGCATAAATGACTCTGTTAGAGACAAAGAGAATCTCATCATGCTAACTCTGTGGGGGAATACCGCCGAAACTGACATTATCATTGGATGTCTCATGCCGAGATCTTGAATGTTTGGAAATTCATTTGAGCAAGAACTCTCTCCACCTAAACTGCTTGAGTACAGAAACTGCTTCAGCAAAATAAATGCTGGAAGGATAATGCCGACTCCGCCGGGGATAGCCAGATGCTACAGAATTATTCCAGCAAAATAAATGCTGGAAGGGTGAAGTCAACCCTGCTGGGAATTTAGGAACTCAAACCAAACAGCTTGTTGAGGTAACCCCCTGCTGGGGAATATAACTTTGCTGGGGAATAGCAGATGTGCATAGTACGATCGGACTTTTTGCTGGAACGTGAACTGATATCACCAGTATCTCTGACAAAATAAATGACAGGACCCACCATCAACTCTGCTTTGGAGAGTCTTGATCTTCGAGTTCCACTGGAAGGAATGAAAACACTTGCAAAGAGAATTCCGCTGGGGATGGGATGATTCTCTTGGGGAAAATTAACTGACTCCATTGGGGGCGAGTGCATGACCCTGCGGGGAAAGATGAACCTGTCTAAATACAGCCTTACGATCTTGGAATCGCCAAACTCTGCTGAGGACGAATAACTTTTCTGCTCCCTTTGGGTAAGCTACGGCTAGCTGGGGAATTCTATCTTTCTTTAGGAAGAACATGCATGCCCTGCGTGGGGATCAAGTCTTTCGTTATTGCAATCTTTCGATCATCTTTCTCGTATGGTTATGAAACCTGTAACAACACAAACAAGACACGACAAGCCTATGCAATCAAATCAATTCAGGTTAGTGACGTTATACTTAGTTAATTCAAAGCTTTAGCAATTGTTGGCAAGGGCCAGTGATGTTATACTCATGCTAGTTCCATCAAACTTAGGCGTTTTATCATGCACAAAACAGTAAAGAACAGGCATCAAGTACTGAATAACATATTTTCATTGATTGGGCCCCTGAATGGGCGGAGTTTTTGTACACGGGATGTAACTCCTGAAAAGAGGAAGCTACGCAAAGCCAATACATAAGTATGCACAAGAAGCACGAATATTTTGACAAATTAAATTTTGTACACATGTCGGCAACGGGATGCAGATGAACACCACGAACTGATCCTCCCATGACTCGCCCGACTCTACTGCTTTCCCGGTATCCCCACTTCTGAAGAGGTTGTATCCGATAACTGGCTCCTCAAATATATTCTCCCGCATTGATGCTCATTGAATTCGGACCGCAGTCATTTGCTTTTCACATCCCTAACTTTTGCGTGAACCGCCCTTTACGGGTTTTCAGTTCACCGGGATACCCTTTTTTGCCGAAGCCGCCCAGTGTAGGTTTTCAACTTCGCGGGTGTACATTTTTTCAATTTTATCCCTAACTTTTGCCCGAACCTTTCATTCTGTTTTTGGTTCGCCAGGATGCCCCATTTTTGCCTGGACTCTCTTTTTTCTGTCCAGCGGGTCTATTTTAAGCAAAGTATTTTTTAACTGCGTCCGAATTCACAGGTGACGCAAAGTCTTCTCCGTCCATGGTGGACAACAACAACGCTCCTCCTGAAAAGACCTTTCTGACAACGTATGGCCCTTCGTAGTTGGGGGTCCACTTGCCCCTGTGATCTGCCTGCGGCGGGAGAATCCTTTTCAGCACAAGGTCGCCCGTCTGAAAGCTTCGCGGAAGTATCTTCTTGTCGTACGCTTTCTTCATTCGTCTTTGGTACAAACGACCGTATGCCAGAGAAGCTAGCCTCTTCTCATCCATCAAACTCAGTTGGTTCAATCTATTCGTTACCCATTCTGCCTCGTCCAGCTGAACGTCTCGCAATACCCTCAGAGAAGGGATCTCAACCTCTAATGGTAATACCGCTTCCATTCCGTATACCAACGAGAACGGAGTTGCCCCGGTTGATGTGCGTACCGTCGTACGATAACCGTGCAAAGCGAAAGGTAGCATTTCATGCCAATCCTTATAGGTCACCACCATTTTCTGAACAATTTTCTTGATATTCTTATTGGCCGCTTCGACAGCGCCATTCATCTTGGGTCGGTAAGGGGAGGAGTTGTGATGTTCGATCTTGAAATTCTGACAGAGCTCCTTCATCATTTTGTTGTTCAGATTTGAACCATTATCCGTGATTATCCGCTCGGGGATCCCATATCGGCAAATGATATCTCTCTTGATGAATCTGGCCACCACTTGCTTCGTTACATTTGCGTAAGACGCCGCTTCCACCCACTTGGTGAAATAATCGATTGCTACTAGGATGAACCGATGCCCGTTAGAAGCCGTCGGCTCGATCTTTCCAATCATATCGATTCCCCACATCAAGAATGGCCATGGAGATGACATCACATTTAAAGGACTCGGAGGCACGTGTATCTTGTCGGCATAAATTTGGCACTTATGGCACTTCCTTGCGAACTTGAAACAATCAGTTTCCATCGTCAGCCAAAAATAACCTGCCCGCAGCAGCTTTCTCGTCATAGCATGCCCACCAGCATGCGTACCAAAGGCACCTTCGTGAATTTCCTCCATGAGAAGCTTTGCCTCTTTCTCGTCTACACAACGCAACAACACCAAATCGTGGTTCCTTCTGTATAAGACGCCATCCGGATTCAAATAGAAATTACCCGCTAATCTCCTGAGAGTCTTCTGATCTTGACTGGATGCCCCAGCCGGATACTCTTTATTCTTCAGGAAATTAAGGATATCGAAATACCACGGTTTGTCGTCGGATGCTTCATCAATAGCAAATACATAAGCTGGCCTGTCCAACCGAGAGATAGTGATTTGGGGAGCTTCGTTCCAGAAGTTGACCTTGTACATGGAAGACAAAGTGGCAAGGGCGTCAGCCATTTGATTCTCTGCCCGCGGTACGTGATGCAATTCAACTTTGTCGAAGAAAGGCAACAATCTCCTTGCATAATTCATGTAATGTATCAAATTGGGCTGACGTGTCTCCCATTCCCCTTTGATCTGATTCACTACCAGAGCTGAGTCTCCGTATACGTCTAGATGTTTGATTCGCAAATCAATGGCTTCTTCAAGCCCCATTATACAAGCTTCGTATTCGGCCTCATTGTTGGTAACGGCAAAGGTCAACCGGGCAGTAAACGGGATGTGCGACCCGTGTGGCGTGGTGATGATTGCCCCTATTCCGCTACCGTAAGCATTCACGGCTCCGTCAAATATCATCTTCCATTTGGACCCCAACTCTGGTCCCTCGTCTGGCAACGGTTCTTCGCAATCCTTCATCTTTAAGTACATGATATCCTCGTCAGGAAAATCAAATCTCATCGATTGGTACTCTTCAATAGGCTGCTCCGCCAGATATTCAGACAGCACACTCCCCTTTATAGCCTTTTGCGAGACGTATTGAATATCGTACTCGGTCAAGACCATCTGCCAACGGACAATTCTACCTGACAACGCCTGCTTTTCGAATACATATTTGATAGGATCCATCTTCGAGATGAGCATGGTTGTATGATTCAGCATGTACTGCCTCAAACGCTTGGCGGCCCAGGCTAGCGCGCAACAAGTTTTCTCCAGCATTGAGTATCGAGATTCACAGTCTGTAAATTTCTTACTCAGGTAATAGATCGCATGCTCTTTTCTCCCCGTCTCGTCGTGTTGACCGAGAACACAACCCATGCTTCCCTCAAGAACCGTCAAATACATGATCAAGGGTCTCCCTGCCACCGGGGGTATCAAAATGGGAGGCTCCTGCAAGTACTTCTTTATTTTGTCGAACGCCTTTTGACAATTTTCGTTCCATGTTACAGCTTGATCTTTCTTTAGCAACTTGAATAATGGTTCACACGTGGCCGTTAGGTGAGATATGAACCGAGCGATGTAGTTCAATCTCCCTAAAAACCCGCGCACCTCTTTCTCTGTTTTAGGCGTCGGCATTTCTTGAATCGCTTTTATTTTAGCAGGATCGACCTCTATTCCTCTTTCGCTTACGATAAACCCCAGCAGTTTACCCGATCTCACCCCGAAGGTGCACTTATTAGGGTTCAGCCTCAGCCTGAACTTCCTAAGTCTTTTAAACAACTTCAGCAGATTCACCAGATGCTCTTCCTCCGTCTGGGATTTGGCAATCATATCGTCAACATAAACTTCGATCTCTTTATGCATCATGTCATGGAAAAGAGTCGTCATCGCACGCTGATATGTTGCCCCAGCATTTTTCAAACCAAAGGGCATCACTTTGTAGCAAAATGTTCCCCAAGGCGTTATGAAAGTAGTCTTCTCCATATCCTCTGGCGCCATTTTAATTTGATTATAGCCTGAAAAGCCATCCATGAAGGAGAATACAGAGTATTGAACAGTATTATCAACTAACACGTCAATGTGAGGAAGTGGAAAATCGTCTTTTGGGCTTGCTTTATTCAAATCTCTATAATCCACGCACATTCGAACCTTGCCATCTTTCTTTGGCACTGGTACGATGTTAGCAACCCATGAAGGATACTTCGTCACAGCCAGGAAACCAGCGTCCCACTGTTTCTGAACCTCCTCTTTGATCTTCATTGCCATATCTGGTCGAGTTCTGCGAAGCTTTTGTTTGACCGGCGGGCAATCTTCTTTCAGTGGCAGGCGATGCACAACCATATCTGTATCGAGCCCCGACATATCTTCATATGACCAAGCGAATACATCATTATACTCTCGGAGCATTTCAACCAGTCTTCGCTTGATATCACTCTGCAATGCGGCTCCGATACGAATATTCTTCTCAACCCCTTCCGACCCCAAATTGATAATTTCGATGACCTCGTCGTGAGGCAGAATGGCTCTTTCCTCTTGCTTCACTAACCAAGACAGTTCTTCAGGAACGTCGCTATCTTCGACAACCTCTTCTTCAGCCTGAAACACCGGGTGCTCAAAGTCGGGACGAGTCATAGGTGGTTCAAGGATGTCATCTGAAAATGTTATCCTGCAAAAGGAATGGTTAAGTGCTTCAAAATGCGTATAAAGCGAATAACCACATTGCCATTTTATTGAAAAATACAAAACAGGAAAGACAGGGATTATTTGCACATGAAAAACGCCATTTATTTAATGATTAACACGCAATGTTTATAACAACACAGCCCTAAGCAAATCCTGATGCCCCGGGCAAGACATCAGATTATTCAACAATTAATAAAGCAAAGCATTACTGTTTAAAAGTCACAGGAACAAGCTCCTGAATGGACCAGTTGCACAGTCCTCGTCCTGGCGTGCTTGGCTGAATCCAGGCATCCATATCACAGTCGCTGTCCCCTTCGTCAGACTCTGAAGCAACATTGACAGTTTCATGACATACTCCACTGGCAGAGATGGTGATTGACTTTCTGAAATGGGGGGCCCCCACGGAAGGAGTTGATGACGACGGTCGGTACCCCAGTCCGAACCGGTCCATTTTCACAGGAATGTCCAGCACTTTGCCCCAGCCCTTGGCTTCTCCTGCTTCCACTAGAGCTTGAGCTTCCTTATACGATGAGACAGCTATCTCTGGCATTTTGCTCGGCCCGGGACCCTTGTCCTTGATGCGCAAACCTTCGAATGCCTGGCATGGTGTCTCGTGGATCTCCCCGTCGACTTCCACATATTTAAACGAAGATAGATGGCTGACCAGGATGTCTTCTTCTCCGCACACGGTGACTACACTGTCTCCGACCATATATTTTAACTTCTGATGCAGGGTGGACGTGACTGCCCCTGCCCCATGAATCCAGGGTCTTCCCAGCAAGCAGCTGTACGCAGGCTGTATATCCATGATATAAAACTCAGTTGCAAACACTTCCGGCCCCACCTGCAGAGGCAAGGTAATCGATCCGAAGACTGTTCTCCGCGTGCCGTCAAATGCTCTGACTACCAAATCACTGGGTGTACACAAAATTCCTCGAACATCCAGCTTCATCATCGCCTTCTTGGGCAGCACATTCAGGGATGATCCGGTGTCAACCAATACGTGCGACATTACTGATCCTCTACACTCAACCGATACGTGTAATGCCATATTATGATCTCTCCCTTTCGGAGTCAAGTCAAAATCGGTAAAGCCCAAGCTGTGGCCTGCATTCACATGTGCCAATACTCCTTCTAGCTGATTTACGGAGACATCCTGGGGTACAAAAGAAGTGTCCAGGACTTTCAGCAAAGCATTTCTGTGAGCTTCCGAACATAAGAGCAATGACAAGATAGATATTTTGGACGGTGTCTGCTGCAGATGCTCCACAATCTTATAATCACTTTTTCGAATTAAGCGCATGAACTCTTCTACATCCTTCGATGCTGATTCTTTTTCATTTGCTTGTACCGGACCATTTTCGACCGCTTTCCCTTTTCCTTTCGCTAGTCTTTCGGCCTCCACTTCAGGAGATATAAAGATCCTGCCACTCCTCGTCATGCCTCCTGAGCCCACAACATTATCCACAATCTCCGCTGACTGCTTGTTAACATCAATCTTTATCCCGTCACAATACACCTCTAACCCATATGACCATGGGACTGCTTTCGTGTTCTCATACGGGATTGGCCCGGCCTTAGTTATGGTAATCGGTGGTCGCTGAGCTGGTGCCGCAATAGTGATCGTCTTCCGAGGAATTGTCACAGTGGCCACATCACTCCGATTATCCACTACTGCCCCTGCAGGCTCATCAGTTGCCGCTCGATCAAACTGCAATATACCTTCATCAATTAAAGCCTGAATGCCTTTCTTCAAATCCTCACATCCCCCAGCTAGGGTCCAACAATCTAAGCAATACTCGTTACATCCTGGGTAAACCCCTCCTTGTAACAGTCGGCTCTTTATCTCGCTCAGCGGCGTTTTTAAATCTTCAACATTCATAATAAGGTTCAGACCCTCCTCAGTCAGAATGGCGTTTGCCCCATGATTAGGCATGGGTTTCTGGACTATATTCGGACCTGCCGTTCCGAAGTTGATAGTCTTGTTGTCCAAAAGATCCTGCACAACGTGCTTAAAAGCATGGCAACCTTCTATATCGTGGCCCGGGGCCCCAGAATGAAACTCACAGTGCCTGCTTGCATCATAACCAAACGGGGGAGCTCCCGTTATCGGTGCCAGAGTTCTTTTCTCTACCAGATTCAATCCCAACAATGTCTGCAATAAATCAGCATAGGTTGAGGGAGGCTTCTCAAACACTCTTCTCGGTTTACTACCCTGGAATCTTCGTTGAGCCTGCTGTGCCCCCTGCTGAGGCTGCTGCTGCTGTGGCATTGACTGCTGCTGAACCGGTTGTTGTTGCTGGAGTGGTTGTTGTTGATAGGGAATAGTAACACTCGACACCTGCTGCGGCTGACGATATTGACCTCGTCCCCTGCCTCGGCCTCGGCCTCGGCCTCCAAATACCGCGCTTGCCTCGCCCTGACGGCGCCCACCATAAGCTTTCCTATTACTGCCCGATGCAGTTGATTCCTCGACTTGGAACTTTCCTTGCTTAATGTTACGCTCAATCTTTTCTCCCATTAGAATCAGGTCTGAAAAACTGGCCAGGGACGTATGAAACAGCATATCATGAAACAGCCCTGTGAATGTGCCGACAAACATATCATTCATTTCCTTATCTTCCACGGGAGGACGGACCCTGGCAGCCATATCGCGCCACCTTTGCGCGTACTCTTTAAAACTCTCCCCCTTCTTCTGCGAAAGCCCGGCCAACTGGACCCGATTGGGTGCCAGGTCGCTGTTATACTTGTAATGGGCTACGAATGCCTCCACTAATTGCTTCCATGTCTTGATATCAGTTGGCTCCAACCCCATGTACCACTCTAGGGAAGGGCCCGACAGACTATCCTGAAAGAAATGCATTAGCATTCTTTCATCAGTGGAGTATGCAGACATCTTTCTGTAATAAGCTCGTACATGCACTTTCGGACATGTGTCTCCTTTGTACTTGTCGAACGCAGGCGCTTTGAATTTAATTGGCACCCTCAGGCCAGGTACCAAGCCCATGGTTGCCATGTCCAATCCCACAGCACTCTGGTTTAGGACTCCCTTCATCTGCTCTTCCAGCATTCTAATCTTTTGGGAATCATCCATCGGCCCTTCAAAACCTCCTCCGGAGAAGGCGTCTTCCTGCTGATCTTCCTGCCACATACCGTTTCCAGCCCCATACCCATCATATGCATTATTACGTCCAGCTCTGATCTGATTCATCCCCGGACCTCGGCCTCTGTTGCCGTACCCTTGAACACCTCCAGTAGGACCACAAGCCATAAATCCAGTACCATTTCCGTTTCCAAAGCCTCCGTAACCCTGATTGACCATACCATAACCATCTTGCCCAAAGCC
The DNA here is from genome assembly GCA_963859935.3 of Lathyrus sativus. NCBI lineage: Eukaryota > Viridiplantae > Streptophyta > Magnoliopsida > Fabales > Fabaceae > Lathyrus > Lathyrus sativus. Next base: position 557,084,454 of record OZ012737.1, read on the forward strand.
TTGAGCATTAAAGCCATACTTCCCAGTGTTATCGAATCCCTGATCGTTGAATCCGAACCCAGTATTGACAAAGCCACTGCCTCCTAGATTATCTCCCAAATTGACATCACCCAGCCCAGCATTATGGACAGCAGTCTCATTCCCCACTCCGACGTTACCATTCACAGCAGCGGTAGCGTTGTTGACATTAGCAGCAGGTATATTGACTACGGGCGGAGCCACTGGCGTGGGAGTGCCGTCTCCATGAGCAGTATCAACCCGGACAGACTGATGATCTTCATTACCATGACCAGCGTTTCGAGCCAACAGAGGCTGGACCATGGCCTGCAAATTCTCCTGCCCTTTTGCTATAGCCTCCATGGTCTGCATGAAGAGGGCGAGCTTCTCGCGCACATCTTGCATCTCGTTCTGCATTTGGTCCATGACTTTTCGACAATTGGAGCGTGTAGAATAGCGGTGCGAATGCTGATCTGCAATCCTGAAAGGTACCTGATACAGAGCAGGAGATAAGACACCATCCAAAGATTACCTGTAATGCAATATGAATATGAATGCAATGCAATGTGTCTGTGCATTAGGGAAGTTCATTCCCCCAGTTCTAGTGCGAAGGTGCCAGTGCAGTGACAGTGCTGACGATAGGAATATCGGAGCTGAATCATAGAAAGCCTCATATATTGCAGAGAGAATCAATAAGCCCAGGGTACAATATCACTGAGAATACAAAGAAGGCATAACCTCAACCAACAATCCTGGTGATGGTCAGCACTATGCAAATAAAGCATACAAGTTACTACATGAGATGATCAAATCCTCCCAAAAGTCTGGTACTCCTCTATCAACTTCTTGGTCTCCGGATGGCTTGGTCGATCAAGCAGCCCTTCAACAAGCTGGTTTCTCCTCTTAAGGACACGGCGTACGTCTTCAGCAGTTTCTTCCCATGTTGCTTCTCCGAAGCAATCTTCTAACTTTCGCTTCTGAGACACTGCTTCATCTCTGGATTTGATTGCCTTGTTCAGTACATGCTGGACACTATACCGGGTCATCACTTCCTCCTCACACTTCTTGATGCTAGACTTCAACTTCTCTTCGAGGTCGGAAATTTGCTGCTTCAGCTTATCTTCCCTCTTCTTGTTGTTAGTGAGTGTAGCGTTCCAAGTCTTATTGCAGGAAGAGATCTCTCGGTGTGCTGCGTCGAGCGCTTTCTTTTTGGCTTCCAGCATGTCATGGGAACTTCTGAACTCTTGCCCCAGACGTTCGCGCTTTTTCTTCTCCTCAGTCAACTCGGCCCCTAACCTGCTTACTAGCTCGATCTGTTGTTGGAAAGCATATACGGCCTTGTTTTTCTCACTGCGTGCCTGGGCTAACTCTTGCTCTAACCCTTCATTAATCTTCATCAAGGCTTCTTTTTCTCTCACAACTTGTTCATAGACTTCCCTAGAAACAGTAGTTGGCTCTGCTACCGGAACGGGAACAAGAATTGGTGCATCTGGAAACGGCATTAATAACTGACTTGCTCGTTTCTGGATCCAAACCCTGTAAGGTTCATAAGCCTGGCAATCGTTCTTACCTAACAGTGGCTTCCCTTTGCGGTTAATACGCGTCCAGGCATGTTGCAACTTGGCTAATAACTCCCCCTTCACGTCACCGGTGAAGTACAGAGATTCCTGTACTTCTTCCTCCTGAGGTGGATTCTTCAGTGCATATCCGAACTGGCGAATGAATAGAGAAGGGTTGTAATTGATACACCCTTTTCTTCCTATCAGCGGCACATTAGGGTACCCAGAACAACTAAAGATGAGCTCAGATCCCAACAAATCTCGATCAAACCATACAACGTCTTCGGAAGATAGCCTCATCAGGCGCTCTGACCAACTGGCTGAGGTTGCACTGTCTGCAAATGGTCCCTTTATGGGAAGGTGACTCTTGAACCACATATTCAACAGAGGAGTACAGCAGTAAACAACTTTTCCTCTTAGGTTCTCATTCTTATAGTGCAATGAATGATAGAAGTCTCCAATCAAAGTTGGCACTGGGTTGCCTGCAGCGAACAGATAGAAAGCATCCAAATCCACAAAGTTGGGCAAGTTAGGAAACAGCACAATTCCATAAATGCATAGAGCCAAAATAGCATTGAAAACCACCCAACAACCGTTCTTGGCGTACTCTCGAGCTTTAACAACTAAGAAATCAAGAGAGAAACCTGAAACCCCAAGCCAAGAAGTCAATAACAGATCTGCAGCGTTCATATGCAAGGCTTTGGCTAAGTCCTCCAACTTGGGCTCAGCAGCAGAGTGAATAAAGGGAACCTTGTTCTGCACCGGAAGCTCGGTAAACTCCACATACTCCTCAATGGTAGGTCCTAGAATGAAATCAGCAAAAGTAAAGCATCTCAATGCGGGATCATAGAACTGCATCAAGGTGTATAGCCCGTTCATCTCATCAGCAGTGGGCTTACAGACTAATCTCAGTAATCTCCCATGGCTCATTCTGAAGCTCCTCCTAACCTCCTCATTAGCAAGAGATATCAGACCAAGCAGAGAAGTAATATCAGGCGAAGGCAGCTTGTTCGCAACTGTTTTCCTTAAACTAGCCATAATCAATACTCAGAAGTCCGGGCACTAGAACTAGGGAAATGCAAATGCACCTGCAGCACAGACACACGTTAGTGAAATGCAAATGGTAATGGATATGCAGGCAATGCAATGCAAGTAACATGCAACAGGGACCAAAGCTGTAGCTGAATAGCCTGAACCCAATCAAGAAAGGTCTCAGATAGACCATCCAGAAGTCATCAAACCCTGGTCTCAGATAGACCTAACACAAAGCTCCAATATTGGTCTCTGACAGACCTCAAACCATAACTCCAACTGGTCTCTGGTAGACCTCAAATTCACATCTCTAATTGGTCTCTGACAGACCTCAGAACACATCTCCAAATGGTCTCTGACAGACCTCAGAACACATCTCCAAATGGTCTCTGACAGACCTCATAACTCTCCATAAATACCCAGGATCTCTGATCAAGAAATAACCGGTATCTGAAGGTCTGGTTACCTGCATAACCCTGAATCCCCTCACAGGTGGGTGGCCCTATAACTGGCACAAGGTACGGCATCCTATGCGGTCGTTGGCGTCACAGACTTTCAGGGTTGATGATACGATTCCCAGAAGGAGTGGCATCATCAAATCCTGAAGAGGCCTCACTCAGCCAACTTCCAAATGATCGGTTCCCGGAGTCGACAATTCAGCTGACCAACAACCCCTTCGACCCAAAGGGTAGAAAAAGAAGCCAACCAGAAGAACCTCGTCCGAGTGTAGATTTCATGAGACACTAATGCAAGCAAAGCCGGCACGCGCCCACTACTTTCTACGCTAATTCTAGGTGCACTCAAGCCCAGGTCCGGCTTATCTCTCAATATCAGAACACCCGTCACACCCCAAATACAGCAATAATAATCAAAATATAAAGCTGAGAATACAAGGTTAGCAATATACAATAACTCCATACAAAATCCTCGACGGGAAAACAAGCGCTAGGATTGACTCGCTCAAAGGGACGTTGGATCCCAAATGCATAAGAACCATCGCAGTTCTTAGCAGCCAGGGGACGTTGGATCCCCAGCAGAGTCGCCAGCTGTCGCTACTGCGAAAATCGGCGCCGGCTGAACAGAAGAGTCGCCACCGCGCGTTATTTATCCCACGGGAGGGAAAGGAAACGCTCAGAGTAAACCTCGCACAACACGGGAAAGGTATGGTCATCGCAACCAAAACCTGGATTCGGGAGTCGGTTACGCAAGGGGAAGGTATTAGCACCCCTCACGTCCGTCGTACTCGACGGGATCCACGCTTGTTTTCGGGTATGGATTGTCATTCTATCTACGCTAAAGGTCTGGGGTTAAAAGGAAAGAAAATGAAAACAAAATGACTCGGCAAAGTATCGCACTTCATGCCTACGTATTCCCGTCTGGAATGAGAAATCAGAGTCAACGTAGTTCGCCTACCTACGGGAAAGGAGGGGAAGGTTGCTCGCTAGGATATCGCATCCTATGCCTACGTACTTTCATACGACATGAAAGATCAGAGCAAACGTAGTTCGGGCCACGTACGACACAAGTCTGTCTTGGTTGATTTTATTCCTTCTGAAAAAGGGTTTTCTGACTAGCAGTCCCGGCGGACAAAAATGACGTCTTGATGAGTTCACATTCTTTTACGGAAGAAGTGTCTTTTATTGTGTTTAAAATCTTTATGGTGTTTTTCTGTTTGTTTTGAGAAAGAAGAGACAGAACTCTAACCTACGGTTGCGAAGGGAATCAAACTATCCTAATGTTATCATGCATGGGTTAAGACCTAGTGTCTATCATGCTCCTCTCTTGCACAGAGAGAAACAGAGATCCTACGGGATAGGCAGAAACAGAAACAATAACAGATATATACAGTAAAACAGTAAAATGCATGGATGCAACAGTACAAGCGAGGCAAGGGAGTCCCACTCGACCTCGAACCTAGAAAACAATAGGCGAAAGTGAACAGGCTTCACTTTCAACCTAACAGGGTAACCAGCAAACAATACAACCAGGAAATCCAAACAATACATCAGCAATGAAATACAACAGCAAAAGAAACAGCATCAGCAGCTCTGAATCAACATCTAGCTTCAAGTAATCTCCAATCAGCTACAGGCTTCAATCAAGCATTAATCTCCATCTTCATGGCCTTCAGGCAAGGGCTTTGATCATCAGTCTTCCATCTGCAATGGCTTTTCTTCATGCTCAAACCTCCCAGATGAGGAATCAATCACAAGAGTGAAGTGAATGAATGTTAGACAGTTAATTACCTACCAAGGGTGGTTCATCAACTGTTAACATTAAACAGAAAGTTTCCTCTCAAAAGTTCTATCTTTCAAATATATTCACTGATCCTTCCAAAGGAAGGAGGTGGATATTTGAAAGAGACTTTGAATCATAGAGAAAGGATGGATGCAGACAAGGCATTCCATGTTTGAGAAACAAGCTTTCTAATCTAGAGCTCTGCCTAGCTCCTAAACCTTAGTCTCCTCAGCATCTGCTAGCAAGAACCTCCTCTTCAACTCTGGCAGTTGATCTTCAATCTTTGGATCTCCAATAGTCTTCATCTCCTCAAGTCTTCAGCTTCCCCAGGTCCCCAGACAAACCCAATACCCAAACAAGCAAGCAATAATCCCCAGAGGGCACACCACACTAGTCAATCAGATATATACAGACAGTATTAATAGCAGTAGGGGAATCCTAGCTTTTCTCTAAGGGATCTAATAACTACCCATAGCCCCTATAGTCCCATAACTAATCTAGTTAAATCCTAAGTCCTAAGGGAAATGAATTGATTCTCATAAGTAATCACCTAAAACCCTAGTTTGTTCATGTTGTTCAAGCCTACATTAAGCACCTAAAACTAATTCCTAAAAATGGGAACTAAATTGAATCTACAAGTTTAATATCTCATCTAAACAACCTAAAAAGAATGAACAAAAAATATGAAAGCATGTAATAGAACAAAAATTAACAAAATCATGCATGAAATGAAACTACTTAAAATGACATTTATTTAGAAAATATGGAAAAAATATCAAATAAAAATAAAAATGCAATTTTATTTTTCTATAATTTTCTAGACATCCTAAAGAAAATAGTGTAAAAAGAATGAATTGAAAATGATTTTTTATGTATTTATTACGAATTAATGAAAATGCATAAAAAGAATTAAAGAAAATAAAAGAATTAATAATGAAATAAAGGGAGGGGGGTTTGTTCAGCAAGCGCGTTCAGTTGATATTTCATTGGGCCAGGCAGACAGGGGGTGCGAATAGAAAGCTAGTTAAGGCCCAGAACCACTTCAGAATTAATGAAAACAAAAAAACACGCAGGGGGTGCATTCAGAAGCAAATTCACGTGTAAAACTGATTGGGCCCAGGCATTGGGGGTGGGGATATCACTCTCACTCAGGCCCGCCCGTTTCAATTAATGAAACGGTGCGTTTAGGGCTTCACAGCTTCCCTCCAAATTCTGAATCAAACGAGAGCCATACGATTGCTCTCTGAGTCAAAGTCCAAGGCACGATGAATGGCCACGATTACGTCTTCCTCACCAGTTCAAATGAGAGCTAGGGTTTCCTCTCCATGGCAGCCATGCACGAGCCAATTTCAAGCTCTCAGTTCTCCATCTCCAGTCCATGAAACGCCACGCTATAAACATGAAACTTACTCTAAATCTCTCCCTCTACAACCCTAGGGCATCCGTTTGCTTTGAAACTCAACAAATCAACAAACCCGATCGAGACAAGTTCTGGATACCATGAATATACTCTGAGATGCATCACAACAATTCTCAATCAAACTTATCCTAATCTAATCTATGACTAATGGTGATTATCCTGCGCTAACAACCTAAAATTCTAATGCACTATGCCACGAGTTCTAAGCCCTAACAGTTTGGTACACCTGCTAACAATTGTCTCTATTCAGCATCAAATTCATCTAAACTAACCTCCTAACATCCTAGACCATGAATATACTAGTAAAACTACCTAAATCTCCCTAGATTGAGTAAGTTAGAAAGATTTGCACCTTGAGCAAGCTTTAATGGAGGCTGAATAATCACGTGGATCCAGGCTCTTGTATGCTTCAATCTTGATCCATTCTTGATGTACTTGATTCTGTTTGCAATATTTGGATGAAACTTGGCTTGAATCTTGATCTACAACTGAATTTGCAGCTTGTATGTTCTTGAAGAAAGTGCACGAAATTGAACTCTAACCACCAAATCTTTGATTCAATTCTGATCCAGGATGATGATTGAATGCAGAAGGATCAATGTTGATGAAAATTGATGAGGATTTTGAGAGATTGAAGTGAAATTGCAAAGAGAAAGAATGAGAGAATTTGTGAGATTTTTGTGAAAAATGAAGCCAACCCTTGATCAATCTTCATTTCATGAATATATAGGGCTCACATGAACATTCTAGATCCCTCTTACACATTCCCTTGCCTTCCAACTTTGATCCATTTTGGCTATGTTTCTTAAAATGCAAGTAACCAAGGATAACTTTGAAATCTTCCACTAAACTCAAAAAAGTGCTTGAACCATTGTCTTTAGAATGTCTTTTCCATTCAAAATCATATATTGGAAGTCTCCATTTGGACTTATAAATCTCTCAAACCATTTTTCATTTTGACTTTATTCAAATTATAAGCCATTTTAGTTCAAATTTGGACCAATCATGCAACTTCATGTTATGAGCTTTTCCAACAATTTGTGACCTTCTTTCTAGACTTAAAATCCCATTTGGAGCAAGTTTTATGTTGTAAGTTTTTCCATTTGAGGCCTCCTTGTATGAGTTTTGGACATAGGTTAAAATGACCTGTAATTCACAAATGCCCAAAATACCCTTTGCTTGCCAAGACCATAAGTTGAGTTCCACACATCATATGAAGGCATGCTATACCATTCTAGAAATCTAAGACAATGAGGAACAATTCTTATGTTGACCAAGAATTCATTTGAAATCTCCTTGAGGGGTAAAAATTGCTTGGAAGTCAAGTCACTTTCACAGACAAAAGTTCAGACACCTCAGATGACCTGTAACTTGCAAGGACCATAACTTGAGTTCTATAAATCTCTTTGATGTCTTCCACCACTCAAATTAAAGGTATTGAGATCCTCTACAAGTTTCATGTTGGCCAAGGATCCATTTGAAGCTAGCATTTTGACTTATCTTGCTTGGAAATTTGACCTAAACTAGGGGATTTTACACAGAAACCCTAATTTAGAAACTCCTCTTCTCCTTGATTTCTCTTGAATTCTCCTTGGCATATCTCCATATCCTTCTTTATATGTCCAATGATGAACCCCACATCTCTCCAATAGCCTTGAATGCCCCTTAAATCAGTCAATTGACCTAGGGTTGACCTAGGGTTGACCCAGATGAAACCCTAGTTGACTGCCTTCAGCTATAGCTCTTGTGCTCTCATCAATGACTTGTCTCCTTCTTTAAATGACTTTCTAAGTCTCTCATAATGTCTATATACTCTCCATGCCTTCAACTCACAGCTCACAACCCTCTTGTTGACCCTCAGACACCCTCAGCTAGGAGATGGACTCAAGACTTGATCTGCTGAACTCTTTGCTTTCAAATTCTTCCCTGATGACTTGAATGAGATTGAATTGGGATAATAACCTCTTGATAGGCTTCTAGAGATGAGAATAGTGATTGGTCCCCTGTTGAATGACTTGCTATGCTTATGCTATGCAGATGATTGGACTATGTACATGACTCTATATGCAAATGCTAATGACATTGAAACATAAACCAAGTGAATAAGGTTGGGCAAATTTTAGGGTGCAACACCTGCAGTAACATGTCCGCTTCCCGTTTATCAACACATCTGAGCAGGACCATGTCGTGATTTCTCTTGTACAACACACCATTACTGATAAAGAATTTGGATGCCAGTCTTCTTAGTGTTTTCTTGTCCATACCAGTAGCACCATCAGGATACTCTTGCTTGACGAGATAGTTCTTGATATCGTGAAACCAAGGCTTTTCATCCACCTCAACTTCTTCGACCAACTGACAATAAGCGGGCTCAACTTTGCGCTCAATATGGATAAGAGGTGCTTCATTAACGAACTTAACTTTCCACATGGATGCTAACATGGCTAATGCATCAGCTACGTGATTCTCGGATCTAGGAACATGCTCGAACTCTATCTCGTCGAAATACTTGATCAGCTCAATAATATAGTCTTTATAAGGGATTAACTTCTCATTCTTCGTTTCCCATTTGCCTTGTATCTGGTAGATAACCAAGGCTGAGTCACCACTTACTTTAAGAAGTTTGATTCGGAGGTGAATCGCTGCTTCGAGGCCGAGGATACACGCTTCATACTCTGCGACGTTATTAGTACACTCAAAGTCCAACCTCGCTGTAAATGGAGTGAATCCACCCTTTGGATTCATCAAAACGGCGCCTATACCATGCCCATTAAAATTCGAGGAGCCATCAAACATCATCTTCCACCAAAGACCTGGTTCTGGACCTTCGCTCGGATCTGGCTCTTCACAATCTCTTTTAATCAACAAAATATCCTCATCAGGAAAATCGAGCTTAAGAGGTTCATAATCTTCAACTGGCTGGTCTGCAAGATAATCAGATAAAATACTACCCTTAATCGCCTTCTGGGGTACATACTGGATGTCATATTCGGATAACAACATGTGCCAACGGGCTAGCCTCCCGGTTTGAGCAGGTTTTTCAAAAATATACTTGATCGGATCCATTTTAGAAATCAACAACGTGGTATGACAGACCATATACTGCCGAAGGCGCTTAGCGGCCCATGCCAATGCACAACAAGTTTTCTCTAATGGTGAGTATCTGTTTTCGCAATCGGTAAACTTCTTGCTCAGGTAATAAATTGCATGTTCCTTTTTCCCAGTCTCATCATGTTGTCCAAGCACACAACCCATAGACTTCTCGAGAACAGTAAGGTACATAAACAACGGTCTTCCAGGTACGGGCGGGATCAGAATAGGGGGATCTTGCAAATAACCCTTAATCTTCTCGAACGCTTTCTGACAATCAGGGTTCCATTCAACTGTCTGCCCCTTGCAAAGCAACTTGAATATCGGTTCACAAGTAGCGGTCATATTAAAGATAAACCTGGAAATGTAATTCAGACGTCCCAGAAAACCCCTAACTTGCGTCTCGGTTCGCGGAGCCGGCATATCTTGAATGCCTCGGACTTTGTCAGGATCCACCTCAATCCCTCGCTGGCTAACAACGAAACCAAGCAGTTTTCCAGATCTGACACCGAAGGTACATTTTGCAGGATTCAATTTCAACTGATATTTCCTGAGTCGTTCAAACAGCTTCGCCAAATGGTCTAAATGCTCCTCTTCACTCTGAGATTTGGCTATCATATCGTCCACATACACCTCAATCTCTTTGTGCATCATATCATGAAAGAGAGTGGTCATAGCGCGTTGGTAAGTTGCCCCTGCGTTCTTTAAACCAAAGGGCATGACTTTGTAGCAGAAGGTCCCCCAAGGAGTAATGAAAGTAGTCTTCTCTCGATCGTCGGGATCCATCTTGATCTGATTATAGCCAGAGAAACCATCCATAAATGAAAACAACGCAAAACTGGCTGTATTGTCTACAAGTGTATCAATATGTGGCAGTGGGAAGTCGTCTTTTGGACTTGCTTTGTTCAGATCCCTGTAGTCTACACACATCCTAACCTTACCGTCCTTCTTGGGCACTGGCACAATGTTGGCAACCCAATCTGGATATTTTGCGACTGCCAAGAAACCTGCATCCAACTGCTTTTTAACCTCATCTCGAATCTTCAAAGCCATGTCGGGTCTCGTTCTTCGGAGTTTCTGCTTGATAGGTGGACAATCTGGCTTAAGTGGCAACTTGTGAACAACAATATCTGTGTTCAGGCCTGGCATATCTTGATACGACCATGCAAACACATCAATATACTCTTTTAACAACTCAATCAACCTCGGCCTAACCTCTGTTCCCAGCATTGCACCAATCTTGACCTCTTTCTTGTTCTCATCTGTACCAAGATTAATTAAGTCCACCTGCTCTTTATACGGTTGAAGCTCCGTGTACTCGTACTCAATCAATCTTGTCAGTTCAGCGGGTACTTCAAAATCTTCTTCACCCTCGTCCTCAGCTTGATTGATGGGTGCATCCCAGTCAGGAGTGTCAGCAAAGTCATTGGATCCAACAAGGTTTACGATATCTCTGCATGATGGAAGGCTTACTTAATTAAAATGCTCGAAGATATGTAAGAATGAAATGCTGTTTTTTTTTTATTATTATTTTTTGGAAGAAAGGTTGCCAATTTCATTTTTAAAAGTGAAAACGAAAAACGCAAATGAACCAAAGTGGAATTGAACAAACTGCTTTTATTAATATCCTTTTAGAAATGAAAGGTGGCCCAATAAAAGCGACCCTATAGCCTTGGGCAGAGCTACGGATTTTTATTTGAAATGTAAATGAAACTTTTTTTAAAAAAAAAAAAAAATTACTTTGACAAAGGAAAAATAACAGGGATCTCTACGGCCTCCCAGTTGTTCAAAACTGCATCACCCTTAAACACCAGGTTGCTCAGCTCTTCATTTTCTTCACAGTCGCTGATGGCATTGACTTGGAAACCTCCGCTGACAAATACTTCTTGGATAACCTTCGGACGCCCTTCGACAGTTGTGGCAGCTCCATTCTGAGTTGGTTTGTAACCCAACCCAGAGCGATCAGTCTTGGTCTTGACATCAATTACCTCTCCTCAACCTTCAGGAATGCCCCTGTCAATTGTTGATTTGGTACTCTTCAGAGATGCAAAAGATGGATTGCCCTGACCCACTGTCTCTTCGACTTCTAGCAGAACAACATTGGCGATCTCAAGTGCTTGAAAGGAGATTTCTAAAGCATTCTCATCGGCCTCGATGTAACGGAAAGAAGACAGGTTACTGACCATCAGATCTTCCTCACCGTGTATAATAACCAACTTTCCATCGATCACGAACTTCATCTTCTGATGTAAAGTTGAGGTTACCGCCCCAGCGGCATGAATCCACGGCCTTCCGAGTAAACAACTGTAGTTGGGATTAATGTCCATGACTTGAAACGTGATATTAAAAACTTGCGGACCAATCAGGATAGGAAGCTCAACCTCCCCCATTACCGACCGGCGAGAACCATCGAAAGCCTTGACGACCAAAGGAGTAGGTTTCAACACAGTCTCTTTACAAGCCAACTTATCAAGAACCCTCTTGGGTAGAACATTCAGGGAAGACCCGGTGTCCACTAGCACTCTCGCTAAATTGTCCTCCTGACATTTCACCGATATATGTAAAGCACGATTATGGTTCGGACCCTCCTTCGGTAACTCTTCATTGCTGAAACTGAGGGTGTTACAGGCGGTTAAATTGGCAATCACACTATCAAACCGACTGGTGCTAATATCTTGATCCACATGTGCTTGAGTCAAAACCTTCTGCAAGGCCATCCTATGAGCGGGTGAACTCATCAACAGAGATAAAATCGAAATCTTGGAAGGAGTCTGATGAAGTTGATCGATAACTTTATAGTCACTTTTCTTGATGATCCTCAAAAATTCGGCATCTTCATCATTCGTGACGGCTCCTTTACCTTTGTCTTGGGCAGGCATCGGGGTACTAGTCGTTTCCTTAGGTGGGACCTCACTGGAATGGGGAGTATACACACGGCCACTGCGGGTCATCCTGCTTACCTCTGCGATATTGGTCACAGTATCCTTACCTTCTTCCTTTGGAATAACCTTCCCAGACTCCTTGTCAATCATCGTCACGTCGTATTTCCAAGGCACGGCTTTAGGATCACTGAAAGGAAACGGACCTGGTTTTCGAATAACTATAGGCTTAGGCTGATTCGCCTCAGGGATAGACGACTTTGGTATATCGAACACTGGATTGGCAGAACCTGCCCCTGATAGATTAAACACTGGTACCTTACCCTTTGATTCAGGCTGATGGAAGACAGGCTCGACCGCAGCGACCTCATCTTTCTTGGCTTGGCTTGTCACTTGTAAAACACCCTCATTAATTAACCTCTGAACATCATTCTGAACCAACATGCAACCCTTAATACTGGCTTCACAACTTACGCATGCAACGTGGGAAGTATCTACTAAACCAGCTTCAAACAGCTTCGAATGGAACATCTTGAGGGGAGTCTTAATCTGTTCAACGTCAAGGGCATAACCTTCTCCCGAATCAGCACTAATGGCATTGACACTCTCATGGTTAGGAAAAGGGTTCTTCTTAACATTTGGTTGAGGATCCTCAAATGATAAAATCTTCTTTTCCAATAAATCTCTAACAATATTTTTGAGAGCATAACAATTCTCCAGATCATGACCAGGCGCACCCTCATGAAATAAACAATGAGCGGCGGCGTTGTAATTGGCGGGTAGAGGATTAGGAGGCGGACCCAAAGCCCGAGTAGTGATGAGACCCTGCTTGACCAAAGAGGGATACAACTCGGTAAAAGTCATTGGAATCGGCGGACAAGGTTTATACGTTCTTCTGTTCGGCATATTCTGGCGAGGAGCCGGACTCTTTGGCTGTTGAGGAGCAGGAGTATTGGGTGCCTGTAGGTAGTTGACAGGAGGCGGATAAACAGGAGGTTGTTGCATAGGTTGATACATGGGAACCTGTTGATTGAAAGAAGGTGTAATAGCTGCCACATAGGGTTGTTGAGCATATTGGACTGGGTACCCTTGAGGTTGAGCATAACCTTGCGGATGCCGATAAAAGCGTTCCCTTGGTCTACCAGAGGATATAGCATTAGTCTCACTCTCCTTCTTTTTCTGGGAGCTATACGGAGGTTTCTTCGGCTGATCCTTAGAAGCGCCATGTTTATTTGTCATTTTACCACTCTTCATACCCAATTCAATCTTGACACCCACAGCAACGATGTCGGAGAAATTTGAAGTCACACTACCCACCATTCTCTCGTAAAATTCTGGACGGACTGTGTCGACAAACCAATCAGCTAACTCTTTCTCGGTCAAAGGAGGCTCTACCTGCGAAGCAGTCTCTCTCCACCTTTGAGCATACTCTTTGAATGACTCAGAATTCTTTTGTGACATACTCAGCAACTGTCTTCTGTCAGGAGCCAGATCCATATTGTACTTGTAGTGTTTGATGAAAGCGTCAGATAAATCTTGAAAGCTCTTAACGCGGGATTGGTCCAAAGTTAAATACCACTTGGAAGAAGCACCCTTCAAACTGTCTTGGAAGCAATGAATCATCAGTTTATCATTCTCAACATGGGCAGCCATTTTGCGATAATACATGATCAGATGACTCTTAGGACAGGTGGCACCTTCATAACGATCGAAGTTCGGAGTTTTGAACTTCGGGGGAATAACCAAACCTGAGACCAAACAAACATCCCTTGCAGCAGTCCCAAAAATTTGATCACCCTCTACCTTTTTCAATCTCTGGACGATAGTGTTTACTTCCTCACGAAGCTTATCATGTTTCTCATAACCCTCAACATTCTCATCAAGATTATCAAAAACTGTCTCATTGAAGTACGGTTGCGCACGAGTGTGTACAACAGGTGGTGCAAAGATAGGAGCCCCCCTAGAAACTTCAGAAAACAAGGGCACGGCTTGCTGAACAGGTTGATTAATCGGAACAGTGGCTTGAGGAGGCACAAAACCGGGAGCAAGACCATAAGGTGGGTCCCTTGCTACGGTCACACTTGGTGGAGGGTCCACAGTAACGCCGGTAATCTCAGAAACAACAGTGGGCTGGGTATCCATCTTAGCATTCATGACATGTAACAATTCCATCATACGCCCCATACCCCCTCGAAGGTCTTCGAGTTCATTGCTAAGGCGATCAATCTCTTTTGCCTGATCCTCCATTCTTTTCCGAGTTTGAGCTCTGGTGTTGTATTGGTGCCGAGAACTCAGGGTGACGAAACTGGAAGGTGAGAGAACCGAGTGTGAGAAATCGGGAGACACATGCAATGCAAAAAAGTAAATGATGCTAAAATGTGGATGAAGATTTCATGAAGTTCAAAGGCAAGTACCCTCCCCTGAAGTTAGATGGTTCATCCTGTCCTACAAAAGTAACCAGGTTCTAAGGGATCTCAATATCATTGATCCTTCACAAGGGTGGTTGTTCAGAAGGCAACTTACTTGCCAACCAAAACCCTCCAAGTTTAAGATCTCAATGAGCGTAGTATCGAGTGTCAACCAACTTCAGTCTGCACCAAAGCCGGTTACCTCACTACTTTCTAAAGGCCAAGATGAGTTAACTAGGGTTCTAAAAGTCAGTTAGTGCATTGACAACATATGGCAGCCTCGATATTATCCTCAACTTGACTTAAGGAATATAAGCACCAACCAAGAAGTCGCACTAACTATGGCCACCAGATCAACCGTATCGATATACGTCGTACAGTTTCCTTGGTCTATTGCCATTTACCTAAGGTACACTAGATCCGGGTGTAGGACTCATCTCACAGCACAAGGAACAGTCCCACAATCAAAGCACAAATATATACATGCAAATGAATAATAACACAGATAGTAATAAATATGAACAAGCTAGGGATAACCCTCAAAAGTAAGGTCGTATATCCCCAGTGAAGTCGCCATTTTCTGTTGCGGTGGAAATAGGATCACAAACTATTAATGAGTTTGAATCGCAATTCAATTCACAACCGCTCTTTGATTTATCCGAAGGAAAAGGTCAAAAGAGGGAAAACCTATTTTGCATCGTAAACACAATGCGGGGGAAGATCTAGGGTTCGGGGGTTGGTTAAATTTAGGGAAGGTATTAGCACCCTAAACTTCCTTAGTACTCTACGGGAACCTTTTGTTCAAATGTTTACTATTTTCTTTATTTATTTGCTTAAGGTATATGTACTAAGGGATTAAAAGTTAAAAAAAAGACCTAAGGGGTTAATTCTAAGTTTACTCGGCAAGACATCGCATCTTGTGCCTACGTATCCTTACGGGAGTGGAATCAGAGTAATCGTAGTTCCCCTCAAAAGGGAGGTTAGAGACTTCTTGACAGTGGTCAAGGTCTCAAGGGGAATAAACGCATCTTAAGGACACGCTTACGTGGAGTGTAGAAACTCCAAATCTCTACGTTGAAATGTTAAGTTGTAATTAGGGTTAAATTAGGTTAGGGATTCCGCGGCGGGAAACCCTAAAATGAGCGCGGCGGCTCTTTGACCTAATGCTAGGGGTAAAGTTGTAATTTTGCCTGCGGCGAGGCATTTGTGAAAATTAGGGTTTGTAATGGTTTGAAGTTGAGGACTATTGGCGCGGCGGTCAAACGGCTAGACCTAATTCCTTCGGAGGTGTGTGCAACGTGACAGAAATATTAATGACCGTGTGAGAAATTTAAATCATACATCAGCAGAAATTTAAATGCAGAAACGTAAATGCGATTGTTAAGATTCGCAAGGTTACAGAGGAGGAACAGTTACAACAATATGATACAATTTAAGAACGCGAACATAAAGAAGCAACATGGTAAGCTGCACAGTGAACGAACTAGGTTAGTAAACAAAATTATGAAAACAGAAGCATGAAGCTATGGGACATTTTTTGTGGTTTTTTATTTTATGAGAACTTTAAAACATGAATCTAAGCTTAATTGTTTTTAACTTGATAATAAATAAATAAAAAAGGGAAGATTTTAATTTTAAAAAATATTTTCTCTTGGTTTTAAAAAAAAGGGTCTTAGTTTTAGTTTAAAAACTTTGGTTCTAATTATTAAAAAATGTTTTAATTTTACTATTTTAAAAATGTTTTAATTTTAATCTTTTAAAAATGTTTTTTTTAAATTATTATTTTATATATAAAAAAACAACCTAAATATTAGTTTTTTAAAAAAAGTTTAATAATTTAATTAATTAATTATATAAAAAAAAGAAAAAAAATTAAAAAAAAGGGTTTGGGCCGGGTATCATTTCCGGACCCAACCCGGGCAGAACACACAAATTGGAAGGGGATTAGGGTTTCCCCCCCCAGAACCCTAACGGCGCGTATCCTTTCTCTTCTTCTCGTCTTGTCGTTTC
The DNA here is from genome assembly GCA_963859935.3 of Lathyrus sativus. Classification (NCBI taxonomy): domain Eukaryota; kingdom Viridiplantae; phylum Streptophyta; class Magnoliopsida; order Fabales; family Fabaceae; genus Lathyrus; species Lathyrus sativus. Next base: position 557,101,087 of record OZ012737.1, read on the forward strand.
TCCGATTTCTTCTTCCTCCATTCTTCTCATCGCCTTCGTTTCCTTTGTTAACCTGAAAAAGAGAACATGGAAGTCATAAAAATCTCCTCGCGTCTTACGTTTTACGGTTGCGACTTGGTAGTTTCTTCGAGGCGATGATGTAAGAAGCTGAGCCTCAGGAAGGAGGTTTGCTCGTCGTTGGAATGAAACGGCGCCGGTGAACCCTCGTCCCTGGCTATTTTGCGTTTTGGTGAGGAGTTTCGATGATCTCTTTGTCGCTTCTGGTACTCTCCGTCTAGGGTTTCAACTCCTCTCACCGCTCTCCCTTTCATCAGGTTGTACCTTCCTTTTTATAACTAACTTCTGGGCCTTGGATTTGCGTTACTTCTGAGATTCGATTTTATGTTGATATTATTTGATTCGGTTTTGTTTGGGGTTTTTCCAGATTGGATTCAACTATGATGCTTTCTGATACGATTAGGATCTTGTTTCTTCACTTGGAATCCTGATTGAGGTTTTGGTGAGATCGAATCACATTCTATTTCCTCTTTTAGAACCTGATTGAGCTGATATGATTTCCTGATTTGATTCACTTTTATTATTCTGAACTGATTTGCTTTGATTTACTTTGGGACTAATTATCAAATCAAAATCTCTCTATCTTTTTGATATGGTTTGCCTCCAGATTGGATTGATTGATGTTTGATTTTAATTCCCAGGATTCCTTAACGGATTCGTATCTCTGTTTGATGTTTTGATCTCGAACTGATTCGTTTTTTTGATTGGTTTGCTTTGATGCAGCTCAGATTCTTTTCCTCTTCTTCTTTCAGAGAGGACATTGATATTGAAGCTTTGGTCGAGCCGAAATTGTCGGGAACGGTAAGCGGTGATGATGACTGTGTTCTGAACCCTCGAGGAAATACTTCTCGATGCTGCTGCGATTATCTTTTGCCGTGTTCTGGGGAACTTGGTTCAGAACACGAGTTGGGGTGCTACTTTGAATCGTTTTCTGATATGGTTTCGAGTTCAATTTACTCTTCCAGTTTTGAGTTTATTGACCCTCTTTTTCAGAACTGATACTGACGCTATTGAGTCGAAAGCTGCCGAGGATGGTCACGTGGTGATGATGACCACTGGTCTGAACCCTCTGCATTACTTCTGATTTGATTCTCCAATTTTTCAGGTGCTGAACTGTGATTACGACGCGTATGTCCCCTTTTCGTCGATGCAGTTGCCGTTGATTCTCACTTGGTGTAGGCTAGTATTTGGACTGATGTGTATATTGTTGGGCTATGATGTTTGAGCTGAGCCCGCGTATTTGTTTGTTTGTTCGTTTCATGAACTGAGTATGATTTTATAACTTGTTTTGGTGACTTATTTGCTGGGGCGATGATGTTCAGACTGAGCCCTTCATGCTTTGGATATTTGAGGGCATGAATTATCCTGGTGAACTGATATGCTTCTTATGGTATGGATTTATTCTCTTTCTGATGCCATTTGACTCTATCTTCTTTGACTCATTCTGTTGTGCTCTTTGCTTGTTTGAACTTGGTTCAGAGTTATGGTTTCTGCTATGGTTTATTCTTATGACTTACATCATGTTTTTTTTGTGACCTGCAATTCGAACTGATTTGATTTCGTTGTTCCTGTGGTGGCTGAGCTTCGCCTGTTGGATTGAATTTGTCATAACTGATACAGCTTGACTTTGTTAAACATCCCTTCTTTTTTATGAACTGCTTATGCTTTGGTTTTCTTGTTGAACCGAGCTTGTGACTTGTTTGTGCAATGTGCTTAGCACATCTGGGATCCCAACTGAGCTAACACATCACCGTGATTATGGGAACTTATCTGCTTATTCTTACAACCTCACTTGCAGGTGTGATTTGATGACTCCATAGTCTTTCTGATATTTTGATTGTCGACTTTGGCCCATCACGATTTTATTCGAAACAACTTTCACTGTCTCGTTCTGTAATCCAGTTTTCTTTGTGCAGTTAGCTCATTTGTTTTATGAATGCGAGCTGAATTCGGTTCTTGCTGTTTCTTGAACTGAACTGTTTTAAACTCTGTTATGAAATTGGGGTTGCTGATGTTGATATGGACTTTGATTCTAATATTATCTGTTGGATTTTTGCAGACAAGTCCTCTCTCTGATCTGGGACATCCGTATGGTTTGGATTTTCTACATTCAGTTGTGGATTATCCATGGATCTAATTAGCAATCTGTTGGCATCCGGATTTACTTGATAGATTCCAATTACGTACTGGTTTCGAAGCAATCCTTCGGCAAAATCCATTTCGACCCGAAACTTCTTTTTACTCTTCATCTCTCGACAGTCCCTTATGATAAGAACAATAACTACCTGATCTGACGGGAGTAGGATGCGGCTTTAGTCGTGCCCTCCCGGCACTCGATGATGACACTGTTCTGAGAGTGTCAAAACCTCTAACATTTTCTATATTGCTTGTTTTACTTTGATGTGCAGGTTAGTCGAGATTTGCGGCGAAGCTTAAAGACAGCATGAAGACACTTAGACGTTCTTAGGATTTAGGATAGATACTTTAATGTAATTCCTTAGAACTTTAGTGTAATTCCTTGTAACTTGTAACAAAAAAATATTATGAATAAATAACATTTTTTATCCAAATCATTTCTTCTTTGTGATTCACTTTGCAAACTTGTAATAATGATAATAAAATATTATGAATAAAATTCACATATTCTATTAAAATCATTTCCCAATTGCTTCTCCATGCTTTAATTTGCAAACACCTCAACATCCGATTAAATCTCACTAGTCAAATATCCTGGAATTAATTCGATCCAACCATTGCATGAATAAGTTCCATTAATCAGTCGAAGTTTTCACCGTTTTCCCTCTGGAAGAAAGAAGAATGATTTCCTGTTAAACCCTGCTCCACAGATCAGACTTTGATATCAAACCCACGTAAATAAACGCCTCAAAAAAACATCACTACGCCCAACATTACGAACTATGCTTCAAAAATGACCAAAACGCCCCTGGGGTATTTCTGGCAAAACAAACACCTTCAGGTCTTGTTAGTGGTTAGCAAATGCGCAGATGATATGATATGCGAAATGACCGACTAAATATGAGGGTAAAATTTGGGGTATTACATTTAATTTCTAAATCCTTTCAACAAATTGTAACGCTCCACAACTCTATATACTGAAAATGATTTAAACATATTACATGATAAACTAATTATAAAGTCAAAGAAAATATTAATAAAAGTTTCATAAAATATAAACTTACGTAGTAAGAATACATTTCATCTTTGGTTTAAGTTGATTGCCTAAGGAATATATCATAATTACCATATTCGTTGGAAGAGAGATGATGATCAATTGTCAAATTACTAAATGAAAGCATAATTATTATTTGGTAAAAAATGGAAACAAACTATAATAGAGAAACTAAAATTTAAAAATTACTCATGAATAAATAAATGGTGCTAAGTAACCGTCTTTATTCTCCTCTTGTAGGTTTGGTGATATCAATGTTTCAATCACTTTTGGAGAATTATCAATAAATCAAATATAAAATGGATCCAAGACTCCATAATAATCCAATTTACTTGATTCTATAAAATGATTATGCATGTACCTAAACGGTTAAACAAAATTAAAAAAAAAAAGTGAGTTTCAACAATAAAATTACTAATGATGCACAAATTTAAAATTGACATTTATTAGAATAGAATTTGTACTTACGTGCACCATAACTAAAGTATCCCTACGCCAACCACTCATTTTGAAAAATAAAATCCCTTATATCTTTAGGATCGAGATAGAAAACCTCTAACTTTCGATCATGCTCTAATTGAATAGGAATTTATTCTTTATGATCCATAATAGAACATACCAATTTTCTTATAGAATCGTCAAAAGGAAAATCATCAACTTCATTTGTAATCGTTGGACGGTTACACCCATCAGTGCCAATTTTTGCATCATAAAAAGAATCTCAACACGCAATGCATAAACACATATCCTACATTAACATAAAATAGATTCAACACACAAAGCATACCACGTGAAGATCCTCCCACTCTTGTGATAATGCATCTTCAAACTTCTCACCGTACATCTACTCCAACGCTTTCTTTTGAGATTCGTGATCATGTGCTAATTTATCTTCTAATTATTTTGTTTAGGCTTTTCTTTCATGTGCTAACTTCTTATTAATGAGATCCTACATCTCTTTCTTTCAAAATTATTTACTCTTTCTCGATGTGCCAAAGAATAATCTAAGGTCGATGTCGTCTCCAACACCAAGTACATGTCCACAATGCTTCTTTGTTATGATTGCTTCTACTAATATATCATGTCGTTTTTGTGGAACACACGTGTAACACCCCAAATTTAATTGGAGTATTTTAATTAATTATTTAATTAAGAATATTCGTCTTCGGTGATTTTCGGGTGGTTGGTGAATTATTAAGAAAATGTGCATTTTTGGGTATTTATTTGATTAATAGCATATAATATTAATTTATTAATATTATTATTAATTAAAATGAATATAAGTGGATTAAGGGTAATTTGGGCATTTGAGGGAGTAAGTAAGGGTAATGAGGGAAAAACTCAATTTGTGAGGCCCAATACTAGGTTTGGCAAAAATAGAGTTCTGAAGGGAAATTAGAATTCATTTGTGTTAACCGTGAAAGTTTGGTGGCCAGAGTGCTGAAGGAAAGGTTGGAGGTAGGAGTTCCCATAGTTAATCGTGAAAGCTGCGAATCGACTAAGGTATGAGGAGTATTGCTTTTCATAGTTTTCTATATATGCCTTTCGGTATGTTTGTGGTAGATTGATGATTTAGGGATTTTGGGTTAATTATGGGAAATAGGAAATTGATCGTAAGACTTTGAGATTATGGCCAAATGGCCAATGGTATGTATCGTTGAATATTGATATGAGGATTAGGAAACCTTAGGCCTTCGTGGCCAAAACCTTGGTTTGTGATATGATTGACCCTATAGGAATAGGAATATTCATATGTGAGTAACTCTGATGCACTCAGAGTCATTGTAGGAAAATAGTGATTTAGGCATTGCAAATGTTGCCGGATTGGCCTAATAAACCATAGATGTTGTGTCGTTATTTCCGCATGACCTTAGGGATGAATTAGTGATGTTTTGGGGACCTTGAGTAAGTGACTCGTAGAAGTATTTGGATAAAAATTAGTTCTGATCATAGCAGGTTTTGTTGACATCGCATTGTTCGCCTAGCGAGCATTCGCCTCAAGACTCTCCTAGCGATCAAGCTAGCGAGCACTCGCTACAGGCTCGCCTAGCGAGTAAGCCAGCGAACGTAGTAGAGTTCGCGAAAGTTAATCGTGTGCAGTGATGCCTTGATGGTTGATTCTGAGGTTCTGAGATGAGTTAACATGAGTATGACAGTGAGGTTTATGTGAGTAATAGGTGATACTATGAGGATTACCGTGAGTATATTTTGATGAATTAATATGAGATAATATGATGGGCTAATGTGAGGATGACTATGAGCTAATATGTGAAATGTACGTGATTTATGTGACGATTTCCACAATGTGTGGTGATGATTAGTGTGATGAATTATATGACGACATGATGTGTGGGATTGATTATTATGATGATATGATGTTTGATGATTACTGTGATGAACTATGTGATAACATGAGTTGTGACGACTTATATGATGTTTGATGATTACTGTGATGAACTATGTGATAACATGAGCTGTGACGACTTATGTGATGATGATGATTATTGTGATGAACTATGTGATAACATGAGCTGTGACGATTTATGTGATGATGATGATTATTATTATGATGAGTTACGATGACATGACGTACTATGATGACCATGTTGATGAACTATGACGTTAAATATGATGAATATGATGAACATGATGAATGATGATGCAACTGTGATGTTATTGTGAGGATTATTATTGTGACGTGTGCATCATGCATTCATGTGCATCCAGACTTCGGTACAGGATCTCGATTGCTTTGGCTTCAATCCCATTGTGTGGATGTGAAGTGTTTTGATGTGCTCTAGTTCTCTGGTAGAATCGATCCTATTGATGGGGATATATGGAGGGTTGATGGCCCAGTGTCCATCGAGTTGTGATGATTGGTACCACATGCATTGAGTTGTGTCGCATTGCATTAATGAGTTTGTTGTATGAATTGTGACGTTGTAGCCTTCGAGGCATATTGAAGGATATCAATGTGTTGAATATTTGAGTAATATGTTGGTGTTGAATAATAATTATGAGTAATATGCCATTTATGTACTAATCGTTATACATTGATTATTATGAACTGTTTTACTCACCCTGCCTGTTTGAATGTTACCGCCTCATGGGTAACGTGCAGATGACTCAGTTTAGACGTGGACGCCGCCGGAGAGTCATTTTTTTTTAGTTTTGAGTTATTAGCTTATTAGTTGCCTAGAGGATCTTGCTCTGATATGTAACATCGGGTTGGGTTCTTTGAGTTGATTTTATATCAGTGAGTTATTTTGCTTATTTTTCCCTTTGAGGAAAACTTTGATTTATGCTTTGAGTTCCGATGTTTATGATGTTTTGATGTACTTTGAGGAAAACCCGTAGTTACGGAGTATAGACCTATTTTGATGACTTTGAGAATGTACGCCCTTTTAGTGGCTTTTTTTAATGAGATTTATTTATTAACTATGATTTTTGTGTTATTATGCCTTGATAATTTTGGGGTAGAAAAAGGGTGTTACATTAGTGGTATCAGAGCAGGTTGGTCCGTCCGGCCAAGTTGTCTAATGTGATTTGTTCCCTTGTATGCGACATGTGTGTGAAAACACTGTCGGTACATGTTTGTTTCCTAACCTTTGTCTGTAGAAGTAGGAATGAAACAAGTGGGGGAGAAGTTGTGCTTCTCCAGGATGCTGCAAGTGTAGAGTGGCAGCTCAATGTGTGGTTGAATGCTCTCATAGTTTGGAAAAAATGGTTTGTACCCCATTATGATTCCGGCTGTCTATTGACAAATTGAGGAACTGATCACCCTTAATCTCTTGTTGATAGTAGTTGGGATTATGTTGGATGGAATAGACGTATCTTGCAAGCTTAGATGGCATGAGCAGTGAATTGTCTTAAGTTAAGCTAAGTGCTTAAGAATTGTTTTGATGAGTCGGCGCAGACGGTGTTGAGATGTTTAATTTTGATGGAAATTTTGAGTGTTAATGAAAGTGGGGAAGTTGGTGGGTTGCCAATTAATTGTGATTGTCTGGAAGTTCCTGACAAGATAGCGATATACATCCAGGACGTGAAGTGGAGTTGTGATCGACTTAGTTACGCAAACTAGTCCGATATTGAGGGCTCCATATTATATGTCTGTTTGGATGGTCAAAGAATTAATTTGATTGAGTATTTTTGAGACTTGTGTCTGGAGTGTGTGCTAAGGCAACAAATTGTGAGGTCGAGTATATTGTGGACAATGATCTCTGGTGATTATTAGAATAAGTCGGGCATGGAATGCAATATTGGTATAATTGGGTTTTAAAATATTTCAAGTTGAAAATGTGCGAAATGGCTTCCTAAGTGTGGAATTGTGGTTGTACGTTGAATTCCGATATCGCAGATTTTTACGGAATCGAAATCGGAGATCCGGAAGTCATTTAACGATCGAAAATAGAAATTTGGGTTGTCATGTTCGTCGGGCGAGTAATATCCTTTGCCTAGCGAACAGCTCCAGTGGTCGCTCGCCTCTGTGTTTGCCTAGCGAAAGGTCCTGGGCAGAAAATGTTGTTTTCGTATTTTTGTTGTAACGGGAGAACCGTAACTCGGAATGACGCACGGTTCAAAGTGTTGGAAATCTATTCTAATGCTCTATGTGATGGTAAAGTAGTGGCATGGAGTTAAGTTATTTATTGATGGAATGTGTTTGGATGTTGTAGTAAGTGCGGAAAGTGCGGTTCGTGTATCCACCATAACTCACAAATTGAGTGTCTGTTTGGCATGGGATTTTCCATACTTATTTGAGCGAGTCAATAGTTGTGTTAATCGATGATATTTTGATATATTTGAATAGTATAGATGATCACGTTGAGCATCGGGGACTTGAGTTATCAGCGTGGAGAAGAAGCAGTTATATGCCACTGTGAAGAAAGTTTCAAAGAGTTTTTCGGAGAGCTGTCAACAACTCGTGTGTTGATATTTTCTGAATCTGACCAGACTATTTATTGTGTTTTGTGATGCTTTGTTGATATTATTGGGAGGTATGTTAAGTGCAACATCAGTGAGTTTTATTTATGCTTTAAGGCAACTTAAAGTACATAAGAGGAATTATCTGACAAGTGATTTAGAGTTGGTTGTTGTTGTGTTTGTGTCGGAGTTTGGAGGCTTCAATTGTTTAGTTTGAGATTTGAGATGTTGGGTGATCTCAAGAGCTTAAGGTATTTGTTTGATTTGAAAAAGTTGAATATGAGGCAAAGGAAATAATTGGGACTTCTGAAGGATTATGGTTTTGGATTGAATTACCATTCGGGTGAAGCAAACATGGTAGCTGATGCATCCATTTGGAATTCCTTGTATATACTAATGATGATGGTTGTTGCGGTGGAAATAGGATCACAAACTATTTATCAGTTTGAATCACAATTCAGTTCACAACCGCTTTTTGATTTATCCGAAGGAAAAGGTCAAAAAGGGAAAACCTAATTTTGCGTCGTAAACACAACGCGGGGAGATTCTAGGATTCGGGGTTGGTTAAGATTAGGGAAGGTATTAACACCCTAAACTTCCGTAGTACTCTACGGGAACCTTTTATTTATCTTTATTATTTATTTCATTTTTATTTTCTTTAAGGGTATGTGCATTTAATTAGGGGTTAAAGACCTAGGGTTGTTATATCTAAGTTTACTCGGCAAGACATTGCATCTTGTGCCTACATATCCTTACGGGAGTGGAATCAGAGTAATTGTAGTTCCCCTCATAAGGGAGATTAGAAAACACTCGACTATGGTCAAGGTTTCAAGGGGAATAAACATGTCTTAAGGACATGCTTACGTGGAGTGTCGAAAACTCCAAATTTCTAGTTGAATTGTTATGTTGAAATTAGGGTTGAATTAGGGATTCTGCGGCGGGAAACCCTAAAGTGAGCGCGGCGTCTCTTTGACCTAAATCTAGGGGTAAGATTGTAATTGCGCCTGCGGCGAGGCATTTTATGAAAATTAGGGTTTGTAATTTGTTGTTTTGAATTTGTGAGTTTTGAGGATTTATGGACTATTGGCGCGGCGGCCAAACGGTTAGACCTAACCTTCGGATGTGTGTGATGTGACAGAAATATTGGTGAAGACGTGAGGGAATTGAATCATACAAGCAGAGAAATAATGACAGAAATTAAAACCATGCAAACAAAATTTTAAAAGACGGAATTTAAAGCGCGATTGTTAAGTTCGCGAGATTACATGTGAGGAGCAGTTACAATAATATGATATAGTTAAACTAAAAATATGTAAAAAAACAGGACAACATATAAAGCTGCACAGTGGACAAACGGGTTAGTAGACAGAAATATGTAAATTTCCGACAAATCAAAGGGTAGGGTTTATGTATCTTTGTGATTTTTCTTCATGAAAATTTCGACTTGAATTGAGATACGAGATTAAGATTTATGAATGTTTTTTGATTTAATTTTTCAAGATTTATTTTAAACTAAATTACCTAAAACTTTTAACTATATTTTTATTAAAAAAAATGCTTTATTATATTTCTATATTTTTCTATTTTATTTTTAAAACATTGCACCAAAAAATGCTAATAAAAAGAATAAAGTTAGTAAAAAGGATATAATTTTATTATAAAATTTGTTTAATTCAAGAAAAGAAGTCTTATTTTATTTTATTTTTTTTAAAACAACAAACTAATTTTAAACTGAAAATATCATGTAATATCTGAAAAATAAATGAAAAAGGAAAAAAAACAAATTGGGCCGGTGGCTGTATTAGTCCGACCCAACGCACACACACTAACAACACAAAATTTTTTAGGGTTTGCCAAACCCTTCTCTTCTCTAGCGGCGCCGTTCACATTTAGTTTCCTATCTCTTCATCTTTCACGGCACTCTTATCGTCTTTCTCTCGCGTCCTCTATGTAAAACACCCCATTTCGTCTTCTTCTTCCTCCCCTTTACCTGAAAACATAACAAAACAACACGTTAAACAAGTGATGGCTTACTTTTCCGATTTCACGGTGGAATCGCGAACGATGATGACGCGTGATGGTTGCTTTCGTTGTCAACGGACGATGATGGGTAATTTCTGAGGCTCGGTCAGATTGCCCGCCGCTTGAATGGGAAGCGGTGATGGCGGTCTTTCCGTTGAGGGATTCGCGCTTGGCTGTGTTCGTCGGTGGTTCCCCGTCTAGGGTTTTACATCAGGTGGTATCTCTCTTATATATTTTTCCTGATTTCTCCCTTTTTGGGCCTTTGGACTTCCGTTACTTTTCCTGATACAATGTGATTTGCGATGATTGGATTTTTTTCATGAAACGATTGGATTCGATTGATTTGATTTTATTTTCAGATTTACTTAGATCTTTTCTTTCCTTTTCCAGGTCCGCTCGAAGGGGCTTTATGAGATTGATTGATTCCTCTCTGATTTGGTTATCCGTGTTCACATTCAAGTTGGCTGGCCCTTGTTTTTGATTCCTTTGGATTGACTGAATTAGTTTCCAATGTGGATATCCACTTGTCGAGCCTTGATGAATCGATATCTATTTGAATAGTTTGTGAATTTACTCGCATTATGGTTCTTCGCGAACTTGCTTCATTCAGTTTAACCATTGATTGGGATTCACTTATTTTCCTCTTTTTCTTTCAGAACAGGTGCTAAAGTCTCGGTCAGATCGAATGTTGCCGAGGGAGGTCGTTGGTAGTGATGATACTTGTCTGAACCTGCGTTGGAGCCTTTGTGTGCTGATGTTTCATGAGTTCTTGTTATGGTGTCTAATTCGCCATTGGACTCAGTTTTCTGGTATCTCCTCTATTTACAGATGGTTTGTCTCAATTGATTCCATTATAGCTTGGGGCAATGATGTTCAGACTGAGCCCTTCATGCTTTGGATATTTGAGGGCATGAATTGTCCTGGTGAACTGATATTCTTATTATGGTATGGATTTATTCTCTTTCTGATGCCATTTGACTCTATCTTCTTTGACTCTTTCTGTTGTGCTCTACGGGTTTGTTCATTCCTGATTTGACTTTAATATTTGTGAATTAAGTTGCTTCTTCTAATTCTTGGTAGCTTGTGTTTTGCTTGCTGAACCTTGGGTGACAGAGTTGTTTGGCTTGGTTCCTTTTTTTTTGCATATCTCTTGAATGGCTGTTTATAGTTGCTTACCGTCCTGCTTTCTGATGCTTGGTTATTCTGATTTTGGCCTTGGCCTCTGCAACTCATTTGTCATCAGTTTTTCTTTTAGAACTGAGTTGAGCTTTTTATGCAGTTGATTATTTCTGATGTTTGCTGATTCAGTTTTAGATATTGACTTGTTTTGTTGGACGATGCAGATGTAGTTCAGTTTTCTTCGGTACGGATGGATTCGAACCTATGTGCTGCTACTCCAATTCAAATTGGTCTTGATTCTGAATATCTATAAGTTTACTTGATAGGAATGGATGTTTTGAATTTTTACTTGATGGGGGTCCGAATCTTTGGGCAATTTGTTTTAGCCTCGGGGACGTCGCGAACATTCAATCTCTGTTATCAGTCTGGATATGCTTACTTTTCTTCTTCTTTCAGGATGATACACATGCTTCGGTTGGATTCAAACTGTCGAGGAAAGGTTATTGGTGATGATGACCATTGGTCTGAACCTCCGGTTTTGATATTGTTGCCTCAGCGATGATGACCCTCGGGTCTGAGCTAACGCTTTGTGCTTGAGCTAATGGTCCGGAATTACCGTATTTTATGATTCAATGTTCGGTAGGGAGTTGGGAACGGCTTCGGCCGTGGCTCTCCCAGCCGCTCGAACTTCCCTGCCCGATGATGAGTAAAACTGAGGGTTGCTCTTTAATTCCACTCCCTTTTTACATTTGCTTTTGATTCGTGTATGAGATTTGATTGTCTCTCTTTTTCTTAATAGGTTGGGATGCGGTTACTTCGAAGTGTCGGTCTCAGCTTAGGAGAGCGTCTTCAACATTCATACTTGCTGCAGATGAGATCGTCGAGAGGTGACTTCTCGCACATAGCCCAATTAAACTCGCCTTCTCATGCTTTAAACCATGTGGTAATTTGATACATACTGTGTCGCAGGTTTAATCGTGAAGTGTCCTCGACTCTCAGAAAGGTAGCAATCCTTCTTCGACTCATGAAGAACCTTGGAATGCCGTTTGTACGTGTCTGCGTTTTCGAAGCTTTGCGTACCAGTGAATTGTTCAGAATAAGTTTGCCGCTAGGACATACTTACCAAAGTATCAGTGTGGGATCACTCGCAATACATGTCGAAGCTTTTGTTTGAGGAAGTAGTTCGGATCGTGCAAGACATAGAATATACGTTTAACTTTGATTGAACAGGACAACTTTCTAGATTTGACACCTCCCTAGCTGTTGTTTAGAGTTAAATTTTGCGCTTTTGATTTTGTCTGTAACTCCTTTTTGAACCCCTTCATGGCAGTCTATTATGCTTGTTTATGTATGAATTTCAGATTTTTCCAAATGCCATTAGCAACTGTTATGGATTTGCCAAATTGTATCTGCCTATTTGAATAAGAAAGAGGATAATGTCCCTTGGGCAGCATTGTTTGTAATCCGTAGCACAGTGGCTTCTAAATGGCCTTCCAGGATTTCAAAGTTGCTATAACCTTTGATAAACAACCGACCAGCTATTCCAAGACAATTGAATATGGTTTAAAACTCCTACAAGAATAAATTCTGTAGATATATACTTGTATCATATTGGCTATTCAAAGTATATTCCTTCTCAACTTGTAACTTTTAGATATTTGTGAAATAATAATCCAATAACATGTTCATGGTTATTTTCTCGATTGTAAATCTAAATATTCACGAATAATGATCCATAAATAATTTAGACTCATTCTTAAGTCATAACTCATGAATACTCGTGGACAAAATTTCAAAATATCTAAAGCTCATTTCCTCTTCGCCTTGATTGAATAAACGGTATCCTGTAACATAAACAAACCAAAAATCCTTTTGAATACATGACTTCTTAACCAACTTTTACAGCATCCTTCACGTCTTCAATTCGATCCCAACTTAACATGAGACAATGAAATATCCTTCGATATAATCAATCCATGTAAACCAATGCCTACGAACTTCACTTGAAATGACCAAAACGCCCCCCGGGGGTTATTTATGCAAAACAAATCATACTCAAAACCCGGTTATTAATAGATGCAAAAATGAAGTATTTATGCGAAGACTAAATGTAAGGGTAAAATTTGGGGTACTACAGTTGCCCCTATTTAAATATCTACACCGGATGATTTTGAGTGTCGGAGACTCGATATATCATGGTGAAGGGATTTAAATATAGATAACCGAAAATTTTGCCCTTATATGCGATGATGCGATGCTATTGAACAAAACGTATTGGAATGTGATGTTGGTATGACAAATACATGATGTAAATGATGCATTATAGGTGTATTTATGCAAATGATCCAATGTTACGGGGAACCGATGCGACGTTCAAACACTGGGAAACACGCCACACTGGGGAGTTCTTAAAGTGAGGGTCAATGGGTACTGTTGCGGTGGAAATAGGATCACAAACTATTAATGAGTTTGAATCGCAATTCAATTCACAACCGCTCTTTGATTTATCCGAAGGAAAAGGTCAAAAGAGGGAAAACCTATTTTGCATCGTAAACACAATGCGGGGAAAGATCTAGGGTTCAGGGGTTGGTTAAATTTAGGGAAGGTATTAGCACCCTAAACTTCTGTAGTACTCTACAGGAACCTTTTGTTCAAATGTTTACTATTTGCTTTATTTATTTGCTTAAGGTATATGTACAAAGGGATTAAAAGTGAGAAAATAAACCTAAGGGGTTAATTCTAAGTTTACTCGGCAAGACATCGCATCTTGTGCCTACGTATCCTTACGGGAGTGGAATCAGAGTAATCGTAGTTCCCCTCAAAAGGGAGGTTAGAGACTTCTTGACTGTGGTCAAGGTCTCAAGGGGAATAAACGCATCTTAAGGACACGCTTACGTGGAGTGTAGAAACTCCAAATCTCTACGTTGAATTGTTAAGTTGTAATTAGGGTTAAATTAGGTTAGGGATTTCGCGGCGGGAAACCCTAAAATGAGCGCGGCGGCTCTTTGACCTAATGCTAGGGGTAAAATTGTAATTTTGCCTGCGGCGAGGCCTTTGTGAAAATTAGGGTTTGTAGTTTGTAAGGGTTTGAAGTTGAGGACTATTGACACGGCGGTCAAACGGCTAGACCTAATTCCTTCGGAGGAGTGTAGTGTGACTGGAATATTGATAAATGTGTGAGATAAATGAATTGTAAACAGGGAATAAAACAGAAGTTAAAGCCATGCAAACAGAAATTTAAAGGCAGAAATTTAAAGTGCGATTATTAGATTCGCGAGGTTACATATGAGGAACAGTTACAATATAGTAATGAAATAAAATGGGATAAGTAACGGTAAATGTAATGAGCTGCAAAATGAACAAATGGCGTTAGTGGGCAGAGTTAGGCGGCAGTCAAATGAGTTACGAGAAGATGCAAATTTGAGATTTTATTATTGTTTTATTTAAAAAATCTTAAATAATTTAATGTTAGCTTGCAAAAAAAAGTTTAATTTAAAAATGTTTTACTCTAAAAAAAAAGTTTTATTTTTTTTATATTTTTAAGAAAAGTTTTTTTTGATTTTGTTTTAAAAAAGAGTTTTATTTATTTTTATTATTTATATAAAATGTTTTTTTATTTATTTATTTTAAAAACAATTTTGAATTATAAAATAAATGTTAAAAACAATTTTAAAACATAAAAAGAATAACAAAATAAAATAAAAAAAAAAATAAAAGAGGGGGGGGGGGGGGGGGGGAGTGGGTCGGTCATCACACCCGAACCCAACCCAGCTGTTAGTCCTGAGGCAAAATGCCTTTTAGGGTTTCACACCCCGAGACTGTTTCGCGGCGCCGTTTCACTCTTCTTCTCCTCTCTCGTCTTTCTTCTTCCTCGTGACTCTTTCGATGCTCTTCATTTTCCTCCATGACCTGAAATCAAAACGAATGTTGTGAGGGAGATATTTCATAGCTTACATTTCGGCCGATGATGAGGGTTTCCTCTGAGGCTTGGAGTCGATTGCCCGCCGTTTAAGCGGCGAAGGTGATCTCCTCCTCCTCTGGTGTTTCGCGGATGATATTGATCGTTCAGTGATGTTTGTTGTCGCCTATGGCTCGCTCACGATCTTCCTTCGTTAGCGTTTGCTTGCGATCTCCGTTAGGGTTTCGCTCTCTCTCTCGCGGTTACCAGTTAGGGTTTGTACGCGATCCCCCCTTCATCAGGTTGTATCTTCCCTTTTATATATGCTTTGATTTATCTTTTGGGCCTTGGATGTTGGATTTGCGTTACTTTTCTGAGATTGAATTTGATGATTCGATTTGATTTGATTTTGTTTGGTTTTTCCAGATTGAGTTCCAATAGGATGTTTTCTGATACGATTTGGATCTCGCTTCTTCTCTTAGAACCTGATTGGGATTTCCAGCTGATATGATTTTTTCTGATTCTATTCAAAGCTTTCCATTTCTGGGGTTTCTTGACTGACCCTATTTCGGACATGGATTCGCTTGGATTCTATCCGATTTGTTTCGATTTCGAACTGATTTGTTTTTTGACTGATTTGTTTGATTGATTCAGATTGCGTTCCAATGGGGATGTTCCTGATATGATTTGGATCTGACTCGAAACTTTCCATTTCCAGACTCGATTTTGTTTGATCATTTTCTGATGTGGATTGGATTGCCTTTGAATTCACTTGATCTGTTCGATATCTGAATTAATTCGTTTGTTTGATTTCATTTGGATTCTGTAATCAGTTTGTTTTGCTGACACAAATTCTTTTCCTGATGCAGTTAGCTTTTCCTCTTCTTCTTTCAGAGAGGGCTGATGCTACGGCTTCGGTCGAATCAAAATTGCCAGGAAAGGTATACGGCAATGATGACACCGTTCTGAGCCTTCGAGGGATGTTCTTCGACGATGTCGCGGTTGCTTTCTGCTGGTTGGTTTCGATGCTCAGTTGTGACTGTGAGCTGGGCCATGATGCTGTTTAACTGAGCCGTGTGCGACCGATACGAACTGTTATGGTTTTGTGCACTTGTTTATCTCATGAACTGACATGTTTATGTTAGATCATTCTTGTTCGTTCTGGTACAATTCATGCCATGATTTTGTGCTGTGGCGTATTCTTGAACTAATATGGACTTCGACTCTTCTGTGCAGTTTTGGCAGGTTGATTGAATCGGTGATGATGATTGGCTATGATGTTGATGTCCTGAACCATGTGTTTGGTAATTTGTTTTTCCAATGTGCTTGCACATTTGGCCTATCTCGCTTTCTGTCATGGTTATGTGCTGTGATTCGGTGCTGTGATTTGGTGTAGTCCCTCACTTATGTATTGCTTGCCATTGCAACTGGTTCGAATGGGGACTTGCCTTTAACTGATGCTGTTGAACCTTTTGATACTTTGTTCTGTGTAATTTTGATGCAGCTTGTTGCGTGTCTCGTTTTTCTGTTCTGTTCTGAATTGTTGCAGTTTGATGCCTATGGCAACTTATGAATCATTTTGGGTTTTGAGTTCTGAATGTTGAACCTGGTATTGATGTGTTTGTGGAGTTTCAGGTGTTGGAAGTTTCGGAATCAAAGTGACTCAGACCTGCCGGCATCCGGGTCTGAGTTCAATCTTGCCTATGTTGCCTTATTCTCGTATCAGTTTGGAAATCCAATCGCGGCAAAACGAATTAGTCCCACTTCTTTTATTACTTCTATCTCTCGGATGTCCCGTAACGATAAGAACAGGTGTTACCTGATCTGACGCCCACGGCGCGGATCGGTAACGGGGGGTAGGACGCAGCTTCGGTTGTGCCACTCCCGGCACTCGATGATGACATTGTTCTGAGAGTGTCAAAAACAACTCCTAACCTTTTTCTATACTGTTTGTTTTGTTTTGATGTGCAGGTGAATTTGGAGATTCTGCGGCGAAGCTTAAAGACAGCGAGAAGGATACTTAGAATTTTTAGGACTTAGGACCTTTAGAGTTAATGTAAATCCTTGTACAATAATTTCAAAAATATGAAACAATCTCCATTTCTTGTATGATGAGATCTTTATGAAATAAAATTCCCAAAACTTGAATCCATTTATATTTTGTTCTTAGTTAAAAAAAATTATAAACATTTGTGAATAAATCCACAAATATTTAAATTTATTAACATAGTCATAAAACATAAACACTCCCAAATAATATTCTTATTTGTGCACTCGTCTCATTTGTAATCTTAATCTCATCATCTGATTAAAATCCAATTTAAATGCTAACCCACCATTTCATAACCAAACACGGATGTGCACCGTGATCACAACAGTTCCAGCATCAACAATAACGCTACTCGTAATTAAATTCCACTGACCAAATGCCAAGAGCCACAATTCAATAATACCCAATTACGACTGTGCCTTAATAACAGAAACGGAAGCGCTTTTGGAAATAAACCATGAGCAATGGAATGGATCTTAAATCCAGTTGTGCTCGACAAGTTTTAATACCGACCACATCAAATTGGCACATTGATATAATCAGACCTGGTGATAGGTAAATGCCTCAGACATAGTGTATCAAACGCCTCAGAACTTAATAACAGCCCGTCTTCAAGGAATTAGTAGAATCCACGCAAAATGACCAGAATACCCCTGGAACCAAATCTGCAAAACAAACACCTCCATAACTTGTTAGTGGTTAGCAAATGTACATATGAGATGCTATGCGAAATGACTGATTAAATATAAGGGTAAAATTTGGGGTATTACAGTTGCCCCTATTTAAATAGCTACACCGGACGATTTGAGTGACAGAGACTCGAGGAATCGTGGTGGAGAGATTTAAATATAGATAACCGAAAATTTTGCCCTTATATGCGACGATATGCAATGCTATTGGACAAAGCGAGGACAGCTTAATGCAGATGATATGAATATGATGTGATGCGTATGCTGGAATGATGAATGCGAAAATGATGACGAATACTATGACACAGGGACAGACGCTACGAGAAGAACACACTGGGGAAAACGACGTGCTGAGCCACAGTACAACACTGGGGATTCTAAAAATGATGGTCAACTGGTGCGAACACGACCAATTGTCATTTTTAGAACTGGAACGAGATTCTCAAATGGAGATGGCACCTATGAGACGACCTCCACTGGGGAATCTAAAAATAAAACTGGATCTTGTACGATTGCAAGATCGATTACAGAATGCTGGAGCATTGAGCAAAGAATAACATTCAAGCTTCTGTAAACTATCCCTCGCGACAGGATCAAACGGACTTTTCGGAACTCCGTAACAAATATACAGGGTAAAGACCGGCTGTATGCCAAAATAAATGGACTTTGATGGGAAATGCCTTGATAAGATTCTCGCGGGAGAACTGTCACTTATCGTTGGAAGGGACTTATGTGCCAAAATGGATAAGCACTCAAATAAAGAGGCTGCTGCTTATCTGATAAATAAATCTTCTCGCATTTAAGGTCGGCGCCTGGAATACGATTCTGATTCTTCTCTTACTGAAGGATAAATAAACTTCTCCATGCTTCAAGATCGTGCTCTCTTGAACATGAAAAAGGTAAACTGAACTTCCTCATACTTCAGGATCGTGCTCTCCTGAATATGATTCCGCTCTTTCGGGTGAATGAAATTCTTCATACTTCAGAATCGTGCTCTCCTGAATATGAAAAGGATGAACTGAACTTCCTCATACTTCAGAATCGTGCTCTCCTGAATATGATTCGGCTCTTCGGGTAAATGAAATTCTTCATACTTCAGAATCGTGCTCTCCTGAATATGAAAAGGGTGAACTGAACTTCCTCATACTTCAGAATCGTGCTCTCCTGAATATGATTCGGCTCTTTCGGGTAAATGAAATTCTTCATAGTTCAGAATCGTGCTCTCCTGAATATGAAAAGGGTAAACTGAACTTCCTCATACTTCAGAATCGTGCTCTCCTGAATATGATTCGGCTCTTTCGGGTAAATGAAATTCTTCATAGTTCAGAATCGTGCTCTCCTGAATATGAAAAGGGCTAACTGAACTTCCTCATACTTCAGAATCGTGCTCTCCTGAATATGATTCGGCTCCTTCTTTTACTAAAGGGTAAATGAACTTCTTCATAATTCAGAATCGTGCTCTCCTGAATATGATTCCGCTCAAACCTCCCCGTACTTCAAGATCGTGCTCTCCTGAATATGATTTGGTTCAAACCTCCCCATACTTCAAGACGACAGGAAAAATGGAAGCCCAACTGCTCCATGGAGATGGCCATTTGCTGCGAGTCATAACGAAGATAGGATCGGCTTCTTAGGTGAGAAATGTTGCATACCGATGTTGTAAGATGTAAAGTGTTGTACCGATGTTGTAACATGTAGGATTGTAAAATGTTGTAACATGTAGGATTGTAAAGTGTTGTACTGATAGATTTTCCAGGCGTGAACTGGCGTGTATCTGTAAAGGATTGTAGTTGGTTTTCTTGAAAGATAGTGCAAAATAAATGCACGCCCGGGTACAGTGATAAACTTCTCAAGCAAGATAGTCGCGTATCTGTCGTGGTATGGTGAAAACCTTCAGATGGTGCAAAATAAATGCACGTCCGGTTGGGCTTGACGACCGACAAGACTGAGATTCAATCTAGGATCGAGCTAGAAAGAAAACTGGTAATCAAGACTCCATCGAGGGAATGAACTCGAAGTGTAGATATCTTATCCTGGCGAGGAAAGATAGCTGAAGTAACCGTCATCCACGAGGATCGAGCTCCGGAGGGAAACTTGGAAACACATATGTATTTTGTGCTTAGGGCTGACAATCTATTTGGAGAGAATGGACCGACCCAGTTACTCGCCGGTAACAACCAATGATGGCGAGACACAATGAACCTGTGAATGCTAACGCATATGTTGATGCATATGTTGATGTGAATGTATGTTAATGTCTATGTATGTTAAATATGCAAGATATTATGAAATGAGTATGCCATGAGTATGTAATGAGTATGTAATGAATATGTAATGAGTATGTAATGAATATGTAATGAGTATGTAATGAATATGTAATGAAATAGGCATGTGATGCTTATGCCCCTGCGTAGGCTGACGAAACAGACTAGAGACGGGACGAGAGATGAAATAAACATCTCGACGGGGATACCCTGCGTTCTCTGCAACCAATACGTCAATCATGGGTGAGAAGGATCAATGGTGGAACCAAATCTGGTTTTAAATGTTCTGAATTCTCTGAGGGAGAAAATAATCTGCTTGGGTGCACAGTATCATGTCTTCACATGGGGAGAAGAAAACCTGAGGGACACTTTCGAGTTACCCCCAGAAATAGTTGTCGGCTTATAGTCTCGCTGGGGACTATGATGAGGCAATAGTTTAGGAGCCTGTTGCAACACTGAGATTCATTGGGGAATGAAGGCCGCTGCGGGTAAAATCCATTGGGTGTATGAGGAAAAGTTGTGAAACCACATAGTTTTGATCTTGAAGGATCTTGTAGTAGTCGCCATTTGTTTCCTTTAAAAACATGGTGCCCCAGGATACTTGCGTTGCGAGGTAGGGTCATCTCAAGAGGATTTTATAGAGAACACCGAGTCCGGTTGCCCCATTGTTCTCAAACTCTTTGAGAGATTTGTCAGGTCTCGACGTAACTGGCACAAATTAATCGTGTTACGACGAAATCTTTGGGAAATAGCTCTTAAGAATGTCAGACTCGCGTTGGTAAGCGAATTGGGAAACTGCCTGCCCCTGTTCAGCAGGATCTTCAAGTTCCACGGGTTATGTTCATATGTAAATCTCTAAGATATCAAGCAAAGTTGTCATGCCTGAAATGCCTATCCTGAGCTTGTCAATGTACACATATATTTGTCCTGAATTTTTGTTTTGAAAAAAGATATCGCGATAACTGGTGACCGAAATCACTAGTCAGGATATAAGTTTTAATTATAATGCCAACATGAATTTTTTCTGAGCATAGCTCGTAGGAGTCAGGAAACGTGATCTTGTCAAGTATGCTTTCAACCGAAGTCCTACTTCAATTAGGTCTTTTAAAGGTTGTATCGTGGCTCGGTTCACGGTTTAAGAAACAAAGGATAAAGGCTCAAAGTTATATTTGTACCCACCCATTCTTCGTGATGTTCTCCAATCCTAATTCAGTTAACCGGATACGAATGCCCATATCTCAAGCGGATTTGCTATGATCGAGAACTTATCAAGGATTTGGACATGGCAGTCACTCACCTATTTCTAATGGCAATTCGATCACACGACTTTGTTCTTTATAGGGGAAAAAAACTACTGGTTTGTTGCTCTTATTCCCTAACTTTTTCCTGGACATCGTCTTTTGATCTGACTTTGGAGTCCAGCGGGATGGCCCAGTTTTGCCTAAGTCTCCTTCATAGGTTTTGACTTAGCGGGCTCTTATTTTTTTGAATATTCTTTTATGCACAAGTCGTGTAAATCTTTTGAAAGGCTCGTGACTGCCCCACTCCTTAGGTAACCGAGGGATAGCCATTGTATTGGACTTCTTAAGATGCTAAGGATAAATTCTCGAAGGTTTGCTCTTCCTTTTTGAGAATCTAAGCGCTCGATCGGTTTAACTGAGACCTACCCTGCCCCAGGTTAGGATGAAGGTTCTTAAAAGAAAGAAAGACTCCTACTTCAAGGCTCAAAGAGGTTGACTAGGGATTAACATCCTTATATCTCCAGTGTTTGGGGTTTGAAACAATGCCTTACATCATCAGCGGGTTTCAATCGAAAGCATACGACAAGAAATCTGACGTTTTAGGTTCGTCATCCTCCCCCCAATTCTCCATCAGAACAAGAGATCGGGTAAAGTTGGCATTATGATTTATGAAAACGTTTTTTGAATGAGTGAAACGAATGGATTTATTCAAGACAAACATATGCGTTACATTAATTAATCAAAGATAAACAAGTTCGTACATGCTAAATATGCTTAATCAAAGAGAAATACATATAAATAAACAAATGAACTGTCGGAAAAATCCTTCTAAATGTTTATGAAATCTTGCATTCAAACGTAACAGTTTCCTTTGGCGGAGCCTCAATGGAAAAGACGTCTGGTTTATGATCACTGTGAGTCGTCATGGCTTGCCCCAGTTACGCTGGTCACATCTTCAACAGTTTCCAGTCGTTGCTTCAAAATAACTTTCCCAGATTCTTTGTTGATCCCGGTCATATCATCTTGAGGGTTACTGAAATGAAGCGAGCTAGGCCCTTGAATAATTACTGAATTCAGCTGATTTGCCACAGGCGTAGCATGCTTTGCAGAATTCGCACTTGACAAGTGAGGGACCCCGAGAGGAGTCTCGATCTTCATTTGAGCATCGCTAAAAGACAACTTCTTCGTTTCTAGCAAATTTCTGACAACTTTCTTAAGAGCATAGCAACTCTCTAGATCATGGCCGGGCGCACCCTCATGAAATAAACAATGAGCGGCAGCGTTGTAACCTGCAGGTAACGGATTAGGCGGAGGACCCAAAGCACGGGTGGTAATCAGACCTTGTTGTACCAAATGGGGGTATAACTCAGTGAAAGTTATCGGAATTAGAGGACAAGGCTTATACTGCCTCTTACGGGGATAAGGAACCTGATTCTGTGATTGTTGGTGAACAGGAGCGTTGGGCACTCGTTGACTGTCGACAGGAACTTGCATAGGCGAATAACCGGAAGGTTGTTGATAAACTGGTGCCTGATATACCAGAGCTGACTGTACAGGCTGGCGTGCAGGAAACTGCTGATCGAAAGGAGGTGCAACAGTAGCTACATAGGGTTGTTGAACACATAGAAACGGATAACCTTGAACATAACTCTGCTGATATTGTAAAGGTTGAGGAGTAGCCTTTTTGCAGTTCTTTGAACGTGTAGGTACTTTACCATGGTCGGAGTTAGGAGTTTTGCACTTTGGAGGGGTAGCTCGTCGAACTGGTCGAGCACTGGGAGGCACCAAACCGGATTGAAGACCGTGAGGAGGTACATTCTCGACAGTAACAGCTGGTTGAGGTTCCATAACGGTATTAGTCTTAGAAACAACAGTAGACTGAGCATCCACCTTCACACTAAGAGCTCGTACCATCTCCAAAATCTGCCCTACACTTCCTCGAAGATCTTCGAATTCATGGCTGACGCGGTTGATCTCTTGGTTTTGATCTTCCATTCTTTTGAAGGGTCGTATTGATGCAGAGAACTCAGGGTGACAAAACTGGAAGGTGAGAAAACCGAGTATGAGAAACCGGGAGACACATGCAATGCAAAAGTATGATGCTAAAATGTGAATGCAAATGAAGATTTCATGGAATTCAAATATTTACGAACATCGCGGAATACCAAGGAAACTTTTAATTCATTGAAGACAGATTACAAATAATATTCTTGCAACCAAAATAGCTAAATAAAAGCTTAGAAAATCCTAGAGAAGCATCTTCTACAACTTCAGTGAGCAGACGAAGATTCGGAGGAAAATAAATATTCGTAGAGCCTTCTCTTCTTGTAGGATTGTATCTCATCACTCTTCGACTGAATCTGCTTTTGAAGTTCTTCGTACTCGCTGACCATCACATGGTATTTGTTCTTCCATGATTCTGCTTCGCATTGTGATTTCTTCAAAGTGATCTTCAAAGTCTCAGCTTCGGTCATGAAATACTGGACAGGTTCTTCTCTTTGAGGTAAAGGATCTTGGCGAGAGTAAGGCATCTTCAACTCAATAGCTCTTCCTCGGACCCATTGAAGGTATGGTTCCATGGACACACAATTAGGTCTTCCCAAACTTTCTTTGTCTTTCCTATGCAGATGATTCCAAGAGGATGGAATCTGATCTTGAAGCTTTTTGTCGTCTTTGAAAAAGATTTTCTCCACATGAATACCTTTAGGCGGTTCCTTCAAGGGGTATCCCAACTGTCGGCGAGCTAAGACTGGATTGTAGCTAATTCCTCCATTGAAACTGAGCAAAGGCACATTGTTGAAGTTTCCACAACTATCAATGATCGATATCCCATCGTACATGCGATTATACCAATCAATATCAGAGTGAGTTAAAGCCATAACTTTTTGCGACCAACGTTCTTGATTAGCTCTCCAAAACGGACCGGACTTGGGTAAGTGAGAAATAAACCACTTGTATAGTAATGGCACACAACATGTAATCATTCCCCCACCATGAAAGTTTCGAAGATGTACTGAATGATAAGTATTACCCAATAGCGTTGGAACTGGATTTCTCCTCATGAAGGTCTTGATTGCATTAAGGTCCACAAACCCCTCAAAACTAGGAAAAAGCAGCAACCCATAAATAAGCAAAGCAAATATTGTCTCAAAGGCAAACATGTCTTTATGATCGGCATAAAATTGGGCTTTCTTAATTAGGAAGTCCTTGAGAAAACCGGAGGTCCCCCCTTTGGTGATCATATTGTTTTTGACATCGGATATCCTTAGACAAATGGCTTTAGCAATATCTCGTTCCTTAGGGTCTTCCTCCAAGAAAGGGAATGGAGACTTATCCAAGATAGGTAATCCCACCAACTGAGAGTACTCTTCTAAGGTAGGTAAAAGCTGATAATCTGGAAAGGTGAAGCAGTGATAATCTGGATCATAAAACTGTAGCAAAGTCGCATGAAGTCCTTCGTTTACTTGAACTTTCAACAAAGACAATAGCCTTCCATATCTGTTTTGGAACTTTTCTTGATCTTGAACCAAATCTCTTAGCTTCTCTAGGACTTCCAAATTAAAACCCTTAAAAGTAAATTTCAAAGTATGCTTCCTAGAGTGATCCATGGTATCCTGCAATGTTCATAAATAGAGTTTGAATTCCATGAAATCTTAATGCAATATGATGCTTTATGGATGCAATGCATGAAAACACACAAAGTCCTAGGTTAGAGGAACGTGAGCGGAGTTAAGGTCTACCCATCCCCAAAAGGAGTGTACTATAGGTTAGTCGTACCTGCAGAACAAGGTTCTAAAAAGTGCCCAAAGTCATCAGCCCATCTTTCGGATATTATCAACCTTCCAACTAACTCGGGGGTTAATAATATTCTCAAGAGAACCTCTTTTGAGTGTAGTATCGCGTAGCAACCATTGTAGGACTACTCCCACATAGTTCCCGCACTACGTCCTAAATAAGGCCGAGGTGGTGTTAAGGTACTACGGTCCTCAATATCACGGACCCCAATCGACCATGGAAAAAGTTTTCAACGATTACTCGTTCAACCGAACCATTTTCGAAAAGGTCTCAACTGAGCGGTGATTCTCGAATCAGCTTGGTCGGGATTCACTCCCTATAAGCCTCATCGAATATATCCCCATCCTATAATAATGTCACTAGTCCGGGCGTAGGACTTATCTCACAGCACAAGGAACAGTCCCACAATCAAAGCACAAATATATACATGCAAATGAATAATAACACAGATAGTAATAAATATGAACAAATTAGGGATAACCCTCAAAAGTTTAGCAAGTCCCCAGTGAAGTCGCCATTTTCTGTTGCGGTGGAAATAGGATCACAAACTATTAATGAGTTTGAATCGCAATTCAATTCACAACCGCTCTTTGATTTATCCGAAGGAAAAGGTCAAAAGAGGGAAAACCTATTTTGCATCGTAAACACAATGCGGGGAAAGATCTAGGGTTCAGGGGTTGGTTAAATTTAGAGAAGGTATTAGCACCCTAAACTTCTGTAGTACTCTACAGGAACCTTTTGTTCAAATGTTTACTATTTGCTTTATTTATTTGCTTAAGGTATATGTACAAAGGGATTAAAAGTGAGAAAATAAACCTAAGGGGTTAATTCTAAGTTTACTCGGCAAGACATCGCATCTTGTGCCTACGTATCCTTACGGGAGTGGAATCAGAGTAATCGTAGTTCCCCTCAAAAGGGAGGTTAGAGACTTCTTGACTGTGGTCAAGGTCTCAAGGGGAATAAACGCATCTTAAGGACACGCTTACGTGGAGTGTAGAAACTCCAAATCTCTACGTTGAATTGTTAAGTTGTAATTAGGGTTAAATTAGGTTAGGGATTTCGCGGCGGGAAACCCTAAAATGAGCGTGGCGGCTCTTTGACCTAATGCTAGGGGTAAAATTGTAATTTTGCCTGCGGCGAGGCCTTTGTGAAAATTAGGGTTTGTAGTTTGTAAGGGTTTGAAGTTGAGGACTATTGACACGGCGGTCAAACGGCTAGACCTAATTCCTTCGGAGGAGTGTAGTGTGACTGGAATATTGATAAATGTATGAGATAAATGAATTGTAAACAGGGAATAAAACAGAAGTTAAAGCCATGCAAACAGAAATTTAAAGGCAGAAATTTAAAGTGCGATTATTAGATTCGCGAGGTTACATATGAGGAACAGTTACAATATAGTAATGAAATAAAATGGGATAAGTAACGGTAAATGTAATGAGCTGCAAAATGAACAAATGGCGTTAGTGGGCAGAGTTAGGCGGCAGTCAAATGAGTTACGAGAAGATGCAAATTTGAGATTTTATTATTGTTTTATTTAAAAAATCTTAAATAATTTAATGTTAGCTTGCAAAAAAAAGTTTAATTTAAAAATGTTTTACTCTAAAAAAAAGTTTTATTTTTTTTATATTTTTAAGAAAAGTTTTTTTTGATTTTGTTTTAAAAAAGAGTTTTATTTATTTTTATTATTTATATAAAATGTTTTTTTTTTATTTATTTATTTTAAAAACAATTTTGAATTATAAAATAAATGTTAAAAACAATTTTAAAACATAAAAAGAATAACAAAATAAAATAAAAAAAAATAAAAGAGGGGGGGGGGGGGGGGTTGGGCCGGTCATCACACCCGAACCCAACCCAGCTGTTAGTCCTGAGGCAAAATGCCTTTTAGGGTTTCACACCCCGAGACTGTTTCGCGGCGCCGTTTCACTCTTCTTCTCCTCTCTCGTCTTTCTTCTTCCTCGTGACTCTTTCGATGCTCTTCATTTTCCTCCATGACCTGAAATCAAAACGAATGTTGTGAGGGAGATATTTCATAGCTTACATTTCGGCCGATGATGAGGGTTTCCTCTGAGGCTTGGAGTCGATTGCCCGCCGTTTAAGCGGCGAAGGTGATCTCCTCCTCTGGTGTTTCGCGGATGATATTGATCGTTCAGTGATGTTTGTTGTCGCCTATGGCTCGCTCACGATCTTCCTTCATTAGCGTTTGCTTGCGATCTCCGTTAGGGTTTCGCTCTCTCTCTCTCGCGCGGTTACCAGTTAGGGTTTGTACGCGATCCCCCCTTCATCAGGTTGTATCTTCCCTTTTATATATGCTTTGATTAATCTTTTGGGCCTTGGATGTTGGATTTGCGTTACTTTTCTGAGATTGAATTTGATGATTCGATTTGATTTGATTTTGTTTGGTTTTTCCAGATTGAGTTCCAATAGGATGTTTTCTGATACGATTTGGATCTCGCTTCTTCTCTTAGAACCTGATTGGGATTTCCAGCTGATATGATTTTTTCTGATTCGATTCAAAGCTTTCCATTTTTGGGGTTTCTTGACTGACCCTATTTCGGACATGGATTCGCTTGGATTCTATCCGATTTGTTTCGATTTCGAACTGATTTGTTTTTTGACTGATTTGTTTGATTGATTCAGATTGGGTTCCAATGGGGATGTTCCTGATATGATTTGGATCTGACTCGAAACTTTCCATTTCCAGACTCGATTTTGTTTGATCATTTTCTGATGTGGATTGGATTGCCTTTGAATTCACTTGATCTGTTCGATATCTGAATTAATTCGTTTGTTTGATTTCATTTGGATTCTCTAATCAGTTTGTTTTGCTGACACAAATTCTTTTCCTGATGCAGTTAGCTTTTCCTCTTCTTCTTTCAGAGAGGGCTGATGCTACGGCTTCGGTCGAATCAAAATTGTCGAGAAAGGTATACGGCAATGATGA
This sequence comes from Lathyrus sativus, assembly GCA_963859935.3. Lineage (NCBI taxonomy): Eukaryota > Viridiplantae > Streptophyta > Magnoliopsida > Fabales > Fabaceae > Lathyrus > Lathyrus sativus. Next base: position 557,129,276 of record OZ012737.1, read on the forward strand.
CACCGTTCTGAGCCTTCGAGGGATGTTCTTCGACGATGTCGCGGTTGCTTTCTGCTGGTTGGTTTCGATGCTCAGTTGTGACTGTGAGCTGGGCCATGATGCTGTTTAACTGAGCCGTGTGCGACCGATACGAACTGTTATGGTTTTGTGCACTTGTTTATCTCATGAACTGACATGTTTATGTTAGATCATTCTTGTTCGTTCTGGTACAATTCATGCCATGATTTTGTGCTGTGGCGTATTCTTGAACTAATATGGACTTCGACTCTTCTGTGCAATTTTGGCAGGTTGATTGAATCGGTGATGATGATTGGCTATGATGTTGATGTCCTGAACCATGTGTTTGGTAATTTGTTTTTCCAATGTGCTTGCACATTTGGCCTATCTCGCTTTCTGTCATGGTTATGTGCTGTGATTCGGTGCTGTGATTTGGTGTAGTCCCTCACTTATGTATTGCTTGCCATTGCAACTGGTTCGAATGGGGACTTGCCTTTAACTGATGCTGCTGAACCTTTTGATACTTTGTTCTGTGTAATTTTGATGCAGCTTGTTGCGTGTCTCGTTTTTCTGTTCTGTTCTGAATTGTTGCAGTTTGATGCCTATGGCAACTTATGAATCGTTTTGGGTTTTGAGTTCTGAATGTTGAACCTGGTATTGATGTGTTTGTGGAGTTTCAGGTGTTGGAAGTTTCGGAATCAAAGTGACTCAGACCTGCCGGCATCCGGGTCTGAGTTCAATCTTGCCTATGTTGCCTTATTCTCGTATCAGTTTGGAAATCCAATCGCGGAAAAACGAATCAGTCCCACTTCTTTTATTACTTCTATCTCTCGGATGTCCCGTAACGATAAGAACAGGTGTTACCTGATCTGACGCCCACGGCGCGGATCGGTAATGGGGGGTAGGACGCAGCTTCGGTTGTGCCACTCCCGGCACTCGATGATGACATTGTTCTGAGAGTGTCAAAAACAACTCCTAACCTTTTTCTATACTGTTTGTTTTGTTTTGATGTGCAGGTGAATTTGGAGATTCTGCGGCGAAGCTTAAAGACAGCGAGAAGGATACTTAGAATTTTTAGGACTTAGGACCTTTAGAGTTAATGTAAATCCTTGTACAATAATTTCAAAAATATGAAACAATCTCCATTTCTTGTATGATGAGATCTTTATGAAATAAAATTCCCAAAACTTGAATCCATTTATATTTTGTTCTTAGTTAAAAAAAATTATAAACATTTGTGAATAAATCCACAAATATTTAAATTTATTAACATAGTCATAAAACATAAACACTCCCAAATAATATTCTTATTTGTGCACTTGTCTCATTTGTAATCTTAATCTCATCATCTGATTAAAATCCAATTTAAATGCTAACCCACCATTTCATAACCAAACACGGATGTGCACCGTGATCACAACAGTTCCAGCATCAACAATAACGCTACTCGTAATTAAATTCCACTGACCAAATGCCAAGAGCCACAATTCAATAATACCCAATTACGACTGTGCCTTAATAACAGAAACGGAAGCGCTTTTGGAAATAAACCATGAGCAATGGAATGGATCTTAAATCCAGTTGTGCTCGACAAGTTTTAATACCGACCACATCAAATTGGCACATTGATATAATCAGACCTGGTGATAGGTAAATGCCTCAGACATAGTGTATCAAACGCCTCAGAACTTAATAACAGCCCGTCTTCAAGGAATTAGTAGAATCCACGCAAAATGACCAGAATACCCCTGGAACCAAATCTGCAAAACAAACACCTCCATAACTTGTTAGTGGTTAGCAAATGTACATATGAGATGCTATGCGAAATGACTGATTAAATATAAGGGTAAAATTTGGGGTATTACAGGTACGAATACGACCGATTGTCACTTTGAGAGCGGGCAATGAAATACATCCTCGAACAGAGACGATACGGTCTCTGTTGAGGGAAAAGCCTAAGGGTACATACTTAACAGGTTCAAACGTGATCGGTTGAACTTCTAGGTAAAACTGGATCTACCAACAATAGGACTGATTAACAGGGCGCTGGAGCATTGAGCAAAGAATAACATCCGAGATTTTCTGAAAAACATTTCTCGTGACGGGATCAAACGAGATTTTTAGGAATCTGCATAATATACAGGGTGAAAACCGGTTGTACGCCAAAATAAATGGACTTTAATATGTAATGCCCCGATAAATTTCTCGAGCAAGGATAATCACTTATCATTGTGGGACTTAGGTGTCAATAGGGTGAACTCTCGAGTAAAGAGGTTGGTGTTTGTCTGATGAAAATATAAGCTTTTACGGTCAAACCTGACTTAGCTTCTCCTTCTCCCGAAGGGTAATATGAACTTCTTCGTAATCCAAGACTTGGTGCCTTGAACATGATTCGGTTCCTCCTTATACAAATGGGTAAAATGAACGAATATGAATCCGCTCCTCCTTCTTCCGAAGGGTAAAATGAACTTTTTCAATCCAAGATATGGTATCTCCCGAATATGATTATGTTCCTCCTTATACAAAAGGGTAAAATGAACGAATATGAATCCGCTCCTCCTTCTTTCGAAGGGTAAAAAGTGAAGCAAATGGAAAACCCAACTGCCTGTTGAAGATGGCCATTTACCGCGTGTCATAATGAAGGTTGGATGAGCTTCTCGTATGAGAACGGTCATTGTGAGGTAGGATTACCGATAGGCTTCTCGTGTGAGAACGGTCGCGGATCGGTATGTTGAATGAGGTGATAAGCTTCTCGTGCGAGAACTGTCGCTGATTTGTTGTCTTAATGGGTTGATAAGCTTCTCGTGCGAGAACTGTCGCTAATTGGTTGTGATGATAAGCTTCTCGTCCGAGAACCGTCGCTGATCGAGGGTGATAATGAGCTTCTCGTCCGAGAACTGTCGCTGATCGCTTGTAAGCTGTGATGTACTTATATCAGCAGTGATAGGCTCCTTAGACGAGAACGGTCGCATATCTGCAAACATATGGTGAAGGTCTTTAGATAGTGCAAAATAAGTGCACATCCAGGTACGGTGATAAGCTTCTCGGACGAGAACAGTCGCATATCTGGCAAGGTATGGTGAAAATTTTAGACGGTGCAAAATAAATGCACGTCCGGGTAGGTTCGTCGACCAACAAGACCGAGAGTCAATCTAGGATCGAGCTAGAGAGAAAACTGGCAATCAAGACTCCATCGAGGGAATGAACTCGAAGGGTAAATATCTTATCCTAGCGTGGAAAGATAGCTGAAGTAACCGTCATCCACGAGGATCGAGCTTCGTGGGGAAACTGGAAACACGCAAGTATTTTATGCTTAGGGCTGACAATCTACTTGGAGAGAATAGACAACCCAGTTATTCGGCGTAATAACCAATGATGGTAAATGAACATGTAAATGCTAAAGGCTTATGTCACCGCGTATGTTAATGTGAATGTATGTTAATGTATATGTAGTTAAGTATGCAAGATGCAACGGAACGAATATGCAGGATGAAATGAGATGGACAATGGAAATGGAATGGACGCTCATGCCCCTGCATATGCTGACGAAACAGACTAGAGACGGGACGAGAGATGAAATAAACATCTCGACGGAGATATATTGAGTTCTCTGCAATGAATACGTCGATTATGGACAAGAAAGATCAATGGTAGAACCAAAACTGGTTTCGAAGCTCTGTGCTTCTCTGGGGAGAAATTAATCCATTTGGGGATACAGCACCCTGACTTCGTATGGGGAGAAGAGAGTCTGGGAGACATCCTCGGATTACCCGAGACGGGTTGTCAGCTTAGAGTCTCGTTGGGGACCGTAGTATGCAATGGCCTACAAGCGTTTCTGCAACCACGAGATTTACTGGGGGTGAAGAAATTCCTTCCTTTATTTCCGCAAGTCAAAGTATCTTCTTACGTTTTTCAATTACATTTTTGAAAATGGTTTTTTTAAAGTTTTGAAGCACCTTTCATTTTCAAAATTTCATAAATAATTGGCATTTTGCATAACAATAAAATGAGAACAACGCACCAAGTAATTTGAATAACAAATGGTATCTTTTATTAAAGGATGGTAGCTTTACTAAAGGTATAGCTCCATAGACAGTTACAATTTGAAATTGGCAATATGGGAAAAGGTTACATTGAATCCAACGACACCTACTGACACTAATGACTAAGACTAATCCAGAATCTTGCTTCAGACGATAATGATTGGATTGGAGAATGAATCTCAAGTATATCTGCGGTAATCAGTGTTTTCTGATGCAGTGAAATGCCTTTGTCCCTAACTTTTGCCTGGACCGCCCTTTCGGGTTTTCAATCCACCGGGACGCTCATTTTTGCCTAAGTCGCCCTTTCAGGTTTTCAACTTAGCGAGCTTTTTATTATTTATTTAATTTTTTCTAACCCTTATTTTTGCCTAAGTCGCCTTTATCAGGTTTTCGACTTAGCGGGCTTTTTAGGCATAATATTTTCTGACTGCATCAGAATTCACGAGGTGTGCTAGCTCTTCACCATCCGTTGTTGTGAGTATCAGAGACCCTCCGGAGAATACGGTCTTTACAACAAACGGGCCTTCATAGTTTGGCATCCACTTTCCGCGCATGTCCTTGTGAACTGGCAAGATCTTTTTGAGTACGAGCTCTCCTTGACGGAACTCACGAATACGGATTTTCTTGTCAAAGGCTTTCTTCATCCGTTTCTGATATAACTGCCCGTGGCACATAGCTGTCATGCGCTTCTCGTCAATGAGATTCAACTGATCCAATCTGTCTTGAACCCACTCGGCTTCCTCAAGTTCAGCTTCCATCAACACCCTTAAAGAAGGTATTTCTACTTCGATAGGGAGTACAACGTCCATTCCATACACCAATGAGAAAGGTGTTGCCCCCGTCGAAGTTCGTACTGAGGTCCTGTATCCATGCAAAGCAAATGGTAACATCTCGTGCCAATCTTTGTAAGTCACAACCATCTTTTGCAGGATTTTCTTGATATTCTTATTCGCAGCTTCCACAGCCCCATTCATCTTAGGACGGTACGGAGAAGAATTGTGATGCGTGATCTTGAAACTGTCGCACAACTCTTTCATAGTATTATTATTCAAATTGGTACCATTGTCCGTTATGATTCGGCTCGGAATCCCATAACGACAAATAATCTCTTTTCTGATAAATCGAGCAACCACTTGCTTAGTCACGTTGGCGTAGGAAGCAGCTTCTACCCATTTAGTGAAATAATCGATAGCAACTAGAATGAAACGATGACCATTAGAAGCTTTCGGCTCAATTGCCCCAATCATATCGATGCCCCACATGGAGAAAGGCCACGGTGAAGACATAACATTCAACGGCGTTGGAGGAACATGCATCTTATCTGCATAAATCTGGCACTTGTGGCATTTCCTCGCATACTGTATACAATCGGATTCCATAGTCAACCAGTAATAACCAGCCCTCAACATCTTCTTAGACATAGCGTACCCGTTGGCATGGGTCCCAAACGTTCCCTCATGAATTTCCTGAAGTAACATGTTTGCCTCACGTTTATCAACACATCTGAGCAAGACCGTGTCGTGATTTCTCTTGTACAACACACCATTACTGATGAAGAATTTGGACGCTAACCTCCTTAAAGTTTTCTTGTCAAGACCAGTAGCATCGGTCGGATATTCTTGCTTGAGCAGATAATTCTTAATGTCGTAGAACCATGGTTTATCATCAAGCTCTTCCTCAACCATCTGACAGTAGGCCGGTTCGGTCTTCCGACTTATTCGAATAAGGGGAGCCTGGTTGAAAAACTGTACTTTCCACATTGACACCAACATAGCTAAGGCATCAGCAATGTGGTTCTCAGATCTCGGAACATGCTTGAATGTAATGTCATCAAAGTATTTAATCATCTCAATAATGTAGGCCCTGTACGGAATCAAATTCTCATGTCTAGTTTCCCATTCACCTGTCACCTGATAGATAACCAAAGCTGAATCTCCACACACTTCAAGAAGTTTAATTCTTAAGTCAATAGCTGCTTCAAGACCAAGGATGCACGCCTCATACTCGGCGATATTGTTTGTGCATTCAAAGTCTAATCTGGCTGTAAACGGCGTAAACCCTGCTTTTGGGTTAATCAGAATAGCACCTATACCGTGTCCATTGTAATTAGAGGAACCATCAAACATCATCTTCCACCAGAGTCCTGGCTCGGGACCCTCATCAGGACTTGGTTCTTCATAATCCTTTACCACCATAATGTCTTCATTAGGAAAGTCAAACTTGAGCGACTCATAGTCTTCAACTGGCTGATCTGCGAGGTAATCTGACAATATACTTCCTTTAATGGCCTTCTGCGGTACATACTGGATATCATACTCGGATAACAACATGTGCCAACGGGCTGATCTCCCAGTCTGAGCGGGTTTCTCAAAGATGTACTTTATGGGATCCATCTTCGAAATCAACAAAGTGGTGTGACAAATCATATACTGTCTGAGACGCTTAGCAGCCCATGCCAATGCACAACAAGTCTTCTCTAACAATGAATACCTACTCTCGCAATCGGTAAACTTCTTACTCAGGTAATATATAGTGTTGCGGTGAAATTTGGATACCAAACTATTAATTAGTTTGAATCTTTAATTCAATTTGCAACCGTCTTTGATTTATCCGAAGGGAAGGTTAAAGGAAGGAAAAACCTAGTGGAGAGAGATCTAAGGTTTGGGGGTTGGTTAAGCTTAGGGAAGGTATTAGCACCCTAAACTTCCGTAGTACTCTACGGGAACCTCTTGTTTTAAATGCTGCTATTTACTAAATTTTCTGCTTAAGGGTAATGCTAAAGGTTAAAGGTGAAGAGAAAGACTTAAGGGGTTAGTCCTAATTTTACTCGCCAAGATTCGCATCTTGTGCCTACGTATCCGAGGTAGGGGATGGAATCAGAGTAATCGTAGTTCCCCTCCCGGAGGGAGATGAGGAACTTCTTGACTTTGGTCAAGGTTCCAGGGGGAAATAAACGTTCATAGGGAAGCGCTTATTTTGGAGTACGGCGACTCCGATTTTCTATGTTATAATGTTGAATTTAAAGGGTGTAAAATAAGTATGCCTCGGCGGGAAACTTATATGGAGTACGGCGACTCCAATCCTAAGGTTAGGATAAAAGGGTGGATGTCCACGGCGGGACGCCTAAGTATGAGTGCGGCGACTCAGATCCTAAAGCTAGGATGGGGTGAAAGTGAGGTATTGACTTGGCGGTCCAATATGCAAACCTTTCCTTCGGAAGGGAAAATTGGTAAAATAAAGCGGTGGATAATGCAAATTGATATACAAGCATGAGATGTTTTGGCCTAAGTAGTATGAGATTAGTTGGTTTGTTCATTTTGAAAATCTTGTGAAATATTTGTGAGAAATTATATCATAACTAAGTTAATGAAAGTGTTATCCTAATTGATTTTAAATTATCATTTAACAAAGGTTAATAAAGATTATTTATTTATTTACTTAATTATTTTTAGTAGGAAAAAATCTTAAAAGTTGAAATAAACTAAGTCAATTAAATTATTTTTTTAGATTTTAAATAAATACTTATTTTTGGATTTTTAGATAAGATATTTTAAGCTTGTTTCTACCTATCATCTTATATTATTATTTTTATTAAATTAAAATTAAACTTAGATCTAAATATTATTTATCATAAAACTAAATTATATATATATATATATATATATATATATATATATATATATATATATATATATATATATATATATATATATATATATATATATATATATATATATATATATATATATATATTTATATTTTTTTTATAAATTAAAAACTTATTCTAATTGCTCATTTGCCTCTGTTATCAAACTAAATTAACTTTACATTTAATTACTTATTTTTTAATTATTAAAATAAAACTTAAATTCCCAAACTAGTTATTTTTTTATTTTTAGTAGAGAAAATATTTTAGTTAACTAAAAAAACTCTAAAGAATAATAACTAAATCAATTACATTATTATTATTATTATTATTATTATTATTATTATTATTATTATTATTATTATTATTATTATTATTATTATTATTTAAAAGGAAATAAATTATTGTTTATCTTAAAACTAAAAATAAAAATATTTTAAATTAAATTTTTTTTTATAAGTTAGTAATTAGTTAGTTAAGTTAGTTAAGTTAGTAGTTAATTATTATTATTATTAATAAGCAGTTACAAAATAATAAATAAAAAGAAAATAATAAAACATAAAATCAAAAATGATAGAAAATAAGAAATGGGTCGGGCTGGGTGGTCAGGCCCCAGACCCGACCCGGTTGATGCAATTGAGGGGGAGGGGTTTCAACCGAAACCCTAAATCTCCCATTTCCTCTCCGCGGCGCCTACACCTTCCCCTTCTTCATTCTCGAACTCTCAATCTCTCCTTCTCGTCTCTCGATTTCCACCCTTTCTTCTCTTTTTCTTCTCCGATTTCTATTCTTTTCCTCATTTTAAAATACAACCTGTAAACATCAACAAATAGTTAAGATATTACCAAAAAGGGTGATTCACGGTCGTGGCGATGAGTAATGTGATTCGCGATTTCCGATCAACGGTTGATGGCTTGTGGAGATGGCTCGCGGTTCCGGAGAAGGCGAAGACGGCTAATCGACGAATACGAAAGATAAGTTTTAGGGTGTTGATTTGGTATTTTTTTGTTGAATATTTGTGGATTGGTATTGAATTTCCGGTTGTTTTTCGTAACTGTGAAGCTCTGTTATCGTTTTCCTCCCCCTCTGACTCTCGAGCTCCTACTCTTTATATAGGGTGCTCTCACTTCAAGCCTTTGAAAAAACTTTCCTATTTTTAAAAAGATTTGCTGGGGTATTGTTGGCAAGTAATAACAACCCCGATTTTGTTGATAAATGCATTAAATTCCTTTCAAAAATGTTTGAAGCAGGTCTGGATGTACTGAACCTTCATATGGAAATAACTTAATTGTTTGCAATCATGTTAGAATGTTGTTTTTGATTGTGCCCCGAGTTTGTTTTGGAAATAACATATCTTCAATCTTTGGTTTTCAATATCCCTTGAATGGCTTGATTACACGCCTTCTCTTTCAGTTGAATATGTTTATCCTGTTTGGAATCTAATTGGATCAATTGATTTGTAGGAGCAAAATGCGAGTGGTGAATTGAATGCAGGGGCCAGCTTTGATTATCGCTTCAAGATTCAAACAGTAATGGTATATCATTGCTTTGCTATTAAATTCTGATCTTGTGCAATTGTATTGCTTTGATGCAATTACCGGGTTTTTAATCCAAAACTGACGGTTGGAAACACTTATCAATATTGCGTTTTATCACATACTGAACCTTCCTTTGGCATCTTGACTTTCAGGAAGAAACGTCACATTGGGAGTGTAGTCACTACAGGAGAAAACTCTCTTCGAATTTCCTACGGTAGCACTAGTTAATGGAAGCTTTGAATTGGTGCCAAGAGCATGTTTTTCAAGGCCTTGTTGCGTATTCCAGTAGACATGCTTATGACGGAGTGGAAGACGCCATAGTTCAATTTGCAAGACACAAATTGCGGAGCAGAAACGTTACCGAAAAATGGAACACCACGTGAGCAAACTCTGCCCATCGACAAAGGGACCTCTGAGTCTGTCCTGTTACTTTGCAGCATTGGGAGCATCGTCCGAAGGTGAAACTCTTACACAATCTCGCTTCAAACTCCGCTTTCATTCGGATGTTGTGGTATTGGTTTCTGATTGTGTATGCCTTGCCGGTTAACTTGTTCTGGACAGGTTGTTGATGCTGAAACTGTTGCAGGGATTTTCAGTAAGTCAGCAGCATAAGCAACAACTGCTTCCACTCCAACCGTAAGTTACGTTTCCATAGTAACTCAAAATGGAAATTTGATTTCCTTCTGGCGTTTAGAGTGCAAATCTCATGAAGTGAGGTGATGAGCTAGTAACTTATCAATAGCACTAGTTACTAGGAAAATGGATTGATGCAGCCGCAGTAGCCCGGGCAATTTCATGTCGGTTTTAGTTCTTGAATCAATAACTCCGTTTCGAATTCTCTTTCCTTTTTAGGCCCATCGATTGATTTAGTTTTGAAGCTGCTTTGGAAAGAAATAACTCTGTTTGGAACAATGTCTTGAAGAGTGTAATAACAGCGGTTTTGTCTGTGCTGTCTTGACCAAAGTATGTTGATCATTAATTCAATCTGTTATTTCTAACAAAAACTGGTGTGTCTTCAACTGTAGGTGATGGTGTCACATTAGGCGCATAAACATACGGAGGCCATGGTATGCCGACAAAAGGCACACACGCACGAATGTGATAAGGAGTCTTATATGCATCTCGAGTGTAATTATTTGTTTAGATTCGGCATAATTCTCACTTGCGGTGGCAACAACAATCCTTAGCTAATGTTGGTGTTATAACAGTACAGCATCACGTGTGTGTTTGTGAAGATCTTCTGTATCTCATGGCATAGCCTGTTTCTTCTTCTTTAAATTTGTAGCTGCTTTCGATACTTTGCATCTTCAAACATGTCAGTCGGAGTGTGGAATGCAGCTTGGACTGTGCGGCGGGAGCCTTGTGATGACGTTGTTTTATTTTTAGAACTCAGGTTTATCATTGAATAATAGGATATAGCAAATTGTTCTCTAGTAGTTCCAAAACTGTAATTTAGCCCTTCGGCTTGTATTCAGTCATCACTGTGTACTTGGATTCATCTGAGTTTAACACTTTTTGTAGTAGCTTGGCTCTTAACTTGCATTTGTGTAGATGGAAATGAACCATTTTAAACTTAGTAAAGAATAACGTGTTCTAAAGCGTACATCACCTTCTTGAATTCGGTGGGACTTAAATCCACCAAAATGTTATCATGTTGAGCCACCTTTTCTGGAAATTGCATTTGAGCAAAGTACACCACACCTTGATCTTTAGTTTGCATAGTTCAAATTAATTCTTAATTCTAAGAAGTTTAGCATCAAATGCCAATCCAATATATCCTGAGATAACCTTGGGCTCAAACAGCATAATGTTTAGCATCACTATAGAGAATTCCATTTTATTACTCATGGTGATACAACTTCCAGCAACGTCAAATTTTGTTCTTCTTTGACAAAGAACTTTGAAGTCTTCACATGATAATAACAAAACTTGGTCTTGAACTCTGGCTTGACTTTCCAGTAATAAATTTAACTTTTGGACTTTGGACCAAATGCAATCTCTAAATTTTAAATACTTGACATGTGTCGAAGTTGAATGAGGATTAGCTTCATCCCTTGATTTGAAGTTCTGAAAATGTATTCTATGAAAAGTGTGATTTCCACAAATCCCAAGTCGACCGAATCTCGTGGTTGAAATTTGCACTTCCTTTCCTTTAAACTTAATTGACAACCTCATTTGTGAAAACAACGAGAACCTATAGTTAGTTCTTGAATAACTACGCAAAATAACTTCACGGCTTTCCGGGCTTTCCATAGTAATCCTGACTTCATAACAAAATACACAATAAAATACAAGGGTTTAAGTGGTTAGCTATGTAGGAATGATTAACCTAAGATAATATGTGAATGGTCAATGAATCTAAGGGTAAAATTTGGGGTACAACAGTTGCCCCTATTTAAATGACTTCACCGGATGGTTTGAGCGACGAAGACTCGAAAAATCATGGTGAAAGGGATTTAAATACAGATAACCGAAAATTTTCTCTTAGATGTATTGATGTGCAATGCTATGGACAAAACGAAAATGCCGACGATGCTATGAATCTAATATGATGCATACGATGTAAGTGATAAATGCAAAGATGTAGACGACCCAGGGGACAGACGCGACGAACAAAACACACTGGGGAATGCGGCGTACTGGGGAAACAACACGACACTGGGGAAATCTAAAGTGATGGCCAACTGGTGCAAGCATGACCAATTGTCCCTTTAGAAAGACAGGTAAGAAAGGGTTCTCAATAGAGATGGCACCGGTGAGACGGCCTCCACTGGGGAAATAAGCGATAATATAAATGCTCAACAGGTTCAGGCATGACCAGCTGAAGCTCTAAAATAGTGGACCAACAGGTTCAGGCATGACTAATTGACACTTTAGAAAGGTAACAGAGATCCTCAATGAAGAAGGCACCGGCGAGACGGCCTCCACTGGGGAAATATCTAAGAGTCACAGCTCAACAGGTTCAGGCATGACCAGTTGATGCTCTAAAGATAAAAGGATAAGCTTCCATGATCAAAAATATGATTTAGTTTCTTCTTTTACTAAAGGATAAAATTATCCACGGCGGGATGCCCCAGCATGAGTACGGCGACTCAATGCCTCAAGGTTAATAAGGATATGTCCACGGCGGGACGCCCAAGAGTGAGTACGACGACTCAACATCTTAAGGTTAAAACTCTATGCCCACGGCGGGACGCCTAAGGATGAGTACGGCGACTCAACTCTTCAAGGTTTAAGAATATGTCCACGGCGGGACGCCCAAAATTGAGTACGGCGACTCAATGTCTTAATGCTTGCAGGATAGGTCCATGGTGGGACGCCCAAGAATGAGTAAGGCGACTCAACATCTTAAGGTTAGAAGAATATGCCCACGGCGGGACACCCAAGGATGAGTACGGCGACTCAACTCTTCAAGGTTTAAGAATATGTCCACGGCGGGACGCCCAAAAATGAGTACGGCGACTCAATGCCTTAAGGTGACTGTCACTTGTTGTTAGTAGTAATGAAGATAGGATGAGCTTCCCAGGCGAGGAATGCCGCTTATTTGCAAGGGTAGCAATGGTAAGCTCCTCTGATGAGAACTGTTGTCGAGATTGTAAACTGTAGAGGCAGGTTGTAAAAAGTTCTTCTTGAAAGATGGTGCAAAATAAATGCACGTCCGGGTAGGTTCGGCGACCGACAGAGACCAAAGTTCAATCTAGGATCGAGTTAGAAAGAAACTGTCAAATAAAACTCCATTGAGGCAATAAACTCAAATGGGGATTATCTTATCCTAGTGCGGAAAGATAACTGAAATAACCATCATCCACGAGGGTTGAACTCGGTGGGGAAACTGAAATAGTAAGGGTATTTTATGCTTAGGGCTGACGATCTATTTGGAGAGAACGGACAACCCAGTTACTTGGCGGTAACCACAGCCAAAATAATGACAAAAGACAACGAGGATATCAAACATGCAGATGATAATGCGTATGTCAATGCGTATGAAAAATGCTAATGCAATGAGTATGCTGATGTTCATGCTTATGCTCGTGCACATGCTGACAAAACAGACAAGAGGAGGGAACGAGAGATGAAATAAACATCTCAACGAGGATACCCGACGGCCTCTGCAAAAGTACATCTATCAAGGGATAGGGAAGTTGATGGCGGAACCAAATCTTGCTTCGAAGTCCCAAATTTATCTGGGGAGAATACTTCCACTTGAGGGGAAGATCATGACTTCACATGGGGATATAGTATCATGACTTCACTTGGAGGATTGCCATCATGAACCTGAATTCTGATTGTAGAATACCTATTCACTGGGAGTGTCGTCTCAGGATAAGAGACTTTTGGGGATAAAATAAATATCCGCTTTAACGGGGAAGTGTGGAGCTAGGAAGCTTCTTGGAGAAAGTGTAGCAACTTCCTGGGATAACAGATGTCAACTTCCCTGGGGATGGAATGCTTCCACCTCTTGGGGAACAGTACATTAGACTCACTGGGGAGAATCTAGCAATCTCTTGGGGAAAGTTCCAAATCAGTTCAAAAGTGTTGTCAGCTTGTAGTCTCGATGGGGACTGTACCGAGGCAATGGTTTAAAAGTGCTTCTGCAACAATGAAACTTAATGGGGAAAGAAGATATCCTTCAGATGTTTCCACAAGTCAAAGCAACTTTTACCTTTTCAAAGCGTTTTCAAAGACAATTTTATTTTAGAAAAACTTTTCACTTTCAAAAATATTATCAACAAATAACAAATTGCATAACAAAGATGAAATAAAGATAGTAAGTTGAAAATTGAATAGAAAAAGGTTTTATTATATCGCGGAATGGTAGCTTGCTAAAGGCAAGGCTCCATGGAAAATTATAATTGAAATTGGCAAATGGGGAACGGTTATGTTGAATCCAACGGCCTCTACCGACCCTAATAACTAAGACTATCCAAAATCCTGCTTCTGACAAGAGTGATTGGATTGAAGTTCATCTTCTGTAATGTATCTTCGATGGTCGACGTCATCTGATGCAGTGAAATGCCTGTGTCCCTAACTTTTGCCTGGATCGCCCTTTCGGGTTTTCAATCCACCGGGACGCTCATTTTTTCCTAAACCGCCCTTTCGGGTTTTCAGCTTAGCGAGCTATTATTCTTTTTATTTTTATCCCTTATTTTTGCCTGGATCTCCTTCATAGGTTGTGATCCACCGGGATACCCATTATTGCCTAAGTCGCCTTTCCAGGTTTTCGACTTAGCGGTTATTTTTAGGCATAATATTTTCTGACTGCATCAGAGTTCACAGGATGTGCCAGCTCTTCACCATCCATTGTTGTAAGAATTAGCGATCCTCCAGAGAAGACTGTCTTCACAAAAAATAGGCCTTCGTAATTGGGCATCCATTTACCACGCATGTCTTTGTGAACTGGCAATATCTTTTTGAGTACGAGTTCTCCTTGTCGGAACTCACGAATACAGACCTTCTTGTCAAAGGCTCTCTTCATCCGTTTCTGATATAACTGCCCGTGGCACATAGCTGTCATGCGTTTCTCGTCGATGAGGTTTAGCTGGTCAAATCTATCTTGAACCCATTCGGCTTCATCAAGCTTGGTTTCCATCAGTACCCTTAAGGAAGGTAACTCAACTTCGATAGGGAGGACATCGTCTGTTCCATATACCAATGAGAAAGGGGTTGCCCCTGTTGAAGTTCGTACTGTAGTTTTGTACCCGTGCAAAGCGAATGGTAACATTTCATGCCAATCTTTGTAAGTCTTGACCATCTTTTGCAGGATTTTCTTAATATTTTTATTCGCAGCTTCAACAGCTCCATTTATCTTGGGACGGTAAGGAGAAGAATTGTGATGTGAAATCTTGAAACTGTCGCACAACTCCTTCATGGTTTTGTTGTTCAGATTGGTACCGTTGTCTGTTATGATCCTACTTGGAATTCCATAACGGCAGATAATCTCTTTCTTGATGAAGCGAGCAACTACTTGCTTGGTCACATTGGTGTAGGAAGCAGCTTCTACCCATTTGGTGAAGTAGTCAATGGCGACTAAGATGAATCGGTGACCGTTGGAAGCTTTTGGCTCAATTGCCCCAATCATGTCAACGCCCCACATTGAGAAAGGCCACGGTGAAGATAAGACATTCAGCGGTGTTGGAGGCACGTGGACCTTGTCAGCATAGATTTGACACTTATGACATTTTCTGGAATATTGGACGCAATCGGTTTCCATGGTTAACCAGTAATATCCAACTCTCAAAATCTTTTTAGACATTGCATAGCCATTGGCGTGAGTACCAAAGGTTCCTTCATGAATCTCTTGTAGTAACATGTCTGCTTCCCGTTTGTCAACACATCTAAGCAGAACCATGTCGTAATTTCTCTTGTATAGCACATCGTTACTGATGAAGAACTTTGACGCCAATCTTCTCAAAGTTTTCTTGTCAAGATTAGTAGCATCGGCTGGATACTCCTGCTTGAGCAGGTAATTCTTAATGTCATGATACCAAGGTCTGTCAGCAGTTTCCTCTTCAACCATTTGACAATAGGAAGGATCAGTCTTGCGTTCAATTCGAATGAGAGTAGCATCATTGTAGTACCTGACTTTCCATATTGAGGCTAACATGGCTAGAGCATCGGCAATATGGTTCTCAGATCTCGGAACATGCTTGAAGGTGATCTCATCGAAGTACTCAATCAGTTCAACAATGTAGGCTCTGTAAGGGATTAAATTCTCATGTCTGGTCTCCCATTCACCTGTAACTTGATAAATAACCAGAGCTGAATCTCCATTCACTTCAAGAATTTTGATTCTGAGGTCAATAGCTGCTTCAAGACCAAGAATGCATGCTTCATATTCAGCGATGTTGTTTGTGCATTCAAAGTCTAACCTGGCTATAAATGGGGTATAACCACCTTCTGGATTCATGAGAACAGCGCCTATGCCATGACCACTGTAATTTGAGGAACCATCGAACATCATCTTCCAACAGAGACCCGGCTCGGGACCTTCCTCAGGACCTGGCTCTTCGTAATCCTTCACCAACATAATATCTTCGTCCCGAAATTCAAACTTGAGAGGCTCATATTCTTCAACTGGCTGATCCGCAAGATAGTCAGATAAGACACTACCTTTGATAGCTTTCTGAGTAACATACTGGATGTCATATTCTGATAATAACATATGCCAACGGGCAAATCTTCCAGTCTGAGCAGGCTTTTCAAAAATGTACTTTATTGGATCCATCTTCGAGATCAACAAAGTAGTGTTACAAATCAGGTATTGCTTGAGACGCCTAGCAGCCCATGCTAGCGCACAACAAGTCTTCTCCAAAAGTGAGTATTTGCTTTCATAATCAGTAAACTTCTTGCTCAAATAGTATATGGCATGTTCTTTCCGCCCAGTCTCATCATGTTGCCCCAGTACGCAACCCATAGATTTCTCAAGAACTGTAAGGTACATGAAGAGTGGTCTTCTAGGTATAGGAGGAATCAAGATAGGAGGCTCCTGCAAATAACCCTTAATCTTCTCAAACGCTTGCTGACAATCGGGATTCCAATCAATAATCTGACCCTTACATAGTAACTTGAAGATAGGCTCACAAGTAGCAGTCATGTTGGAAATGAATCTGGAGATATAGTTCAGTCGTCCAAGAAAACATCTGACTTGTGTTTCAGTCTACGGAGTTGGCATGTCCTGAATGGCTCGAACTTTGTCAGGATCTACTTCAATTCCTCGTTGGCTGACGATAAAACCAAGTAGTTTTCCCGATCTAACACCAAATGTACACTTAGCAGGATTCAGTTTCAACTGGTACTTCCTGAGTCGTTCGAACAATTTCAGCAAATGGTCCAAATGGTCCTCTTCATTCTGAGATTTGGCAATCATATCATCAACATAAACTTCGATCTCTTTATGCATCATGTCATGAAAGAGAGCGACCATAGCTCTTTGATATGTTGCCCCTGCGTTTTTCAAACCGAAGGGCATAACTTTGTAGCAATAGGTTCCCCAAGGAGTAATGAATGTAGTCTTTTCTCTGTCGGCCGGATCCATCTTGATTTGATTGTAACCAGAGAAACCATCCATAAAAGAGAAAACTGCGAAACTGGTTGTATTGTCAACAAGCGTGTCAATATGCGGTAGAGGGAAATCATCTTTTGGGCTTGCATCATTCAAATTCCTGTAATCTACACACATTCTGACTTTACCGTCCTTTTTGGGCACTGGAACAATGTTGGCCACCCACTCAGGATATTTTGCAACAGCGAGGAAACCAGCGTCAAGTTGTCTCTTAACCTCATCACGAATCTTTAAAGCCATGTCAGGTCTTGTTCTTCGAAGCTTCTGCTTGATAGGTGGACATTCTGGTCTGAGTGGCAGCTTGTGAACAACAATATCTGTGTCTAAACCCGACATATCTTGATACGACCATGCAAACACATCAGAATACTCTTCTAGAATCTTGACCAATCTCTGCTTGACCTCAGCCCCAAGTGTTGTACCAATCTTGACCTCTTTCTTTTCTTCATTAGTGCCAAGATTCAACAGCTCTACTTGCTCTTTGTGCGGTTGTAGCTCAGTGTACTCATACTCAGCCAATTTTTCCAGCTCAGCGGGTACTACAAAATCTTCCTCGCCCTCATCTTCCACTTGATAAATGGGTGCATCCCAGTCAGGAGGGAAAGCAGGGTCATTGGATTCAACATGGTTTGGGATATCACTGCAATGTTGGAAGGCTATATTTTATTAAAATGCACAGAAAATGCAAGAGAAAGTAAATTCCTTTTTGTAGTTTTGAAAAGATTTGCCAATTTCGTTTTAAAAGGTAAAAGCAAAAAAACAGCAAGTGAAACAAATGGGGTTTAACAAAATGCATTTATTGAAATCCTTTTTAAAAGTGAAAAGGTGGCCCTACAAACTGTCCAGTAGCTTCGGGCATAGCTATGGAGTTTTGAAAACAGCAAGTGAAAACATTAAATTACTTTGAAATGGGAAAAATCACGGGGATCTCTATAGCTTCCCAGTTGTTCAGCGCTGCATCGCTCTTGAATACCAGGTTGCTCAGGTTGTCATCATCATCATCATCGTTAATAACATTGATTTGGAAACCTCCACTGACAAACACCTCTTAGACAGTCCTCGGACGCCCTTTGACATGTGTAGAAGCTCTATCATGAGTTGGTTTGTAACCCAACCCGTGGCGATCAATCTTGGTCTTGACATCAATCACTTCTCCCCAACCTTCAGGTATGCCCCTGTCGATTGCTGATCTGGTGCTCTTGAAAGATGCAAAGGACGAATTACTCTGGCCCACTGTTTCTTCGACTTCCAATAGGACAGCATTGGCGATCTCAAGTGCTTGGAAAGAAGTTTCCAAAGCGTCTTCATCGGCCTCTATGTAGCGGAAAGAAGATAGGTTGCTGACCATCAGATCCTCCTCACCGTGTATAATAACTAGTTGTTCATCGACCACAAACTTCATCCTCTGATGCAGAGTTGAAGTTACAGCTCCAGCAGCATGGATCCAAGGTCTTCCAAGTAGACAACTGTAGTTAGGATTGATGTCCATTACTTGGAAAGTGATGTTGAATACGTGTGGTCCAATCAAGATCGGAAGCTCAACTTCTCCCATCACAGCCCTGCGAGAACCATCAAAAGCTTTGACAATTAAGGAATTAGGCTTCATCAGAGTCTTTTTATAAGCCAATTTAGTAAGAACCCTCTTGGGTAGGACATTCTGAGATGAACCGGTATCCACAAGCACCCTTGACAAGTTATCCTCCAAACATTTCACTGATATACGTAAAGCTCGGTTGTGATTCGAACCTTCTCTCGGTAACTCCTCGTCGCTGAAGCTGAGGGTGTTGCATGCAGTAATATTGGCAATCACACTGTTGAACTGTCCGTAGTTATGTCCTGAGTGACATGAGCCTGAGCCAAAATCTTCTGTAAAGCGGTTCGATGAGCAGGTGAACTCATCAGCAGAGATAAGATCGAGATCTTGGAAGGAGTCTGGTGAAGCTGATCAATAACCTTGTAGTCGCTCTTTTTGATGATCCTTAGAAACTCAACATCTTCATCATTACTAACTGCTTCTTTATCCTTGTCTTTGGCAGGAACAGTGGCTGTGGTAGTTTCCTTAGTCGGAGTCTCATTGAATTGGGGAGTATAAATACGACCACTGCGAGTCATTCTGCTTGCCCCAGCTATGTTTGTCACGGTTTCATTTACAGTCTTCAATTCTCCCCTCGGAATGATCTTCCCAGATTCTTTATCAATCATGGTCACATCATATTTCCAGGGTACAACTTTAGGATCACTGAAATGAAAAGGACTTGGCTTCTGAATAATGATTGGCTTCGGCTGATTTACTGCTGGAGTAACTGGCTTAGAGATGTTGAACATCGGTTTTACAGAACTTGATCCTGGCAAATTAAACACTGGAACTTTTCCCTTTGGTTCTGGCAAATTGAAGACTGGTTCAATCGCAGCGACTTCATTCTTCCTCAATTTATTAACCACTTGTAAGAAACCATCGTTGATCAATCTCTGAACATCATTTTGAACCAATAAACAACCCTTGATACTAGTATCACAACTCGTACAATCAACATGAGAAATAGACACTAAACCGGCTTCAAATAGCTTTCCATGAAAAACCCGGAGAGGAGTCTTTATCTGAGCAACATCAAGGATAAGGTTCTCATCAGAAGAATTATCAATTGCATTAACACCCCCGTGGTTTGGCAAAGGGTTGCTCTTGACATTCGGTTGAGGATCATTAAATGATAAAATCTTCTTTTCCATTAACTCTCTGACCAGGTGTTTGAGAGCATAGCAGCTTTCAAGATCATGACCCGGCGCACCCTCATGAAATAAACAATGAGCGGCGGCGTTGTAATTTGTTGGCAAAGGATTGGGAGGCGGACCCAAAGCTCTGGTAGTAACCAAACCTTGTTGTACTAATGAAGGGTACAACTCGATGTAAGTCATCGGGATAGAAGGAATCAGCTTGTATGGTCTCCGGCCAGAAGTATTCTGACGAGGTGCCTGATTCTTCAATTGATAAGCAGGAGCGTTGGGCGCTCGTTGATAGTTGGCAGGAGCTTGTGCTGGCTGATAACCGGGAGGTTGTTGATATACTGGAGGTTGATAATGATGACGAGAAAACGCATCGGTTATATCGCTAGATTTCATTGACTTTTACCGCGCATTCACCGTTTTAACGCTCGATTCCTCGAGTTTTTTCTTACTATTTTGCAGGTACATCGATATGTGAGGCCAAATCAAGAATTAAGAAGAAAAGAACAAAGAAACCACAAGAAATGAAGCAAGACAGAAGCCTGCATAAAACTCTGCATAATTTGTTACGACCACGGTCGTTACAAGGGAGTCACGACCGTGACACCTTGCTTTGGGACCTCACGACCGTGAGGAATGGGTGACGACCGTGACACTTGGAAACATAAGGCAACGAGCGTGAAGACCTTGTCACGCCCGTGACAAGGATATAACGTGATTCTTTTGACCCAGACTACGTCAAAGTCACCAGTGAAGCCACTCCTCCTAGTAATTCTCACGTGAGGGAAGTTTCTCCCACTTTCTGCTGCCACTTTCCAACATTTTCTCAACCACTCCAGCAAAGCCCAAGAAGCAAGAGATCCAGGACCAGCCCATGGGAACTCTATAAATAGGACCAGCTCAGAAGAATTTAGGGACAGACTTCAGTATCCAAATTTCCTGCGGAAGCTCTGCCGAATTACCTTACCATCATTTTATTATTCCAGCATTTTATTTTCTGCCTTATTTTATTCGTATCCAAACCAACCGTGTAACAATTTCCAACATTAGGGAATTGTTATACCCTTATTTGTTTCCAGCCTTCAGCATTTCGTTTTAAATTTTATTTCCGCCTACTCCAAGCTTTCCGGTCTGTGGAAGAAGGAGTCTACCCAGATATTGTTAATCAGGTTTTTTCAGTTATTACAATTTAATTTATTTAATTTATTTATAATGTCCAATTATTTCTCTGCCATTAGTAAGTTAATAAATAACTCTGAGTCTGATTTAACCTCGATGAGTAGCTAAATACCTTAGGGCGGTATGTAGTTATAACTAACTTAACCGGTAAGATATAACCATGGGCTAAAATAATTAATCGCTTAACATTCTGGCTGATACTTTTTAATTAAATTTGACCTTTTCGTTACGAGAGTAAGAAAAGGGTATTAGGTTGGGTCAAGACCACGAGAGTGTGAGATTTTAACCAGATAGCTAAAGTTAGGCATTTAAATTAAATACAGCGAGAGCGCTTTAAGATAAATTAGAATTATTTAGTTTCCAAAAATTATTTCTAAACACTTATGGGCTAGCGAGAGCAGGCATAGGGCTTTAGGGATAAGATCTGATTCAAGACCACGAGAGTGTGAGTTGAGGGTATTCAAACTAGTAATCTCTACCGAGTAGATTAAGTGAACATCTTTATAAGCCTAGGTTAGATTGACCCACCTAAGTTAGTATAATTACATACCGACCGTTTTAGTATTATTTTATTGAAAACTTAATTTTTATTCCGCCTTCAATAGTCTTAGGAAACCAACAAAAATCGTGACAACTATTCGCCTTAGCTAAACTAGAAGTTCATCTAGCACTACGTAACGATAGAATCCCTGTGGATCGATAATCTTAAATATTACTTCGATAGGCTGTGCACTTGCAGTAAGATACCGCTAGACGCATAAGTAGACACGTCTTTAGCCCATTAAGTTTTTGGCGCCGTTGCCGGGGATTCCTTAATTTAGTTACTAGTGCACTTAGGTAGCATTGTCTAGACTAAGGTATCAACTATTTAATTTAATCTAATCTCCGAGTGTATGCCACGTACTCGCTCCAAAAGCGAAGACTTGCAACCTCTAATCCCTGAATCGGAACGCTTCTTACACGTAAGAAGACGTATACTCGATTTCGAAAATAATTCCAATATTCCAGATCTTCAATTAGATCCGCCTGAACCAGTCGTAAAATCAGAAAACGCAGGAATGGCTGACGAACAAACTCATCCACTCAAGTATTACGCTAATCCTTCGCAAGGTGAACCGCATTCAAGCATTGCAGCACCGGCTATCAACCGAAACGATTTCGAACTAAAACCATCATTGATATCAGCCGTGCAACAAAACCAATTCGCCGGAAATCCTACCGAGGATCCGAATCTCCATCTTTCGATCTTTGTGCAATATGCAGATACCGTAAAAGCCAATGGAGTTACCCAAGAAGCTATTAGACTACGTCTATTTCCTTTTTCGCTTCGAGACAGAGCAAGAGCATGGCTTCAATCTCTGCCTTCAAACTCAGTAACTACGTGGGAACAGCTTAAGAAAGTTTTCTTGAACAGATATTTTCCACCTAGCAAGACAGCTATGCTGAGAGCTCAGATCAATGGATTTAAGCAAAGAGAAAGTGAATCATTATTCGAAGCTTGGGAACGCTATAAGGATCTACTTAGGCTTTGTCCACATCACAGATTAGTAGAATGGATGGTCATCCATACCTTCTATAATGGACTCTTGTACAATACAAGAATGACAATTGACGCTGCCGCGGGTGGTGCATTGATGGACAAAGAATATAGTGATGCCTATGCACTTATCGAAAGTATGGCTCAGAATCATTACCTTTGGGGAAGCGAAAGAGTCGCAACTGAGAAACCAACAAAGGGAGGTATGTACGAAGTAAGTAGTATGGACCAAGTCAATGCGAAGTTTGACCAACTAAGCCAAAAGATCGATAACTTGGCCATAACACCTGCAGCCACCGTGGCTGCAGTAACACCCAACTGTGAGTTATGTGGAGTCCCGGGACACGAAGTCTCTGATTGTCAACTATTGACAGGAACTCCCACTGATCAAGTGAATTATGCTCAAGGAAACCCTTACTCAAACACATACAACCCAGGTTGGAAGAATCATCCGAATTTCTCTTATAAGAGTAACAATGCTTATTACGCACCAGGTCAAGCACCAGCTACATCACCAGGATATCAAAAGACTGCTCCTAATGTCCCTAGAAAGTCGAACCTTGAACTGATGATGGAGAGCTTTATAGCTAGCCAATCTCAGACGAACAAGGACTTCTTAAACCAAAACATTCACACTAGTGAGCAGATTAAACAATTAGTGAGCAAAGTAGATGCATTAGCTACACATAACAAAATGCTTGAAACTCAGATTTCACAAGTAGCTCAACAACAAGCGCCTACCGCTGCACCAGCTGGAGTATTCCCTGGACAACCTCAACCTAATCCGAAAGGACATGCTAACGCTGTAATATTAAGAAGTGGCAAGGAACTTGACGGACCTACTGATCCGAGACTTGACAATCCAGCCATGTACCAAAAACCGGATAAACCGACTGAAGTGGTGAATGATCCAGAAGAAAAGGAAGATGAAAGTCAAGAGGTAGTGGAGAAAGAACAACCTTATGTGCCTCCACCACCCTATAAACCACCAATTCCGTACCCTCAAAGATTAATAAGTTCTAAGACGACGGGTCAATTTAAGAAATTTGTAGAACTTCTGAAACAGTTGAATATTACTATTCCGTTTACAGAAGCAATTACCCAAATACCCTCGTATGCCAAGTTTCTAAAAGAAATCTTATCCAATAAGAAAAAGATAGAGGATAACGGAACAGTTACACTCACTGCCGAGTGTAGCGCCATAATCCAGAATAACATGCCTCCTAAGCTAAAAGATCCAGGAAGTTTCTCTATACCCTGTGTAATAGGAAAATTCGTCATTGACAAAGCCCTTTGCGATTTAGGAGCCAGTATCAGTGTTATGCCCTTAACGATTTGCAAAAGGCTAGATATGGGAGAACTAAGACCAACAAAAATGTCTGTTCAACTAGCCGATCGCTCTGTTAAATATCCTGTAGGCATACTAGAAAACGTCCCAGTACGTATAGGACAATTCTACATTCCTACTGATTTTATAATCATGGACATCTCTGAAGACTCCACTACACCTATCATACTAGGAAGACCATTCTTAGCTACCGCCGGAGCTATAATAGACGTAAAAAGAGGAAAGCTAACCTTTGAAGTAGGTGAAGAGAAAGTTGAATTTGTTTTAACACAATTCTTACAATCACCAGCTATAGAGGATACATGCTATCTAATGGACGTAATTGACGAATGTGTAAGAGAAATGGAACTGGAGGAGACCACTTATTCTGAAATAATGAAAATTCAAATCCCTCCAATTCTCGAAGATGATAATTGGCAAACACCGTATCAGGATAATAGTCTGAGCGAAAGCTTAGCACTTACACCGGATCCCATGCCAAGTAAAGATAAACCTACATTAGGATTAAAAACTCTACCTAAAAACCTAAGGTACGAATTCTTAGACGTTGAATGTAAAAGACCAGTTATAGTGAATTCCAGTTTAGGAACTATAGAGACAAAGAAACTTTTAGATGTCTTGAAGAAATATCCAACTGCATTAGGATATAACATATCTGATCTCAAAGGAATATGTCCTTCAGTTTGCATGCATCGCATTTTGCTAGAAGAAGACTGCAGAACCTCCAGAGAAGCTCAAAGAAGAATAAACCCAACCCTTAGCACTGTAGTAAAGGAAGAAGTCAAGAAATTATTAGATGCCGGGATAATATATCCAATCTCTGATAGTGAATGGGTTAGTCCAATACATGTAGTGCCAAAGAAAGGAGGTATCACTGTTGTGAAAAACGCTCAAGGCGAATCGATATCGCAAAGAGTAGTGACGGGATATAGAGTGTGCATAGATTATCGTAAACTAAACAAAGCCACTCGAAAAGATCATTTCCCACTACCTTTCATAGATCAAATGTTAGAACGATTAGCCAAGCATTCTTACTTCTGTTACCTTGATGGTTACTCAGGATTTTTCCAAATCCCTATCCATCCTGATGATCAAGAGAAGACTACATTCACATGTCCTTATGGAACGTTCGCTTATAGGCGAATGCCCTTTGGATTATGCAACGCCCCTGCAACCTTTCAAAGATGTATGATGTCAATCTTCGCAGATTTTATAGACAACATCATGGAAGTGTTCATGGACGACTTCTCTGTGTGCGGGCAAAGCTTTGAAGGATGTCTATCAAACTTAGAAATGGTGTTAGAAAGATGTGTAAAAGTGAATCTCGTGCTTAACTGGGAGAAATGTCATTTTATGGTCAACGAAGGAATAGTATTAGGTCATGTGATATCAGATAAGGGAATTGAAGTCGATAAAGCTAAGATTGAAGTAATAAAAGATCTTCAACCTCCTAAAACCGTTCGAGAAATACGAAGCTTTTTAGGACACGCCGGTTTTTACCGACGATTCATTAAAGATTTCTCGAAAATCACTAAACCTCTTACTGGTTTATTAATGAAAGACGCTGACTTCATATTCAATGAAGATTGTCTTAAAGCATTCGAAACTCTAAAAACAGCCCTCATCACCGCACCAATCATGCAACCCCCTGACTGGAGATTACCTTTTGAAATCATGTGCGATGCGAGTGACTATGCGGTGGGCGCAGTCCTGGGTCAGAGAAAAGAAAAGAAACTCCATGCGATTTACTATGCAAGTAGAACCTTGGATTCTGCCCAGATGAACTACGCCACTACAGAGAAAGAATTGCTGGCAGTTTTCTTTGCGCTTGACAAATTCCGCTCTTACCTAGTTGGAGCGAAAATAATCATTTACACAGACCACGCTGCCATCCGATATCTATTAACTAAGAAGGATGCTAAGCCAAGACTCTTAAGATGGATTTTACTTCTACAAGAGTTTGATCTAGAAATAAAAGATAAAAAGGGTACTGAAAACGTCGTAGCGGACCATTTATCTAGAATAGAAGGTATTAAACCCGAACGAGTGCCGATTAACGATGATTTTCCGTATGAACAGCTGATAGCACAAATAGGAAGCGACCTAGCGCAGTTAGATATAAATGAACCAGAACCCGTGGAAATAATACAGACAACTGTAGGACTGCCATGGTACGCTGACATTGTCAACTACCTAGCCGCAGGAGCTCTTCCACCAGATCTAACCTATCAGCAGAAAAAGAAGTTCTTTCATAACCTGAAACAGTACTATTGGGATGAACCATTACTGTTCAAACGAGGACCGGATGGAATCTTTCGCCGATGTATTCCCGAAGAAGAAATAGAAGACGTCATTACTCAATGTCATTCATCTCCTTATGGTGGACATGCGAGCACTTCCAAAACCTGTGCAAAAATCTTGCAAGCCGGCTTATACTGGCCTAGTCTATGGAAGGATGTCCACATCGCTGTTATAAGTTGCGATCGGTGTCAACGCACCGGCAATATTTCAAGAAGAGATGAAATGCCCCAAAAGGGAATTTTGGAAGTAGAAATCTTCGACGTCTGGGGAATAGATTTCATGGGACCGTTCCCATCATCTTTCGGTAATAATTACATACTCGTAGCCGTTGACTATGTCTCAAAATGGATCGAAGCCATAGCTTCTCCTACAAATGATGCACGAGTAGTAATAAAGCTTTTCAAAAACATAATCTTTCCCAGATTTGGTGTACCTCGACTCGTCATAAGTGACGGTGGCTCACACTTCATTTCGAAAATCTTTGACAAATTACTATCTAAATATGGAGTGAGACACCGTGTGGCCACACCGTATCACCCACAAACAAGTGGACAGGTCGAAGTCTCAAACCGAGAGATTAAACAAATCCTAGAAAAGACTGTCGCCATATCTCGGAAAGATTGGTCATCTAAACTTAATGAAGCTCTATGGGCTTATCGGACCGCTTACAAGACTCCCATAGGTACTACACCTTTCAAACTAGTTTATGGAAAGTCTTGCCACCTCCCAGTAGAACTAGAACACAAAGCTTATTGGGCGATCAAAACTCTCAATATGAACTATAGTGCTGCAGGAGAAAAGCGAATCCTAGACATTAACGAATTAGAAGAACTAAGGTTAGATGCATATGAAAATGCTAAGCTATATAAGGAAAGAACCAAGCGATGGCATGATAAACGCCTATCTAAGAAAGAATTCAGTGTGGGAGACGTTGTACTCCTCTTTAATTCAAGACTTAGGCTCTTTCCTGGAAAACTAAAGTCTAGATGGTCGGGACCCTTTGATATAACTAAAGTATTCCCAAGTGGAGCAATAGAAATCAAGGGTAGGAACAATGAACCATTCATAGTAAACGGACAGCGCCTAAAACATTATCATAAAGTTGAAAATAGAGCCTATACGAATGATCTAAAACTTTTGAGATTGTCCGATGATTCCCCTGATTAGTCTAAACTTCAGCGTTACGTCAGGCTTTTGACAATAAAAACAGCGCTTAGTGGGAGGCAACCCATTTCCTTAGTTACCTATTTTAAACTATCCTTTTCCTTTTTGAGCATTTTTAATTATTGTTATTACTATTTGTTTAAATTGTTTTATTAGTTTTATTTTACATTACATTTATAGCCACATTTTAGCATTTCATTTTTCTTATTTTTCTTTTCCTAAATCACTTTTTACAGATTTTCTAAAGTCTTTTCCACTGAATTGTTTCCACCGTATTTTCACTGACTATGGCTAACCAACCTATTAACTATATGGAAACCCAATTTAGAGGTAGGAATCAGAGAATAAAGTTCGAAGAGTTATCACAGAGGCAAATGGATTTGACCCTGTACCCAAATGAAAAGACTATGGAAACCTTAGGTATACATGAGAGCATGATATACCTGTTCAACCGACTCGGATGGGAAAATGCAATGATCCAGCAGAAGTTTGCGACTTACCGAGAGCTCACCCTTGAGTTCCTTAGTTCCCTACTTTACCTACCCGAGCGCGGTTTTGGTTCTAGGAAAGGATTCATTAGTTTCCGCCTATTCGGAATAGAATACGACTTTAACCACAAAGAACTAGCTGACCTACTAGGATTCCCTAGTGGACCTTTCGCCTTTACTACCACACAGGTAGAGTTGATGGATGTGGAGCTAAATTTCTTTTGGGGAACTCTGACCGGAAACTACCACCCTGAACCAAATGATATGAACAATGATGAAATCCATAACCCTGCCCTTCGCTACTTCCACAAATTCCTAGCCCATACCTTCTTTGGAAAAGAAGAAAATATTACCGGAGTCTCTAAGGATGAATTATTTATTATGTCATGTTTCAATACTGGACAGTGTGTTAATGGTGTCCCTTTCATGATGCAAACCTTCACCCGCATCCAAGATGAACCTGAATTACCTATAGTGGTAGGAGGCCTTGTAACCATGATTGCTGATGCCTTAGGACTTAGGTACCAACTGGACAGGTGTACCCGTCTGGGAACAGTACGCCTGATGAACCTTAAATTCTGCTTCAATAGACATATTATAAGGAATTTAGGACGCCCACCTTTTGAGTACCTGATCCGGAACACAGTAGTCACCCTGTTCACACTGCCCAATCATGCAAAAGTAGGTGTTCATAATAAGGATAATTGGCTTTATGAGTTAAACCCACCTGTTTATCCAGCCACTCCTGAAACACCTCGGTCTCACAGGATAACAGATGATGTAATGACCGCTGTTGAAACCGACCCCGAGACACCTCCTGGATACTATGACATTGACCCAACTGACAAAGATCATGAAACCCCTGGAGCGAATCACGGAGAGTACGCTAACAACTTGCAGAACATCATGCACACTCTCAATGCCTATCAAGCTGACATTAATCTATTCAGAGAAGACATTAAGAGTATGCGATTGGACATCGTGGGATTGACTGACATGGCATGCGAACAGTTCTATCATCTGGACTCCGCCATCGAAGATCTGAAGAAACGCCTTTGAACCGGCTATCAGTGATTTAGTTTATCAATTTTTTCTCATTACTCTTTATCGTTATTTTCAATTCCAGTTGAATTTATTTTTCGCAACAATTTCTTACCATAATTTGAGTTTATGTAATTTCAATTTTCTTACTACCATGCACTTTTTATTTTTAATTGATTCTTCATTTTAGCAGCTTAAATAATTTATTTTATACACTATATTACCGTATACTGTATGACTGCAATATTCTATCTCAGATTCGTGTACTACTGTTTTAAAATTGCTGTATATCATGGTGTGTTACTATAGTGGATAAATAAAATACATTATTATTAATTAAAAACAAAAAAAATAAAAACACGAGGCAAGGTGCTTTTCTGAAAATATTCAACGCTACATAGTCTCACGGTCGTCACGCCCCCTTACGATCGTGACGTGCCCATTTAGCGCGTCACGACCGTCACTATCTAGTCACGACCGTGACTACCTCTATACCAGAGGTCGTGAGAAACAGAACTGTTTCTTCATCGTGTCCACCCCTCTTCTCCCTCCATAACCTATCTTACATTTCCCCCACTCATTCCCAAACCGTCAAAACCATTCCACTACCCCCATTAATCCACCACTACCAGTGACTGTTCCAACTCCACTGTCCCGTATTTAATCCGAACAACAACTCCCTCATTCTACCACTCCTCTTCCAAAAACTTCACAGAAAAAAAATCCTTCCACCCTCTCCCTTCACATTTGCATGTTATGGATTCTATCGTCTTCAGAGAAGGAGAAGCAGGAGAAACCCAGCGAGACCGTTTCGTCCGCTTCGAGAACCGCGGTCTGCAGCCCACCCGGTACATTTCTACCGACTGTCTGCAAGAGCTCGGTATGCTGCCCAGCGTCCAAAACCTATTGCAGACGGTTGGCCTGTGGGACCTCTGTCACCAGCCACAGCCTACCTTCGAACTCCTGACGCTGGAGTTCCTCAGTTCCTACTGCTACATCACCCCTCATGGTTCGCAAAGCCAGCTTACCGGCAACGTATCATTCAGACTGCTTGGCCGGGAGTTCAACCTCACACAAAACAGGATTGCAGAGCTGTTAGGCTTCCACCACGGCACCGAAGCCCACCGTCGCGTGCCGGACAACTTCAGTGAACAAGCATTCACACTGTGGCGCGACCTCACCAACACCCAAGCGACCACTTTCCAGAGCCTCAACGCCACTCATATTCACAACCCGGCTATCCGCTACTTTCACCGGGTCCTCTGCAACACCATCTTTGCTCGGGAGAGCAACCACAAGCTCAACTCAAAGGAGCTCCTGTTTCTGTACTGTGCCCTGCATGATGAGCCAATCAATGCTGCCCCCTTTATGCTCTACCACATCCAGGCCATCACGCACCGCGGCTCATCCCCGTTTTTCATTGGAGGCATTGTCACCACCCTCGCCATTCAGCTGGGGCTTGGTGACGCGCTCGCTGATCTGCCGCACCTCGCCCCCGATTTCCTGACCATGAGCTACTGCCGGTCCGCCCACCTGATCGCACAGCGGGAGGATGGCAGGTACAGCCCTGTCGTCAATGGCACCGTCTTCCACCACATCACTCTGCCGTCACGCACACGCATCGACCCAGCAAACCGAGCCAACTGGCTCTTTGCCTTACCAGCAGCCGCGGATCACGTGCCGGTACATGATGATCAGCCAAACGCCGCAGTAGACGAGATGCAGGACGCCATGGATGCGGCTGAGCATGCCCAGGACATCCCCGAGACCTCCACCCGACAGCAGGCAGCCCCCGCTGCCACACTAGAGGACGTCCTATTTGCGATCCACCAGCAGAACCTGATGAACGCAGAACTGGAGCGTCAGCAGAAGGCCCAGTACGACGCTCTGCTCGGCACTATTGCTGCCAACCATGCGGCCACTAACGAGCGGATTAGCGTACTCTTTGGCGAAGTCCGCGGCGATCTTGAGGCACTCCGCCTCAGCATTACTGCTACCTCCGGTACCGGCTCTGACCCCGACGCGACTCCCTCCAGACGCCGCGCTCGCACCAGAGGCCGAGCCCGCGATCACCAGCAGCAGTAGTTTGCTTTTATGTTGTTTTCAGTTTTAGTCTTGTAACTGTATCTATACCGCTATTATATCAGAACATTGAGGACAATGTCTGATATAGTGTGGGAGAGGTACTTTCCATTTCATTTCATTTCAATGTACTTTCAATTCTGTTGTATTCCTTTTAGAAAATCAATGAAATGAGCAATTCTGTGCGTTATTTTGAATATCGAATTTTCCCTGATTATTAAGCCATACTAGAAAAATCCTTAAATTACTCGCATTACCCGACTGACCACCGAACGGTTCGTAATTACGAAGCCGGGAACGATTAAACAGGACCAATACAATCTTGACATCTTCGACCCCCTGCTTAAGAAATTCCATCCGATCACCATTGCGAATGCACCTTTAGTTTCAGTTCAAAAAGTAACCCCAGTAGTTTATACTAGCAGTCAGCACCGTCTGAACACAAACCACGTGGGGAGCCGATGAATATAAGCGTTTGATGCCTAATCAATAATGATCCTTCGTATCTCAATGCAAAATGAAAAGAGATTGCACCAAAGTACACGGTCGCAGACAATAAACGAGAAATATGAGAAGGACTCCGTTTCGGGTTGGTTCAGAGGTACTGGTTCTGAACTCGGTAGGGCGTGCCACGGCTCGATCCCCCACAACCTCCGCATCGGATAAAACATGAAGGGTTACCACACTCGTGTACCAGACCCCGTGCAAAAAAAAGGATCAAAATCGCTAACCGGCTACTCCACTACGTGCGTGCGAAGGCAAAGGGCTTAATGTGACTGCGCCAGAACGAACCGGGTGAAATACGATCGAAAAACTCTAGGTGAAATCGCAATGTGATTGTCGATTGTTTCGCTTGACGGGAAGTAGACGACATAGCCTGTTGCTTATGTCATCAGTGTATCGGTAGTGTTCTATCAAAGTACCGGACTATCCGACAGAACGACCCACCGGACGGTTTGCTATGAGTATGCGCGAGTAAAATCTTGTCCGCCGATTTTCAACCGACTATTTGCTTGAGGACAAGCAAAGGTTTAAGTTTGGGGAAGTTTGATGACGAGAAAACGCATCGGTTATATCGCTAGATTTCATTGACTTTTACCGCGCATTCACCGTTTTAACGCTCGATTCCTCGAGTTTTTTCTTACTATTTTGCAGGTACATCGATATGTGAGGCCAAATCAAGAATTAAGAAGAAAAGAACAAAGAAACCACAAGAAATGAAGCAAGACAGAAGCCTGCATAAAACTCTGCATAATTTGTTACGACCACGGTCGTTACAAGGGAGTCACGACCGTGACACCTTGCTTTGGGACCTCACGACCGTGAGGAATGGGTGACGACCGTGACACTTGGAAACATAAGGCAACGAGCGTGAAGACCTTGTCACGCCCGTGACAAGGATATAACGTGATTCTTTTGACCCAGACTACGTCAAAGTCACCAGTGAAGCCACTCCTCCTAGTAATTCTCACGTGAGGGAAGTTTCTCCCACTTTCTGCTGCCACTTTCCAACATTTTCTCAACCACTCCAGCAAAGCCCAAGAAGCAAGAGATCCAGGACCAGCCCATGGGAACTCTATAAATAGGACCAGCTCAGAAGAATTTAGGGACAGACTTCAGTATCCAAATTTCCTGCGGAAGCTCTGCCGAATTACCTTACCATCATTTTATTATTCCAGCATTTTATTTTCTGCCTTATTTTATTCGTATCCAAACCAACCGTGTAACAATTTCCAACATTAGGGAATTGTTATACCCTTATTTGTTTCCAGCCTTCAGCATTTCGTTTTAAATTTTATTTCCGCCTACTCCAAGCTTTCCGGTCTGTGGAAGAAGGAGTCTACCCAGATATTGTTAATCAGGTTTTTTCAGTTATTACAATTTAATTTATTTAATTTATTTATAATGTCCAATTATTTCTCTGCCATTAGTAAGTTAATAAATAACTCTGAGTCTGATTTAACCTCGATGAGTAGCTAAATACCTTAGGGCGGTATGTAGTTATAACTAACTTAACCGGTAAGATATAACCATGGGCTAAAATAATTAATCGCTTAACATTCTGGCTGATACTTTTTAATTAAATTTGACCTTTTCGTTACGAGAGTAAGAAAAGGGTATTAGGTTGGGTCAAGACCACGAGAGTGTGAGATTTTAACCAGATAGCTAAAGTTAGGCATTTAAATTAAATACAGCGAGAGCGCTTTAAGATAAATTAGAATTATTTAGTTTCCAAAAATTATTTCTAAACACTTATGGGCTAGCGAGAGCAGGCATAGGGCTTTAGGGATAAGATCTGATTCAAGACCACGAGAGTGTGAGTTGAGGGTATTCAAACTAGTAATCTCTACCGAGTAGATTAAGTGAACATCTTTATAAGCCTAGGTTAGATTGACCCACCTAAGTTAGTATAATTACATACCGACCGTTTTAGTATTATTTTATTGAAAACTTAATTTTTATTCCGCCTTCAATAGTCTTAGGAAACCAACAAAAATCGTGACAACTATTCGCCTTAGCTAAACTAGAAGTTCATCTAGCACTACGTAACGATAGAATCCCTGTGGATCGATAATCTTAAATATTACTTCGATAGGCTGTGCACTTGCAGTAAGATACCGCTAGACGCATAAGTAGACACGTCTTTAGCCCATCAGATAACCAGGAGCCGGTTGCATAGGCTGATAAGTAGGCATTTGCTGGTTGAATGCAGGACCAACAACAGCTATATAAGGTTGAGGAGCATACTGAACTGGATAACCCTGTTGTTGAATGTAACTTTGCGGATGTTGATAAGGCTGACTTCTCTGTCTACCTGTATATACAACATTGGTTTCACCCTCTTTCTTCTTCTGAGAACTGAATGAAGGTTTCTTGACATGATCTTTAGAGCTTGAACTATTAGACATCTTCCCACTCTTCAAACCCAATTCAACTTTAACACCCACGGCAACAATATCAAAAAAATTAGAAGTCACGCTACCCACCATTCTCTCGTAGAACTCCGGACGAACGGTGTCAACAAACCAATCAGCTAATTCTTTCTCAGTTAAAGGCGGTTCTACTTGTGAAGCAATTTCTCTCCACCTCTGAGCATACTGTTTGAATGATTCTGAATTATTCTGAGACATACTGAGCAGTTGTCTACGGTCAGGAGCCAGATCCATGTTGTACTTATAGTGCTTGATGAAGGCATCAGATAAGTCTTGAAAGCATTTGATACGGGATTGATCCAGAGTTAAGTACCATTTTGAGGAAGCACCTTTCAGACTATCTTGGAAACAATGTATCATTAATTTGTCATTCTCAACATGAGCAGCCATTTTTCGGTAATACATAATCAAATGACTTTTTGGGCAAGTAGCACCTTCATAACGGTCGAAGTTTGGAGTTTTGAACTTCGGAGGAATGACTAGACCAGATACCAAACAGACATCTCTGGCAGCAGCACCAAAGACTTGATCCCCTTCTACTGTTCTCAGCCTTTTATCTATAATGTCAACATTCTCACACAACCTTTCATGTCGCTCAGCTTCCTCTTCCCTCATATCGGGTATATCGTAAACTGCTTCATTGAAATAGGGTTGCACACGAGTGTGAACAGTAGTCGGTGCAAAAGTAGGAATCATCTGAGGAGTTTCGGAAACAAAGGGGACTGCTTGAGGAACGGGTTGAGCAACAGGGACCGCAGTAGGAGGAGGCACAAAACCAGGAGGTAGACCATAAGGAGACGGACTTGCCATAGTAACAAATCGTGGAGGATCCACGGCAACATTAGTAATTTCGGAAACAACAGTGGGCTGAGTATCCATCTCCGCATTCATAACTTGTAGCATCTCTCTTATCTCCCCCACGCTTCCCCGAAGGTCTTCGAGTTCATTGCTAATACGGTCAAACTCTTGATTCTGTTCTGCCATCTTTTTACGAGCTCGGGCTCTGGTGTTGTACTGATGCAGAGGACTCAGGGTGACGGAACTGGAAGTGAGAGAAACCGAGAATAAGAAACCGGAAGGAAAAATGCGAATGCAAAAACGGGAAGTAATGCAATGAAAAGGTCTCATGGATTTCAACAGTCGATTGCAAATGTTTTTCTAGGAAAGTAAAAGAGTTTCAAATCTTTGAAATGTAGGATTTTTGAACTCGCAAAGGACTATTGAATTCCTTGAAACCAAAAAAATGATATGATGCAGAATGCAATGCACAAACACATAAAGCACACAAAGGTCCTAGGTTAGAGGATTATGAGCGGAGCCAAGGTCTACCCATCCCGAAAGGTATGTACTATGGTTTAATTGTACCTGTAGAACAAGGTTCTAAGGGACTCAAAATCATTAGCCCATCTTTCGGATATTATCAATTTCCCAATTACTTGAGGACTAATAATATTCTCAAGAGAACTTCTTTTGAGTGTAGCTTCGCGTAGCACTATTTAGGGAGTACTCCCTTATAGTCCCGCACTACATCCTAATAAAGGCCAAGAGGGGTTAAAGGTAACTACGGTCCTCAATATCATAGACTCTAATCGATTATGGTAAAAGCTTTCACGATTACTCGTTCAACCGAACCATCTTCGAAAGGGTCTCAATTGAGCGTGATCCTCAAGTCAACTTAGTCGGGATTCGCCTCCCTATAAGCCTCATCGAGCATATCACAATCCTATCTTAATTTCTCTCAAGTCCGGGTGTAGGAATTTGTCTCACCACGATGATGTAACCCCAAACAAGGTACAACAATTATACAAGCAAGCAGATAATATAGCAAAAAGCAAGCATAAAAAAAACAAGATAGGGATAACCCTCAAAATATAAATATTGTCCCCAGTGAAGTCGCCATTTTCTGTTGCGGTGAAATTTGGATACCAAACTTTTAATTAGTTTGAATCTTTAATTCAATTTGCAACCATCTTTGATTTATCCGAAGGAAAGGTTAAAGGAAGGAAAAACCTAGTGGGGAGAGATCTAAGGTTCGGGGGTTGGTTAAGCTTAGGGAAGGTATTAGCACCCTAAACTTCCATAGTACTCTACGGGAACCTCTTATTTTAAATGCTGCTATTTACTAAATTTTCTGCTTAAGGGTAATGCTAAAGGTTAAAGGTGAAGAGAAAGACTTAAGGGGTTAGTCCTAATTTTACTCGCCAAGATTCGCATCTTGTGCCTACGTATCCGAGGTAGGGGATGGAATCAGAGTAATCGTAGTTCCCCTCACGGAGGGAGATGGGGAACTTCTTGACTTTGGTCAAGGTTCCAGGGGGAAATAAACGTTCATAGGGAAGCGCTTATTTTGGAGTACGGCGACTCCGATTTTCTATGTTATAATGTTGAATTTAAAGGGTGTAAAATAAGTATGCCTCAGCGGGAAACTTATATGGAGTACGGCGACTCCAATCCTATGGCTAGGATAAAAGGGTGGATGTCCACGGCGGGACGCCTAAGTATGAGTGCGGTGACTCAGATCCTAAGGCTAGGATGGGGTGAAAGTGAGGTATTGACTCGGCGGTCCAATATGCAAACCTTTCCTTCGGAGGGGAAAATTGGTAAAATAAAGCGGTGGATAATGCAAATTGATATACAAGCATGAGATGTTTTGGCCTAAGTAGTATGAGATTAGTTGGTTTGTTCATTTTGAAAATCTTGTGAAATATTTGTGAGAAATTATATCATAACTAAGTTAATGAAAGTGTTATCCTAATTGATTTTAAATTATCATTTAACAAAGGTTAATAAAGATTATTTATTTATTTACTTAATTATTTTTAGTAGGAAAAAATCTTAAAAGTTGAAATAAACTAAGTCAATTAAATTATTTTTTTAGATTTTAAATAAATACTTATTTTTGGATTTTTAGATAAGATATTTTAAGCTTGTTTTTACCTATCATCTTATATTATTATTTTTATTAAATTAAAATTAAACTTAGATCTAAATATTATTTATCATAAAACTAAATTATATATATATATATATATATATATATATATATATATATATATATATATATATATATATATATATATATATATATATATATATATATATATATATATATATATATATATATATATATATATATATATATATATATATATATATATATATATATATATATTTATATATTTTTTTATAAATTAAAAACTTATTCTAATTGCTCATTTGCCTCTGTTATCAAACTAAATTAACTTTACATTTAATTACTTATTTTTTAATTATTAAAATAAAACTTAAATTCCCAAACTAGTTATTTTTTTATTTTTAGTAGAGAAAATATTTTAGTTAACTAAAAAAACTCTAAAGAATAATAAACTAAATCAATTACATTATTATTATTATTATTATTATTATTATTATTATTATTATTATTATTATTTAAAAGGAAATAAATTATTGTTTATCTTAAAACTAAAAATAAAAATATTTTAAATTAATTTTTTTTATAACTTAGTAATTAGTTAGTTAAGTTAGTAGTTAGTTATTATTATTATTATTAATAAGCAGTTACAAAATAATAAATAAAAAGAAAAGTAAAAAGAAAATAATAAAACATAAAATCAAAAATGATAGAAAATAAGAAATGGGTCGGGCTGGGTGGTCAGGCCCCAGACCCGACCCGGTTGATGCAATTGAGGGGGAGGGATTTCAACCGAAACCCTAAATCTCTCATTTCCTCTCCGCGGCGCCTACACCTTCCCCTTCTTCATTCTCGAACTCTCAATCTCTCCTTCTCGTCTCTCGATTTCCACCCTTTCTTCTCTTTTTCTTCTCCGATTTCTATTCTTTTCCTCATTTTAAAATACAACCTGTAAACATCAACAAATAGTTAAGATATTACCAAAAAGGGTGATTCACGGTCGTGGCGATGAGTAATGTGATTCGCGATTTCCGATCAACGGTTGATGGCTTGCGGCGATGGCTCGCGGTTCCGGAGAAGGCGAAGATGGCTAATCGACGAATACGAAAGATAAGTTTTAGGGTGTTGATTTGGTATTTTTTTGTTGAATATTTGTGGATTGGTATTGAATTTCCGGTTGTTTTTCGTAACTGTGAAGCTCTGTTATCGTTTTCCTCCCCCTCTGACTCTCGAGCTCCTACTCTTTATATAGGGTGCTCTCACTTCAAGCCTTTGAAAAAACTTTCCTATTTTTAAAAAGATTTGTTGGGGGTATTGTTGGCAAGTAATAACAACCCTGATTTTGTTGATAAATGCATTAAATTCCTTTCAAAAATGTTTGAAGCAGGTCTGGATGTACTGAACCTTCATATGGAAATAACTTAATTGTTTGCAATCATGTTAGAATGTTGTTTTTGATTGTGCCCCGAGTTTGTTTTGGAAATAACATATCTCCAATCTTTGGTTTTCAATATCCCTTGAATGGCTTGATTACACGCCTTCTCTTTCAGTTGAATATGTTTATCCTGTTTGGAATCTAATTGGATCAATTGATTTGTAGGAGCAAAATGCGAGTGGTGAATTGAATGCAGGGGCTAGCTTTGATTATCGCTTCAAGATTCAAACAGTAATGGTATATCATTGCTTTGCTATTAAATTTTGATCTTGTGCAATTGTATTGCTTTGATGCAATTACCGGGTTTTTAATCCAAAACTGATGGTTGGAAACACTTATCAATATTGCGTTTTATCACATACTGAACCTTCCTTTGGCATCTTGACTTTCAGGAAGAAACGTCACATTGGGAGTGTAGTCACTACAGGAGAAAACTCTCTTCGAATTTCCTGCGGTAGCACTAGTTAATGGAAGCTTTGAATTGGTGCCAAGAGCATGTTTTTCAAGGCCTTGCTGCGTATTCCAGTAGACATGCTTATGAAGGAGTGGAAGACGCCATAGTTCAATTTGCAAGACACAAATTGCGGAGCAGAAACGTTACCGAAAAATGGAACACCACGTGAACAAACTCTGCCCATCGACAAAGGGACCTCTGAGTCTGTCCTGTTACTTTGCAGCATTGGGAGCATCGTCCGAAGGTGAAACTCTTACACAATCTCGCTTCAAACTCCGCTTTTATTCGGATGTTGTGGTATTGGTTTCTGATTGCGTATGCCTTGCCGGTTAACTTGTTCTGGACAGGTTGTTGATGTTGAAACTGTTGCAGGGATTTTCAGTAGGTCAGCAGCATAAGCAACAACTGCTTCCACTCCAACCGTAAGTTACGTTTCCATAGTAACTCAAAATGGAAATTTGATTTCCTTCTGGTGTTTAGAGTGCAATTCTCATGAAGTGAGGTGATGAGCTAGTAACTTATCAATAGCACTAGTTACTAGGAAAATGGATTGATGCAGCCGCAGTAGCCCGAGCAATTTCATGTTGGTTTTAGCTCTTGAATCAATAACTCCGTTTCGAATTCTCTTTCCTTTTTAGGCCCATCGATTGATTTAGTTTTGAAGCTGCTTTGTGTTGCACCCCAAAATTTGACCAACCAATTCTTGTGTTTGGCTTATCTTTCGATTCATTCGCATTTTTGCATATCCAAGTTGCATACATCGCATACAGTGCATTTTCTCAGTCAGATTGAGTTTGTCGGGATCACAGCCCTTGTCTCGCGTTTCAGGCAATCTGAACCAGTTCAGATAGACGGAGTTGTATTTTTGGGAAGTCGTGTTCTTCCCGGTGTTTTCAGCTCGTGCTTTTATTCTTGGGGGACATTTCGGCGTCCGTTTATTTCTACCAATTATCCCATTGCGTTCTCGAGGGTTTATTCGTCGATTTGTGTCGTTTTTGTCCCTTATGGAATTATTATTGACTTTTCTAGATTTTATTAGCTATTATTAGATTTTAATAGGTTTTAAATAGATTTTATTAGAAGTTAATAGTTTTCTTTTAATACTTTCTAGATTTTTAAATAGATTTTAATAAATTTTCTAGAATTTAAAGGTATTTGTTTTAGATATTATAGGATTTAATTAGAGTTTTAATAAATAGAATATTAATATAGGTTTTTAATCTTTTTAGATATTAATAGGTTTCTTTTAATAGATATTATTAGATTGGTTAGATTTAATATAGATTTCAGTTTTTAGTTGCATAGTTTAATAGATTTTTTGATATTAGGGTTTAATTGTTTAGTCATTAATTAGATTAGTTAATTGTGTAGTTAATTAGGGTTTTATTCTTTTTGTTGTTTTTAATTAGTATTTTTCGTTTCTGTTGTTAATTGTCAGATTAAGTGGGTTCATTTTCCATCAAGTCCCTTAATTACGTTTGAGTCTGTTGTTAATCACGTTTTAAGTCCTCAATCAGAGTCTAGTGGGCCATTATCCAGTCAAAGTCCAGTTAGAGGGGTCCAACTCGTGCTAGGTGTCCTATAAATAGGGGTCCCACACGTCCACTCCCTCTCTCCGCCACCTCACCATTTCCCCTTCTCTCTCTGCCAGCACACGATTCCACTATCTCCCTCTCTCTCACACGCGTCTCTCTGACCCCACCCTCAGGCCACGTGTCCGTTACTCCCTCTCCCTGGTTTGCATGGCCAACAGCTGGATCCCACTCACATCTCCTCACCGGCCGACATGCAAATGCCGGTAACCGCCGCCGGAGCTGCCGCAACAAATTCCTAACGGTCGCCGGAAAGCCAGATTCCACCGGAAAACTCATCTGAAATTGAATTTCTCAGAAAATCAATTAGAACACCTTCTAATCTTCATCCTCGTTTCTTCAAAGACGTCACCGAAAACCTCATCACAATTCCCAGATCTTCATCAACTTCATCGTCCTTTCCCAGATTTTCAGCAACATCCACAAAGAGCTTCATCCAAGATCTGTCGGAATCTTCATCGTCCTCCACCGGATTTCCAGATTCGTTCACTAGACTTCAAGGACATTCAACGGTGTTCTTCACGTTTTCCAGATCTTCATCAAGATTCATCAAACCTTCAACCGTTTTTCCCAGAATTCCTTCAACAAGATCCGTCTGAGTTCATAAGTTCACAACTACTTCAGATCTGGATTTGTGTTCGTCTTGAGGTTTCCAGCAACATTCAGCAATGCTCATCACGAGTTCATCTAGATCTTGATACGCTCGTTCGTTCATCTTCAACAACGTTCGTAAGATGTTCATCAAAATCCTTTGATTATCCTTCATCAACCTTCGTGTGTCGTATTTCCAGAAGATCTTCATCGAGCCCTCCACCTTCATCCGAATCCGAACTCATTAACAACAATCAACGGTTCGTCCAGTTTCCCAGATTTTCTTCAGAATATTCATAAACCTTCAAGGGTGTTCGTTCGTGTTCTCCAACAACATCACCATCCAGGTTCTTATTTTCTATGCATTTCTGTCGTTACATGTTCATAAGAAATTGATAGCTGTAGATTTAGGTTGAAATGATTAGGTCAGAATATTGTGTTTGGATCGAATATCATGATTTCGTGAGGGGATTTAGGTTAGGTTTTGGCGTTCTGAACTGAGTTTGGAGATTGAATCAGAGATTGAGAGGTTTGATTGAGAGAATCAGAGAGAGAGGTTTGAGAGAGAGAGAGGTTTGTGCCGTTAGGGTTTGCGTGGTTGATGAACAGTGGTTAGGAGATTGAGAGGATTAGGGGTTTTTTGTGTACTGAGGAATGGGTCTGAGTGTGGACGGGCCTTAGGCCCAATGGCTGCTTCCTCGTTTCACCCCTTTTTCCCTCGTTTCACCCTCCCTGGTTGTGTAGGTGCTGAAAGGTTTGGGTGGGCTTAAGTGTTATTTGCTAGTGATACCCCCAATTGGGCCCAATTCTGGAAAACAACATGTCATGTTTGCTATTTCACACGCCCTTTTGCCATTTTCCATTATTTTCCTTAATTTTTTATGTTTTCATTAGTTTAGGGTTTAATTCATAATAAATAGGAAAATTAATATTTTTAGGCGAGGATTTTTTCCCCTGACTCCTTAATTAGTCTAGAAAATTATAAAACAATAAAAATGTTAATTCATGCATTTTTCATTTTAATTGCATTTTTAAAGTTTAGTGCATTTTATTTTGAATATGGTTTGTATACCTTCTTGCTGATTTTTGTATGAGAGATTGGTGATAGATTTTTGAGTGATTCCTTTTGGATAGTGTAGCTTAGAGAAGCATGATCCCTTAGTATTTTTCTCACATTTTTGTGATGAAATGTTAGGCTAGTTTAAACAATGGACATTAGGATGATCAAATTAGGGTTTAAACATAACATAGGTGCATTCCACAACATAGTTTAGGGCTTTAATGATGGATTTAGGTTATGGGGCTTATATGGGGTATAGGGTACATAGTTAGGATCCCTTATAAAATAACCTAGATTTTTATAGTTAGTATTACTATTTTTAGTAGATTTTGCAAAAAGTATGTTTGTTTGTGTGGCCATCTTGGGCTTTTAGGTGGTGTGTTGAGTTTTTGGGTTTTCAATTGGGGCATGGAGCTTGAGTTTGGCTTGAGGAGTATGAGGATACATACAAGGTGATTGAAGACCAAGGACAAGACTTGAAGCTTGGAGATGTTCCACTTGAATATTGCTTACCAGAACTTAGGAGCTAGGGTTTTAGGAAGAGCTTAGATTAGTTTAATTTCTTTCATAAACATAGAGTGCTTCCTGTGCCTCTATACCATCCAATGACACAAGGTCCTCCCAAAGAAGCTCCATCTCTCCTTTGGAGGGATGTGGAGCATGCTTTGGTTGAGTAGAACCTTGAGGATATCATTCTATTATTATGTTATGAACCTTAAGAGCTTCCTTTGGTTGCCTTTAAGCTTTCTTACATAGCCACTTGATCTTGTCAATTAACTCTCCCTTGAAGTGAGCTTGTGGAAGATGGATGATGAGGAGCTATCAAGGTGAAGATGAAGATGTTGCTGTCAACCGTTTGCTGTTTATTCAACTATTGCTGTCAGAGATACTCAACTTTTGAATTAGGGTTTTACTGCTGTTTGAAGTTGCTGTTGTCTGAAGCTTTTTACTATGGGGTTCATTGCTTGTTGAAGCTTAGGGGATCATTGAAGATTGAAGAAGCTTACTTGAAGTGGTTACTGTCAAGTTTTACTATTTTCAGAGCAGGTGCTTGCTGTCAGAGAATGGGGTTTTATTTCTCTTTTCTGTATTGTGTGATAACTCCCCTAGGTCTAAAGTGGAAAGTGCTTCACTTTTGACTGTTGTTTTCATAGGTTCGAGGTTGAGCGTGCCTCCCTTGCCTTGCTTGTACTAATGCATTCATTCATTTTACTGTTTTACCGTATATATGCTGTTTCTGTTTCTGTTTATCCCCTAGGAGCTCTGTTTCTCTCTGTGTAAGAGAGAAATACGACAGACATTAGGTGTTAACCCGTGCATGATAACATTAGGGTAGTTTTTGTTCCCCTTTTTAACCCTAGGTTTTGTAGAACGTCGTTTCTCTTCTTACCTAAAAAACAATCAAAAACACAATAACAGTTCAAACACCAATAAAAGACAGTTCTGGCGTAAAAGACTGTAAACAAATCAAAACGTCATTTTTGTCCGCGTGGACTCTTAATCAGGAGAAAACCTTTTTCAGAAGGAATAAAAGACAAATAAACAGACAAGTGCGTCGTACGTAGCCCGAACTACGTTTGCTCTGATCTTTCATGCCGTGTGAAAGTACGTAGGCATAGGATGTGACGTCCTAGCGAGCAACCTTCCCACCTTAGTCGTAGTTAGGCGAACTACGTTGACTCTGATTTCTCGTTCCAAACGGGAATACATAGGCATAAAGTGCGATACTTTGCCGAGTCACTCTTTTTTCTATCTCTTTTTAACCCTTAACCTGTAGTGTAGATAGAATAACAATCCTTTCGACAGAAAACAAGCGTGGATCCCATCGAGTACGATGGACGTGAGGGGTGCTAATACCTTCCCCTTGCGTAACCGACTCCCGAATCCAGGTTTTGGTTGCAACGACCATTCCTTTCCCGTTTTGCGTTAGGTTTACTTCGAGCGTTTCCTTTCCCTCCTTTGGGATAAATAACGCGCGGTGGCGACTCTTCTGTATTTTGCCGGCGCCGATTTTCGCAGTAGCGACAGCTGGCGACTCTGCTGGGGATTCCAACGGTTCCCTATGCGAGTCAATCCTAGCGCTTGTTTTCCCGTCGTGGGTTTTGTATGTATTTACCTTTCCGCATTTACATTCAGCATTATATTATGGATATATTATTGTTGTTATGTTGGGTGAAGGGAATATATTGAGAGATAAGCCGGACCTGGGCTTGAGTGCACATAGATTTAGTAGTAGGGAGTAGTGGTTAGCCTGCTTGCTTTGCTTGCACCAGCTAGCCACGAAACCTGCGCTTGGACGAGATTCTCTTTGATGCTTCTTGCCTGGCCCTTTGGGCTCGACAAGTCGTCTGACCCGAGGATTGTCGACTCTGGGAACCTATCAATTGGGATTCAGCTAAGTGAGGCCTCTTCAAGGGATGATGATGCCACGCCTTATGGGCATCGTATCATCACTCTTGAAAGTCTGTGACGCTGATACCGCATAGGATGCCGTACCTCGACTGCGAGTTAGGTTCATACCTGTGAGGGGTAGGTAGGGTCTGTTTGCAGGAAGCCTTTGACCTCAGATTACCCGGTTTGTCTCTGTCAGTGAGACTGGTTATAAGGTTATTTTGATTGGATGGTTTGGTTTGAGGATTGGTTTGAAACAGAGCAGTATGCATTCACATTTTCATACTTGCATTTCATTAACGTGTGCTTATGGTGCAGGTGTGTTCATTTCCCCCCTGATTCTAGTATACTATCTGGCCTGACATGGAGTCCT
Organism: Lathyrus sativus; assembly: GCA_963859935.3. Taxonomy (NCBI): domain Eukaryota; kingdom Viridiplantae; phylum Streptophyta; class Magnoliopsida; order Fabales; family Fabaceae; genus Lathyrus; species Lathyrus sativus. The sequence goes on from OZ012737.1 coordinate 557,174,163, forward strand.
TGAAGAAGACTGTTGCATACAAGTTGCCTGCTCCCGATATTGGTCTACTGCTGAAGTTAGTGGCTTTGATGGACCAGAAAGTCAGGGCGGATTTCAGGGAATCCTATGGGAGGTTGCTTAGCCTTGTGTACCAGCCATCTGTGTTTGATTTGAACGGACTTTATGCTTTGTTACAGTTCTATGACCCTCAGCTGAGATGTTTCTTGTTTCCCGACTATGTTTTGGCTCCGACTTTGGAGGAATACTCTGCTTTGATTGGAGTTAGGGTATTGGGACAGATGCCATTTGTTCATGTAGACACTGAGCCTAATCTGGCCAGGCTTGCTGAGGTGGTTAGTTTGGATGAGTCTGAGTTTGCAGGTAGCTTGATCAAGCTTAATGGTGCCTATGGATTTCATCTTGCCTTCTTAGTGGACAAGGCTTTACAGTGTGCAAAGGATGGATGTTGGATAGTATTTAATGCTATACTGGCTGTATGTATATATGGGATTATTTTGTTTCCTAACGTACCTGACTTCGTAGATTCAGATGCTTTCTTCCTTCTGGCGTCAGGGAATCCAGTGCCTACTTTACTAGGAGATGTTTACCATTCTGTCCACTACAAGAACGAGAAGCGTAGGGGTAAGAATGTCTCTTGCTGTGTGCCTATGCTGTCTAAGTGGTTTCTCAGTCATCTGCCCAAGACAGGTCCCTTTGTTGATTCTGCTGGTACTTCAGAGTGGTCTTCCCGATTGATGGGTCTTTCTGCCAAGGATATTATCTGGTGTGATTGGAAGATGCTCGAGGCTGACATTATATATAGTTGTAGTGGCTTTCCGAATGTCCCGTTGATTGGACGGAAAGGTTGCATCAACTATAACCCTGCTTTACTTGTAAGACAGTTTGGGTATGCTCTCAGAGGTCCTCCTACTGAAGACGAGATACAAGAATCTCTGTATCTCACGGGTTTATTGGAATCAGATAACTTGGTCAAGTTGCAGCACGCTTGGGGGAACATTCAGAGGAGAGGAAAGGCATTGCTCGGTAAGAGCCACAGTAAAGCCTATAACCCTTATCTGATCTGGGTCTGTGATAGGGCTAGGGATTTATTGATGTTGTTTCCTGCTGTTGAGCCACTGTATCCTCCAGTGATTGAAGAGCCTACTACGATAGAGATTGAGAAGTACAATCAGGTGCTGGCTGAGAATGAGAATCTGAAGAAAGCCAATGACGAGTTAGAAAAGGAAATATTCCAGCTGCGTCACGATAAGAGCGAAGCCACCTTCACTGTGACGAAGCAAGCGAAGGTAATTGTTAGGTTGAGTGCAGACTTGGTAGAAGAGACCACCAAGAAAGAGAAAATAGGGGAAGCTTTGAATGGGGTTAGCAAGGTGCTCTCCACCAAGAACCAATTGCTGGATAAAGCTTATTCCCGACTCGGCAAGTGGGAAGTTTTGTGGAATGCCACACTCGCCAACAGAAAAGAACAAGAAGATAAGATGAAACTCCAGATTACTGCACTTGAAGCACAGCTCAGCGCCAAAGACGCAAAGATTGCTGAAGAAGCATTTCTTAGGTATGAAGCTGAAGAAAGAATGAATAGCATGACCAAGAATCCGGAAAGCCGTGAAGCAAAAGTTGGCTTTAAGAGGTGCAGGCTAGATGAGTGCTTCGGTGACGGAACTTGTGAAGACGAATTACGAAAGTTGAGGGCCACTACAAACGGCAGCTATCATTGATACAACAACTGGTACCCAAGCCAGGACTCACTGAGGCCTCAGAGAAGAGGGAAAGCTCCCAGGCGCACCAGCCACCTTGACTATCTCTTTGTATCGCCCTTATATTTTGCTATATCAACTATGTTCGTGACCATAGCCAGGATTGTTGGCCTGGGTCTGTTTCAGTGTATTCCGTCATACTCTTGTACTCAGCCTCTTGGCATTTATGAATGCAGTATTTTGACTCCTTGCTTGTATGCTTAGGGCTCCATTGTTATTATGGCTTTTTCTCCGAGACTAGAATCGGGGGGGAATTAAATTTAACATGTATCATATGCACACGTTCACACATGCACATGCATATTGCATTACCAGTAACTGTTAAAATGTGTATCTTATTTCCTGCATCATCCAGGTATTTCAGGATTGACGATCAGCGCCCTCACCGGTATTCCACTCGTACCAATTACAAGAGAATCATGGATAGCGTACAGGATGAGATGCAGGAAATGCGTGACAGGATGGCCCTGCTCATGCAGACTATGGAAGTTGTTGCCAAAGGGCAAGAACAACTTCAAACTCTGGTGCAACCGCTGGTTGCACGTGCTGAAGGCAATGGTACACCGCACAGGGACAATGTTGTTAACTCCCCACGTGTTGAAATCCCTCGGGATGCTAACGCTATTCCAGTAGTCGGGCTGAATGGTAATGGGGGAGCTATCCCTGTGGTTGGAAACGGGAATGCTGGAAACATGAATGCTGGAAACATGAATGCTAATGGAGGTACTGCTGGAGCATTTGTGGGTGCTGGCAATCAGGGGATCAATGTTGGCGTCGAGGACGTTGGTATGAATATTGGTAACAGAAATCTGGGTTTCAATGGTGTGAATTTGGGGTACGGCAACGCTGCTGGCACCAAAGCTGGGTTTGGTGACCAAGGTTATGGCAATCAGGGATATACTCAAGAGATGGGGAATTTAAGGTACGATCCTAGGTACTTTCAAACTGGCCCAGGCCGTAACGCCGAATATACTGGATATGGTGATGAAATGCCTTACTGGGAGGATCGTCAGGAGGATGTATTCTCTGGTCAGAACGAGGGTTATGGGAGGCCTGTGGAAAATAATCGCCGATTCAGAATGCTTGAGGAGAAGGTGAATGGGTTAGCCAGCCAGAATGCTGTTGGACTGGATATGTCAAATATGAGGCTGGTCCCAGGGCTAAGGGTGCCGCTGAAATTCAAAGCACCGTCGTTTGATAAGTACAAAGGGGACACGTGCCCTAGGGTTCATGTGCGATCGTTCTACAGACGGATGTCCGCATATTCTGATGACGAAAAAATGTTAATGCACTTCTTCCAAGATAGCCTGTCAGGGCCATTGCTGGAATGGTATATGAGTTTGGAGCCTACCCAGATAAGAAGCTGGAAGGAATTGGCAGAGGCCTTTGTCCGACACTATCAGTGTAATAGCGATCTCGCCCCGAATCGAGTTCAGCTACAGAATATGTCCCAGAAGTCCAGTGAAAGCTTTAAGGAATACGCCCAGAGGTGGCGGGATCTGGCAGCTAGGGTACATCCGCCGATGACGGAACGCAAAATGATGGATATATTCATAGGAACCTTTTCTGGAATGTATTATGACCGGTTACTCAATTTCTCGATGAGTACCTTCTCTGAATTGATCCTAATGGGGGAGCGAGTTGAAAACGGTGTGAAAATTGGTAAAATCCAGATGGGTGAGTCTTCTTCGGCAGGAGGCAATAAAAAGGCTTTTGGTGGCAAGAGACAGGGTGATACTAACACCGTACACAATACTAGACGAAGGAACAGAAGTCAGAACTGGCATCAGCAGCAGCAGGTTGCAAGTGTAACCATCCCAGGGCCTCCCCTACAACAGCGACCTCCGCAACCGCAAGCTCAGCAACAACAAAATCCTAATCAGCGCAGATTTCAGAACCCAAGACCGAGAAGAGTATTTGAGGTACCGCCGGTATCCTATGCAGAACTTCTCCAAACCTTGTTGAAGTTGCAGTTAGTTGAGAAGAGAACTTTGGCGCCACCGACCGGCACGCCACCAGTGGGGTATGATATCAACGAACATTGTGATTTTCACTCAGGTGCTCCTGGGCATAACATTGAAAATTGTTTAGCTTTCAAGCATAAGGTACAAGATTTGATTGATAGCACGGCTATTAACTTCGGGCGGGAAGGGCCCAATATTACACAGCAGCCGATGCCCAAGCATGGGGCAGCAGGTGCAAATGCTATCCTGACAGATGCTGAGTTGGACTTGGTTTCGGATGTCAATGACTTGAAAACTCCATTGAGTTACGTGAAGAGGTGTTTGTTGAAAGGAGGTTTTTTTCCGGGATGCTGTGAAAAGTGTGCCGACTGTCTGATTCATCCTGAAGACTGTGACAAGTTGAAAAGGGGAGTTCAAAGTTTGATTGATGAAGGGGTTTTACAGTTTGACCGGTCTGTGGGACAAGAGAAACCCGTTGAGGCAGAGATCGAAAGAGAACATAGTGAGGTTGCTACCGTCACTATCCCATTTAAATCCGTAACGATTTCGGCGCCTGTGAAACGGCCGACCATTACCATTACAAAAGCTAAACCGATCCCTTATGAGAATACAAAAGCGGTGCCGTGGAGCTACGGAGCTGAGGTGTATTGCAATGGTGAGAAGATTGACCTAAATGAGTCACCGACGGGATCTGTAGATAATGTGGTAGGATTGGGAGGGATAACCCGAAGCGGGAGGATTTTTACTTCGCCATAGGTAGAGGCAGAGAGGCTCGCCAAGGGCAAAGGTAAAGTTGTTGAAGATGGACCTTCAGGGGCCAAAGAAAAAGAACCAACGAATAAAGATGTAGAAGAGTTTATGCGGCTGATACGCAAAAGTGACTACAAAATCGTAGATCACCTACAGCAGACTCCATCAAAAATTTCCATCTTATCTCTGTTATTGTGTTCAGAGGCGCACATAAACGCCCTGTTAAAGGTACTCGAGACGTCTTTTGTGCCGCAAGAGATTTCGGTCAATCAGTTGGAGGGGGTTATAGCGTATGTTAATGTCGAGCATGGTTTAGGATTCACGGATCTTGATCTAACGCCTAGAGGGCGCGACCACAACAATGCCCTGCACATCTCCATTGAATCTCGGGGCACTGTTGTGTCCCATGTATTGGTAGACACTGGATCGTCGTTGAATGTGTTGCCGAAGAAGGCATTACTGAAGTTAGATACTCGGGGAATACTCTGTACACCCAGTGACCTTGTGGTGAGGGCATTTGACGGGACGCGGAGGTCAGTATTCGGATCGGTGACGTTACCTATTCAGGTAGGCCCGGAAATATTTGACACGGTATTCTACATTATGGACATCCAACCGGCGTATAGCTGTTTGATCGGGAGACCATGGATTCATGCCGCTGGGGCAGTGACCTCTACACTCCATCAGAAATTGAAGTATATGGTTGATGGGAGTATTGTGATAGTATGTGGCGAGGAGGATATCCTGGTTAGCCACTTATCCTCTTTCAAGTACGTAGAGGTAGATGGAGAGATTTATGAAACGTTTTGTCAGGCGTTCGAGGGGGTGAGGATTAAGGAGGAAGCTCCAGTGAAGAGTGAAGGGCTTGCAGTGGCCGTATCCACCTACAAAGAAGCAAAAGCCTTGGTACAAGCAGGAGAAACCAAGAAGTGGGGGCAGATGCTAGACTTGCCAGTGAAGCAAGATAAGTTCGGTTTGGGGTACCGCCCCTTGTCATCAGCCTTCTCACCGTTTGTGCCTAAGTATAAAGGACCTGTGATGTTTACACCCGGAGGGGTTAGCTTTGAAACGATTAATGTCGTGTCTTATACGGAAGAGGGGGATAGTGACTGTGATATGGACGTGTGGATTCAACCCAGCATACCGGGGCAAAGTCTATGCAACTAGTCCATCCAGGACGTCATCCAAGTCACCAATAAACAGTAAATACTTTGTTTTTTCAATCATTGTGTGATCACATGTCCTGCCCGGGGCATAGTTGATCTTGCCTTAGGGCCTAATTGTTTACTCGCATGTACATTTTTAATCAATGAATAAAGGCGTTTTTTACATTCGAACGTTGTGATCCTTTTCTATCTATTTTTATGTTTTATCCATAAAATGGCAACGTGGTTATGTACTTTGTTTGCATATCATTTGAAGCATCTTAACCATTTCCCTCGCATGACGCATATATTTTCAGATGACATCGACCAACGACTTCCCATGACTCGTTTCGACTTCGAGCATCCAATCTTTCAAACTGAGGAAGAGATTGTAAAGGATAGCGATCTATCAGAGGAGCTGTCTCGGTTATTGAAACAAGAAGAGAGGATCATTCTGCCTCACCAGGAAGAGATTGAGATCGTTAATTTGGGGTCTGAAGAGTGTATCAGGAACATCCGTATAGGGGCTGCGCTGCAGAGTGACATCAAGCAAGAGCTTATTGAGATGCTGCGAGAATACAGTGATATATTCGCTTGGTCCTACGAGGACATGCCAGGATTGGATACTGATATGGTAGTTCACCGTCTGCCTTTGAAAGAGGATTGTCCGCCTATCAAACAGAAACTCCGAAGGACTCGTCCTGATATGGCTGTGAAAATAAAAGAAGAAGTGCAGAAGCAATGGGCTGCTGGATTCCTGGCTGTCACCACTTATCCCACTTGGGTCGCTAATATTGTGCCTGTGCCAAAGAAGGATAGCAAGGTTCGAATGTGCGTCGATTATAGGGATTTGAACAAAGCGAGCCCGAAGGACGATTTCCCGCTCCCGCATATTGATGTCTTGGTTGATAACACGGCGCAGTTTTCGGTATTCTCCTTCATGGATGGCTTTTCAGGGTATAATCAGATAAAGATGGCTCCCGAGGATATGGAGAAAACGACCTTTATTACCCCGTGGGGAACTTTTTGCTATAAAGTGATGCCCTTTGGTTCGAAGAATGCTGGGGCAACGTATCAACGTGCAATGACAACTCTCTTTCATGATATGATGCATAAGGAGATCGAAGTGTACGTCGACGATATGATTGCAAAGTCTCAAACAGAGGAAGAACATCTGGTTAATCTGTTGAAGTTGTTCAAGAGGCTTAGGAAGTTCAGGCTGAGGCTGAACTCTAATAAGTGCACCTTCGGGGTAAGATCAGGTAAGCTGTTGGGGTTCATTGTGAGCGAGAAAGGAATTGAGGTCGATCCTGCAAAGATAAAAGCGATACAGGATATGCCAGCACCGAGAACGGAAAAAGAAGTTCGTGGCTTCTTAGGGAGGTTGAACTACATTGCTAGGTTTATATCTCACCTAACAACCACATGTGAACCGTTGTTCAAACTGTTAAAGAAAGATCAAGCGGTGGTATGGAATGACAATTGCCAGAGGGCTTTCGAAAGAATAAAAGAATATTTGCAGGAACCTCTAGTTTTGATACCACCAGTAGTAGGCCGACCCTTGATTATGTATCTGACGGTTCTGGAGAACAGCATGGGTTGTGTTCTCGGTCAACACGACGAGACCGGACGAAAAGAGCATGCAATCTATTATTTGAGTAAAAAGTTCACGGATTGTGAATCTCGGTACTCTATGCTGGAGAAGGCGTGTTGCGCACTCACGTGGGCTGCCAAACATCTAAGGCAGTACATGCTGAACCATACAACCATGTTGATATCGAGGATGGATCCGATCAAGTATGTGTTTGAAAAGCAAGCCCTCTCCGGGAGGATTGCCAGGTGGCAAATGGTACTAACGGAGTATGATATCCAGTACGTTCCTCAAAAGGCTATTAAAGGTAGTGTTCTGTCCGAATACCTTGCTGAACAGCCAATTGACGATTACCAGCCTATGAAGTTTGAGTTCCCGGATGAGGATATAATGTATTTGAAGGCGAGAGATTGTGATGAGCCGTTGCCTGATGAGGGTCCTGAGCGGAGTTCCCAGTGGCAACTGATTTTTGATGGAGCCGTCAATTCATACAGAAGCGGGATAGGGGCAATTATCACCACTCCTCATGGGTCGCACATCCCATTTACGGCCAGATTAACTTTTCCAGTGACGAACAACAAAGCAGAGTACGAAGCTTGTATCATGGGGTTAGAAGAAGCTATTGATCTGAGGATCAAAAACCTGGATGTACACGGCGATTCTGCTCTGGTGGTGAATCAGATCAAGGGAGAGTGGGAAACTCGTCAACCTAACTTGGTGCCGTACATGAATTACGCGAGAAGATTGCTACCTTTCTTTGATAAGGTGGAATTTCATCATGTACCTCGGGCGGAGAATCAGATGGCGGATGCCCTTGCGACATTATCTTCGATGTACAAAGTCAATTTTTGGAATGAGGCTCCCAATATTGTTATATCTCGGCTCGATAGGCCAGCCTTTGTGTTCGCAATCGATGAAGCGTCTGACGGCAAACCCTGGTATTTTGGTATACAGAATTTCCTGAAGAATAAAGAGTATCCGGCTGAGGGCATCCAATCATGATCAGAAGACTCTCAGGAGATTAGCAGGCAACTTTTATCTGAATCCCGACGGCGTCCTGTACAGAAGGAATCATGATTTAGTACTCCTACGATGTGTAGACGAGAAGGAGGCCAACTTGCTCATGGAAGAGGTCCATGAGGGAACTTTCGGCACGCATGCTGGTGGGCATGCTATGACCCGAAAATTGTTGCGAGCGGGGTATTACTGGTTAACGATGGAAACAGACTGTTTCAAATTTGCCAAACGGTGTCACAAGTGCCAGATCTATGCAGATAAGATCCATGTGCCGCCGAGTCCTCTGAACGTAATGGCATCCCCCATGGCCTTTCTCCATGTGGGGAATTGATATGATTGGAAAGATAGAGCCTACGGCATCTAAAGGACATCATTTCATACTGGTCGCGATCGATTATTTCACCAAGTGGGTGGAAGCAGCGTCTTATGCCAATGTGACCAAACAGGTGGTGGCCAGATTTATTAAGAGAGATATAATCTGCAGATACGGTATTCCTGAGCGAATCATTACTGATAATGGTTCGAATCTGAACAACAAAATGATGAAAGATTTGTGTACAAATTTCAAGATCGAACACCACAATTCCTCTCCGTACAGACCCAAGATGAATGGCGCTGTTGAGGCGGCCAATAAGAACATAAAGAAAATTGTTCAGAAGATGGTTGTGACGTATAAGGATTGGCATGAGATGTTGCCTTTCTCTTTGCACGGTTATCGCACTACGGTGCGTACATCAACCGGGGCAACACCGTTCTCACTGGTGTATGGCATGGAGGCCGTTTTACCACTGGAGGTTGAGATACCATCTTTGAGGGTTTTGCTTGATGTCAAACTGGACGAGGCAGAATGGGTGAGGAATAGATTGAATCAACTGAGCTTGATGGACGAGAAGAGGTTAGCCTCTATAGCATATGGTCGGCTGTATCAGTGCCGGATGAAGAAAGCTTACGACAAGAAGATTCGACCTCGAAGCTTCCAGACGGGCGATCTTGTGTTGAAAAAGATTCTCCCGCCGCAATCAGATCACAGGGGCAAATGGACACCTAATTATGAAGGTCCATACGTTGTGCGAAAGGTCTTCTCTAGCGGAGCCTTACTGTTATCCACCATGGATGGTGAAGACTTTATGTCCCCTGTGAACTCGGACGCAGTCAAAAAATACTTTGCTTAAAGAGACCCGCTGGACAGTAAAAAGAGAGTCCAGGCAAAAATGGGGCATCCTGACCAACCAAAAATAGAATAAAAGGTTCGGGCAAAAGTTAGGGATAAAATTGAAAAGAGTGTACACCCGCGGAGTCGAAAACCTACGATGGGCGGCTTCGGCAAAAAAAAAGGTATCCCGGTGAATTGAAAACCCGCAAAGGGCGGTTCACGCAAAAGTTAGGGATTTAAAAAAGCAAACGACTGCGGTCCGAGTTTGATAATTCATTGCTTAGTGGTTCGGGAGTACCTGAGGCTCGACTATCCAAAACAATCTCTTCCAAAGATAGAGAATCAGGAAAGCGTCAGAGTCAGGCGAGTCATAGGAGGTTCAGCTCATGGTGTTCGTCTGTATCCACGTTGCCGACATATGTACAAATTTCCTTTTGTATTTTTGTACGTACTTGCATTTGTTTATGCGTAACTTCCTCTTTTCAGGAGTTGCCTCTGATGTACTAACTTTGCCTATTTTACAGGCTGTTATCAATAAAGCATGTTATTCAGTACTTGATGTGTAATGTTGGTTTTAACTTTTACTGTTTTGTTTGTGAAAAACGCCGATGTTTTTGATAAACTTACATGCGTGTAAACATGCAGGCCTCGGCCAATGATTGTTAAAACTTTGAATTAACTGGATAACTGTCACGGGTTTTGACCAGGATGTCTCCTGTTGTATAGAATGTTTTGTGTTCGGTGATTGCTTTTTGCAGGTATTCAAAAGCTCGCAAAATCCCCAGCTAAAGTCCCTTGTAGGCTATGGTGGGCTTACCTTTCCCAGAGGAGGAAAGTTGTGTTTTCATCACAAATAAAGAATCTAGGGTCTTATCCCCATGAGAGTTGAGATTGCGTCAGAGGCGAAATCAGAAGGTCCTCAATAATTCAGAATTGACATGTATAAAGTCATCCCCAGCAAGGGTCGGGATGAATATGTTTAAAATCCCAGGAAAGTTCTCATGTAGTGCAATCAGAGCGCACCGATCAGTTCCCGGCTGAGTGTCAGCAGGATGAGGGGATCCCACATATTATAGTCAGGAGGTTAGTATTTTGAAAGGAATTCCCAGAGAAGGATTGCCTCTTTCTTTCCTTAGCAGGATGGTCCTTCCTCGACAGGATGATCACCCTCGGCAAAGTGCGAGTTGTGTTGGGATTTCCCCAACGGAGTTGCCTTTTCCTGGCGAAGTACCGCCTATCCCCTGCAGAGTCCATTACTCAGGACATTTTTGAGCCATTCCCCGACAGGATTGCTTATTCATCCCAGGCAAGGTCGATTTCATCTTGCCAGCATTTATTTTGCTGGAATGCTTCTGTGATATCCAGTTATCCCCAGCAGAGTTGACTTTGTCTTCAGCATTTATTTTGCTGAAGCAGTTCCGTTGAATCCAATTTTCTCCAGCAGCCCGAGCCTGCATTTGCATTTGCATATATCATCATACTTGCATCTGATCTAAATACGTAGCATTTTCATACGGTATGGAAGCATTACTTCATTACCAAACATGTGCATTTTTGAAACATAAGCCAGGTTGGTTACCTCTTTTGATTTCAGATGTGTTTTCCCTGACAATAAGTAAGATCGTTGGTTCAGGAAGACGTTCGGATACGTGAATTTGTGGTCGAGATACGCAGGGATCATTTTCGTCCTATTTAGAGGTTTTGTTTGTGGCGCAAAGCACACAGCGATCGTGTTCCTCCTTTCATGAGGATTTGTTCATCTTCACCAGTGAAGTCGCCAAAGGCACGAAGGGATCGTGTTCATACCATTTGTTGTGGATTTGTGGTGCAAGGCGCGCAGTAATCGTGTTCATTCTATTATGTTCCCCTAGTAGAGTTGCTTGGTTAAGCTTCTCTCCTCCCCAGCTGAGTCTTTCCCGGGTTGTTGTTGCGACAACATTGGAAGATTTCGTGATATAAACCTTGAGATGGTCATCTCAATGTCCCCAGTAGAGTTTTTTCCTCAGCAAAGTCGCAGAGGTGAACCATTTTCCCCAGCAGAGCGTTCTTCAACGAGTTGCTTGGTTAAGGTCCTCGTATTTTCCCAACAGGATTTTTCTCAAGAGTTGCTTGATTAAGCTCCTCTTTTCCCCAGCGGAGTCATATGATTGAAATTTGTCTCTCCAACAGAGTTTCCCCACCGAGTTGCTTGTTTAAGTTCCTCGTTTTTCCCCAGTAGGGTGTTCTTCGGATTTCTGTCATGTCAATATGTGAGAACCTTGAAGTTATTGCCTATAGTCAGAATAGGCGTTTGACGGTCGTCGTCAGATTATCCCCTCAGAGTTGCTTGGTTAAGTTTCCCTTTTGCCCGCAGATCTGCGTGTTCAAGTCTTCGGATAATAATTCCTCGCAGAGTTGTCGGATGAGAATGCCTCACTATTTAGCGTTTGCTCATTTCGTCAGGAAGCGAAAGGTTGACAAGAGAAGTCAGCAATGCCTCGCTGTTTAGCGTTTGCTCGTTTCGTCAGGAAGCGAAAGGTTGGCAAGAGAAGTCAGCAATGCCTCGCTGTTTAGCGTTTGCTCGTTTCGTCAGGAAGCGAAAGGTTGATAAGAGAAGTCAGCAATGCCTCGCTGGTTAGCGTCTGCTCATTTCGGGTGAAGTGGAAGATTGACAAGTGTGTTGAACAATTTCTCCCTAGTTAGCATCTGCTCGTTTCATCAGGAAGCGAAAGGTTGATAAAGTATGCTCAATAATTTCTTGCTGGTTAGCATCTGCTCGTTTCGTCAGGAAGCGAAAGGTTGATAAGAGAAGTCAGCAATGTCTCGCTATTTAGCGTCTGCTCGTTTCGTCAGGAAGCGAAAGGTTGATAAGAGAAGTCAGCAATGTCTCGCTGTTTAGCGTCTGCTCGTTTCGTCAGGAAGCGAAAGGTTGATAAGAGAAGTCAGCAATGCCTTGCTGCTTAGCGTCTGCTCGTTTCTTTTGAAATGGAAGTTCCCTAGTAAAGTCAACAATTTCTCGCTAGTTAGCGTCTGCTCGTTTCATCAGGAAGCGAAAGGTTGATAAAGTATGCTCAATAATTTCTCGCTGGTTAGTGTCTGCTCGTTTCGTCAGGAAGCGAAAGGTTGATAAGAGAAGTCAGCAATGTCTCGCTGTTTAGCGTCTGCTCGTTTCGTCAGGAGGCGAAAGGTTGATAAGAGATGTCAGCAATGCCTCGCTGCTTAGCGTCTGCTCGTTTCTTTTGAAATGGAAGTTCCCCAGTGAAGTCGACAATTTCTCGCTGGTTAGCGTATGCCCATTTCTTCGGAATGGAAAGGTCTACGGACAATATCAGATTATTTTACAAACAGATTGATAGATGAGTGGTCAGTTGTCGCTGTGACAACGGGATCCAGTTCCTTTGAGGGTTCTACCCAAGCAGTTGTGTGCGCAATTTATTTTTGCGGTTGGCAAATTTCTGGGTTCTTTTGGTATCCAACCGTCTTCCGCCTCGAATGTCTGAAAACCGTTCGCTTTTCATCCAATCGGGCCCAAGCCGTTTGAATAGGGGCAGCTGTTGCACCCCAAAACTTGACCAACCAATTCTTGTGTTTGGCTTATGTTTCGATTCATTCGCATTTTTGCATATCCATGTTGCATACATCGCATACAGTGCATTTTCTCAGTCAGATTGAGTTTATCGGGATCACAACCCTTGTCTCGCGTTTCAGGCAATCTGAACCAGTTCAGATAGGCGGAGTTGTATTTTTGGGAAGTCGTGTTCTTCCCGGTGTTTTCAGCTCGTGCTTTTATTCTTGGGGGACATTTCGGCGTCCGTTTATTTCTACCAATTATCCCATTGCATTCTCGAGGGTTTATTCGTCGATTTGTGTCGTTTTTGTCCCTTCTGGAATTATTATTGACTTTTCTAGATTTTATTAGCTATTATTAGATTTTAATAGGTTTTTAATAGATTTTATTAGAAGTTAATAGTTTTCTTTTAATACTTTCTAGATTTTTAAATAGATTTTAATAAATTTTCTAGAATTTAAAGGTATTTGTTTTAGATATTATAGGATTTAATTAGAGTTTTAATAAATAGAATATTAATATAGGTTTTTAATCTTTTTAGATATTAATAAGTTTCTTTTAATAGATATTATTAGATTGGTTAGATTTAATATAGATTTCAGTTTTTAGTTGCATAGTTTAATAGATTTTTTGATATTAGGGTTTAATTGTTTAGTCATTAATTAGATTAGTTAATTGTGTAGTTAATTAGGGTTTTATTCTTTTTGTTGTTTTTAATTAGTAGTTTTCGTTTCTGTTGTTAATTGTCAGATTAAGTGGGTTCATTTTCCATCAAGTCCCTTAATTACGTTTGAGTCTGTTGTTAATCACGTTTTAAGTCCTCAATCAGAGTCTAGTGGGCCATTATCCAGTCAGAGGGGTCCAACTCGTGCTAGGTGTCCTATAAATAGGGGTCTCACGCGTCCACTCCCTCTCTCCGCCACCTCACCATTTCCCCTTCTCTCTCCGCCAGCACACGATTCCACTATCTCCTCTCTCTCACACGCGTCTCTCTAACCCCACCCTCAGGCCACGTGTCTGTTACTCCCTCTCCCTGGTTTGCATGGCCAACAGCTGGATCCCACTCACATCTCCTCACCGGCCGACATGCAAATGTCGGTAACCGCCGTCGGAGCTTCCGCAACAAATTCCTAACGGTCGCCGGAAAGCCAGATTCCACCGGAAAACTCATCTAAAATTGACTTTCTCAGAAAATCAATTAGAACACCTTCCAATCTTCATCCTCGTTTCTTCAAAGACGTCACCGAAAACCTCATCACAATTCCCAGATCTTCATCAACTTCATCATCCTTTCCCAGATTTTCAGCAACATCTACAAAGAGCTTCATCGAAGATCCGCCGGAATCTTCATCGTCCTCCACCGGATTTCCAGATTCGTTCACTAGACTTCAAGGACATTCAACGGTGTTCTTCACGTTTTCCAGATCTTCATCAAGATTCACCAAACCTTCAACCATTTTTCCCAGAATTCCTTCAACAAGATCCGTCTGAGTTCATAAGTTCACAACTACTTCAGATCTGGATTTGCGTTCGTCTTGAGGTTTCCAACAACATTCAGCAATGCTCATCACGAGTTCATCTAGATCTTGATACGCTCGTTCGTTCATCTTCAACAACGTTCGTAAGATGTTCATCAAAATCCTTTGATTATCCTTCATCAACCTTCGTGTGTCGTATTTCCAGAAGATCTTCATCGAGCCCTCCACCTTCATCCGGATCCGAACTCTTAAACAACAATCAACGGTTCGTCCAGTTTCCCAGATTTTCTTCAGGATATTCATAAACCTTCAAGGGTGTTCGTCCGTGTTCTCCAACAACATCACCATCCAGGTTCTTATTTTCTGTGCATTTCTGTCGTTACATGTTCATAAGAAATTGATAGCTGTAGATTTAGGTTGAAATGATTAGGTCAGAATATTGTGTTTGGATCGAATATCATGATTTCGTGAGGGGATTTAGGTTAGGTTTTGGCGTTCTGAACTGAGTTTGGAGATTGAATCAGAGATTGAGAGAATCAGAGAGAGAGGTTTGCGCTGTTAGGGTTTGCGTGGTTGATGAACAGTGGTTAGGAGATTGAGAGGATTAGGGGTTTTTTGTGTACTGAGGAATGGGGTTTGAGTGTGGACGGGCCTTAGGCCCAATGGCTATTTCCTCGTTTCACCCCCTTTTCCCTCGTTTCACCCCCCTGGTTGTGTAGGTGCTGAAAGGTTTGGGTGGGCTTAAGTGTTATTTGCTAGTGACACCCCCAATTGGGCCCAATTCTGGAAAACAACAAGTCATGTTTGCTATTTCACACGCCCTTTTGCCATTTTCCATTATTTTCCTTAATCTTTTATGTTTTCATTAGTTTAGGGTTTAATTCATAATAAATAGGAAAATTAATATTTTTAGGTGAGGATTTTTTCCCCTGACTCCTTAATTAGTCTAGAAAATTATAAAACAATAAAAATGTTAATTCATGCATTTTTCATTTTAATTGCATTTTTTAAAGTTTAGTGCATTTTATTTTGAATATGGTTTGTATACCTTCTTGCTGATTTTTGTATGAGAGATTGGTGATAGATTTTTGAGTGATTCCTTTTGGATAGTGTATCTTAGAGAAGCATGATCCCTTAGTATTTTTCTCACATTTTTGTGATGAAATGTTAGGCTAGTTTAAACAATGGACATTAGGATGATCAAATTAGGGTTTAAACATAACATAGGTGCATTCCACAACATAGTTTAGGGCTTTAATGATTGATTTAGGTTATGGGGCTTATATGGGGTATAGGGTACATAGTTAGGATCCCTTAGAAATTAACCTAGATTTTTATAGTTAGTATTACTATTTTTAGTAGATTTTGCAAAAAGTATGTTTGTTTGTGTGGCTATCTTGGGCTTTTAGGTGGTGTGTTGAGTTTTTGGGTTTTCAATTGGGGCATGGAGCTTGAGTTTGGATTGAGGAGTATGAGGATACATACAAGGTGATTGAAGACCAAGGACAAGACTTGAAGCTTGGAGATGTTCCACTTGAAGATTGCTTACCAGAACTTAGGAGATAGGGTTTTAGGAAGAGCTTAGATTAGTTTAATTTCTTTCATAAACATAGAGTGCTTCCTGTGCCTCTATCCCATCCAATGACACAAGGTCCTCCCAAAGAAGCTCCATCTCTCCTTTGGAGGGATGTGGAGCATGCTTTGGTTGAGTAGAACCTTGAGGATATCATTCTATTATTATGTTATGAACCTTAAGGGCTTCCTTTGGTTGCCTTTAAGCTTTCTTACATAGCCACTTGATCTTGTCAATTAACTCTCCCTTGAAGTGAGCTTGTGGAAGATGGATGATGAGGAGCTATCAAGGTGAAGATGAAGATGTTGCTGTCAACCATTTGTTGTTTATTCAACTGTTGCTGTCAGAGATACTCAACTTTTGAATTAGGGTTTTACTGTTGTTTGAAGTTGCTGCTGTCTGAAGCTTTTTACTGTGGGGTTCATTGCTTGTTGAAGCTTAAGGGATCATTGAAGATTGAAGAAGCTTACTTGAAGTGGTTACTGTCAAGTTTTACTGTTTTCAGAGCAGGTGCTTGCTGTCAGAGCATGGGGTTTTATTTCTCTTTTCTGTATTGTGTGATAACTCCCCTAGGTCTAAAGTGAAAAGTGCTTTACTTTTGAATGTTGTTTTCATAGGTTCGAGGTTGAGCGTGCCTCCCTTGCCTTGCTTGTACTGATGCATTCATTCATTTTACTGTTTTACCGTATATATGCTGTTTTTGTTTCTGTTTATCCCCTAGGAGCTCTGTTTCTCTCTGTGTAAGAGAGAAATACGACAAACATTAGGTGTTAACCCGTGCATGATATCATTAGGGTAGTTTTTGTTCCCCTTTTTAACCCTAGGTTTTGTAGAACGTCGTTTCTCTTCTTACCTCAAAAACAATCAAAAACACAATAATAGTTCAAACACCAATAAAAGACAGTTCTGGCGTAAAGGACTGTAAACAAATCAAAATGTCATTTTTGTCCGCGTGGACTCTTAATCAGGAGAAAACCTTTTTCAGAAGGAATAAAAGACAAACAAACAGACAAGTGCATCGTACGTAGCCCGAACTACGTTTGCTCTGATCTTTCATGTCGTGTGAAAGTACGTAGGCATAGGATGCGACGTCCTAGCGAGCAACCTTCCCACATTAACTGTAGTTAGGCGAACTACGTTGACTCTGATTTCTCGTTCCAAACGGGAATACGTAGGCATAAAGTGCGATACTTTGCCGAGCCACTCTTTTTTCTCTCTCTTTTTAACCCTTAACCTGTAGTGTAGATAGAATAACAATCCTTTCGACAGAAAACAAGCGTGGATCCCATCGAGTACGATGGACGTGAGGGGTGCTAATACCTTCCCCTTCCGTAACCGACTCCCGAATCCAGGTTTTGGTTGCGACGACCATTCTTTTCCCGTTTTGCGTTAGGTTTACTTCGAGCGTTTCCTTTCCCTCCTTTGGGATAAATAACACGCGGTGGCGACTCTTCTGTGTTTTGCCGGCGCCGATTTTCGCAGTAGCGACAGCTGGCGACTCTGCTGGGGATTCCAACGGTTCCCTATGCGAGTCAATCCTAGCGCTTGTTTTCCCGTCGTGGGTTTTGTATGTATTTACCTTTCCGCATTTACATTCAGCATTATATTATGGATATATTATTGTTGTTATGTTGGGTGAAGGGAATATATTGAGAGATAAGTCGGACCTGGGCTTGAGTGCACATATATTTAGTAGTAGGGAGTAGTGGTTAGCCTGCTTGCTTTGCTTGCACCAGCTAGCCACGAAACCTGCGCTCGGACGAGATTCTCTTTGATACTTCTTGCCTGGCCCTTTGGGCTCGACAAGTCGTCTGACCCGAGGATTGTCGACTCTGGGAACCTATCAATTGGGATTCAGCTAAGTGAGGCCTCTTCAACGGATGATGATGCCACGCCTTCTGGGCATCGTATCATCACTCTTGAAAGTCTGTGACGCTGATATCGCATAGGATGCCGTACCTCGACTGCGAGTTAGGTTCATACCTGTGAGGGGTAGGTAGGGTCTGTTTGCAGGAAGCCTTTGACCTCAGATTACCCGGTTTGTCTCTGTCAGTGAGACTGGTTATAAGTTTATTTTGATTGGATGGTTTGGTTTGAGGATTGGTTTGAAACAGAGCAGTATGATGCATCAAGTGGTGCACTTGATCCCATGTTAGCATTTGCATATGCATTCGCATTTTCATACTTGCATTTCATTAACGTGTGCTTATGGTGCAGGTGTGTTCATTTCCCCCCTGATTCTAGTATACTATCTGGCCTGACATGGAGTCCTTGAAGAAGACTGTTGCGTACAAGTTGCCTGCTCCCGATATTGGTCTACTGCTGAAGTTAGTGGCTTTGATGGACCAGAAAGTCAGGGCTGATTTCAGGGAATCCTATGGGAGGTTGCTTAGCCTTGTGTACCAGCCATTTGTGTTTGATTTGAACGGACTTTATGCTTTGTTACAGTTCTATGACCCTCAGCTGAGATGTTTCTTGTTTCCCGACTATGTTTTGGCTCCGACTTTGAAGGAATACTCTGCTTTGATTGGAGTTAGGGTATTGGGACTGATGCCATTTGTTCATGTAGACACTGAGCCTAATCTGGCCAGGCTTGCTGAGGTGGTTAGTTTGGATGAGTCTGAGTTTGCAGGTAGCTTGATCAAGCTTAATGGTGCCTATGGATTTCATCTTGCCTTCTTAGTGGACAAGGCTTTGCAGTGTGCAAAGGATTGATGCTGGATAGTATTTAATGCTATACTGGCTATATGTATATATGGGATTATTTTGTTTCCTAACGTACCTGACTTCATAGATTCAGATGCTTTCTTCCTTCTGGCGTCAGGGAATCCAGTGCCTACTTTATTAGGAGATGTTTACCATTCTGTCCACTACAAGAACGAGAAGCATAGGGGTAAGAATGTCTCTTGTTGTGTGCCTATGTTGTCTAAGTGGTTTCTCAATCATCTGCCCAAGACAGGATCCTTTGTTGATTCTGCTGGTACTTCAGAGTGGTCTTCCCGATTGATGGGTCTTTCTGCCAAGGATATTATCTGGTGTGATTGGAAGATGCTCGAGGCTGACATTATATATAGTTGTAGTGGCTTTCTGAATGTCCCGTTGATTGGACGGAAAGGTTGCATCAACTATAACCCTGCTTTACTTGTAAGACAGTTTGGGTATGCTCTCAGAGGTCCTCCTACTGAAGACGAGATACAGGAATCTCTGTATCTCACGGGTTTATTGGAATTAGATAACTTGGTCAAGTTGCAGCACGCTTGGGGGAACATTTAGAGGAGAGGAAAGGCATTGCTCGGTAAGAGCCACAGTAAAGCCTATAACCCTTATCTGATCTGGGTCTGTGATAGGGCTAGGGATTTATTGATGCCGTTTCCTGCTGTTGAGCCACTGTATCCTCTAGTGATTGAAGAGCCTACTACGATAGAGATTGAGAAGTACAATCAGGTGCTGGCTGAGAATGAGAATCTGAAGAAAGCCAATGACGAGTTAGAAAAGGAAATATTCCAGCTGCGTCACGATAAGAGCGAAGCCACCTTCACTTTGAAGAAGCAAGCGGAGGTAATTGTTAGGTTGAGTGCAGACTTGGTAGAAGAGACCACCAAGAAAGAGAAAATAGGGGAAGCTTTGAATGGGGTTAGCAAGGTGCTCTCCACCAAGAAGCAATTGCTAGATAAAGCTTATTCCCGACTCGGCAAGTGGGAAGTTTTGTGGAATGCCACACTCGCCAACAGAAAAGAACGAGAAGATAAGCTGAAACTCCAGATTGATGCACTTGAAGCACAGCTCAGCGCCAAAGACGCAAAGATTGCTGAAGAAGCATTTCTTAGGTATGAAGCTGAAGAAAGAATGAATAGCATGACTGTTGCACCCTAATTTTTGACCACAAGATCCCATCTCTTGTACGCATTTTCTATTGTCATTTGGCTTTATTTTTTATATTTATGCTTGTTTTTACGGCTAACCAACTTGTGCAGGTGCCATAGTGCTAGATAGATAGCGCCCATTCTCGATCACAAAAGCATGAGAATTAGGATAACAGACATGGTCATTTAAGGAGCGGTTGTGGCTTCCATAGTCAGTGGAATTTCAAGTTATCCTTGTTTGAACGGGGAATAAGTCAAATAATTCTGGGGGTTGGATTATTCTTTTAAGTTGGGCTATTTGGCATTCAAAAATTTCATGAGTAAAGATGCAAGAGATGATGCGAGTCTCACCTTGAGGATTTACCGAACTCAGAGCATTTCAACTTACTCTAAAGTTGATTCAAGATCCAGGGAACTAAAATTAAAGTCACCAAGAGAATCCAGGTCCCAAAGGCTTACGAGTTGAAGACTCGAAGAAATCATGCGAGCATATGGGAAAATCGACGTGATGCTAAGTATACACCCATGACATGTAAAGAAGTATGAGAAGTTTGGCTGCATTATTATCTACCAGATCCAATTACAATCAAGGGTTTATATTACAAAAGAAAGTTCTTTAATTTAACCACTTGCAAAATTTTGATGCTTACAAAAGGAGTATGTATGCTACAATTCCCTCATTCACTATAACAAATCTCTCAGCTCACTAAGAGAAACACTGAACGGGAGATACATTCATGTGGAAGACTGTTAAAGAAAGTTTTGTTACAACTCCAAAGCTCTGTCGAATCCGAAACCTTTAAGTGATGCTTTTAGAATGCCGGGACATCATCATTAATATTTGCAGGAGAACCAACAGACAGCTGCACTTGCTATCCGCTGCCATGGAATCATTGAATCTACTTAGCGTAAACGGCGGCACCCGTGAAATCTTCGTACAAGGCTGCTGAAGCAAAGAGCAATTTAGAAAGAGGTCAAGAGATGAACGAATTCAGAACACATTCGGATGCGATGACTCGAAGAATATAGTTTGGAATTATTTACCTGTTATGCTCATAAAGAGCTTCCCAGTTGAAGGCCTATCGGCAGTATCTGGAAGCAAGCCACTGACTTCAGAACTGGAGTCACCTCCAAATGGAATTACCGCCGTAAGCCCGTCTGATAATGTTCTTCAGCTTTCTCGCCACAAAACACAGCAAACAAGTATTTTCCACCAGCAGTTCCGACAACATGAATATAGAATGAAGTAAGGCCACCTGGTTGCATCATCGGTGTACAGCAACAGGAATGGTACGGTAATCAGTTTTCGTGACGCAGGAGGTTCTCGAAGCTTAAATATCAGCACACCTTTCATATAGCATCAACATTTTATCAGTAACAGCATCAGTACTCATATAGCATCGACACCATCTGCGAACATCATCAACAGCACATCGGCAACAAGCATTTGTCAGCAGCAGCAGAATGTCGGTTGCGATCATTCCCACAGCATCCGCAAGCTCTTCAATATCTGCAAGCTCTTCAACATCAGTCGTCAACCAATCACGGCGACACGGCGAAACCTGTCAATATAGCAGCAATGTTTCAGAAGAATTAGTTCTTCACGCCATAGGAAACCAGTTGCAGAAAATGAGTAACTATAGTTAAGCAACAAGAAGCGACTCTTTAATCCAGACTAGTTATGACAGTAAGAATCGCAAACAACCTGAAGTGTTGCCCGTCTTCGAAGAACCAATAGCCACCAGGACAGTTAACCAGCTCTACTTCCTCAGTCTCCAATTAAGGCCACTTACGGTGAAGTTTCTAAGAGCTGGAAACACGAGCTAACACGGGGCATTGCTTGCGTGTCAATGCTACCTGAAATAAGAGACAGTATGATCAGTTAACACAAGAACGGAGCCTTCACCAATCCGTACCATGTTCATGCTACACTAAATCTGCTACAAACTATAAATTCATCATAAATAATCAGAGCACCTTAATATGGATCCAATCGTTTGCGAATCTTCGGCATCAACGTCATCTCTCTGTGTCCACGTCAGCATTCATCAGAATCATTTACGACCAACTTCTCTATGATCAGGGTCAATTACCACGGCAAGAGAGCAGGAAATCAATTTCCAAACTAGAGGCTTCAGCTCACCTTTCTCTCTAAATTACGAACAAACTCACGACCCTCACTTCAAAACCATAATTGGAGTCGTGCACACCAATAAGGGAGCATCGTGCCAACATTGTAGTTTCTACTTCACATTGACGACATTGTTTTAACTCTTCAAAGCTCATGATACCAAGCCACCTCGCTAACGGTATCCCACTCTCGCTCAACCTCAACCTGCGTTCAATAAAGAATCTAATTGTCAGTCAGATTTAGAGCAACAAACAATGACACGAATAAAAGACCAGAACTCAGGCACAAATTCATTACCATCCCGCAAACGTAGGAAATAATCCATTGATTCGAAGCTCTTCCATAGCCATGACCAAGACAGGAGCATTCAAGAGCCCATACAATGAATTATGACAGTCTCAAATGGCAGCCAGCATAGAAAAGCAGATCGAAACCGAAAATAGAAACCCAACCTCACAGCAGTAACTTTGAAGGAGAAAGCCTATCACGATTCTTGCCAGGCGCATCAAGCGAAATTCTCCATCTGGGCCTCTAACTCTCCCTAAGCCCAACTCCTATTCGCACCTGCCAAGACAACGATCGTAATTAGCATTTGGGAAAGGGAATATTCCACTGAGATTCAGAATATCCGAATTCAAAATCAGAACAATTATTGAAATTGATACACTCAGATCAAAGATTGAGATTCCATTAAGCGAAATTGGAACGAAAAAGGAAATCTTTCCAAATCAGGTCATAACCAAATAGGAAGAATTAATCGGTATTTCAAAACCCTAAATCAAATCCAATCCACATTCAAGTTGGTCCAAAATTGTTTCGTTCAAAAGCCTATATATAGACGCTGGTGAGCAAGAAAGAGGGACGGAAAAAAAGCTATCGAAGAGAACAACTCGAAAACCCTAAAAGTTGGTAAAGGGGAAAATCAAAGAAGGCTTATCTTTTCTCTGCCTCCATCGAGAAGTTGTAACCGCCGCAACCGTCGCGCCGCCAGTGAATCAACGGTCCTTCCACGCTCGAAGTCGCTTTCGCAAACCGCCGCAAAAATCTCCACCGACGGAGCATCCTTTTCGTCACTACAAGCGCTGCTGTCGTCGACATTCGGTGAACTCTCATCCTTATCCATGTTTTTGATTTCATTGATGTTTTGATATGGTTTCAGGTTTGGAAATGGAGGAAGATCGCGACGAGAAGGGGGTAGGGGAGATCTGGGGTTTACTGTGTCCATTTTGTTTTTGTTCTGTCTGATAATTACTAACACAACACACACTCACCATACCCTAATTAACCGTTTAATCTCCTTAAAAATCGTTAATTAAATTAATTTAAAATTAACTTAATCATTTAACTTTATTATATTATTAATAAATTATTCTATTAATCTCCTTTTAATAAGTTTTTTAATTTAAACCAACTAGAATCTATTTTTATTAACTTAGTCTTTTAACTGGTACCCCTTTTATTTTATTTTGGATTAATATAACAGTTAACTCAATTTTTACTAATTACTAATAATTAATCTTTGTCATAATCAGTCTTTTGTTAAAACTTTTTAATTAACTCTTAACTCACCGTTAACTCCTTAATTCAACCTATTAATTCTATTTATTCTCAACTTAACTCAACTTCATTAGATAATTAATATAATATAACCAAAAAAAAACATTTAGATTACCCTTTTAATAACAACAACGACCCTTTTTAAGAAAAATAAACCTTTTCTTGTTTAATAAGATAAAATTAAAAACTTTCTTAGATATTCGAGACCCTTTTTATTTGAAGATTACTTCTTAGGATTTAATTAATTCACATCTAAAATATTTTACTAATGACAAATAATACAGCATCTCTTAAAATTAAATCAATTATTCTTTTAAACCAATTCACCCGCTAATATAACTTTTCTCTCTATCAATCAAACACTAAAATCAATCAACATCGTAATACAATCAATCGTGCACTCACGACACATGCACTTACACTCAGCGCTTTCATGCGTATATATTATTTGCCCTTATCTGCTTTTATCTTATTCACAATGCACACACTCACCTAGCGCTTTCATGCGTTCGTGTATGGTTTATATCTCCGTATTTACTTTCTGCAATTTTATCTTTACTGCAAGTCATTATATCCTGTTGCATCGCATTGCATTCGTCCAAAGGAAAAAACCTACACATAATTCAACGTTGTGTGTAGTTGCACATCATATGCACCATACTCCCCACGATCCTTGAGTCCATTCAAGTTGATCCTTAGGATAGATCCTACCCCATAGGAAGGACCTTGTCTTTATTCTTTACAACTTAGACAAACACAAAACAACACAATACAACTTCTACAAACGCATTTAGAGAATAGATGTTAATCATCTTAAGTGAGATATAATCTCCACCCCACAACAATACAATCAAACATGTAGGGACTTTGCCTTAAGAGCGACAAAGGCATGCTTGGCGACCATCCGAGTATGTAAGACCTTTTCTTAAGACGATGCAAAGACCATTTCCTACAACCCTTCTCTTTTACATTTGTGGTGGTTATCTCTCCCTTAAAATGAAGACTCATCTCTTCTCCTAAACCCAATCAAAACAACTACCCTAAACCCGTAGGAACTTTGACCACAGTCAAAGAGCTCCTCTAACCCTTTAGGGTGAACTACAACATACTCTGACTCCACTCCCGTAAGGATATGTAGGCATAAGATGCGACATCTTATCGAGTATACTTAGAAATAAACCACTAGGGTCCTCTAATCCTTTAAGCAGATAACACATAGCAGTAAACAAACATAAAACAAGAGGTTCCTGTAGAGTACTACAGAAACTTAGGATGCTAGTACCTTCCCTAAGTTTAACCAACCCCCGAACCTAAAACAAACTAACCTTGCATTTGCATTGCATTGTGGGAATTTCGATCTTTATCCCTTCCTTTGGACAAATCAAAGTTCGGTTGCAAATTGAATTAACGATTCAAACTAATCAATAGTTTGGTATCAAAATTTCACCGCGACAGAAATGGCGACTTCACTGGGGACTATCTAGTGGGTTCCCCTATCTTATTTTGTTTTGTTTACTGCTTTATATATCTGCCTACTTGATTAATTGTTTACATGCTTTCTCTTGTATTTCTTTTGGGTTTGTTGTCCTTGAGTGGTGAGATAAAGTTCTACACCTGAACTTTGAGAGAAATTAAGATAGGATGGTGATATATTCGAGGAGGCTTATAGGGAGTGGGATCCCTACTAAGTTGAATCGAGAATCCCGCTCAGTTGAGGCCCTTTCGAAATAGTACTGTTGAACGAGCAATCGTAAAGACACTCATTATTTTCGATTTTGGAGCTTATGATATTGAGGACCGTAGTTACCTTAACCCAACTTTGGCCTTTATTAGGACGTAGTGCGGGACTATGAGGAAGTACTTCCGAAATAGTGCTACGCGAAGCTACACTCAAAAGAAGTTTCTCTTGAGAATATTATTAATCCTCGAGTAATTGGGAAAATTGATAATATCCGATAGATGGGCTGATGATTCTGAGTCCCATTAGAACCTTGTTCTGCAGGTACAAAACAGCCTTTAGTCCTTAAACCTTTGGGAAGGGTACACCTTTACTCCATGCTCGTTGCAAACCTAGGGCACCCCCTTTGTTTGTTTATCTTTATTGTCCTTATGTGAATACTTGTGTTTGCTGCATTCATATAGCATCATTATACATTGGACTTCATGGGATTTACTTTCGTTTATAAACATTGTAGGTCACTATGGCTTCAGATAAAAGACATACTGTGAAATATACTTTTAAGAGTCCCAAATTGGATGACCTAAAGAAGTTGTGGGGTTTCATCGAAGATCAAGAAGGATTCAAGACCAGGTATGGGAAGCTGATATCTTTGTTGGGTTGCTTAGTGAATGAAGGACTTCTTGCCACTCTACTACAGTTCTATGATCCTCTCTACCATTGTTTCACCTTTCCAGATTTCCAGTTGCTACCTACATTGGAAGAGTATTCTTTCTTGGTTGGTCTACCTGTCCTTGAGGAATCTCCTTTCCCCTTCTTGGAAAAGGACCCTGATGAGAAAGATATTGCTAAAGCTCTCCGTTTGAAGGTAGCTGACGTCAAAGCCAACCTAGTTACTAAGGATGGGATTCTTGGTTTAAAGACAGGTTTCCTAATCGAGAAGGCTTCATTCTATGCTGATTATTCTAATAAGGCTCCGTTTGAGGCGATCTTTGCTTTGCTCGTTTATGGGTTGTTTCTATTCCCAAGTTTTGAAGGTTTCATCGATCTTAAAGCATTCAAGATCTTTATGAAGAACAACCCAGTACCAACTCTATTGGGAAATGCATATCACTTTGTACATCTCTGAAACCTTCGTGGTGGAGGGATGATTACTTGCTGTGTACCTTTACTTTACAAGTGGTTTATTTCGCACTTGCCGAAGTCTAGCTCTTTTACAAACATTGGCAAAGAGCATTGGTCTCCAAGAGTTATGGCCCTGACCCATTCCGACATTGATTGGTACGACCGAGTGTATGATGGGGTATTAATCATTGATAGTTGTGGTGACTTCGCTAATGTACCATTGCTCAGCTTTGATGGAGGAATCAGCTACAATCCTATCTTAGCCCGTCGACAGTTGGGATACCCGTTGAAGGAACCTCCCAAAAGTGTTCAAGTAGAGGGTATGTTCTTTAAAGATTATATGGAACTCCGAGGAAAGATTCTACATGCATGGCGTAGTGTACACAAGAAAGGGAAGAGAAGTCTAGGGAAGCCTAACTGTGTGTCTCTAGAACCATACCTCCAGTGGGTCAGAAAAAGGGCAACCAATCTAAAGATGCCCTATTCCCGTCAAGATCCCATAGCTCCCAGGAGAGAGCCCACTTATGTCTTTATGTCCAAAGCCGAGGAGTCAGAGGTGTCCTTAAGGAAGTCTCAACATGAGCTGGAATCTTGGAAGAACAAGTACCATGTAGCAGTGGCAGAAAATGATGAGTGTCAAAAGCAGAATGTTGAACTCCAAAAGCAGAATGTTGAACTCCAAAAGCAGAAGGCTGAACTCCAGAAGCAGAAGGCTGAACTCCAAAAGCAGAAGGCTGAACTCCAAAAGCAGAAGGCTGAACTCCAAAAGCAGAAGGCTGAACTCCAGAAGCAGAATGCTGAACTCCAAAAGGAGAAGGATGAACTTCAGAAGCAGCTACAATTGAAGGATGAAGAGCTACTCCCCTGCAAGAAGAGGAAAGTCATGGAGGATTTATTTTTCTCCGACCCACAATGCACTATCTGGAAAATAATTGTGGACAACCTTATCCGTGAGAAGGCGCAACTAGAAGAACAGCTCAAGCAGCAGCATTCAAGGCTTCTTTAGTGTCTTTACTAGCTTTTATTTAGCTTTTATTTGGGACTCTTTAAAAGAATATTTATGTAGTCCGTTTCAAATTTAATAAAACGTTTCCTTTTACCGCAATGCCTATAAATAGAGGAATCCCATGAAGTCCTAATCATCTTGCATTGCATTCTTTTCCCATTTGTTCACTTCAAGAAACTCAAATTCGTTCTGTAGGTGTTGTAATCATGGATTTCAGAAGAGAAACCCTGAAGTACACTTTTCAGAGTCCCAACCTCGAAAGCTTGAGAGAACTAGCCGAACTCGTCGAGGATCGCTTTGCCTTCGCAGCAGAATATGGAGGAGTCTTCCGCTTCCTTGAGCTAAGGATGAAAGAAGGATTGTTGGAAACATTGGTTCAATTTTATGACCCGATGTATCACTGCTTCACTTTTCCAGACTACCAATTGATGCCGACCTTGGAAGAGTACTCAGAGCTCTTGAGGATTCCTGTGATTGTTCGACCGCTATTCACCGGAAGGGAAGACACGCCTAGTCACCAGGAAATTGCAAACGCTACCCATCTCAGCCTAGAAGATGTCCAGACACACCTGATCACCAAGGAAGGAGTCCTTGGGTTCCCCGCCGACTTTTTGATCGAAAAAGTCCGTTACCACGCCGAAAGAAAGGAGGCTCTCATATTGGAAGCCAATTTCGCTTTGTTGGTCTATGGGACTTTCTGGTTCCCTAAAATTGACAATTTTGTTGATATGGATGCAATCAAGTTGTTCATACTCAAGAATCCAGTACCTACCTTGCTTGCTGATACGTACTTTTCAATCCACTCGAGGAATGCTGAAGGAGGAGGACACATTGTATGCTGTACCGCCTTGCTGTACTCATGGTTCATCGCTCGTTTGACTTGGTATCCGTCCCTTTGGGATGAAGTTGCAACACCTCGATGGTCCGAGATACTTATGGCCCTTACCCACTCGGACATTGTTTGGTATGATCCCGCCTATGGAGGCGTGTCTATGATTCCTAGCATCGGAGGATCCCCCAACGTAACGCTCATTGGAAGAGAAGGATGTATAAGTTACAATCCTGCTTTGGCCCGTAGACAGTTTGGACACCCTATGATCCAAGTGCCTGACCTGGTTTCGTTGGAAGAGATCTACTTCAAAGGAGAAGAGGATCTAGATCTAAAGACTGTCATCATTTATGCATGGAAATACATTGATAGGGAAGGAACAGCTGCTTCAGGATACCCCGACTGTGTTGTTTCTGAAGATTATCTGCATTGGGTGCGAGAAAGGGCCCTCGATCTCAAGATGCCTTTTCCTTTCCATGAACCTATGGTATTATCTCCTCATGACCCCGACTGGTTCGAGGAAGAGGAAATAGAACAAGTAAGGATTGCTTTGGATGAAGCCCGGAAGTTGAGGACTGCTTGGAAGAATAAGTTCTTCACCCTCAAAGTAGAGAAGGAAAGACTTCAGAAGACACCAGAAATAGAAGTTGCCAGGAAGAGAAAGGCACAAAGAGATTTATTTTCTCCTCATGCCTCTTCAAATACCGTCACCAATGATGATCTCCCCTCAACTACCATGGCTTGGAAGGAGTGTGTGGAACGACTCATCATCGAGAAAGCAGCGTTGCAGGATCGCATTGACCAGCTGACCGAGGAGCTCCGTACAAAGGAGAGGACTGTGGAGTAGAGTTCTAAGTTTTCTTTCGTTGTAATAAACTCTTAAAAGAGTACTTCGCTTTACAGTGTTCCTCAAAAAAAAATAAAAAGTTTTTCAATTATCCTACATTATAACACTGAAAAACACTTTGAGTTTCTTGAAGTATCCTCCTGCATCTGCATTCTCGCATTAACATTCTGCATTTAGCATGGCATCTTGTGCACGTGTCCTCCCTTTGTTGTGGCTCATTTCGGTTTTCCGTCTTTTGCTGTCAGTCGCCGTCTACACGAGAGCACAATAAAGGTCCTGGAAAAGACTCTCCGAAGAAGTTTATTTCATTTAGTTCATGTTTATTTCTTTGATTGAAAGCATATTTTGCATGTAAGAACTTTTTGTTTCGAATAAGTAATGCAATAACTGTTTGTCTTGAAGAAATCCATTCGTTTTCACTCAAATAGCTTTCAAAATTATTTATAATGCCGACTTTTACCCGATCTCTCGCTCTGACAGAGAATTGGAAGGAGGAGGATGAAGTAAAACACATGATCTCTTGTTGTACGCTTCGAATGAAAACCCTACTGATGATGTAAGGCGTTATTCTAAACCTCCTGAAAGCCCACATAGTCAACCCTTTCTTTTAAACCTTGATTGAGGATCCGTTCTCTTTCTCCCAAACCAAAACATCATTCTCTTAACCTGGGGCAGGGTAATATCAAAAATGATGAACATCTTTCAAAAAATTGGGTGGGCACAAATATACTAACCCTTTCTACCTCCATTTTACCAGTCATAAATTGAAGGAAGGTTTAATTCGAAAGCATACTCGATGAGATATTGTTTCCTGACTCCTTGAGCTATGCTCAAATTTAAATCGGCTTTATAAATAATGATTCAATTTGTATCCTAACTAGTGGTTTCGACCACAAGTTATTGCGATACCCCTTTTCAAAAACTTCAAGACAAACGCGTGTTGCATTAACCATTTCAAAATGGATATTTCAAATGTGCTAAATACGCTTGACATCTTAGAAAGACCACATACAGACATCGATGATGATATCTGAAGACTTTGCTGACTTGGGGCAAGTCATTCTTCCCGAGAAAATTCCATCCGCGCAAGTCTTGGGTTCAACTAGAAGAAATTCAAGGACTCACTTACCGCCAATCAGGGGCAGTTACGTCGAGATTCGGCGAATCTCTAGAGAGTTTGAAAATAGTGGGGCATTGGGACATCATGTTTTCTATAAAATCCTCTCGAGACTTTTCTCTTGAAATATGTAACTTGGGACATTTGAAGATTGGAGCAAGATGTCTATCTCATCCTCAGGAAGCTCAACCCCAACATATTCAACAACTACGAAGACCCAGGATATTTATCTTATCCCCTAGGAAACTTCGGTTTGGGTACCTCCGTCTGCAATTTCATACAACACGTCAAGCTTATCAAGATGTTACATCCCCAAATGGATTGATCACTTTTTCCCAAAGGAAATCATGAAGTTTTGAAGCAGGATTGGGATCCTATACTTAGTTCTTCATTTATCCCCAGTGATACTTCTATCTTTGAGGATTGGTCGGACGTTTGTTCCAGGACATTTATCCCATATTCGGTCTTTGCTTTCGTCTGTCTTGTCAGCATAAGCATACACATATCATATAAGTAGATAGCATAACATTTGCATTTGCGCATCATTTGTATGTCTTACTCTATCTCTTCGATTGCGGTTACCCTTGGGTATTTGGGCGTGTCTTATTCCTTCCAAATAGAATTGTCAGCCCTAAGCAAAGAAAAACTCAATATTTATATTTCCCCACGAAGTTTGATCCTCGTGGAAGACAGTTGTTTCAGTACATTCCCATTAGAGTTTATGCCTCTATGGTTGAGTCTTACTTGACAGTTTTTCTTCGGTTATTTCCCGAATTGAACTCCGGTCTTTGACAATCACGCGATGAGCATCTCCAGCTTTTGGGCATGGATCAAGAGTGCATTTATTTTGTACTTTGACGTCATGAGGATCGCCATTGAAGACGCGACGGTTCTTCAGCAATACTACAAGATCCACTCGACAACTTACAGCTGAATGACAAAAGATCTCTTTATTTGAGCAACTCGTCTTGGGCTGACTTATATTCAAAACGACAAACAACAATTTCCTCAAGACAATCTGTCCTTCCCCAGTGGATTATTTCAAGATTTATCAAGACAAAACAAAGTACATTACAGATACTTCCCCATTTGAGGACTTCTGCTACAACAATCTCATACATATTTTTACAAATTACAGCAAAGATACTCCTCAGAAATGATCTTCCCCAAAGAGTTCATTATGAGTACAACCAATGACATATCTCCTTACAAGAGGACACTCCACGTATCAACCGGTTTACAACTCTTTTGAAGATCCCCGGTGCACATTCTACAAATTGCCAATACAATACAAATTGCATCTACAATTACAAATACAAGATCATCTACAAAATTCTACAATTACAAATTACATCGACAACATTTACATCAACAATTCTACAGTGCTACAATTTACAACATACAATCTACATCAACATTACAATTTACAACTACAGTTACATCTACAAGCTACAAATTTACAACCCCTCTTTGAAGACGCTCTCGCGAGTCTCCATCATTTTGGGTAGGAACCGAGACCAGCTCATGGTTCCCATACCATGGAGCAAGGGGAAGTTCGGCATTAGGAACCGAGACCAGCTCATGGTTCCCATACCATGGAGCAAGGGGAAGTTCGGCATCAAAAACCGAGACCAGCTCATGGTTCCCATACCATGGAGCAAGGGGAAGTTTGACATCAGGAACCGAGACCAGCTCATGGTTCCCATACCATGGAGCAAGGGGAAGTTCGACATCAGAGACCGAGACCGGCGCATGACTCCCATATCATGATGCTCGGGGAAGCTCAACATCTACAACTACAATGACATCAAAGACCGAGACTAGCTCATGGTCCCCGTACCATGATGCCAGGAAAAGTTACACATTTTACCGTTTCAGCTGAGTTACATAATAAAAAAGGATCCATTTTGAGTTACTATTGACCACCACCTTGGTAGTAAAAGTATCTTTCGACCTCAAATCGTCAAAATCACCGCATCCCTGATGCATGAGTTACCGTTACACGTTTGGAGATTTCCCATGAGTGATTGTTCATGTCCTCGTAGGGTCCCGCCTTGTTGAATCTGTTGCTTTTCTGTCTAGCATGTCGCGTCCAGTTCATCCCCTATGACCTCTTCCTTGCAGATTTTGTCTGCCCTGCATTTCCATATCATTGCATATCATATGCATTCGGTGGTTTCTTATGGCCAAAAATT
Source organism: Lathyrus sativus (assembly GCA_963859935.3). NCBI lineage: Eukaryota > Viridiplantae > Streptophyta > Magnoliopsida > Fabales > Fabaceae > Lathyrus > Lathyrus sativus. The sequence continues at coordinate 557,206,486 of OZ012737.1, forward strand.
CGCGCAATGTTTGTATTTAAGTCCCTCCTATCTCGTCGAGACGAAGATTTCAATCTCCATATCTCCGAATAGGAGTAACTTAAATAGGGGCATCTGTTGCACCCTAATTTTTGACCACAAGATCCCATCTCTTGTACGCATTTTCTATTGTCATTTGGCTTTATTTTTTATATTTATGCTTGTTTTTACGGCTAACCAACTTGTGCAGGTGCCATAGTGCTAGATAGATAGCGCCCATTCTCGATCACAAAAGCATGAGAATTAGGATAACAGACATGGTCATTTAAGGAGCGGTTGTGGCTTCCATAGTCAGCGGAATTTCAAGTTATCCTTGTTTGAACGGGGAATAAGTCAAATAATTCTGGGGGTTGGATCATTCTTTTAAGTTGGGCTATTTGGCATTCAAAAATTTCATGAGTAAAGATGCAAGAGATGATGCGAGTCTCACCTTGAGGATTTACCGAACTCAGAGCATTTCAACTTACTCTAAAGTTGATTCAAGATCCAGGGAACTAAAATTAAAGTCACCAAGAGAATCCAGGTCCCAAAGGCTTACGAGTTGAAGACTCGAAGAAATCATGCGAGCATATGGGAAAATCGACGTGATGCTAAGTATACACCCATGACATGTAAAGAAGTATGAGAAGTTTGGCTGCATTATTATCTACCAGATCCAATTACAATCAAGGGTTTATATTACAAAAGAAAGTTCTTTAATTTAACCACTTGCAAAATTTTGATGCTTACAAAAGGAGTATGTATGCTACAATTCCCTCATTCACTATAACAAATCTCTCAGCTCACTAAGAGAAACACTGAACGGGAGATACATTCATGTGGAAGACTGTTAAAGAAAGTTTTGTTACAACTCCAAAGCTCTGTCGAATCCGCAACCTTTAGGTGATGCTTTTAGAATGCCGGGACATCATCATTAATATTTGCAGGAGAACCAACAGACAGCTGCACTTGCTATCCGCTGCCATGGAATCATTGAATCTACTTAGCGTAAACGGCGGCACCCGTGAAATCTTCGTACAAGGCTGCTGAAGCAAAGAGCAATTTAGAAAGAGGTCAAGAGATGAACGAATTCAGAACACGTTCGGATGCGATGACTCGAAGAATATAGTTTGGAATTATTTACCTGTTATGCTCATAAAGAGCTTCCCAGTTGAAGGCCTATCGGCAGTATCTGGAAGCAAGCCACTGACTTCAGAACTGGAGTCACCTCCAAATGGAATAACCGCCGTAAACCCGTCTGATAATGTTCTTCAGCTTTCTCGCCACAAAACACAGCAAACAAGTATTTTCCACCAGCAGTTCCGACAACATGAATATAGAATGAAGTAAGGCCACCTGGTTGCATCATCGGTGTACAGCAACAGGAATGGTACGGTAATCAGTTTTCGTGACGCAGGAGGTTCTCGAAGCTTAAATATCAGCACACCTTTCATATAGCATCAACATTTTATCAGTAACAGCATCAGTACTCATATAGCATCGACACCATCTGCGAACATCATCAACAGCACATCGGCAACAAACATTTGTCAGCAGCAGCAGAATGTCGGTTGCGATCATTCCCACAGCATCCGCAAGCTCTTCAATATCTGCAAGCTCTTCAACATCAGTCGTCAACCAATCACGGCGACACGGCGAAACCTGTCAATATAGCAGCAATGTTTCAGAAGAATTAGTTCTTCACGCCATAGGAAACCAGTTGCAGAAAATGAGTAACTATAGTTAAGCAACAAGAAGCGACTCTTTAATCCAGACTAGTTATGACAATAAGAATCGCAAACAACCTGAAGTGTTGCCCGTCTTCGAAGAACCAATAGCCACCAGGACAGTTAACCAGCTCTACTTCCTCAGTCTCCAATTAAGGCCACTTACGGTGAAGTTTCTAAGAGCTGGAAACACGAGCTAACACGGGGCATTGCTTGCGTGTCAATGCTACCTGAAATAAGAGACAGTATGATCAGTTAACACAAGAACGGAGCCTTCACCAATCCGTACCATGTTCATGCTACACTAAATCTGCTACAAACTATAAATTCACCACAAATAATCAGAGCACCTTAATATGGATCCAATCGTTTGCGAATCTTCGGCATCAACGTCATCTCTCTGTGTCCACGTCAGCATTCATCAGAATCATTTACGACCAACTTCTCTATGATCAGGGTCAATTACCACGGAAAGAGAGCAGGAAATCAATTTCCAAACTAGAGGCTTCAGCTCACCTTTCTCTCTAAATTACGAACAAACTCACGACCCTCACTTCAAAACCATAATTGGAGTCGTGCACACCAATAAGGGAGCATCGTGCCAACATTGTAGTTTCTACTTCACATTGACGACATTGTTTTAACTCTTCAAAGCTCATGATACCAAGCCACCTCGCTAATGGTATCCCACTCTCGCTCAACCTCAACCTGCGTTCAATAAAGAATCTAATTGTCAGTCAGATTTAGAGCAACAAACAATGACACGAATAAAAGACCAGAACTCAGGCACAAATTCATTACCATCCCGCAAACGTAGGAAATAATCCATTGATTCGAAGCTCTTCCATAGCCATGACCAAGACAGGAGCATTCAAGAGCCCATACAATGAATTATGACAGTCTCATATGGCAGCCAGCATAGAAAAGCAGATCGAAATCGAAAATAGAAACCCAACCTCACAGCAGTAACTTTGAAGGAGAAAGCCTATCACGATTCTTGCCAGGCGCATCAAGCGAAATTCTCCATCTGGGCCTCTAACTCTCCCTAAGCCCAACTCCTATTCGCACCTGCCAAGACAACGATCGTAATTAGCATTTGGGAAAGGGAATATTCCACTGAGATTCAGAATATCCGAATTCAAAATCAGAACAATTATTGAAATTGATACACTCAGATCAAAGATTGAGATTCCATTAAGCGAAATTGGAACGAAAAAGGAAATCTTTCCAAATCAGGTCATAACCAAATAGGAAGAATTAATCGGTATTTCAAAACCCTAAATCAAATCCAATCCACATTCAAGTTGGTCCAAAATTGTTTCGTTCAAAAGCCTATATATAGACGCTGGTGAGCAAGAAAGAGGGACGGAAAAAAAGCTATCGAAGAGAACAACTCGAAAACCCTAAAAGTTGGTAAAGGGGAAAATCAAAGAAGGCTTATCTTTTCTCTGCCTCCATCGAGAAGTTGTAACCGCCGCAACCGTCGCGCCGCCAGTGAATCAACGGTCCTTCCACGCTCGAAGTCGCTTTCGCAAACCGCCGCAAAAATCTCCACCGACGGAGCATCCTTTTCGTCACTACAAGCGCTGCTGCCGTCGACATTCGGTGAACTCTCATCCTTATCCATGTTTTTGATTTCATTGATGTTTTGATATGGTTTCAGATTTGGAAATGGAGGAAGATCGCGACGAGAAGGGGGTAGGGGAGATCTGGGGTTTACTGTGTCCATTTTGTTTTTGTTCTGTCTGATAATTACTAACACAACACACACTCACCATACCCTAATTAACCGTTTAATCTCCTTAAAAATCGTTAATTAAATTAATTTAAAATTAACTTAATCATTTAACTTTATTATATTATTAATCAATTATTCTATTAATCTCCTTTTAATAAGTTTTTTAATTTAAACCAACTAGAATCTATTTTTATTAACTTAGTCTTTTAACTGGTACCCCTATTATTTTATTTTGGATTAATATAACAGTTAACTCAATTTTTACTAATTACTAATAATTAATCTTTGTCATAATCAGTCTTTTGTTAAAACTTTTTAATTAACTCTTAACTCACCGTTAACTCCTTAATTCAACCTATTAATTCTATTTATTCTCAACTTAACTCAACTTCATTAGATAATTAATATAATATTAACCAAAAAAAACATTTAGATTACCCTTTTAATAACAACAACGGCCCTTTTTAAGAAAAATAAACCTTTTCTTGTTTAATAAGATAAAATTAAAAACTTTCTTAGATATTCGAGACCCTTTTTATTTGAAGATTACTTCTTAGGATTTAATTAATTCACATCTAAAATATTTTACTAATGACAAATAATACAGCATCTCTTAAAATTAAATCAATTATTCTTTTAAACCAATTCACCCGCTAATATAACTTTTCTCTCTATCAATCAAACACTAAAATCAATCAACATCGTAATACAATCAATCGTGCACTCACGACACATGCACTTACACTCAGCGCTTTCATGCGTATATATTATTTGCCCTTATCTGCTTTTATCTTATTCACAATGCACACACTCACCTAGCGCTTTCATGCGTTCGTGTATGGTTTATATCTCCGTATTTACTTTCTGCAATTTTATCTTTACTGCAAGTCATTATATCCTGTTGCATCGCATTGCATTCGTCCAAAGGAAAAAACCTACACATAATTCAACGTTGTGTGTAGTTGCACATCATATGCACCATACTCCCCACGATCCTTGAGTCCATTCAAGTTGATCCTTAGGATAGATCCTACCCCATAGGAAGGACCTTGTCTTTATTCTTTACAACCTAGACAAACACAAAACAACACAATACAACTTCTACAAACGCATTTAGAGAATAGATGTTAATCATCTTAAGTGAGATATAATCTCCACCCCACAACAATACAATCAAACATGTAGGGACTTTGCCTTAAGAGCGACAAAGGCATGCTTGGCGACCATCCGAGTATGTAAGACCTTTTCTTAAGACGATGCAAAGACCATTTCCTACAACCCTTCTCTTTTACATTTGTGGTGGTTATCTCTCCCTTAAAATGAAGACTCATCTCTTCTCCTAAACCCAATCAAAACAACTACCCTAAACCCGTAGGAACTTTGACCACAGTCAAAGAGCTCCTCTAACCCTTTAGGGTGAACTACAACATACTCTGATTCCACTCCCGTAAGGATATGTAGGCATAAGATGCGACATCTTATCGAGTATACTTAGAAATAAACCACTAGGGTCCTCTAATCCTTTAAGCAGATAACACATAGCAGTAAAGAAACATAAAACAAGAGGTTCCTGTAGAGTACTACAGAAACTTAGGATGCTAGTACCTTCCCTAAGTTTAACCAACCCCCGAACCTAAAACAAACTAACCTTGCATTTGCATTGCATTGTGGGAATTTCGATCTTTATCCCTTCCTTTGGACAAATCAAAGTTCGGTTGCAAATTGAATTAACGATTCAAACTAATCAATAGTTTGGTATCAAAATTTCACCGCGACAGAAATGGCGACTTCACTGGGGATATGGAGATTGAAACCACCGAATGCATATGATATGCAATGATATGAAAATGCAGGGCGGACAAAATCTGTAAGGAAGAGGTCATAGGGGATGAACTGGACGCGACATGCTAGACAAAAAAGCAACAGATCCAACAAGGCGGGACCCTACGAAGGCATGAACAATCGCTCATGGGAAATCTCCAAACGTGTAACGGTAACTCATGCATCAGGGATGCGGTGGTTTTGACGATTTGAGGTCGAAAGATACTTTTACTACCAAGGTGGTGGTCAATAGTAACTCAAAATGGATCCTTTTTTATTATTTTGTATTTTGTAATTCAGCTGAAACAGTAAAATGTATAACCTCTCCTGGCATCATGGTACAGGGACCATGAGCTGGTCTCGGTCTTTGATGTCATTGTAGTTGTTGAGCTTCCCCGAGCATCATGATATGGGAGTCATGCGCCGGTCTCGGTCTCTGATGTCAAACTTCCCCTTGCTGCATGGTATGGGAACCATGAGCTGGTTTCGGTTTCTGATGTCAAACTTCCCCTTGCTCCATGGTATGGGAACCATGAGCTGGTCTCGGTTTCTGATGTCAAACTTCCCCTTGCTCCATGGTATGGGAACCATGAGCTGGTCTCGGTTTCTGATGTCAAACTTCCCCTTGCTCCATGGTATGGGAACCATGAGCTGGTCTCGGTTTCTGATGTCAAACTTCCCCTTGCTCCATGGTATGGGAACCATGAGCTGGTCTCGGTTCCTACCCAAAATGATGGAAACTCGTGAGAGCGTCTTCAAAGAGGGGTTGTAAATTTGTAGATTGTAGATGTAGCTGTAGTTGTAAATTGTAATGTTGATGTAGATTGTGTGTTGTGGATCGTAACACTGTAGAATTGTTGATGTAAATGTTGTCGATGTAATCTGTAATTGTAGAATTTTGTAGATGTGATCTTGTATTTGTAATTGTAGATGCAATTTGTATTGTATTGGCAATTTGTAGAATGTGCACCGGGGATCTTCAAAAGGGTTGTAAACCGGTTGATACGTGGAGTGTCCTCTTGTAAGGAGATATGGAGATTGATTGTACTCGTAATGAACCCTCTGGGGAAGATCATTTCTGAGGAGTATCTTTGTTGTAATTGTAAGATATGTAAGATTGTTGTAGCAGTAATCCTCAAGTGGGGAAGTATCTGTAATGTCCTCTGTTTTGACTTGATAATCTTGAGATAACCCACTGGGGAATGACAGATTGTCTTGATGAAATTGTTGTTTGTCGTTTTGAGAATAGATCTGCCCAAAACGAGTTGCTCAAATAAAGAGGCCTTCTGTCATTTAGCTGTAAGTTGTTGAGTGGATCTTGTAATGTTGCTGAAGAAATGTCACATCTTCAATGGTGATCCTCATAATGTCAAAGTGCAAAATAAATGCACTTTTGATCCATGCTCAAAAGCTGGAGATGTTCATAGTGTGATTGTCAAAGACCGGAGTTCAATTCGGGAAATAACCGAAGAGAAACTGTCAAGCAAGACTCAACCATAGAGGCATAAACTCCAATGGGAATGTACTGAAACAACTGTCTTCCACGAGGATCGAACTTCGTGGGGAAATAGAAATATTGAGTTTTTTTCTTGCTTAGGGCTGACAACTCTATTTGGAAGGAGTAAGACACGCCCAAATACCCAAGGGTAAACGCAATCGAAGAGATAGAGTAAGACAAACAAAAGATGCACAAAATGAAAATGTTATGCTATCTACTTATATGATATGTGTATGCTTGTGCTGACAAGACAGACGAAAGCAACGACCGGAGATGGGATAAACATCTCGAAGCAAACATCCGACCAATCTTCAAAGATAGAAGTACCACTGGGGTAGATGAGGAGCTAAATATAGGATCCCAATCCTGCTTCAAAACTTCAAAATTCTCTTGAGGAAAAGTGATCAATCCATTCGGGGATGTATCATCTTGATAAGTTTGACATGTTGTATTAAATTGTAGATGGAGGTACCCAAACCGAAGTTCCATAGGGGATAAGATAAATATCCTTGGTCTTCGTAGTTGTTGGACATGTTAGGGTTGAGCTTCCTGAGGATGAAATATACGTCTTTTGCTCCAATCTTCAAATGCCCCAAGTCACATAGTTTAAAAAAACACCATCTAGAGAGGATTTTACAGAAAACATGATGTCCAAATGTCCCACTGTTTTCAAACTCTCTAGAGATTCGCCGAATCTCGACGTAACTGCCCCTGATTGGCGGTAAGCGAGTCCTTGAATTTCTTCTAGTTGAACCCAAGACTTGCACAGATGAAATTTTCTTGGGAAGAATGACTTGCCCCAAGTCAGCAAGGTCTTCAAATATCATCATCAATGTCTGTATGTGGTCTTTCTAAGATGTCCAGCGTATTTAGCACATTTGAAATATCCATTTTGAAATGGTTAACGCAACACACGTTTGTCTTGAAGTTTTGAAAAGGGGTATCGCAATAACTTGTGATCGAAACCACTAGTTAGGATACGAATTGAATCATTATTTATAAAGCCGGTTTAAATTTGAGCATAGCTCAAGGAGTCAGGAAACAATATCTCATCGAGTATGCTTTCGAATTAGACCTTACTTCAATTAGGACTTTGAGGGACGTATATGGGTTTAATTTGTGACTGATAAAATGGAGGAATGAAAGGGTTAGTATATTTGTGCCCACCCAATTTTTGAAAGATGTTCATCATTTTTTGATATTACCCTGCCCCCAGGTTAAGAAAATGATGTCTCGGTTTGGGAGAAAGAGAACGGATCCTCAATCAAGGTTTAAAAGAAAGGGTTGACTATCTTGCCATTTAGGAGGTTTAAAATAATGCCTTACATCATCCGTAGGGTTTTCATTCGAAGCATACAACAAGAGATCATGTGTTTTACTTCATCATCCTCCTTCCAATTCTCTGTCAGAGAGAGAGATCGGGTACAAGTCGGCATTATAAATAATTTTGAAAAACTATTTGAGTGAAAACGAATGGATTTCTTCAAGACAAACAGTTATTGCATTACTTATTCAAAACAGAAAGTTCTTACATGCAAAATATGCTTTCAATCAAAGAAATAAACACACAAACAAACGAAAGAAAATGTAAAGTTCTTCTGAGAGTCCTTTCCAGGATCTTTATTGTGCTTTCATGTAGACGGGAAAGACATGCAGAAATGTCTGGTGCGCAGCTTTCAGACACGGCGTTGACGACCTTGAATCATGCCTGGGGAGGATGAACCTTGTCGAGACATGGGGCTATCTCGCACATAAGGGACGGAACCCTCGAAGAACAAGACTCCATCTTTGACCAAATTTTGGACGTCTGCTTTCATGCCGTAACAACTCTCAATGTCGTGCCCCGGAGCACCTTGGTGATACAGGCAAAATTTGTCGGCTTTGTACCAGTATGGGAACTTCTTAGGTACCTTGGGTGGGGCTTTAGTCTGGATATGCCCTCTTTGAATTAGAGCTGGAAACAAATCAGCGTACCTCACCGGGATGGGATCAAACTGGTGAATTTCTTCCCTTGGTGCATCTGGAGTCATCCTTTGATACCTTTTCCGAAATTGTCGGTGCTGTGGTTGATCTGGAGAGGCCAACCTCTGCCTAGGATGTGGTTGTTGTTCACGCTGAGCGGGCATTACATATTGGTGCTGAGGATGGGGTACCGGAGCTATGAATTCTCTGGAAGGTCCACAACCATCTTTATTGTTCGGGGCTACACCCAAGTTATGATGGTATTGCTTCACAAAAGCAAAAGTTAAGTCTTCCCAAGACTGAATGTGATTCACTTGTAGCTTCATATACCATGTTAACGGTGCTCTACCCAAACTTTCTTGGAAGCAGTGAATCAATAGTTGGTCGTTCCCAAGATAGGCGGTCATCTTCTGACAAAACATCATCAAATGATACCTTGGACAAATCGTACCTTTGTACACTTCAAAGGCGGGCATCTGGAATCCTGGGGGGATAACTAAGTTTGGAACTAGGTGCGGGTCATGAGCATGAAAATCAGGCACACGGTTCCTCTTCATCATTTTCCATCGTTCCTCGAAGTCACGAAATTCATTCTTGAATGCTGTAAGCTCTGGATCGTCCATTTCCTTTTCTTGCATAGGCTGAAGTTGCATAGGAACAAAGTTGTCGGAGGGACGGAGAAGCGTCGGGTTAGACCTTACTCTGAAGCTAGTCATGCGATCCATGTCTTTGTTCTCCTCACTATCCTTTAATGATACTTCCGGCTTGGCCAGATGGTCGAGACGGCGACTGACAGCAAAGATGGAAAACCGAAATGAGCCACAACAAAGGAACGACACATGCATAAATGTAAAATGCCATGCTAAATGCAGGATGTTAATGCGAGAATGCAGATGCAAGAGGAGACTTCAAGAAACTCAGAGTGTTTTTTCAGTGTTATAATGTAGGATAATTGAAAAACAATGAAACAAAGTACTCTTTCAAGAGTTTATTACAACGAAAGCAAAAGAAAACTTAGAACTCTATCCCACAGTCCTCTCCTTTGTACGGAGCTCCTCGGTCAGCTGGTCAATGCGATCCTGCAACGCTGCTTTCTCGATGATGAGTCGTTCCACACACTCCTTCCAAGCCATGGTAGTTGAGAGGAGATCATCATTGGTGACGGTACTTGAAGAGGCATGAGGAGAAAATAAATCTCCTTGTGCCTTTCTCTTCCTGGCAACTTCTATTTCTGGTGTCTTCTGAAGTCTTTCCTTCTCTACTTTGAGGGTGAAGAACTTATTCTTCCAGGCAGTCCTCAACTTCCGGGCTTCATCCAAAGCAATCCTTACTTGTTCTATTTCCTCTTCCTCGAACCAGTCGGGGTCATGAGGAGATAATACCATAGGTTCATGGAAAGGAAAAGGCATCTTGAGATCGAGGGCCCTTTCTCGCACCCAATGCAGATAATCTTCAGAAACAGCACAGTTGGGGTATCCTGAAGCAGCTGTTCCTTCCCTATCAATGTATTTCCATGCATAAATGATGACAGTCTTTAGATCTAGATCCTCTTCTTCTTTGAAATATATCTCTTCCAACGAAACTGGGTCAGGTATTTGGATCATAGGGTGTCCAAACTGTCTACGGGCCAAAGCGGGATTGTAACTTATACATCCTTCTCTTCCAATGAGCGGTATGTTGGGGGATCCTCCGATGCTAGGAATCATAGGCACGCCTCCATAGGCGGGATCGTACCAAACAATGTCCGAATGGGTAAGGGCCATAAGTATCTCGGACCATCGAGGTGTTGCTACTTCATCCCAAAGGGACGGATACCAAGTCAAACGAGCGATGAACCATGAGTACAACAAGGCGGTACAGCATACAATGTGTCCTCCTCCTTCGGCATTCTTCGAGTGAATCGAGAAGTACGTATCGGCAAGCAAGGTGGGTACTGGATTCTTGAGTATGAACAGCTTGATTGCATCCATATCAACAAAATTGTCGATTTTAGGGAACCAGAAGGTCCCGTAGACCAATAAAGCGAAATTGGCTTCCAAGATGAGAGCCTCCTTTCTTTCAGCGTGGTAACAGACTTTCTCGATCAAAAAGTCGGCGGGGAACCCAAGGACTCCTTCCTTGGTGGTTAGGTGTGTCTGGACATCTTCTAGGCTAAGATGAGTGGCATTTGCAATTTCCTGGTGACTAGGCGTGTCTTCCCTTCCGGTGAATAGAGGTCGAACAGTCACAGGCATCCTCAAGAGTTCTGAGTATTCTTCCAAGGTCGGCATCAATTGGTAGTCTGGAAAAGTGAAGCAGTGATACATCGGGTCATAAAATTGAACCAATGTTTCCAACAATCCTTCTTTCATCCTTAGCTCAAGGAAGCGGAAGACTCCTCCATATTCTGCTGCGAAGGCAAAGCGATCCTCGACGAGTTCGGCTAGTTCTCTCAAGCTTTCAAGGTTGGGACTCTGAAAAGTGTACTTCAGGGTTTCTCTTCTGAAATCCATGATTACAACACCTACAGAACGAAATTTGAGTTTCTTGAAGTGAACAATGGAAAAAGAATGCAATGCAAGATGATTAGGACTTCATGGGATTCCTCTATTTATAGGCATTGCGGTAAAAGGAAACGTTTTATTAAATTTGAAACGGACTACATAAATATTCTTTTAAAGAGTCCCAAATAAAAGCTAAATAAAAGCTAGTAAAGACACTAAAGAAGCTTCGAATGCTGCTGCTTGAGCTATTCTTCTAGTTGCGCCTTCTCGCGGATAAGGTTGTCCATAATTATTTTCCAAATAGTGCATTGTGGGTCGGAGAAAAATAAATCCTCCATGACTTTCCTCTTCTTGCAGGGGAGTAGCTCTTCATCCTTCAATTGTAGTTGTTTCTGAAGTTCATCCCTCTCCTTTTGAAATTCATCCCTCTGCTTTTGAAATTCAGCCTTCTGCTTTTGAAATTCAGCCTTCTGCTTTTGACACTCATCATGTTCTGCCACTGCTACGTGGTACTTGTTCTTCCAAGATTCCAGTTCATGTTGAGACTTCCTTAAGGACACCTCTAACTCCTCGGCTTTAGACATAAAGACATAAGTAGGATCTCTCCTTGGAGCTATGGGATCCTGACGGGAATAGGGCATCTTTAGATTGGTTGCCCTTTTTCTGACCCACTGGAGGTATGGTTCTAAAGACACACAGTTAGGCTTCCCTAGACTTCTCTTCCCTTTCTTGTGTACACTACGCCATGCATGTAGAATCTTTCCTCGGAGTTCCATATCATCTTTGAAGAATATACCCTCTACTTGAACACTTTTGGGAGGTTCCTTCAACGGGTATCCCAACTGTCGACGAGCTAAGATAGGATTGTAGCTGATTCCTCCATCAAAGCTGAGCAATGGTACATTAGCGAAGTCACCACAACTATCAATGATTAATACCCCATCATACACTCGGTCGTACCAATCAATGTCAGAATGGGTCAGGGCCATAACTCTTGGAGACCAATGCTCTTTGCCAATGTTTGTAAAAGAGCTAGACTTCGGCAAGTGCGAAATAAACCACTTGTAAAGTAAAGGTACACAGCAAGTAATCATCCCTCCACCACGAAGGTTTCGGAGATGTACAGAGTGATATGCATTTCCCAATAGAGTTGGTACTGGGTTGTTCTTCATAAAGATCTTGAATGCTTTAAGATCGATGAAACCTTCAAAACTTGGGAATAGAAACAACCCATAAACGAGCAAAGCAAAGATCGCCTCAAACGGAGCCTTATTAGAATAATCAGCATAGAATGAAGCCTTCTCGATTAGGAAACCTGTCTTTAAACCAAGAATCCCATCCTTAGTAACTAGGTTGGCTTTGACGTCAGCTACCTTCAAACGGAGAGCTTTAGCAATATCTTTCTCATCAGGGTCCTTTTCCAAGAAGGGGAAAGGAGATTCCTCAAGGACAGGTAGACCAACCAAGAAAGAATACTCTTCCAATGTAGGTAGCAACTAGAAATCTGGAAAGGTGAAACAATGGTAGAGAGGATCATAGAACTGTAGTAGAGTGGCAAGAAGTCCTTCATTCACTGAGCAACCCAACAAAGATATCAGCTTTCCATACTTGGTCTTGAATCCTTCTTGATCTTCGATGGAACCCCACAACTTCTTTAGGTCATCCAATTTGGGACTCTTAAAAGTATATTTCACAGTATGTCTTTTATCTGAAGTCATAGTGACCTGCAATGTCCATAAATGAAAGTAGATCCCATGAAGTCCAATGCAGAATGATGCTATATGAATGCAACAAACACAAGTATTCACATAAGGACAATAAAGATAAACAAACAAAGGGGCGCCCTAGGTTTGCAACGAGCATGGAGTAAAGGTGTACCCTTCCCATGGGTTTAAGGACTAAAGGTTGTTTTGTACCTGCAGAACAAGGTTCTAAAGGGACTCAGAATCATCAGCCCATCTATCGGATATTATCAATTTCCCAATTTACTCGAGGATTAATAATATTCTCAAGTGAACTTCTTTTGAGTGTAGCTTCGCGTAGCACTATTTTGGAAGTACTTCCTCATAGTCTCGCACTACGTCCTAATAAAGGCCAAAGTTGGGTTAAGGTAACTACGGTCCTCAATATCATAGGCTCCAAAGTCGAAAGTAGTGAGTGTCTTCACGATTAATCGTTCAACAGTACTATTTCGAAAGGGCCTCAACTGAGCGGGATTCTCGATTCAACTTAGTAGGGATTCCACTCCCTATAAGCCTCCTCGAATATATCACCATCCTATCTTAATCTCTCTCAAAGTTCGGGTGTAGAACTTTATCTCACCACTCAAGGACAACAAACCCAAAAAGAAAAACAAGAGAAAACATGTAAACAATTAATCAAGTAGGCAGATATGTAAAGCAGTAAACAAAATAAAATAAGATAGGGAAACCCACTGAGGAGTTCCCCAGTGAAGTCGCCATTTCTGTCGCGGTGAAATTTGGATACCAAACTATTGATTAGTTTGAATCTTTAATTCATTTTGCAACCGAACTTTGATTTGTCCAAAGGAAGGGATAAAGATCGAAATTCCCACAATGCAATGCAAATGCAAGGTTTGATTGTTTTAGGTTCGGGGGTTGGTTAAACTTAGGGAAGGTACTAGCATCCTAAGTTTCTGTAGTACTCTACAGGAACCTCTTGTTTTATGTTTGTTTACTGCTAAGCGTTTATCTGCTTAAGGGATAAAAGACCTAGGGGTTTATATCTAAGTATACTCGATAAGGTATCGCACCTTGTGCCTACATATCCTTACGGGAGTGGAATCAGAGTATTTTGTAGTTCACCCTAAAGGGTTAGAGGAGCTCTTTGACTGTGGTCAAAGTTCCTACGGGTTTAGGGCAGTTGGTTGATTGGGTCTAGGAGAAGAGATGAGTCTTCATGTTAAGGGAGAGATAACCGCCACAAATGTGAAAGGGGTTGTAGGAAATGGTCTTTGCATCATCTTAAGAAAAGGTCTTACATACTCGGATGGTCGCCAAGTATGCCTTTGTCGTTCTTAAGGCAAAGTCCCTACATGTTTGATTGTATTGATGTGGAGGTGGAGATTATATCTCACTTAAGATGATTAACATCTATTCTCTATTGTGTTTGTAAGATTGTATTGTGTTGATTGTTTTGTTTTTATGTTGTAGAAAGATTAAGGTCCTTCCTATGGGGTAGGATCTATCCTAAGCGATCAACTTGAAGAATCAAGGATCTAAGGAGATATGATGTATATGATGTGCAACTACACACAACGTTGAATTATGTGTAGGTTTTTCCTTTGGACGGAATGCGATGTAATGAATAGATAAATATGATAATGTGAATGCAATAGAATAAATTGCGTAAGAGTAAATTGCAGAAATGTAAAGCCATACACGAACGCATGAAAGCGCTAAGTGAGTGTGTGTGCATTGTGAATAAGATAAAGCAGATAAAGATAAATAATGTATACGCATGAAAGCGCTGAGTGTAAGTGCATGTGTCGTGAGTGCACGATTGATTGTATTACGATGTTGATTTGATTTTAAGTAGTTGATTATTTTGGTTTGATTTAGAAGAAAATGTTTGATTAGGATGAATTGATTTGTGAGAAGTTGATTTTTAAGTGAGATTAAATAAAAGTTCTTTAGGTGAATTGATTTTATTAGTTAGAAGTTCAGATGGTAAATTAATTTAAGAAAAGTTATTTGATGATTTTAATTAGTTTTGAAAAAAAACAGATGGTTCTTTTTGGTTATTATGAAAGGTTATTGTTATTAACAAGTGAGTATGCCCTTTTTTAAAAAAATGAAAATAGTTTTTCTTATTATCAAAATAGTTTTTATTAAATAGATATAAGTTATTAAATTAAAAACAAGTTATATGTTTATTTTAAAAGATTATTAAGTTATAAAGAAAAAAAAGTGAAATAGATTAATATTAAAAGATTAATAGAAAGTTGAAATTAAATTAATTAATGGGTTAAATAAAGGGATTAAATATGGTGAAAAAAAGTTTAATTAAATGAATAAATTGAAAGGATAAGAAATGATTTTAATAAATAAGGTTATTAGCTAATTTTAAAAAAAAAGGTTAATTAATTTGTTAAGAAAAACTAAATAGGTGATTAGGGGAGATTAAGTGTGATTAGTAGTGTTTAACGTGTGGTGAGTGTGTGTGGTGTGTGATTAGCAATACGTCATCACGATTAAACAACAAACAAAAAAACAACAAAGAGCGAAACCCTGAATCTCCTCCCCCCAAACCCTCGATCGGCCGTCGAACTCTTCCCTCTCCGTCCTCGCGCTTCGTCTTCTCCTTCTCTCGTCTCTATCTCATCATTTCTTCTCCTTTATTCTTTAAACCTGAAACAAAAATCAAAGCATCACTCGTTCAACAATTTCAATATGAACAAGAATTTACCGAGGATTGGTGGAGCGGTGATGAATCGTGCGGCGAGATGGGGGTTTGGTCCGTCAAATCTGCGGCGGCAAAAGAAGTGCTTCGTCTGGGGGAAGCTTTGTAGCTTGCGAAGGCGTCGACGATGACCAGATAAGTGATTCCTCCGCTTAATCGTCTTTTCGTGATGAGGGTTTTCTGTGGTTCTCTTCGATAGCTTTTTTTCTTCGGTTCTTCTTCCTTGCTCACCAGCCTCTATATATAGGCTTTTGAACGAAACGATTTTGGATCAACTTGAATGTGGATTGGATTTGATTTAGGGTTTTGAAATACCGATTAATTCTTCCTATTTGGTTATGACCTGATTTGGAAAGATTTTCTTTTTCGTTCCAATTTCGCTTAATGGAATCTCAATCTTTGATCTGAGTGTATCAATTTCAATAATTGTTCTGATTTTGAATTCGGATATTCTGAATCTCAGTGGAATATTCCCTTTCCCAAATGCTAATTACGATCGTTGTCTTGGCAGGTGCGAATAGGAGTTGGGCTTAGGGAGATTGATAGCCCGGAGCGAATTCCATGTAGCCAAGGCAAAGAAGTCTTTTCGCCATTAATGCGTTCTTTGCAGCTAGCAGCATCGTGTTGTTGATTTTGAAGCTTGATGCAGCTTTGCTCAGGTAGAGAATATATACTTCCGTCTGATTGCTGGGGTTTTACACCGTATCTCTTTTTTTTTGCCCTTGGTAAGTAAGTCGCTCTTGCCTTTAAATTGTCTCAAATCTTTGTCGAAGCCTATAAACATATGTTGTTTCGATACGGCCACTTGTTGCCGAACAAAATGCTGATGATTTGTTTTCAAAAAGCTAATATTGCTTGTCGTTATAGGCTATAGGATCACTGCAGAAGCTCTGGGCCTCCATAAGAGACCACCTAATGGAAAGGAATTACGAGAAAGGCAATGTTAGACCAAGTCAGACCGTCAACGCTTCTGAGTAGATGCTTGCAACTCAATCACGAACAAGCTTCAGGTAATAGCTCCCCAGTCCTTAAAGTTAACCATTTGAGAGTAATAACATTGCTTACAAGTGTTAGTGTATTTTCTGAAAAGTTTTGTAGTGATCAGGTTTGTAGCATCCCCTCTACAGATGGTGTTGACGGCATCGGAGTCCTTCCCACAAGCTCCATGGCAAGTTTAAGGTCGATAGATTGCCCCGGCTACTTGCAAGCGATGTTATGATTCAATATCCACCATGAAGGATGTACTCAATGCTCTTGATTTATTTTGAACAGGGCGGTAAAGAGGTTTTAACATGCTATTAGCGGAGTAGTCGCCGGAAATTGTCGTCTGCGTTTTGATTCTTCCATGTTGTAGCTGAGTTTTAATGTGTCAATGACAGGCTGTTGCTGTCTTTCCTTTGAAGATGGAAGGGATAATACGACTCAGGGAGAGAAATGCCAACGAAGCGGTAGTGTTCTAGCCATCTTTAGTCTCTTCTCCTTCTCTTTGTAAATTCTGTTTCTGATAATAAAACAAGCAACACAATTTCTGATTTAATTCTGTTTATGGCAGGTTCTTGGAAAGTCTGTCCGCTTTGACTAGGTGGCTAAAAGCATTGTCTTGAGTGTGAGAACTCCCAGAGAGCACTTGAGAAGTAAGACCAAGAACTGATGCTGGCGGATAAGGCCGAAAATGAGCATTGTGATTGTTATACATATTCCTAAACTGCTTGAGACAGATGAAGGGATTGATCTACAAGTGGATATACTTGCTCAGCATGAAGCCTAGAATCTTCATGCAACATTCTGTTGTAGTTCATTGGCAAAACGTGATCGTCTTTTGTAGGATTCATATCCTATTCAGCCGGTGAAGGAGGACACTGCTGCATATATTGATTTGGCGATGGTGTTACTGATGCAGGGGGCATGAATTTTTTCAGCGTCGGCGGCGAAAAATTAAGCTTGTTAGCAAGCTACATCTTTAGAGGTCACTTGGCGGAACTTGTTGACGGTTGTCGTTCAAATCTTGACATGCTATGATTTCTTTTCCTTTGCAGAGATGTACAGCTTTGGTGAAGGCATTCCTTGGTCATCAGGGCGTGAATGGTTGGTGGAGTATGCAGCTGTCTTGACTTTTCTTTTGCGGCCTTGCATTTGGTTTGGCGAATTAGAGGGTAGTTTTAGGATTTCGACGCGAAATTTGAATGTAATGCGGAATTCGTGTTGCTGTAACAGATTAATATGTTGTAACTTGTATCTCAATGTTTGAATCCAATGAATGATAGCTTTTTCTTGATCATAAGTTGAACCTTTGTATATATTTTGAAAGCGGGAATGAACATGAGCCTTGTTGAGGACTTGGACTTAAAGTTTTGAAACTTCCAGGTAGTTGAAAAAAGACATTGCATTTGAATTCATCTTTTCGGAACCTTCATTGAGTTAACTTGGAATTCTGGACCTCCATAAACCATATCTCTTTACTTCGAGAACTTAGTGCTTAAATTTGAATCAAATCTTAACCATTATCGCTTCGAAGCCTCCACAACGGGGACTCAAACCTCTTTTAAAACAAGACCCACATCCTGGAGGGTCTTTGGGGAAAAAAAATTCGATTCTCTGCACGAGTAGGTAATGAAACTTCGAGAAGTACCGACAAAAAACTATAAGACCATCTCGAACTGAATCAAAATCAAATTCAAATGACCACGTCTTTGAAGTACTTATTTGTGAGAAAGAATGTCGTCTCCACTTGTAATCACTGCATCTGCGCAAGTTGGTTAGTCGTAAAATAGACAAGAATAAGCACAAGGGAGCGGAATCTTAGGGTCAAAAATTAGGGTGCAACAATGACCAAGAATCTGGAAAGCCGTGAAGCAAAAGTTGGCTTTAAGAGGTGCAGGCTAGATGAGTGCTTCGGTGACGGAACTTGTGAAGACGAATTACGAAAGTTGAGAGCCAGTAACAAACGGCAGCTATCATTGATACAGCAACTGGTACCCAAGCCAGGACTCACTGAGGCCTCAGAGAAGGGGGAAAGCTCCCAGGCGCGCCAGCCACCTTGACTATCTCTTTGTATCGCCCTTATATTTTGCTATATCAACTATGTTCGTGACCATAGCCAGGATTGTTGGCCTGGGTCTGTTTCAGTGTATTCCGTCATACTCTTGTACTCAGCCTCTTGGCATTTATGAATGCAGTATTTTGACTCCTTGCTTGTATGCTTAGGGCTCCATTGTTATTATGGCTTTTTCTCCGAGACTAGAATCGAGGGGGAATTAAATTTAACCTGTATCATATGCACACGTTCACACATGCACATGCATATTGCATTACCAGTAACTGTTAAAATGTGTATCTTATTTCCTGCATCATCCAGGTATTTCAGGATTGACGATCAGCGCCCTCACCGGTATTCCACTCGTACCAATTACAAGAGAATCATGGATAGCGTACAGGATGAGATGCAGGAAATGCGTGACAGGATGGTCATGCTCATGCAGACTATGGAAGTTGTTGCCAAAGGGCAAGAACAACTTCAAACTCTGGTGCAACCGCTGGTTGCACGTGCTGAAGGCAACGGTACACCGCACAAGGACAATGTTGTTAACTCCCCACGTGTTGAAATCCCTCGGGATGCTAACGCTATTCCAGTAGCCGGGCTGAATGGTAATGGGGGAGCTATCCCTGTGGCTAGAAACGGGAATGCTGGAAACATGAATGCTAATGGAGGTACTGCTGGAGCATTTGTGGGTGCTGGCAATCAGGGGATCAATGTTGGCGTCGAGGACGTTGGTATGAATATTGGTAACAGAAATCTGGGTTTCAATGGTGTGAATTTGGGGTACGGAAACGCTGTTGGCACCAAAGCTGGGTTTGGTGACCAAGGTTATGGCAATCAGGGATATACTCAAGAGATGGGGAATTTAAGGTACGATCCTAGGTACTTTCAAACTGGCCCAGGCCGTAACGCTGAATATACTGGATATGGTGATGAAATTCCTTACTGGGAGGACCGTCAGGAGGATGTATTCTCTGGTCAGAACGAGGGTTATGGGAGGCCTGTGGAAAATAATCGCCGATTCAGAATGCTAGAGGAGAAGGTGAATGGGTTAGCCAGCCAGAATGCTGTTGGGCTGGATATGTCAAATATGGGGCTGGTTCCAGGGCTAAGGGTGCCGCTGAAATTCAAAGCACCGTCGTTTGATAAGTACAAAGGGGACACGTGCCCTAGGGTTCATGTGCGATCGTTCTACAAACGGATGTCTGCATATTCTGATGACGAAAAAATGTTAATGCACTTCTTCCAGGATAGCCTGTCAGGGCCATCGCTGGAATGGTATATGATTTTGGAGCCTACCCAGATAAGAAGCTGGAAGGAATTGGCAGAGGCCTTTGTCTGACACTATCAGTATAATAGCGATCTCGCCCCGAATCGAGTTCAGCTACAGAATATGTCCCAGAAGTCCAGTGAAAGCTTTAAGGAATACGCCTAGAGGTGGCGGGATCTGGCAGCTAGGGTACATCCGCCGATGACGGAATGCGAAATGATGGATATATTCATAGGAACCTTTTCTGGAATGTATTATGACCGGTTACTCAATTTCTCGATGAGTACCTTCTCTGAATTGATCCTAATGGGGGAGCGAGTTGAAAACGGTGTGAAAATTGGTAAAATCCAGATGGGTGAGTCTTCTTCAGCAGGAGGCAATAAAAAGGCTTTTGGTGGCAAGAGACAGGGTGATACTAACGTTGTACATAGTACTAGACGAAGGAACAAAAGTCAGAACTGGCATCAGCAGCAGCAGGTTGCAAGTGTAACCATCCCAGGGCCTCCCCTACAACAGCGACCTCCGCAACCGCAAGCTCAGCAGCATCAAAATCCTAATCAGCGCAGATTTCAGAACCTAAGACCGAGAAGAGTATTTGAGGTACCGCCGGTATCCTATGCAGAACTTCTCCAAACCTTGTTGAAGTTGCAGTTAGTTGAGAAGAGAACTTTGGCGCCACCGACCGGCACGCCACCAGTGGGGTATGATATCAACGAACATTGTGATTTTCACTCAGGTGCTCCTGGGCATAACATTGAAAATTGTTTAGCTTTCAAGCATAAGGTACAAGATTTGATTGATAGCACGGCTATTAACTTCAGGCGGGAAGGGCCCAATATTACACAGCAGCTGATGCCCAAGCATGGGGCAGCAGGTGCAAATGCTATCCTGATAGATGCTGAGTTGGAATTGGTTTCGGATGTCAATGACTTGAAAACTCCATTGAGTTACATGAAGAGGTGTTTGTTGAAAGGAGGTGTTTTTCCGGGATGCTGTGAAAAGTGTGCCGACTGTCTGATTCATCCTGAAGGTTGTGACAAGTTGAAAAGGGGAGTTCAAAGTTTGATTGATGAAGGGGTTTTACAGTTTGACCGGTTTGTGGGACAAGAGAAACCCGTTGAGGCAGAGATCGAAAGAGAACATAGTGAGGTTGCTACCGTCACTATCCCATTTAAATCCGTAACGATTTCGGCGCCTGTGAAACGACCGACGATTACCATTACAAAAGATAAACCGATCCCTTATGAGAATACAAAAGCGGTGCCGTGGAGATACGGAGCTGAGGTGTATTGCAATGGTGAGAAGATTGACCTAAATGAATCACCGACGGGATCTGTAGATAATGTGGTAGGATTGGGAGGGATAACCCGAAGCAGGAGGATTTTTACTTCGCCAGAGGTAGAGGCAGAGAGGCTCGCCAAGGGCAAAGGTAAAGTTGTTGAAGATGGACCTTCAGGGGCCAAAGAAAAAGAACCAACGAATAAAGATGTAGAAGAGTTTATGCGGCTGATATGCAAAAGTGACTACAAAATCGTAGATCACCTACAGCAGACTCCATCAAAAATTTCCATCTTATCTCTGTTATTATGTTCAGAGGCGCACAGAAACGCCCTGTTAAAGGTACTCGAGACGTCTTTCGTGCCGCAAGAGATTTCAGTCAATCAGTTGGAGGGGGTTATAGCGTATGTTAATGCCGGACATGGTTTAGGATTCACGGATCTTGATCTAACGCCTAGAGGGAGCGACCACAACAATGCCCTGCACATCTCCATTGAATGTCAGGGCACTGTTGTGTCCTATGTATTGGTAGACACTGGATCGTCGTTGAATGTGTTGCCGAAGAAGGCATTACTGAAGTTAGATACTCGGGGAATACTCTGTACACCCAGTGACCTTGTGGTGAGGGCATTTGACGGGACGCGGAGGACAGTATTAGGATCGGTGACGTTACCTATTCAGGTAGGCCCGGAAATATTTGACACGGTATTCTACATTATGGACATCCAACCGGCGTATAGTTGTTTGATCGGGAGACCTTGGATTCATGCCGCTGGGGCAGTGACCTCTACACTCCATCAGAAATTGAAGTATATGGTTGATGGGAGTATTGTGACAGTATGTGGCGAGGAGGATATCCCGGTTAGCCACTTATCCTCTTTCAAGTACGTAGAGGTAGATGGAGAGATTTATGAAACGCTTTGTCAGGCGTTCGAGGGGGTGAGGATTAAGGAGGAAGCTCCAGTGGAGAGTGAAGGGCTTGCAGTGGCCGTATCCTCCTACAAAGAAGCAAAAGCCTTGGTACAAGCAGGAGAAACCAAGAAGTGGGGGCAGATGTTGGACTTGCCAGTGAAGCAAGATAAGTTCGGTTTGGGGTACCGCCCCTTGTCATCAGCCTTCTCACCGTTTGTGCCTAAGTATAAAGGACCTGTGATGTTTACACCCGGAGGGGTTAGCTTTGAAACGATTAATGTCGTGTCTGATACGGAAGAGGGGGATAGTGACTGTGATATGGACGCGTGGATTCAACCCAGCATACCGGGGCAAAGTCTATGCAACTGGTCCATCCAGAACGTCATCCAAGTCACCAATAAACAGTAAATACTTTGTTTTTTCAATCATTGTGTGATCACATGTCCTGCCCGGGGCATAGTTGATCTTGCCTTAGGGCCTAATTGTTTACTCGCATGTACATTTTTAATCAATGAATAAAGGCGTTTTTTACATTCGAACGTTGTGATCCTTTTCTATCTATTTTTATGTTTTATCCATAAAATGGCAACGTGGTTATGTACTTTGTTTGCATATCATTTGAAGCATCTTAACCATTTCCCTCGCATGACGCATATATTTTCAGATGACATCGACCAACGACTTCCCATGACTCGTTTCGACTTCGAGCATCCAATCTTTCAAGCTGAGGAAGAGATTGTAAAGGATAGCGATCTATCAGAAGAGCTGTCTCGGTTATTGAAACAAGAAGAGAGGATCATTCTGCCTCACCAGGAAGAGATTGAGATCGTTAATTTGAGGTCTGAAGAGTGTATCAGGAACATCCATATAGGGGCTGCGCTGCAGAGTGACATCAAGCAAGAGCTTATTGAGATGCTGCGAGAATACAGTGATATATTCGCTTGGTCCTACAAGGACATGCCAGGATTGGATACTGATATGGTAGTTCACCGTCTGCCTTTGAAAGAGGATTGTCCGCCTGTCAAACAGAAACTCCAAAGGACTCGTCCTAATATGGCTGTGAAAATAAAAGAAGAAGTGCAAAAGCAATGGGATGCTGGATTCCTGGTTGTCACCACTTATCCCACTTGGGTCGCTAATATTGTGCCTGTGCCAAAGAAGGATGGCAAGGTTCGAATGTGCGTCGATTATAGGGATTTGAACAAAGCGAGCCCGAAGGACGATTTCCCGCTTCCGCATATTGATGTGTTGGTTGATAACACGGCGCAGTTTTCGGTATTCTCCTTCATGGATGGCTTTTCAGGGTATAATCAGATAAAGATGGCTCCCGAGGATATGGAGAAAACGACCTTTATTACCCCGTGGGGAACTTTTTGCTATAAAGTGATGCCCTTTGGTTTGAAGAATGCTGGGGCAACGTATCAACGTGCAATGACAATTCTCTTTCATGATATGATGCATAAGGAGATTGAAGTGTACGTCGATGATATGATTGCAAAGTCTCAAACAGAGGAAGAATATCTGGTTAATATGTTGAAGTTGTTCAAGAGGCTTAGGAAGTTCAGGCTGAGGCTGAACCCTAATAAGTGCACCTTGGGGTAAGATCAGGTAAGCTGCTGGGGTTCATTGTGAGCGAGAAAGGAATCGAGGTCGATCCTACAAAGATAAAAGCGATACAGGATATGCCAGCACCGAGAATGGAAAAAGAAGTTCGTGGCTTCTTAGGGAGGTTGAACTACATTGCTAGGTTTATATCTCACCTAACAACCACATGTGAACCGTTGTTCAAACTGTTAAAGAAAGATCAAGCGGTGGTCTGGAATGACAATTGCCAAAGGGCTTTCGAATGAATAAAAGAATATTTGCAGGAACCTCCAGTTTTGATACCACCAGTAGTAGGCTGACCTTTGATTATGTATCTGACGGTTCTGGAGAACAGCATGGGTTGTGTTCTCGGTCAACACGACGAGACCGGACGAAAAGAGCATGCAATCTATTATTTGAGTAAAAAGTTCACGGATTGTGAATCTCGGTACTCTATGCTGGAGAAGACGTGTTGCGCACTCGCGTGGGCTGCCAAACGTCTAAGGCAGTGCATGCTGAACCATACAACCATGTTGATATCGAGGATGGATCCGATCAAGTATGTGTTTGAAAAGCAAGCCCTCTCCGGGAGGATTTCCAGGTGGCAAATGGTACTAACGGAGTATGATATCCAGTACGTTCCTCAAAAGGCTATTAAAGGTAGTGTTCTGTCCGAATACCTTGCTGAACAGCCAATTGACGATTACCAGCCTATGAAGTTTGAGTTCCCGGATGAGGATATAATGTATTTGAAAGCGAGAGATTGTGATGAGCCGTTGCCTGATGAGGGTCCTGAGCGGAGTTCCCAGTGGCAACTGATTTTTGATGGAGCCGTCAATTCATACGGAAGCGGGATAGGGGCAATTATCACCACTCCTCATGGGTCGCACATCCCATTTACGGCCAGATTAACTTTTCCAGTGACGAACAACGAAGCAGAGTACGAAGCTTGTATCATGGGGTTAGAAGAAGCTATTGATCTGAGGATCAAAAACCTGGATGTATACGGCGATTCTGCTCTAGTGGTGAATCAGATCAAGGGAGAGTGGGAAACTCGTCAACCTAACTTGGTGCCGTACATGAATTATGCGAGAAGATTGCTACCTTTCTTTGATAGGGTGGAATTTCATCATGTACCTCGGGCGGAGAATCAGATGGCGGATGCTCTTGCGACATTATCTTCGATGTACAAAGTCAATTTTTGGAATGAGGCTCCCAATATTGTTATATCTCGGCTCGATAGGCCAGCCTTTGTGTTCGCAATCGATGAAGCGTCTGACGGCAAACCCTGGTATTTTGGTATACAAAATTTCCTGAAGAATAAATAGTATCCGGCTGGGGCATCCAATCGTGATCAGAATACTCTCAGGAGATTAGCAGGCAACTTTTATCTGAACCCCAACGGCGTCCTGTACAGAAGGAATCATGATTTAGTACTCCTACGATGTGTAGACGAGAAGGAGGCCAACTTGCTCATGGAAGAGGTCCATGAAGGAACTTTCGGCACACATGCTGGTGGGCATGCTATGACCCGAAAATTGTTGCGAGCGGGGTATTACTGGTTAACGATGGAAATAGACTGTTTCAAATTTGCCAAACGGTGTCACAAGTGCCAGATCTATGCAGATAAGATCCATGTGCCGCCGAGCCCTCTGAACGTAATGGTATCCCCATGGCCTTTCTCCATGTGGGGAATTGATATGATTGGCAAGATAGAGCCTACGGCATCTAACGGACATCATTTCATACTGGTCGCGATTGATTATTTCACCAAGTGGGTGGAAGCAGCGTCTTATGCCAATGTGACCAAACAGGTGGTGGCCAGATTTATTAAGAGAGATATAATCTGCAGATACGGTATTCCTGAGCGAATCATTACTGATAATGGTTCGAATCTGAACAACAAAATGATGAAAGATTTGTGTACAGATTTCAAGATCGAACACCACAATTCCTCTCCGTACAGACCCAAGATGAATGGCGCTATTGAGGCGGCCAATAAGAACATAAAGAAAATTGTTCAGAAGATGGTTGTGACGTATAAGGATTAGCATGAGATGTTGCCTTTCGCTTTGCACGGTTATCGCACTACGGTGCGTACATCAACCGGGGCAACACCGTTCTCACTGGTGTATGGCATGGAGGCCGTTTTACCACTGGAGGTTGAGATACCATCTTTGAGGGTTTTGTTTGATGTCAAACTGGACGAGGCAGAATGGGTGAGGAATAGATTGAATCAACTGAGCTTGATGGACGAGAAGAGGTTAGCCTCTATAGCATATGGTGGGCTGTATCAGCGCCGGATGAAGAAAGCTTACGACAAGAAGATTCGACCGCGAAGCTTCCAAACGGGCGATCTTGTGCTGAAAAAGATTCTCCCGCCGCAATCAGATCACAGGGGCAAATGGACACCTAATTATGAAGGTCCATACGTTGTGCGAAAGGTCTTCTCTAGCGGAGCCTTACTGTTATCCACCATGGATGGTGAAGACTTTATGTCCCCTGTGAACTCGGACGCAGTCAAAAAATACTTTGCTTAAAGAGACCCGCTGGACAGTAAAAAAGAGAGTCCAGGCAAAAATGGGGCATCCTGACAAACCAAAAACAGAATAAAAGGTTTGGGCAAAAGTTAGGGATAAAATTGAAAAGAGTGTACACCCGCGGAATCGAAAACCTACGCTGGGCGGCTTCAGCAAAAAAAAAGGTATCCCGGTGAATTGAAAACCCGCAAAGGGCGGTTCACGCAAAAGTTAGGGATTTAAAAAAGCAAACGACAGCGGTCCGAGTTTGATAATTCATTGCTTAGTGGTTCGGGAGTACCTGAGGGTCGACTATCCAAAACAATCTCTTCCAAAGATAGAGAATCGGGAAAGCGTCAGAGTCAGGCGAGTCATAGGAGGTTCAGCTCATGGTGTTCGTCTGTATCCACGTTGCCGACATATGTACAAATTTCCTTTTGTATTTTTGTACGTACTTGCATTTGTTTATGCGTAACTTCCTCTTTTCAGGAGTTGCCTCTGATGTACTAACTTTGCCTATTTTACAGGCTGTTATCAATAAAGCATGTTATTCAGTACTTGATGTGTAATGTTGGTTTTAACTTTTACTGTTTTGTTTGTGAAAAACGCCGATGTTTTTGATAAACTTACATGCGTGTAAACATGCAGGCCTCGGCCAGTGATTGTTAAAACTTTGAATTAACTGGATAACTGTCACGGGTTTTGACCAGGATGTCTCCTGTTGTATAAAATGTTTTGTGTTCGGTGATTTCTTTTTGCAGGTATTCAAAAGCTCGCGAAATCCCCAGCTAAAGTCCCTTGCAGGCTATGGTGGGCTTACCTTTCCCAGAGGAGGAAAGTTGTGTTTTCATCACAAATAAAGAATCTAGGGTCTTATCCCCATGAGAGTTGAGATTGCGTCAGAGGCGAAATCAGAAGGTCCTCAATAATTCAGAATTGACATGTATAAAGTCATCCCCAGCAAGGGTCGGGATGAATATGTTTAAAATCCCAGGAAAGTTCTCATGTAGTGCAATCAGAGCGCACCGATCAGTTCCCGGCTGAGTGTCAGCAGGATGAGGGGGTCCCACAGATTGTAGTCAGGAGGTTAGTATTTTGAAAGGAATTCCTAGAGAAGGATTGCCTCTTTCTTTCCTTAGCAGGATGGTCCTTCCTCGACAGGATGATCACCCTCGGCAAAGTGCGAGTTGTGTTGGGATTTCCCCAACGGAGTTGCCTTTTCCTGGCGAAGTACCGCCTATCCCCTGCAGAGTCCATTATTCAGGACATTTTTGACCCATTCCCGGACAGGATTGCTTATTCATCCCAGGCAGGGTCGATTTCATCTTGCCAGCATTTATTTTGCTGGAATACTTCTGTGATATCCAGTTATCCCCAGCAGAGTTGACTTTGTCTTCAACATTTATTTTGCTGAAGCAGTTCCGTTGAATCCAGTTTTCTCCAGCAGCCCGAGCCTGCATTTGCATTTGCATATATCATCATACTTGCATCTGATCTAAATACGTAGCATTTCCATACGGTATGGAAGCATTACGTCATTACCAAACATGTGCATTTTTGAAACATAAGCCAGGTTGGTTACCTCTTTTGATTTCAGATGTGTTTTCCCTGACAATAAGTAAGATCGTTGGTTCAGGAAGACGTTCGGATACGTGAATTTGTGGTCGAGATACGCAGGGATCATTTTCGTCCTATTTAGAGGTTTTGTTTGTGGCGCAAAGCACACATCGATCGTGTTCCTCCTGTCATGAGGATTTGTTCATCTTCACCAGTGAAGTCGCCAAAGGCACGAAGTGATCGTGTTCATACCATTTTTTATGGATTTGTGGTGCAAGGAGCGCAGTTATCGTGTTCATTCTATTATGTTCCCCTAGTAGAGTTGCTTGGTTAAGCTTCTCTCCTCCCTAGCTGAGTCTTTCCCGGGTTGCTGTTGCGACAGCATTGGAAGATTTCGTGATATAAACCTTGAGATGGTCATCTCAATGTCGCCAGTAGAGTTTTTTCCTCAGCAAAGTCGCAGAGGTGAACGATTTTCCCCAGCAGAGTGTTCTTCAACGAGTTGCTTGGTTAAGGTCCTCGTATTTTCCCAACAGGATTTTTCTCAAGAGTTGCTTGATTAAGCTCCTCTTTTCCCCAGCGGAGTCATATGATTGAAATTTGTCTCTCCAACAGAGTTTCCCCACCGAGTTGCTTGTTTAAGTTCCTCGTTTTTCCCCAGTAGGGTGTTCTTCGGATTTCTGTTATGTCAATATGTGAGAACCTTGAAGTTATTGCCTATAGTCAGAATAGGCGTTTGACGGTCGTCGTCAGATTATCCCCTCAGAGTTGCTTGGTTAAGTTTCCCTTTTGCCCGCAGATCTGCGTGTTCAAGTCTTCGGATGATAATTCCTCGCAGAGTTGTCGGATGACAATGCCTCACTATTTAGCGTTTGCTCGTTTCGTCAGGAAGCGAAAGGTTGACAAGAGAAGTCAGCAATGCCTCGCTGTTTAGCGTTTGCTCGTTTTGTTAGGAAGCGAAAGGTTGACAAGAGAAGTCAGCAATGCCTCGCTGTTTAGCGTTTGCTCGTTTCGTCAGGAAGCGAAAGGTTGGCAAGAAAAGTCAGCAATGCCTCGCTGTTTAGCGTTTGCTCGTTTTGTCAGGAAGCGAAAGGTTGATAAGAGAAGTCAGCAATGCCTCGCTGGTTAGCGTCTGCTCATTTCGGGTGAAGTGGAAGATTAACAAGTGTGTTCAACAATTTCTCGCTAGTTAGCGTCTGCTCGTTTCATCAGGAAGCGAAAGGTTGATAAAGTATGCTCAATAATTTCTCGCTGGTTAGCGTCTGCTCGTTTCTTCAGGAAGCGAAAGGTTGATAAGAGAAGTCAGCAATGTCTCGCTATTTAGCGTCTGCTCGTTTCGTCAGGAAGCGAAAGGTTGATAAGAGAAGTCAGTAATGTCTCGCTGTTTAGCGTCTGCTCGTTTCATCAGGAAGCGAAAGGTTGATAAGAGAAGTCAGCAATGCCTCGCTGCTTAGCGTCTGCTCGTTTCTTTTGAAATGGAAGTTCCCCAGTAAAGTCAACAATTTCTCGCTAGTTAGCGTCTGCTCGTTTCATCAGGAAGCGAAAGGTCTACGGACAATATCAGATTATTTTACAAACAGATTGATAGATGAGTGGTCAGTTGTCGCTGTGACAACGGGATCCAGTTCCTTTGAGGGTTCTACCCAAGCAGTTGTGTGCGCAATTTATTTTTGCGGTTGGCAAATTTCCGGGTTCTTTTGGTATCCAACCGTCTTCCGCCTCGAATTTCTGAAAACCGTTCGCTTTTCATCCAATCGGGCACAAGCCGTTTGAATAGGGGCAGTTGTTGCACCCCAAAACTTGACCAACCAATTCTTGTGTTTGGCTTATGTTTTGATTAATTCGCATTTTTGCATATCCGTGTTGCATACATCGCATACAGTGCATTTTCTCAGTCAGATTGAGTTTATCGGGATCACAGCCCTTGTCTCGCGTTTCAGGCAATCTGAACCAGTTTAGATAGGCGGAGTTGTATTTTTGGGAAGTCGTGTTCTTCCCGGTGTTTTCAGCTCGTGCTTTTATTCTTGGGGGACATTTCGGCGTCCGTTTATTTCTACCAATTATCCCATTGCGTTCTCGAGGGTTTATTCGTCGATTTGTGTCATTTTTGTCCCTTCTGGAATTATTATTGACTTTTCTAGATTTTATTAGCTATTATTAGATTTTAATAGGTTTTTAATAGATTTTATTAGAAGTTAATAGTTTTCTTTTAATACTTTCTAGATTTTTAAATAGATTTTAATAAATTTTCTAGAATTTAAAGGTATTTGTTTTAGATATTATAGGATTTAATTAGAGTTTTAATAAATAGAATATTAATATAGGTTTTTAATCTTTTTAGATATTAATAGGTTTCTTTTAATAGATATTATTAGATTGGTTAGATTTAATATAGATTTCAGTTTTTAGTTGCATAGTTTAATAGATTTTTTGATATTAGGGTTTAATTGTTTAGTCATTAATTAGATTAGTTAATTGTGTAGTTAATTAGGGTTTTATTCTTTTTGTTGTTTTTAATTAGTAGTTTTCGTTTCTGTTGTTAATTGTCAGATTAAGTGGGTTCATTTTCCATCAAGTCCCTTAATTACGTTTGAGTCTGTTGTTAATCACGTTTTAAGTCCTCAATCAGAGTCTAGTGGGCCATTATCCAGTCAAAGCCCAGTCAGAGGGGTCCAACTCGTGCCAGGTGTCCTATAAATAGGGGTCCCACGCGTCCACTCCCTCTCTCCGCCACCTCACCATTTCCCTTTCTCTCTCTGCCAGCACACGATTCCACTATCTCCCTCTCTCTCACACGCGTCTCTCTGACCCCACCCTCAGGCCACGTGTCCGTTACTCCCTCTCCCTGGTTTGCATGGCCAACAGCTGGATCCCACTCACATCTCCTCACCGGCCGACATGCAAATGCCGGTAACCGCCGTCGGAGCTTCCGCAACAAATTCCTAACGATCGCCGGAAAGCCAGATTCCACCGGAAAACTCATCTGAAATTGAATTTCTCAGAAAATCAATTAGAACACCTTCCAATCTTCATCCTCGTTTCTTCAAAGACGTCACCGAAAACCTCATCACAATTCCCAGATCTTCATCAACTTCATCGTCCTTTCCCAGATTTTCAGCAACATCCACAAAGAGCTTCATCCAAGATCCGCTGGAATCTTCATCGTCCTCCACCGGATTTCCAGATTCGTTCACTAGACTTCAAGGACATTCAACGGTGTTCTTCACGTTTTCCAGATCTTCATCAAGATTCACCAAACCTTCAACCGTTTTTCCCAGAATTCCTTCAACAAGATTCGTCTGAGTTCATAAGTTCACAACTACTTTAGATCTGGATTTGCGTTCATCTTGAGGTTTCCAGCAACATTCAGCAATGCTCATCACGAGTTCATCTAGATCTTGATACGCTCGTTCGTTCATCTTCAACAACGTTCGTAAGATGTTCATCAAAATCCTTTGATTATCCTTCATCAACCTTCGTGTGTCGTATTTCCAGAAGATCTTCATCGAGCCCTCCACCTTCATCCGGATCCGAACTCATAAACAACAATCAATGGTTCGTCCAGTTTCCCAGATTTTGTTCAGAATATTCATAAACCTTCAAGGGTGTTCGTCCGTGTTCTCCAACAACATCACCATCCAGGTTCTTATTTTTTGTGCATTTCTGTCGTTACATGTTCATAATAAATTGATAGATGTAGATTTAGGTTGAAATGATTAGGTCAGAATATTGTGTTTGGATCGAATATCATGATTTCGTGAGGGGATTTAGGTTAGGTTTTGGCGTTCTGAACTGAGTTTGGAGATTGAATCAGAGAT
Organism: Lathyrus sativus; assembly: GCA_963859935.3. Classification (NCBI taxonomy): domain Eukaryota; kingdom Viridiplantae; phylum Streptophyta; class Magnoliopsida; order Fabales; family Fabaceae; genus Lathyrus; species Lathyrus sativus. The sequence goes on from OZ012737.1 coordinate 557,238,109, forward strand.
TGAGAGGTTTGATTGAGAGAATCAGAGAGAGAGGTTTGAGAGAGAGAGGTTTGCGCCGTTAGGGTTTGCGTGGTTGATGAACAGTGGTTAGGAGATTGAGAGGATTAGGGGTTTTTTGTGTACTGAGGAATGGGTCTGAGTGTGGACGGGCCTTAGGCCCAATGGCTGTTTCCTCGTTTCACCCCCTTTTCCCTCGTTTCACCCCCCTGGTTGTGTAGGTGCTGAAAGGTTTGGGTGGGCTTAAGTGTTATTTGCTAGTGACACCCCCAATTGGGCCCAATTCTGGAAAACAACATGTCTTGTTTGCTATTTCACACGCCCTTTTGCCATTTTCCATTATTTTCCTTAATTTTTTTATGTTTTCATTAGTTTAGGGTTTAATTCATAATAAATAGGAAAATTAATATTTTTAGGTGAGGATTTTTTCTCCTGACTCCTTAATTAGTCTAGAAAATTATAAAACAATAAAAATGTTAATTCATGCATTTTTCATTTTAATTGCATTTTTTAAAATTTAGTGCATTTTATTTTGAATATGGTTTGTATACCTTCTTGCTGATTTTTGTATGAGAGATTGGTGATAGATTTTTGAGTGATTCCTTTTGGATAGTGTAGCTTAGAGAATCATGATCCCTTAGTATTTTTCTCACATTTTTGTGATGAAATGTTAGGCTAGTTTAAACAATGGACATTAGGATGATCAAATTAGGGTTTAAACATAACATAGGTGCATTCCACAACATAGTTTAGGGCTTTAATGATTGATTTAGGTTATGGGGCTTATATGGGGTATAGGGTACATAGTTAGGATCCCTTAGAAATTAACCTAGATTTTTATAGTTAGTATTACTATTTTTAGTAGATTTTGCAAAAAGTATGTTTGTTTGTGTGGCCATCTTGGGCTTTTAGGTGGTGTGTTGAGTTTTTGGGTTTTCAATTGGGGCATGGAGCTTGAGTTTGGCTTGAGGAGTATGAGGATACATACAAGGTGATTGAAGACCAAGTACAAGACTTGAAGCTTGGAGATGTTCCACTTGAATATTGCTTACCAGAACTTAGGAGCTAGGGTTTTAGGAAGAGCTTAGATTAGTTTAATTTCTTTCATAAACATAGAGTGCTTCCTGTGCCTCTATCCCATCCAATGACACAAGGTCCTCCCAAAGAAGCTCCATCTCTCCTTTGGAGGGATGTGGAGCATGCTTTGGTTGAGTAGAACCTTGAGGATATCATTCTATTATTATGTTATGAACCTTAAGGGCTTCCTTTGGTTGCCTTTAAGCTTTCTTACATAGCCACTTGATCTTGTCAGTTAACTCTCCCTTGAAGTGAGCTTGTGGAAGATGGATGATGAGGAGATATCAAGGTGAAGATGAAGATGTTGCTGTCAACCATTTGTTGTTTATTCAACTGTTGTTGTCAGAGATACTCAACTTTTGAATTAGGGTTTTACTGTTGTTTGAAGTTGTTGTTGTCTGAAGCTTTTTACTGTGGGGTTCATTGCTTGTTGAAGCTTAGGGGATCATTGAATATTGAAGAAGCTTACTTGAAGTGGTTACTGTCAAGTTTTACTGTTTTCAGAGCAGGTGCTTGCTGTCAGAGCATGGGGTTTTATTTCTCTTTTCTGTATTGTGTGATAACTCCCCTAGGTCTAAAGTGAAAAGTGCTTCACTTTTGACTGTTGTTTTCATAGGTTCGAGGTTGAGCGTGCCTCCCTTGCCTTGCTTGTACTGATGCATTCATTCATTTTACTGTTTTACTGTATATATGCTGTTTTTGTTTCTGTTTATCCCCTAGGAGCTCTGTTTCTCTCTGTGTAAGAGAGAAATACGACAGACATTAGGTGTTAACCCGTGCATGATAACATTAGGGTAGTTTTTGTTCCCCTTTTTAACCCTAGGTTTTGTAGAACGTCGTTTCTCTTCTTACCTCAAAAACAATCAAAAACACAATAACAGTTCACACACCAATAAAAGACAGTTCTGGCGTAAAAGACTGTAAACAAATCAAAACGTCATTTTTGTCCGCGTGGACTCTTAATCAGGAGAAAACCTTTTTCAGAAGGAATAAAAGACAAACAAACAGACAAGTGTGTCGTACGTAGCCCGAACTACATTTGCTCTGATCTTTCATGTCGTGTGAAAGTACGTAGGCATAGGATGCGACGTCCTAGCGAGCAACCTTCCCACCTTAACCGTAGTTAGGCGAACTACGTTGACTCTGATTTCTCGTTCCAAACGGGAATACGTAGGCATAAAGTGAGATACTTTGCCGAGTCACTCTTTTTTATCTCCCTTTTTAACCTTTAACCTGTAGTGTATATAGAATAACAATCCTTTCGACAGAAAACAAGCGTGGATCCCATCGAGTACGATAGACGTGAGGGGTGCTAATACCTTCCCCTTGCGTAACCGACTCCCGAATCCAGGTTTTGGTTGCGACGGCCATTCCTTTCCCGTTTTGCGTTAGGTTTACTTTGAGCGTTTCCTTTCCCTCCTTTGGGATAAATAACACGCGGTGGTGACTCTTCTGTATTTTGCCGGCGCCGATTTTCGCAGTAGCGACACTTTGGAAAGAAATAACTCTGTTTGGAACAATTTCTTGAAGAGTGTAATAACAGCGGTTTTGTCTGTGCTGTCTTGACCAAAGTCTGTTGATCATTAATTCAATCTGTTATTTCTAACAAAAACTGGTGTGTCTCCAACTGCAGGTGATGGTGTCACATTAGGCGCATAAACATACGGAAGCCATGGTATGCCGACAAAAGGCACACACACACAAATGTGATAAGGAGTCTTATATGCATCTCGAGTGTAATTATTTGTTTAGATTCGGCATAATTCTCACTTGCGGTGGCAACAACAATCCTTAGCTAATGTTGGTGTTATAACAGTACAGCATCACGTGTGTGTTTGTGAAGATCTTCTGTATCTCATGGCATAGCCTGTTTCTTCTTCTTTAAATTTGTAGCTGCTTTCGATACTTTGCATCTTCAAACATGTCAGTCGGAGTGTGGAATGCAGCTTGGACTGTGCGACGGGAGCCTTGTGATGACGTTGTTTTATTTTTAGAACTCAGGTTTATCATTGAATAATAGGATATAGCAAATTGTTCTCTAGTAGTTCCAAAACTGTAATTTAGCCCTTCGGCTTGTATTCAGTCATCACTGTGTACTTGGATTCAACTGAGTTTAACACTTTTTGTAGTAGCTTGGCTCTTAACTTGCATTTGTGTAGATGGAAATGAACCATTTTAAACTTAGTAAAGAATAACGTGTTCTAAAGCGTACATCACCTTCTTGAATTCGGTGGGACTTAAATCCACCAAAATGTTATCATGTTGAGCCACCTTTTCTGGAAATTGCATTTGAGCAAAGTACGCCACACCTTGATCTTTAGTTTGCATAGTTCAAATTAATTCTTAATTCTAAGAAGTTTAGCATCAAATGCCAATCCAATATATCCTGAGATAACCTTGGGCTCAAACAGCATAACGTTTAGCATCACTATAGAGAATTCCATTTTATTACTCATGGTGATACAACTTCCAGCAACGTCAAATTTTGTTCTTCTTTGACAAAGAACTTTGAAGTCTTCACATGATAATAACAAAACTTGGTCTTGAACTCTGGCTTGACTTTCCAGTAATAAATTTAACTTTTGCACTTTGGACCAAATGCAATCTCTAAATTTTAAATACTTGACATGTGTCAAAGTTGAATGAGGATCAACTTCATCCCTTGATTTGAAGTTCTGAAAATGTATTCTATGAAAAGTGTGATTTCCACAAATCCCAAGTCGACCGAATCTCGTGGTTGAAACTTGCACTTCCTTCCCCTAAACTTAATTGACAACCTCATTTGTGAAAACAACGAGAACCTATAGTTAGTTCTTGAATAACTATGCAAAATAACTTCACGGCTTTCCGGGCTTTCCATAGTAATCCTGACTTCATAACAAAATACATAATAAAATACAAGGGTTTAAGTGGTTAGCTATGTAGGAATGATTAACCTAAGATAATATGTGAATGGTCAATGAATCTAAGGGTAAAATTTGGGGTACAACATATAGCATGTTCCTTCTTTCCAGTCTCATCGTGTTGACCCAACACACAACCCATAGAATTCTCAAGAACCGTAAGATACATGAAAAGCGGTCTTCCCGGAACAGGGGGAATCAAAATGGGGGGCTCTTGTAAATAACTCTTAATTTTCTCAAACGCTTGCTGGCAATCAGAATTCCAATCAACAACACTGCCCTTGCACAGTAACTTGAATATAGGCTCACAGGTGGCAGTCAAATGGGATATAAACCTGGAGATGTAATTCAAACGTCCCAAAAAACCTCTAACTTGTGTTTCGGTCCGTGGAGCTGGCATATCTTGAATAGCTCGAACTTTGTCATGATCCACCTCAATTCCTTTCCGGCTGACAACAAAACCGAGTAACTTTCCAGACCTAACACCAAACGTACACTTATTAGGATTCAACTTCAACTGATACTTTCTGAGTCACTCAAATAACTTCAACAAATTATCCAAATGATCCTCTTCATTCTGAGACTTAGCAATCATATCATCCACATAAACCTCGATCTCTTTGTGCATCATATCATGAAAGAGAGCGACCATAGCCCGTTGATATGTTGCCCCAGCGTTCTTCAACCCAAAAGGCATAACTTTGTAACAAAATGTCCCCCAAGGTGTAATAAAGGTGGTCTTTTCTCTGTCAGCAGGGTCCATCTTGATCTAATTATAACCGGAGAAACCATCCATAAACGAGAAGACTGCAAAGCTGGTCGTATTGTCCACAAGCGTGTCGATATGCGGTAGGGAAAGTCGTCCTTCGGACTCGCCTTATTCAAATATCTGTAATCCACACACATTCTTACTTTACCATCCTTCTTAGGCACTGGCACAATGTTAGCTACCCAATCAGGATACTCTGCTACTGCCAGAAATCCGGCGTCCAACTGCTTTCTAACCTCATCTCGAATCTTCAAAGCCATGTCGGGTCTCGTTCTTCGAAGTTTCTGCTTAATAGGCGAACAATCTGCTTTGAGTGGTAACTGATGAACAACAATGTCTGTGTCTAAACTCGGCATATCCTGATACGACCATGCAAATACATCAACATACTCTTCCAGAAGTTTAACCAATCTCTGCTTAACCTCGGCCCCAAGTGTTGCACCAATCTTGACCTCTTTCTTGTTTGTCTCAATACCAAGATTAATCACCTCTATCTGCTCTTTATGTGGTTGAAGCTCGACGCTCTCGTACTCAACTAACCTTGCCAGCTCTTTGGGTGCTTCAAAGTCTTCCTCACTTTCATCCTCAGCTTGATAAATGGGTGCGTCCCAGTCAGGAGTGATGGTAGGGTCATTGGATTCAACAAGGGTTGTTGTATCACTGCATGATTGAAACTTTATTTTATTAAATGATCAAGGAGATGAGAACGAAAATGCTTTTTTGTTTTTGTTTTAAAAAGATTGCCAATTTCATTTTTAAAAGGTGAAAGCAAAAAACGAAAATGAAACAAGATGGAACTTGAACAAAATGCTTTTAATAATATCCTTTTAAAATTGAAAGGTGGCCCTACAAAATGACCCTATAGCCTTGGGCAAAGCTATGGATTTTGAAAATGTAAATTGAAAAAACATGAAATTACTTTGAAATGGGAAAAATAACAGGAATATCTATGGCCCCCCAGTTGCTCAAAGCTGCATCGCTCTTGAAAACCAGGTTGCTCAATTCTTCCTCTTCATCATAGTCACTGATGGCATTGATTTGGAAACCTCCGTTGATGAACACCTCTTGGATAATCTTCGGACGCCCTTTGACGGTTGTAGCCTTAGTGCTCTTCAGAGATGCAAAAGATGGATTGCTCAGACCCACTGTTTCTTCGACTTTTAATAGAACGGCGTTGGCTATCTCAAACGACTGGAAAGAAACCTCCGGTGCGTTTTCATCAGCCTCGATAATACGAAATGACGATAAGTTACTGACCATCAAATCCTCCTCACCATGTATAATCACTAGCTTTTTATCAACCACAAATTTCATCTTTTGATGCAAAGTAGACGTTACTGCCCCAGCGGCATGGATCCAAGGTCTTCCCAATAAACAACTGTAATTAGGATTAATGTTCATCACTTGGAAAAGGATAAGGAAAACATGTGGACCAATCAATATCGGAAGCTCGACCTCTCCTATCACCGACCTGCGAGAACCATCGAATGCTTTAACGATCAACGAAGTCGGCTTCACCACGGTATCTTTAAAAGCCAACTTACTCAGAACTCTTTTAGGTAGAACATTCAAAGAAGAACCTGTGTCCACTAATACTCTTGATAAATTATCCTCTTGACATTTCACCGATATATGCAAAGCTCGATTATGATTCGGATTCTCTTGGGAACTCTTCATTGCTAAAACTGAGAGTATTGCACGCGGTAAGGTTCGCAATCACACTGTCAAACTGTCTGGTAGAGATATCTTGCTCAACATGAGCCTGAGTCAAAATTTTCAATAGCGCTGTCCTATGCGAGGGAGAGTGCATCAATAAGGACATAATGGATATCTTAGAAGGGGTTTGATGTAGCTGATCAACGACCTTATAGTCACTCTTCCTAATAATCCTCAAAAATTCAGACTCTTCATCATTGGTTACTGACCTTTTACCTTTATCTTTGGCGGGTGTAGTGGCGGTAGTAGGTGTCTCTTTAGATGGATCACTGCTGAAACACAGAGTATACACACGGCCGATGCGGGTCATTCTACTTGGCCCAGCGATATTGGTCACACTTTCACTTTCAACTGGCGCTTCCTCTTTTGGAACAACAACCTCCCCAGACTCTTTATCAATCACGGTTATATCATATTTCCAAGGTACAGCTCTAGGATCACAGAAAGGGAAAGGACTCAGCGTTCGAATAATGATCGGTTTAGGTTGATTCACCACAGGAGTAGCAGCTTTTAACACATTGAACATCGGCTGGACTGAGTTTACCTTTGGAAAATTAAACACAGGCACTTTAGCTTTTGTGTCGGGCAAACTGAAAACAGGCTCAACCACCGCAACTTCATTTCTTTTCACCTTACTAACCACTTGCAGAAGACCATCACTAATCAGCCTCTGAACATCTTTCTGAACCACAACACAACCTTTAGTACTGCCTTCACAACTTGTACACACAACATGAGAAGTAGATACTAAACCAGCTTTGAACAATTTCGAATGGAATTCCTTTAGAGGAGTTTTAATCTGAGTAACGTCAAGAACACAACTTTCATCAGAATCATCACTAATAGCACTGACATTATCGTGACTAGGCATAGGGCTAGTCTTGATATTCGGCTGAGGATCATTGAACGACAAAATCTTCTTTTCCAATAGGTCTCGGACAAGATTCTTGAGAGCATAGCAATTTTCTAGATCATGGCCAGGCGCCCCCTCATGAAATAAACAATGAGCGGCGGCGTTGTAACTTGGAGGTAACGGATTGGGAGGAGGACCCAAAGCACGGGTGGTAATCAAACCTTGCTGCACCAAAGAGGGATACAACTCGGTAAAAGTCATCGGAATCGGAGGACAATGCTTGTATTGTCTTTTACCTGTCCCACTTGGGCGAGGAGATGGACTCTTCTGCTGTTGCTGATAAGCTGAAGCGTTGGGAGCTTGTTGGTAATTAGGAGGCTGATAAGGAGGAGCTTGTTGCAACGGTTGATACATAGGAGCTTGCTGGTTAAAAGCAGGTGCAACAGCGGCCACATAAGGTTGTTGAGCGTATTGGATCGGATAACCTTGAGGTTGAGCATAATTCTGTTGATAAGGTTGATTCCTTCGTCTCGCAGCGGACACAGCATTAGTCTCACCTTCTTTCTTTTTCTGAGTACCATACACAGGTTTCTTAGCTTGTTCTTTTGAGTTCGAACCACTAGAAGTACTTGTCATTCTGCCACTTTTCAAACCCGCCTCAACTTTCACACCCACGGCTACAATATCAGAGAAATTCGAGGTCACACTACCAACCATTCTTTCATAAAACTCAGGACGAACGGTGTCAACAAACCAATCAGCCAACTCTTTTTCGGTCAAAGGAGGTTCTACCTGCGAAGCGATTTCTCTCCACCTTTGAGCATACTCTTTGAAATTCTCAGAAGTTTTCTGTGACATACTCAGCAATTGCCTCCTATCGGGAGCCAGATCCATATTGTACTTATAATGCTTAATGAAAGCGTCAGACAGGTCTTGAAAATTCTTAATACAAGATTGGTCCAAAGTCAAATACCACTTAGAAGAAGCGCCCTTCAAACTATCTTGGAAACAATGAATCATCAGTTTATCATTCTCAACATGAGCAGCCATCTTACGGTAATACATGATTAAGTGACTCTTAGGACAAGTAGCACCTTCATAACGATCAAAATTTGGAGTCTTGAATTTAGGAGGAATAACCAAACCGGAAACCAGACAGACATCCCTAGCAGCAGCCCCAAAAATCTGATCACCTTCTACCTTTCTCAACGTCTTAGCAATGATATCCATTTCTTTACGAAACTCATCACGTCTCTCATAACTTTCATCATTCTCATCAGAAGTCTCAAAATTGTTCTCATTAAAATAAGGTTGTGCACGAGTGTGCACCGTTACTGGCGCAAACATAGGAACCACTCTAGGAACTTCAGAAACCAAAGGGATAGTTGGTTGAACAGGTGGTGCCAAAGGAACAGCAGTCAGAGGTGGCACGGAATCATAATCCATACCAAAAGGTCGTGTACTTGTAACAGAAATAACAGGCGGGTTCACAACATCACTTACAACAAATCCATCATACGGCCCATGTTTCCCCTCATATCCGACATCTTGTTGCTGAGACGATCAATCTCTTGTTGTTGGTCCTCCATCTTCTTTCGAGCTTGAGCTCTAGTGTAGTATCGATGCAGAGAACTCAGGATGACGGAACCTTACTGGAAGACGAGAGAAAATGAGAATGAGAATTTTGGAAAACAAATGCAATGCAAAAATATGAAGACTTTATGGAATTCAATTGATTAGAACATCGCAAAGTACCAAAGAAAGTTCATTGATTAAATTCGAAGTAGGAATTACAAATTGATATTCTTAAAGGTTTCAACATAACAAACTAAATAAAAGCTAGAAAAGTCCTAAAGCCAGATCCATCATATCTTTCGAGGAGTCGGAGGAGCGGAGGAAAATAAATCCTCATGTGTCTTTTCCTTCTTGCAAGGACGTCTCTCTTCACTTATGGTATCAAGTTGTTTATGAAGTTCGACATTTTCGCTCATGAATACTTGACACTTATTCTTCCATGTTTCGGCTTCACGTTTCGCTTTCCTCAAGGCAATCTTCAACTTTTTCTCGGACATAAAGATTAGGACAGGTTCTTCTATCGGAGGTAGAGGACCTTGGTTGGAATAAGGCATCTTCAATACGACAGCTATTTCTCGGACCCACTGAAGGTATGGTTCCATAGATACGCAATTAGGCCTTCCTAAACTTTCTCGTCCTTTCCTATGTAAGTGACGCCAAGCTGAGAAAATCTGACCTTGAAGTTCCTTGTGTTCTTCGCCATTCTTGAAGAAGATTCTTTCCACATAGATACTCTTGGGCAGTTCTTTCAACGGATATCCCAACTGTCGACGGGCTAGAACTGGATTATAACTTACCCCTCCATTAAAACCAAGCAAAGGTACATTAGCGAAATTATTACAACCATCAATGATCAAGATCCCATCATACATACGGTTATACCAATCAATGTCGGAATGAGTTAAAGCCATGACTCTTTGTGACCAACGTCCTCTATTGCGATTCCAAAAAGGTCCAGACTTAGGCAAGTGCGAAATAAACCACTTGTATAGCAACGGCACACAACAGGTAATCATACCCTTCCCATGAAAGTTTCGGAGATGCACGGAATGATAAGTATTAGCCAATAGGGTCGGTACAGGATTAGCCTTCATGAAAGTCTTGATAGCATTAAGGTCAACAAACCCTTCAAAACTCGGGAAAAGCAGAACCCCATAAACAAGTAAGGCAAAGATTGCTTCAAAGGTAGGCATACTCATATGATCAGCATAGTATTGGGCTTTCTTAATCAAGAAGTTCGTGGGTAAACCGAAGGTCCCCCCTTTGGTGATCATATGTTCTTTAATGTCAGATACCTTTAAGCAAGTGGCCTTAGCAATGTCTTCTTCCTTAGGGTCTACATCCAAGAATGGAAAAGGAGATTCATCCAAGATAGGCAACCCCACTAACTGAGAGTACTCCTCTAAAGTAGGCAACAACTGATAATCGGGAAAGGTGAAATAGTGGTAAACCGGGTCATAGAACTGTAACAAAACCGAAAGAAGTCCTTCATCCACTTGTGAGTCCAACAAAGATAGTAACCTTCCATACTTATTTCGAAACCCGTCTCGATCTTGAACCAATTCTCCTAACTGCTTCAGGACATCCAAGTTGAAACCCTTAAAAGAATATTTCATGGTATGCTTCCTATTGTCATCCATGGTACCCTGCGATGTTCACAAGTAAAGTTTGAATTCCATGAAGTCTTAATGTAAAATTAATGTTTTATGAATGCAATGCACAAGCACACACAAAGTCCTAGGTTAAGGAACGTGAGCGGAGTCAAGGTATACCCATCCCAAAGGCATGTACTATAGGTTAATTGTACCTGTAGAACAAGGTTCTAAAAAGTGCCCAAAGTCATCAGTCCATCTTTCGGATATTATCAACTTCTCGACTGACTCAAGGGTCGATAATATTCTCAAGAAAACCTCTTTTGAGTGTAGCATCGAGTAGCAACCATTGTAGGACTACTCCCACATAGTTCCCGCACTACATCCTATATAAGGCCAAGATGGTGTAAAGGTTCTACGGTTCCCAGTATCATAGACTCCAAACGATAAAGGTAAAAGTTTTCACGACTATACTCGATCAACCGAACCAATTTCGAAAGGGTCTCAACTGAGTGGTGATTCTCGATTTAGCTTAGTCGGGACTCACTCCCTATAAGCCTCGTCGAATATATCAGCCATCCTATCATAGTGTCACTCAAGTCCGGATGTAGGACCTGTCTCGCCACAAAGTACTTCCCGAAAGCACCCCACATAAACTGCATACAAACAAATAGTCACAATGAAATGAATAATAAAGACAAATAAAATAGGGATAACCCTCAAAAGTTTAGGACTCCCCAGTGAAGTCGCCATTTTCTGTTGCGGTGGAAATAGGATCACAAACTATTTATCAGTTTGAATCACAATTCAGTTTACAACCGCTTTTTGATTTATCCGAAGGAAAAGCTCAAAAAGGGAAAACCTAATTTTGCGTCGTAAACACAACGTGGGGAGATTCTAGGATTCGGGGGTTGGTTAAGATTAGGGAAGGTATTAGCACCCTAAACTTCCGTAGTACTCTACGGGAACCTTTTATTTATCTTTATTATTTATTTCATTTCTATTTTCTTTAAGGGTATGTGCATTTAATTAGGGGTTAAAGACCTAGGGTTGTTATATCTAAGTTTACTCGGCAAGACATCACATCTTGTGCCTACATATCCTTACGGGAGTGGAATCAGAGTAATTGTAGTTCCCCTTATAAGGGAGATTAGAAAACACTCGACTATGGTCAAGGTTTCAAGGGGAATAAACATGTCTTAAGGACATGCTTACGTGGAGTGTCGAAAACTCCAAATTTCTAGTTGAATTGTTATGTTGAAATTAGGGTTGAATTAGGGATTCCGCGGCGGGAAACCCTAAAGTGAGCGTGGCGGCTCTTTGACCTAAATCTAGGGGTAAGATTGTAATTGCGCCTGCCGTGAGGCATTTTATGAAAATTAGGGTTTGTAATTTGTTGTTTTGAATTTGTGAGTTTTGAGGATTTATGGACTATTGGCGCGGCGGCCAAACGGTTAGACCTAACCTTCGGATGTGTGTGATGTGACAGAAATATTGGTGAAGACGTGAGGGAATTGAATCATACAAGCAGAGAAATAATGACAGAAATTAAAACCATGCAAACAGAATTTTAAAAGACGGAATTTAAAGCGCGATTGTTAAGTTCGCGAGATTACATGTGAGGAGCAGTTACAATAATATGATATAGTTAAACTAAAAATATGTAAAAAAAAAACAGGACAACATATAAAGCTGCACAGTGGACAAACGGGTTAATAGACAGAAATATGTAAATTTCCGACAAATCAAAGGGTAGGGTTTATGTATCTTTGTGATTTTTCTTCATGAAAATTTCGACTTGAATTGAGATACGAGATTAAGATTTATGAATGTTTTTTGATTTAATTTTTCAAGATTTATTTTAAACTAAATTACCTAAAACTTTTAACTATATTTTTATTTTAAAAAATGCTTTATTATATTTCTATATTTTTCTATTTTATTTTTAAAACATTGCACCAAAAAATGCTAATAAAAAGAATAAAGTTACTAAAAAGGATATAATTTTATTATAAAATTTGTTTAATTCAAGAAAAGAAGTCTTATTTTATTTTTATTTTTTTTAAAAAAACAAACTAATTTTAAACTGAAAATATCATGTAATATCTGAAAAATAAATGAAAAAGGGAAAAAAAACAAATTGGGCCGGTGGCTGTATTAGTCCGACCCAACGCACACACACTAACAACACAAAATTTTTTAGGGTTTTCCAAACCCTTCTCTCCTCTAGCGGCGCCGTTCATATTTAGTTTCCTATCTCTTCATCTTTCACGACACTCTTATCGTCTTTCTCTCGCGTCCTCTATGTAAAACACCCCATTTCGTCTTCTTCTTCCGCCCCTTTACCTGAAAACATAACAAAACAACACGTTAAACAAGTGATGGCTTAATTTTCCGATTTCACGGTGGAATCGCGAACGATGATGACGCGTGATGGTTGCTTTCGTTGTCAACGGCCGATGATGGGTAATTTCTGAGGCTCGGTCAGATTGCCCGCCGCTTGAATGGGAAGCGGTGATGGTGGTCTTTCCGTTGAGGGATTCGCGCTTGGCTGTGTTCGTCGGTGGTTCCCCGTCTAGGGTTTTACATCAGGTGGTATCTCTCTTATATATTTTTCCTGATTTCTCCCTTTTTGGGCCTTTGGACTTCCGTTACTTTTCCTGATACAATGTGATTTGCGATGATTGGATTTTTTTCATGAAACGATTGGATTCGGTTGATTTGATTTTATTTTCAGATTTACTTAGATCTTTTCTTTCCTTTTCCAGGTCCGCTCGAAGGGGCTTTGTGAGATTGATTGATTCCTCTCTGATTTGGTTATCCGTGTTCACATTCAATTTGGTTGGCCCTTATTTTTGATTCCTTTGGATTGACTGAATTAGTTTCCAATATGGATATCCACTTGTCGAGACTTGATGAATCGATATCTATTTGAATAGTTTGTGAATTTACTCGCATTATGGTTCTTCGCGAACTTGCTTCATTTAGTTTAACCATTGATTGGGATTCACTTATTTTCCTCTTTTTCTTTCAGAACAGGTGCTAAAGTCCCGGTCGGATCGAATGTTGCCGAGGGAGGTCGTTGGTAGTGATGATACTTGTCTGAACCTGCGTTGGAGCCTTTGTGTGCTGATGTTTCATGAGTTCTTGTTATGGTGTCTAATTCGCCATTGGACTCAGTTTTCTGGTATCTCCTCTGTTTGCAGATGGTTTGTCTCAATTGATTCCATTATAGCTTGGGGCAATGATGTTCAGACTGAGCCCTTCATGCTTTGGATATTTGAGGGCATGAATTGTCCTGGTGAACTGATATGCTTATTATGGTATGGATTTATTCTCTTTCTGATGCCATTTGACTCTATCTTCTTTGACTCTTTCTGTTGTGCTCTACGGGTTTGTTCATTCCTGATTTGACTTTAATATTTGTGAATTAAGTTGCTTCTTCTAATTCTTGGTAGCTTGTGTTTTGCTTGCTGAACCTTGGGTGACAGAGTTGTTTGGCTTGGTTCCTTTTTTTTTTTGCATATCTCTTGAATGGTTGTTTATAGTTGCTTACCGTCCTGCTTTCTGATGCTTGGTTATTCTGATTTTGGCCTTGGCCTCTGCAACTCATTTGTCATCAGTTTTTCTTTTAGAACTGAGTTGAGCTTTTTATGCAGTTGATTATTTCTGATGTTTGCTGATTCAGTTTTAGATATTGACTTGTTTTGTTGGACGATGCAGATGTAGTTCAGTTTTCTTCGGTACGGATGGATTCGAACCTATTTGCTGCTACTCCAATTCAAATTGGTCTTGATTCTGAATATCTATAAGTTTACTTGATAGGAATGGATGTTTTGAGTTTTTACTTGATGGGGGTCCGAATCTTTGGGCAATTTGTTTTAGCCTCGGGGACGTCGCGAACATTCAATCTCTGTTATCAGTCTGGATATGCTTACTTTTCTTCTTCTTTCAGGATGATACACGTGCTTCGGTTGGATTCAAACTGTCGAGGAAAGGTTATTGGTGATGATGACCATTGGTATGAACCTTCGATTTTGATATTGTTGCCTCAGCGATGATGACCCTCGGGTCTGAGCTAACGCTTTGTGCTTGAGCTAATGGTCCGGAATTACCGTATTTTATGATTCAATGTTCGGTAGGGAGTTGGGAACGGCTTCGGCCGTGGCTCTCCCAGCCGCTCGAACCTCCCCGCCCGATGATGAGTAAAACTGAGGGTTGCTCTTTAATTCCACTCCCTTTTTACATTTGCTTTTGATTCGTGTATGAGATTTGATTGTCTCTCTTTTTCTTAATAGGTTGGGATGTGGTTACTTCGAAGTGTCGGTCTCAGCTTAGGAGAGCGTCTTCAACATTCATACTTGCTGCATATGAGATCGTCGAGAGGTGACTTCTCGCACATAGCCCAATTAAACTCTCCTTCTTATGCTTTAAACCATGTGGTAATTTGATACATACTGTGTCGCAGGTTTAATCGTGAAGTGTCCTCGACTCTCAGAAAGGTGGCAATCCTTCTTCGACTCATGAAGAACCTTGGAATGCCGTTTGTACGTGTCTGCATTTTTGAAGCTTTGCGTACCAGTGAATTGTTCAGAATAAGTTCGCCGCTAGGACATACTTAGAAAAGTATCAGTGTGGGATCGCTCGCAATACATGTCGAAGCTTTTGTTGGAGGAAGTAGTTCGGATCGTGCAAGACATAGAATATACGTTTAACTTTGATTGAACAGGACAGCTTTCTAGATTTGACACCTCCCTAGCTGTTGTTTAGAGTTAAATTTTGCGCTTTTGATTTTGTCTGTAACTCCTTTTTGAACCCCTTCATGGCAGTCTATTATGCTTGTTTATGTATGAATTTCAGATTTTTCCAAATGCCATTGGCAAATGTTATGGATTTGCCAAATTGTATCTGCCTATTTGAATAAGAAAGAGGATAATGTCCCTTGGGCAGCTTTGTTTGTAATCCGTAGCACAGTGGCTTCTAAATGGCCTTCCAGGATTTCAAAGTTGTTATAACCTTTGATAAACAACCGACCAGCTATTCCAAGACAATTGAATATGGTTTAAAACTCCTACAAGAATAAATTCTGTAGATATATACTTGTATCATATTGGCTATTCAAAGTATATTCCTTCTCAACTTGTAACTTTTAGATATTTGTGAAATAATAATCCAATAACATGTTCATGGTTATTTTCTCGATTGTAAATCTAAATATTCACGGATAATGATCCATAAATAATTTAGACTCATTCTTAAGTCATAACTCATGAATACTCGTGGACAAAATTTCAAAATATCTAAAGCTCATTTCCTCTTCGCCTTGATTGAATAAACAATATCCTGTAACATAAACAAACCAAAAATCCTTTTGAATACATGACTTCTTAACCAACTTTTACAGCATCCCTCACGTCTTCAATTCGATCCCAACTTAACATGAGACAATGAAATATCCTTCGATATAATCAATCCATGTAAACCAATGCCTACGAACTTCACTTGAAATGACCAAAACGCCCCCCGGGGTTATTTATGCAAAACAAATCATACTCAAAACCCGGTTATTAATAGATGCAAAAATGAAGTATTTATGCGAAGACTAAATGTAAGGGTAAAATTTGGGGTATTACAATGGTGAAAGAGATATAACTGATTAAGCAATTTAGGGACATGAGTTTGGTGTGTGAAGAGACTTCTTATGGAGTTGAGCTTAGTGTGTTGGAGCTTACTAGTGATATTCTTGATGAGATTCGAGAAGGTTAGGAATCTGGTTTGAGTTGGTAAATTGGTTGAATTTGATGAATTAAAGTTGAAGGGCTGATTTTCGGATTAATGGAAATGGTATCATGAGATGTCGTGATAGAGTTTGTGTTCCATATATTTTTGAGTTGGAATAAGAGTATTCTTGAGGAAGGGCATTTAAATGGTTTGAGTATCCATCCCGGTGCTATGAAGATGTGACCGAATTTGAGGAAATTGTTTTAGTGGGCATAGATGGAGAGAGAACTGGTTGAGGTTGTGTATGCTGGTTAGGCTTGTGGAAAGTCGAAGTTTGAGCAGCAGAGACTGTTGGACCGGATGCAACTATGAATATTTCTGAATGGAAGGGGATAGTATTTCTATGGATTGTGTGACGGGTTTGCCGAAGACTGTGAGAGGGATATGATTCGCTTTGGGTAATGGTGGGTGGATTAATTAGATCAGTTCATTTTTTACCAATGAGGGTTAATCGTTCTATGTTGAAGCTAGCTTTGATGTATATTGAGGAAGTTGTGAAGTTGTATGAGATACCGTCGAGTGTTGTGTCTGATAAAGATCGAAGATCTTCATCGAGGTTTTGAGAGAATTTGCAGACGCTTTGGGTACCATGTTGAGATTGAGTTCTACCTATCATCCGCGGGCATGGACAGACAGAGAGAACTATCCAGTCTATAGAGGATTTGCTGAGAGCTTGTGTGTTGGATCAGGGAGGATCGCGGGATATTTATTTGTCGTTGCTTGAGTTTACCTACAATTACAGTTATCATTCCAGCATCGGAATGGCACCGTATGAGTATTTGTATGGTAGGAGGTGTAGGACTCTTTTGTGTTAATATGAGTTAGGCGAGAGTCTTGTACTCGGACCTGAGATGTGCAAGAGACGGCTGAAAAGTTCAAGAGGATCCGAGAAAATACGTGTTCTGAGAGTTACGATGATAACTGGGGTTGGCCGAGCTTTGGAGTCTAGAGAGCTCACACCGTGTTTTGTTGGTCTATATCAGAGTAGCACAGTGGAAGCATGGGAGAATTACCATGTTAGACTGTTTCGTCGCTGTCGCTTGTGAAATTGTATGATGTGTTTCATGTGCCTAAGTTAGAAAAGTACATTGATTCGGATGGATGACGTACAACTAAGAGATAAATTAAATTGTGAGGCATTGCTTGTTTGGATTGATGAATGAGAAGCAACTATGAGGTAAAGGGATTACCTTGGAAGAGGTAGTTTTGGGAGGACCAACTAGAGAAAGTTGGAATTGGGAACTTGGAGATCAAATGAGAGAGTCGTATCCGACTCTGTTTTCTTGAGGTAATTTTCGAGGACGAAAATTATTTTAAGTGGGGGAGAGTTGTAACATCGCGAATTTAATTGGAGTATTTTAATTAATTATTTAATTAAGAATATTCGTTTTCGGTGATTTTCGGGTGGTTGGTGAATTATTAAGAAAATGTGCATTTTTGGGTATTTATTTGATTAATAGCATATAATATTAATTTATTAATATTATTATTAATTAAAATGAATATAAGTGGATTAAGGGTAATTTGGGAATTTGAGGGAGTAAGTAAGGGTAATAAGGGAAAAGCCCAATTTGTGAGGCCCAAGACTAGGTTTGGCAAAAATAGAGTTCTGAAGGGAAATTAGAATTCATTTGTGTTAACCGTGAAAGTTTGGTGGCCAGAGCGCTGAAGGAAAGGTTGGAGGCAGGAGTTCCCCATAGTTAATCGTGAAAGCTGCGAATCGACTAAGGTATGGGGAGTATTGTTTTTCATAGTTTTCTATGTATGCCTTTCGATATGTTTATGGTAGATTGATGATTTAGGGATTTTGGGTTAATTGTGGGAAATAGGAAATTGATCGCAAGACTCTGAGATTATGTCCATATGGCCAATGGTATGTATCGTTGAATATTGATATGAGGATTAGGAAACCTTAGGCCTTCATGGCCAAAACCTTGGTTTGTGATATGATTGACCCTATAGGAATAGGAATATTCAAATGTGAGTAACTCTGATGCACTCAGAGTCATTGCAGGAAAATAGTGATTTAGGCATTGCAAATGTTGCCAGATTGGCCTAATAAACCATAGATGTTGTGTAGTTATCGCCGCATGACCTTAGGGATGAATTAGTGATGTTTTGGGGACCTTAAGTAAGTGACTCATAGGAGTATTTGGATAAAAATCAGTTCTGATCGTAGCAGGTTTTGCTGACATTGCGTTGTTCGCCTAGCGAGCAAGCCAGCGAGCATTCGCCACAAGACTCGCCTAGCGAGCAAGCCAGCGAACGTAGCAGAGTTCGCGAAAGTTGATCATGTGCAGTGATGCCTTGATGGTTGAATTTGAGGTTCTGAGATGAGTTAACATGAGTATGACAGTGAGGTTTTTGTGAGTAATAGGTGATACTATGAGGATTACCGTGAGTATAGTTTGATGAATTAATATGAGATAATATGATGGGCTAATGTGAGGATGACTATGAGCTAATATGTGAAATGTATGTGATTTATGTGACAATTTCCACAATGTGTGGTGATGATTAGTGTGATGAATTATATGACGACATGATGTGTAGGATTGATTGTTATGATGATATGATGTTTGATGATTACTGTGATGAACTATGTGATAACATGAGCTGTGATAACTTATATGATGTTTGATGATTACTGTGATGAACTATGTGATAACATGAGCTGTGACGACTTATGTGATGATGATGATTGTTGTGATGAACTATGTGATAACATGAGCTGTAACGATTTATGTGATGATGATGATGATTATTATGATGAGTTACGATGACATGACGTACTATGATGACCATGTTGATGAACTATGACGTTAAATATGACGAATGATGATGCACCTATGATGTTATTGTGAGGATTATTATTGTGACGTGTGCATCATGCATTCATGTGCATCCGGACTTCGGTTCAGGACCTCGATTGCTTTGGCTTCAATCCCATTGTGTGGATGTGAAGTGTTTTGATGTGCTCCGGTTCTCTGGTAGAATCGATCCTATTGATGGGGATCTATGGAGGGTTGATGGCCCAGTATCCTTCGAGGCATATTAAGGATATCAATGTGTTGAATATTTGAGTAATATGATGGTGTTGAATAATAATTATGAGTAATATACCATTTATGTACTAATCGTTATA
The DNA here is from genome assembly GCA_963859935.3 of Lathyrus sativus. Classification (NCBI taxonomy): domain Eukaryota; kingdom Viridiplantae; phylum Streptophyta; class Magnoliopsida; order Fabales; family Fabaceae; genus Lathyrus; species Lathyrus sativus. Next base: position 557,257,517 of record OZ012737.1, read on the forward strand.
CATTGATTATTATGAACTGTTTTACTCACCCTGCCTGTTTGAATGTTACCGCCTCGTGGGTAACGTGCAGATGACTCAGTTTAGACGTGGACGCGGCCGAAGAGTCATTTTTTTTGGAGTTTTGAGTTATTATCTTATTAGTTGCCTAGAGGGTCTTGCTCTGATATGTAACATCGGGTTGGGTTCTTTGAGTTGATTTTATATCAGTGAGTTATTTTGCTTATTTTTCCCTTTGAGGAAAATTTTGATTTATGCTTTGAGTTCCGCTGTTTATGATGTTTGATGTACTTTGAGGAAACCCCGTAGTTACGGAGTATGGACCTATTTTGATGACTTTGAGAAATGTACGCCATTTTAGTGGCTTTTTTTAATGAGATTTATTTATTCACTCTGATTTTTGTGTTAGTATGGACCTATTTTGATTGACCATATAAACTAACGAATCATACACACATGAATAATACAGCATTACCAAAGTGATCTAACATGAGAAATCATACTCACAATAAACCCTACATTTTATATTTTAACTTCCCAAAAAGTATACTTACTAATTTCTCAACGACTTCTCATGAGTCGTCTGAAGTGAACTCTCTAGTTGGTCTTTGTCGAGCCTTATTCCACTACTCATGTCACGACTCTTGATCAGCTTTAGGAGGGAAAACATTTAGATAACTCACTTGCAAAAACCTTTCAATATAAAGAAAGTATGGTGGCAAAGGCCTCATCGCTTAAACGACTTTATTTTATCTAGGGTTGGATTTAAGTCAAGTGGACTTGTTCTATGTGGTTCATTATGGCCAACTAATGGGTGACTAGTAGTCCTCCATTTTTGGTCTTCTTATATTATCACCTTTTTGTAATATTTAAGTTATTTTCTACTTTTTTACTGCCTCTTCTATGATTGTATTTTTTTACTGATGTTTGGGAAAAATGACTTATTTCAAGGGGCTTATAAAGTTATTGTATTACTGGTCGGGTGGTTTTGATCGTCCTTGCCCTAGCAAGGATCCCTCGGGAGGATCTAACGTCTGATTTCCTCAAAAGGCGACAAATATCCTTCATGATGATCCAACATTTTGATCCCCTATAAGGACGAAAAGGATCCAACATTTTGATCACCTCTGAGGGCAGCAAGGATCCTAGTTAGCAATCCAACATTTTGATCGCCTATAAGGACGATAAGGATCCTAATTAGAGATCTAGAATTTTGATTGCCTCTAAGGGTAGCAAGGATCCTACTTAGAGATTTAACATTTGGATAACCTCTAAGGGATGCAAGGATCCCTCTTAGGGGTTCAACATTTCGATCGTCCATAAGAGCGACAAGGATCCTACTTAAGGATCCAACATTTTGATCGCCTCTGAGGGGGGCAAGGATCCTACTTTGAGATCAACATTTTAATCGCCTCAAAGGGAGGCAAGGATCCTACTTTGGGATCCAACATTTCTATTTCCTATAAGGGAGACAAGAATCTTACTTAGGGATCCAACATTTTATTCGCCTTTGAGGGCGGAAAGGATCCTACTTAAGGATCTAATATTTTGGACGCCTCTAAAGGCGACAAAGATCTTACATATGGATCTAGAATTTTGATCACCTTCAAGGGTAGCAAAGATCCTACTTAGGGATCCACCATTTTGATCTCCTTTAAGGGCGGTAAGGATCCCTTTTAGAGGCCAACATTTTGATCACCTCTAAGGGTGATTTTATCCATAACTTTTAGGAATCCTATAAAAAGGGCATGAATAGAAAATGTAGCGTATTTAAAATAGTAAAATGAGGGGTTTTGTTAGAAACCTTGCCCCATACAACGTACAGAGGAAAAAGAAAGAACCCCATAAAACAATGTGTCCTTACAAGCGGCAAAGTTGTAATACTCGCCTACTCAAATTTTGTAGTGAAGTTATTAAATTATGATAAAGATAAAAAACAAAAGATAGTAGAGGAAGTATCGCTATATGGTATTCCTTCTAGGCTTTTAATCTTACTTGAGGGGGAACCTCTTTGCCCTTGCAAACTTCTCCTAGCGGATTTATTTCGAAGCCAACTTTCTTGGTTTTCGCGCCTGGGGGTGCAAACCCTTTTTAGCTTAAGGATCTCTATGTAACACTTCCAAAAAAAATTGATCTCCTTGGTGTCGCTACTGCGAAAATCGGCGCCGGCAAAACAGAAGAGTCGCCACCGTGCGTTATTTATCCCAAAGGAGGGAAAGGAAACGCTCAGAGGAAACCTAACGAAAACGGGGAAAGGTATGGTCATCGCAACCAAAACCTGGGTTCGGGAGTCGGTTACGCAAGGGGAAGATGTTAGCACCCCTCACGTCCATCGTACTCAATGGGATCCACGCTTGCTTGGTTTATGAAAAGGGTGTTTAACTATCTATCTAAAGGTCAGTCTGAAAAGAAAATAAAAGTGACTCGGCAAAGTATCGCACTTTATGCCTACGTATTCTCGTATGGAACGAGAAATCAGAGTCAACGTAGTTCGGCTAACTACGGGTCAAGGTGGGGAAGGTTGCTCGCTAGGATATCGCATCCTATGCCTACATACTTTCATACGGCATGAAAGATCAGAGCAAACGTAGTTCGGGAAACTACGGAAACCACAGGCAGGTTTTACTGTTTTTTATCCTTGAAAAGGTTTTCCTGATTAAAAGGTCCCATAGGACAAAAATGGTTTGTTGTTTGTTTCAGTCTTTTACGGAAGAACTGTTTTTTAGGATGTTTACAATCTCTGTCGAACTGGAGACTATGACCTAGGAGTGAATGCTTCGTATGTCACCCAAAGGGTACCATACTAAACATCCAGGTTACGGGAGAAAGACCCTTCAACAACCCTTTCCCAGATAGCTTAAGGCTCGTAATGTACGACGTCAATTAACCTTATTACTGTGTTTTTGAATTGTTTTGAGATGAGAAAAGAAACAGACTCTCTAAGGGGAAACTGACTCGATCCTACAGTTATCATGCAATATTTATCTTAGGGTTAGGTTTGAAAGGGAAATTCTATCCTAGTGTCATCATGCATGGTTAAAGAACCTAATGTCTATCATAATTCCTCCACAACAGAGAAATCAGAGCTCCTAAGAGATCATGGCATAAGAACTAAATAGCAAACAGGCAGTACTGTAAAGAATACTGTAAGTAAAGATGCATGAATGCAACATCCAAGCAGAAGGAGGACACCTCAACTTCTAGACAAGCAAGGCACAAGGGCCACACACCACAAGGCAAGGGAGCACAGCTCAACCAAATACCCACAAGCAAAATCCACTCAATAACAATCAAGCAGAAGGAGTCAGACACTCAACTTCTCATGCACACAAGCTTATCTCTAAGATACTCCTAGGCTGGAAATCATCTATATGAAGACCTGAGTCTAATGCAGTACATACCACACAAATTAATCAAAACAAAAGAGCAAGCTAAACAGCAAAGCAAGCTCCAAGGGGAGACTCTAAAGGGAGAGATTTTAATCCAAACTCAAGCTCTAAGGCACACTCACAAAGGGATAGGAACTGAGTGGAGAAGATCATAGTGCCTTCCTCAGGAAAGTACTGTGAGCTTTCAACTTAGGAGGTATGCCCTATGTGGCTCAACAACTGTGAATGGTTTACATTCCTCCTCAGGAGAAACTAAACTCACATGAAGGCTCCAACATCATTGGACAATTAGAAAGGGAGAAAAGGGTGAACTAAGTGAATAAAATCATAGTGCCTTCCTCAGGAAAGTACTATGAAAATACCACTTAGGAGGCATGCCCTATGTGGCTCAACAACTGTGAATGGTTTGCATTTCCTCCTCAGGAGAAAACCAAACTCACATGGAGGCTCCAACATCATTGGACACTTGAGAAAACCTAGAGAACTAAGTGAACTAAGTGGATAAAATCATAGTGCCTTCCTCAGGAAAGCACTATGAAGATCCCACTTAGGAGGCATGTCCCATGTGGCTCAACAACTGTGAATGGTTTACATTCCTCCTCAGGAGAAACTAAACTCACATGAAGGCTCCAACATCATTGGACACTTAAGAAGAGAGGAGAGAAAAAGGAATGGAAGAAGATCATAGTGCCTTCCTCAGGAAAGTACCTTGAGCTTCAACCAAACCTAGGGAACTCAATCCTCAAAGAAAAAAAAAGAGCAAGCTTCCAAGCTAAGTCTTAATTCCAAGCATCCTTGCAAGCTCCATCAAGCCTCCATAATCAACAAGAAACCACAACTCCTCAAGCAAAACAAGCTACTCTTGAAGTCCATCCACAACACAATCCAAAGCTAAAAGCCACCAAAGCTCACTCCACTTCCACACTCAAGCAAAAATAGAAAATCACAACCTAAAAATCTAACAAAATTTCTAGGGGAACCTATATGTATTAACATTCTAAAGATCAAATGTCCAAACCTAGATCAACTTCTAAGGCATCTAAACAAATCCTAAGATGGAGAAAGTCAAGGTTATCCATAATTTGGGGAAAGCTCTAATCATCAACCCTAAGTCAGAACCAAATAATATCTAAAAAAATCTACAAAAAAACCTATTGGAGCATGCATTTGTTAGCTATAACATACTAAAAGAGCTAAGCAAAAAACAACACCAATCAAGAGAACCAAAATCAGTAAGGCAGATGAGTATTTAAAACAAAATTCAAGAACAAATAAAATGTAAAAAATGCAAATAAAATGAAAATGCATGATTTATCTAATATTTTTACTCATTAAAATTCTACATTCAATTAGGAATCAAGGAAAAAAAACATGGAATTAATTGATTCATTTTTCTATTTTTTATGAATTAATTGCAAACTAATATGAAATAAAGAAATAAAATGGAAAAGAAAATAAAATGAGAAAGGGGCGTGACATATAGCAATCCAAATCAGTTCAAATCATGGTCTGGGCCAGCGGGGGGTGTGGATATCACTCAGCGCACTAAGCCAAAAACCAACAGTTAAGTGAAACGCAGCGTTTCACTTAACTCTCTCCTTCAGAAATGTAATCAAAGTGTGGTCGTCCAAAGCTTTCCTGAGTCAAAGGTCCAAGCATGATCCAAAGGTCCACATTCATCGTCCTCATTTAAAACCAAAACGGAGGGAAAGTTCATACGGTGGTTCACGGTGGAAACCACCATCTTCTCCGATGAGGCTTCTCCCACGGGTCATCAAAAATGACAAACCAAAACCCTATCTCACTCAGTTTTCCACGTAGATCATGAATCCACTCTCAGAATCTCCTAACTCTCACTCTATCTCAAAACATGAAGAGAACGGTCAAGAACTTGATCATCACAATTCTTGAAATCAAAGGTACCAATCCAATCTGCATCCTTCAGAGATCATGTTCCACTATTCAAACACAATTAAAGCTCCAAGAATCGTAAGAAATCAGGCTCAACAGAATCTAGTCATCATCATAAATCATCTCAATTCTCCAATCTTTTGACCTAGAATCCATCTACTAGTTGCAAGGAACCTAACCACCTATAGATTGCTAGCTAAATCCTCACGAATCATGCATAATGAAGAGAGTTTCTAACCTGAGTTCAGAAGATCAACAGAGGCTGTTCTTGCTCAATCTCTCCTTCTATATGATCCAAACACGTTCCAAATCTTCCTCTGAAGCTAATGCCACCTTTGATTTCCCTTGATTTCCCCTTGAACTTCAAAACCGATTCTGAGTTGAACCTTGGAAAATTCAGTTACAAAATCTCTGCTTAGCACCAAATGATCTCCAACCTCTAACTGAATTCACTCTATCCCTCTTATAGAACTTGTCGGTGGGCTTTTGATCCAACTTTGAAGCCCAAAACAGCTGATCCAAAATTATGTCATGTGCTTGAAACTCCAATGCAACAGTCACGATTCTGAGCTCCCAGATAGCTCTAGAATGTTCTAATCAACTCCAAATGGATTATGGAGTGTGTTTGGATAGCTAACTCAGCCTGAAATGCCTTGTGTAAGGTTTTGGTTTGATGACTTGTAATGTAAGCAAGAACTTTCCAAAGCAAGTCATTGATTCTGACCTCAATTCAAAATTGTGCTAATTCCATTAGGTTTGAAATGTGTTTTCCATTCAATTTGAGTATTTATTTGAGGCATTTTGGACCTATAAATCAAAATTCCCAATTTCCATCTTTTTATCCTTTTGAAAAACCTTCATTTTTAGGCCATTTTGGGGGCATTTCTTGATACAAGCCATTTCAACTCACCATGACCTCTTATCTAGCCTAAAAACATAATTTTGAACACACCTCATGTTGCACAAAATTTCATCTGAAGAGTGGAAGAGGGAGATTTTGACCCATGTTGAAAAAGGACCTATAATCTCACTTTCCCAAACTACCCCTGGCTTGTACAAGCTATAACTGGAGCTATACAACTTATCTCAAGGAGTTCCATACCTTTTTTGAAAGGTAAGATCATAAGGAACAACTTTCATGTTCATCAAAAGTCCATGATAAACCTCCTTCAAGGCCAAAAGTTGCTTGGAAGTCAAGTGACTTTGACAGATAAATTTCAGATGCCTCTGAGGACCTGTAACTTGTCTGGGCTATAACTTGAGTTCTATAAATCCCCTTGAGGACTTCTAGTACTCAAATTAAAGATATGAACCTCCTCTACAACATTCACTGGAGGTCCAAGTCATTTGAATCTTGAATCTTGACTTACATGGCTTGGAAGTTCAGTGCAAAACAGGGGATTTTACCCTAGGAACCCTATCTTATCAACCTCAATCCTTCTTGATTCTTTTTGATTGACTTTTGGCACAACACCATAAATGCTTAAACACATCATCCCATGGCTTGAATGATCTAGAGCTAGGCCTTGATGCCTTTCAACTATCCTCCTTGAGCTAGGGTTACTCAGATGAAACCCTAATTGCACATACCTCCACCATGGCTCTTGAATTTGGTACAAAGACTTGTTTGAGCTCCTTCTTGGCTCTCTAGAGACTCATTAGGCTTCATTCACACATCATACCCTTGATCAAGATTTCATAGACCTATGAGGCCCCTTCACATACCCTCTCATCCTTGGAGATAGACCTCATACAATCAATGAAACTTCTCAAGCACTCAAACCTTGGACTGATGACTCTGATGGCTTCTTTAACTTGTATGAACCTCTGGCTAGGCTCCTTTCTTTCATACCTCACCCTTGATCCCCTGCACAAATGATGATGCTATGCTATGCAAAATGCTTAGAATTATGCTATGCTATGCAATGAAACATAAAACCAGGTGATGAGAAGGTTGAGCAAATTTTGGGGTGCAATAGCTGCCCCTATTCAAACGGCTTGAACCTGACTGGATGAAAAGCGAACGGCTTTCAGTATTTCGAGGTAGAAGACGGTTGAATACTAAAGAACCCAGAAATTTTCCAACCGTAAAAAATAAATTGCGCAAACAACAATGCTTGGGGGATGATGTCAATAGAACTGAATCCAATTGTTACTGCAACAACTGACCAATTATCTCGAAGAAGAACACTTAATCCATCATCAACTGCCCATGTAATGCCATAGGCATTGAATCAAAAGACTGGATTACCACCATCAATCCGTCTACAAAACAACTGTTGGGAAATCACCTTCATTTTCGAAGAAACGGGCAGACGCTAAAAGCGAGGAATCGTTGAACTCACCGTCAACCCTCCACTTGCTAATAAAAGCGAGAAATCGTTGAACTCATCGTCAACCTTCCACTTCCGAAGAAATGAGCAAAAGCTAATAAAAGCGAGGAATCGTTGAACTCACCGTCAACCTTCCACTTGCTAATAAAAGCGAGAAATCGTTGAACTCACCGTCAACCTTCCACTTCCGAAGAAATGAGCAAACACTAATAAAAGCGAGGAATCGCTGAACACACCGTCAACCTTCCACTTGCTAATAAAAGCGAGAAATAGTTGAACTCACCGTCAACCTTCCACTTCCGAAGAAACGAGCTAACACTAATAAAAGCGAGGAATCGCTGAACTCACCGTCAACCTTCCACTTGCTAATAAAAGCGAGAAATCGTTGAACTCACCGTCAACCTTCCACTTCCGAAGAAATGAGCAAACACTAATAAAAGCGAGGAATCGCTGAACTCATCGTCAACCTTCCACTTGCTAATAAAAGCAAGAAATCGTTGAACTCACCGTCAACCTTCCACTTCCGAAGAAATGAGCAAACACTAATAAAAGCGAGGAATCGCTGAACTCACCGTCAACCTTCCACTTGCTAATAAAAGCGAGAAATCGTTGAACTCACCGTCAACCTTCCACTTCCGAAGAAATGAGAAAACACTAATAAAAGCGAGGAATCGCTGAACTCACCGTAAACCTTCCACTTGCTAATAAAAGCGAGAAATCGTTGAACTCACCGTCAACCTTCCACTTCCGAAGAAATGAGCAAACGCTAATAAAAGCGAGGAATCGTTGAACTCACCGTCAACCTTCCACTTGCTAATAAAAGCGAGAAATCGTTGAACTCACCGTCAACCTTCCACTTCCGAAGAAATGAGCAAACACTAATAAAAGCGAGGAATCGCTGAACTCACCTTCAACCTTCCACTTGCTAATAAAAGCGAGAAATCGTTGAACTCACCGTCAACCTTCCACTTCCGAAGAAATGAGCAAACACTAATAAAAGCGAGGAATCGCTGAACTCACCGTCAACCTTCCACTTGATAATAAAAGCGAGAAATCTTTGAACTCACCGTCAACCTTCCACTTCCGAAGAAATGAGCAAACACTAATAAAAGCGAGGAATCGCTGAACTCACCGTCAACCTTCCACTTGCTAATAAAAGCGAGAAATCGTTGAGCATCCTAATACTTGGACAAACAACTCTGCGGGGAAACTCTGACGAAGGGCGTCAAACACCTTTTTGGACCATAGGTAACAACTTCAAGATTTTCAAAACTGTTGTGCTAGTAATCTGAAGAACATTCCGCTGGGGGTGACGAGAAACTTAACCAAGCAACTCGATGAGGAAAGCTCTATTGGGGAAGCAAAATTTACCCATGCTACTCTGCTGAGGGAATAAACTCTACTGGGGAAAGTGCGAGAGATAACCCCAAACAATCTGGACTACAAAATCTTCTAATGCTGACGCAAAAGCAACCTGATAAGGACCCAGCTGGGGAGAAGAGAAACTTAACCAAGCAACTCTGCTAGAGGAACAAATAATAGGGCGAACACTATCACTGCACGCTTTATGCCACAAATCTGCATATCTGGACATCTTCCTGAACAATAATCTCGATTATCTGCAGGGAAACACATCTGAAACCAAAGAGATAACCAACCTGGCTTATGCTTCATGATGCATATGTTTGACAATGGCGTAATGTTCCATACAGCATGGAAATGCTACGCGTTTGGGTAGATGAAAATATGATGATATATGTAAATGCATGAGGTGCTCCAGCAAAATAAATGTTGAAGACAGAGCTGAATCCGCTGGGGATAATCGGGATACGGCTGACATATTCCAGCAACATAAATGCTGGAAAGGTGGAACTAACTCCGCTGGGGATAACCATCCTGCTGGGGAGTAGCTCACAAGCTCGGAGTTACGAACTCTGCTGAGGATGGTCATCCTGTCGGAGGAAGAACAACCTGCTGGAGAAAAAGAAAGGCAGCCCTGCCCGGGGATGCTCCTTTCAAACCACTGATCACCTGACCATGCTCTGTGGGGATTAGCCATCCTGCTGATACTCAGCTGGGCACTGATCTGTGTACTCTGATTGTACTATACGAGGACTCTCTGGGGAGTAAATGTCTTCATAACCAACCACCGGGAATGCGCATTTCACTGGGTATATCAATCTCGCCTTGTTGGGGATGACTTTATTCTACCGAATAAGTCAAATCTGAATTGCGGAGGATACTCTGATCCTGCATCTGATACAAGTCCTACCCTATTGGGGATAAGATCTTCATTTTCTGGAGAGGGAAACAAACTCCATCCGTCGGGGAGGAATAAGTTTCAAATAAAGCCTGCTCTGGCTGGGGAACACGATCCCTTGGATATCTGCTGCAAAGGTGATAACCCTGCAAACCACGAACGAACACAAGACATTTCTATGCAACAGGAAACATCCTGGTTAGTATCCGTGACAACCATTCAGTTAATTCAAAGTTTTAACAATCATTGGCCTAGGCCCGTATGTTTATGCACATGTAAGTTTATCAAAACATTGGCGTTTTCCACAAACAAAACAGTAAGAGTTAAAACTGAAAATCACACATCAAGTACTGAATAGTCATGCTTTATTAATAATGGCCTGAATAGGCAAAGTTTGTACATCGGATGCAACTCCTGAAAAGAGGAAGTCACGCATAAACAAATGCAAGTATGTACAAAGATATAAAGAAAATTGTACACATGTCGGCAACGTGGTACAGACGAACACCGTGAGTTGATCCTCCTATGACTCGCCTGACTCTGACGCTTCCCCGATGCTCCGCCCTCGGAAGAGATTATTTTGAATAGTTGACCCTCAGGTACTCCCGAACCACTAAGCAATGAAGTATCAAACTCAGACCGCAGTCATTTGCTTCTCTCAATCCCTAACTTTTACGTGAACCACCCTTTGCGGGTTTTTGATTCACCGGGATACCCTTTTTTGCCGAAGTCGCCCTTTACAAGTTTTCGACTTCGCGGGCGTACATTCTTTTCGATTTTATCCCTAACTTTTGCCCGAACCTTTTCTATTTTTCTTGGTTCGCCGGGATGCCCCACTCTTGCCTGGACTCTCTTTTTCCTATCCACCGGGTCTCTTTAAGCAAAGTATTTTCTAACTGCGTCCGAGTTCACAGGGGATGAAAAGTCTTCACCGTCCATGGTGGACAACAATAAGGCTCCTCCGGAGAAGACCTTTCGCACAACATATGGACCTTCATAGTTGGGAGTCCATTTGCCCCTGTGATCTGATTGTGGTGGGAGAATCTTTTTCAGCACAAGATCGTCCGTCTGAAAGCTTCGAGGTTGTATCTTCTTGTCGTAAGCTTTCTTCATCCGGCTCTGATACAGCCGACCATATGCTATAGAGGCTAACCTCTTTTCATCCATCAAGCTCAGCTGATTCAATCTATTCTTCACCCATTCTGCCTCATCCAGCTTAACATCAAGCAACACTCTCAAAGATGGTATCTCAACCTCCAATGGCAGGACAGCCTCCATGCCATACACTAGTGAGAACGGGGTTGCCCCGGTTGACGTACGTACTGTCGTGCGATAATCGTGCAAAGCGAAAGGCAACATCTCATGTCAATCCTTATACGTCACAACCATCTTCTGAACAATTTTCTTTATGTTCTTGTTGGCCGCCTCAACAGCGCCATTCATCTTGGGTCTGTAAGGAGATGAGTTGTGATGCTCGATCTTGAAGTCTCGACATAGATCTTTCATCATTTTGTTATTCAGATTCGAACCATTATCAGTAATGATTCGTTCAGGAATACCGTATCTACAGATTATATCTTTCTTGATAAACCTAGCCACCACCTGCTTGGTGACATTAGCGTAGGATGCTGCTTCCACCCACTTGGTGAAATAGTCGACCGCTACCAGGATGAAGCGATGCCCATTGGATGCCATAGGCTCTATTTTGCCAATCATATCAATTCCCCACATGGAGAAAGGCCATGGAGATGACATAACGTTCAGAGGGCTTGGCGGCACATGGATCTTATCCGCATAGATCTGGCATTTGTGACACCGTTTGGCAAACGTGAAACAGTCTGTTTCCATTGTTAGCCAGTAGTATCCTGCTCTCAACAATTTTTTGGTCATAGCATGCCCCCCAGCATGCGTACCAAAAGTACCTTCATGAACCTCTTCCATGAGTAAACTGGCTTCCTTCTCGTCTACACACCGCAGGAGTACTAGGTCATGATTCCTTCTGTACAGGACTCCATCGGGATTCAAATAGAAATTGCCCGCTAATCTCCTAAGAGTCTTCTGGTCACGACTGGATGCCCCGGCCGGATACTCTTTATTCCTCAGGAAATTATGTATATCGAAATACCAGGGTTTGCCGTCAGCAGCTTCTTCAATTGCGAATACAAAGGCAGGCCGGTCAAGGCGAGAAATGACAATCCTGGGAGCCTCATTCCAGATATTGACTTTGTACATTGATGATAGTGTCGTAAGGGCATCCGCCATTTGATTCTCTGCTCGCGGGACATGGTGGAACTCCACCCTATCGAAGAAAGGTAACAACCTTCTTGCGTAATTCATATACGACACCAGATTAGGTTGGCGTGTCTCCCACTCTCCTTTGATCTGATTCACAACCAAAGCAGAATCACCGTACACATCCAGGTTTTTGATTCTCAGATCGATAGCCTCTTCTAACCCCATGATACAGGCTTCGTACTCAACTTCATTATTCGTCACTGGAAAAGTCAATCTGGTCGTAAATGGGATGTGCGACCCATGGGGAGTAGTGATGATTGCCCCTATTCCGCTTCCGTATGAATTGACGGCACCATCAAAAATCAGTTGCCACTAGGAACCCTGCTCAGGACCTTCATCATGCAATGGTTCTTCATAATCCTTCATCTTCAGGTACACGATGTCCCCATCTGGAAAATCAAACCTCATAGGCTGGTAATCATCAACAGGCTGCTCGGCAAGGTACTCTGACAGAACACTACCTTTAATAGCCTTTTGAGAGACATACTGTATGTCGTACTCTGTCAGTACCATTTTCCACCTAGCGATCCTTCCGGAGAGTGCCTGCTTCTCGAAAACATACTTGATCGAATCCATCTTCGAAATAAGCATGGTTGTATGATTCAGCATGTACTGTCTTAGACATTTGGCAGCCCAAGCAAGTGCGCAACACGTCTTTTCAAGCATAGAGTATCGGGATTCACAATCCATGAACTTCTTGCTCAAATAATAAATTGCATGCTCTTTACGTCCAGTCTCGTCGTGTTGACCGAGAACACAACCCATACTATTCTCAAGAACCGTCAGATACATGATCAATGGTCTCCCTGCTACTGGGGGTATCAAAACTGGAGGTTCCTGCAAGTACTCTTTTATTATTTCAAATGCCCTTTGGCAATTATCATTCCAGACCACCGCTTGATCTTTCTTTAACAGTTTGAACAATGGTTCACACGTGGTCGTTAGGTGAGATATGAACCGGGCAATGTAGTTCAATCTACCTAAGAAACTGCGGACCTCCTTTTCTGTTCTTGGTGCTGGCATCTCCTGTATCGCTTTTATTTTTGCAGGATCGACCTCGATTCCTTTTTCGCTCACAATAAACCCTAATAGCTTACCGGATCTTACCCCGAAAGTGCATTTATTAGGGTTCAGCCTCAGCCTGAACTTCCTAAGTCTTTTGAACAGTTTCAGCAGGTTAATCAGATGTTCTTCCTCGGTTTGAGACTTGGCAATCATATCATCGACATATACTTCAATCTCTTTGTGCATCATATCATGAAAGAGAGTGGTCATAGCTCGCTGATACGTTGCCCCAGCATTCTTTAAACCAAAGGGCATCACCTTATAGCAAAAAGTTCCCCACGGGGTGATAAAAGTCGTTTTCTCCATGTCCTTCGGCGCCATTTTTATCTGGTTATAGCCTAAAAATCCGTCCATGAAAGAAAATACTGAAAACTGGGCCGTGTTATCAACCAACACGTCGATATACGGAAGCGGGAAATCATCCTTCGGGCTCGCTTTGTTCAAATCTCTATAATCGACACACATCCATACCTTGCCATCTTTCTTCGGCACAGGCACAATATTAGCGACCCAAGAGGGATAAATGGTGACAGCAAGGAACCCAGCATCCCATTGCTTCTGCACTTCTTCTTTTATCTTTACGGCCATATCTGGTCGGGTCCTCCTGAGCTTCTGTTTGATTGGCGGACAATCTTCTCTCAAAGGTAACCGATGAACCACCATGTCGGTATCCAGCCCAGGCATATCCTCGTAGGACCAAGCAAAAATATCATTGTATTCTCGCAGCATCTCAATAAGCTTCTGCTTGATGTCACTTTGTAGCGCAACCCCTATACGGATATTCCTGATACATTCTTCAGATCCCAAATTGACAATCTCAATCTCTTCTTGGTGAGGCAGAATGATTCTCTCTTCTTGCTTTAACAACCGAGTCAGCTCTTCTGATAAATCGCTATCCTCGACAATCTCTTCCTCAGCTTGAAAGATCGGGTGCTCGAAGTCGAAACGAGTCATAGGAAGTCTTTGATCGATGTCATCTGAAAATATATGGGTCCTGCGAGGGAAATGGTTAAATGCTTCAAATGATATACAAGCAAAGCACATAACCACGTTGCCATTTTATTGATAAAATAAAACAGATAGACAAGGATCGCAATATTTGTATGCAGAAAAACGCCTTTATTTATTGATTAAACAAACATGCAAGTAAACAGTTAGGCCCTAAGACAAAATCACTATGCCCTGGGCAGGACACAGGATCATACAATGAATGAAAAAACAAAGTATTACTGTTTATTTGTCACTTGGACGACATCCTGGATGGACCTATTGCACAGACTCTGCCCCGGTACTCTGGGTTGGACCTAAGCATCCATGTCACAGTCGCTGTCCCCATCCTCCGCATCTGACACGACATTGATTCTTTCAAAGCTGACCCCTCCTGGGGTAAACACCACAGGTCCTCTGAACTTGGGTACAATCTGTGATGAGGCTGGTGACGAGGGGCGATACCCTAAACTGAATTTGTCTTGCTTAATCGGTATGTTCAGAACCTGTCCCCATTTCTTGGTCTCCCCGGCTTGCACCAATTCTTGGGCTTCCTTGTATGAGGATACAGCCACTTCCTGATCTTCACTATTCACAGAAGCTTTGTCTTTAATCTTCACGCCTTCAAAAGCTTGACAAAGAGTCTCATGAATTTCTCCGTCCATCTCCACATACTTGAAGGACGACAAGTGGCTAACCAGGATATCTTCCTCGCCACACACAGTAACTATGCTCCCATCAACCATGTACTTCAACTTCTGATGAAGTGTGGACGTGACTGCTCCAGCTGAATGGATCCACGGCCTCCCAATCAAACAATTGTACGCAGGCTGGATGTCCATGATATAAAATTCCTTATCGAATACCTCAAGACCTACTTGAATGGGCAATGTCACTACTCCGAACACAGATCTTCGTGTCCCATCAAACGCTTTCACCACAAGGTCACTAGGCCTACAGATAACCCCCGGGTATCTAACTTCAGCAACGCCTTCTTGGGCAACACATTTAAAGACGATCCGGTGTCGACTAGCACATGAGACATGATGGTTCCCCGACATTCCACGAAATATGCAAGGCGTTGTTGTGGTCCCGACCTCTAGGTGTTAAATCAAAATCTGTAAACCCCAAACCATGCCCTGCATTGACATGTGCTATTACTCCTTCCAGTTGGTTGACTGAAATTTCTTGAGGTACATATGAAGTTTCGAGCACTTTCAACAAGGCATTTCTATATGCTTCAGAACACAACAACAGAGACACGATAGAAATCTTTGATGGAGTTTGTTGCAAGTGATCTACAATCTTGTAGTCACTATTCCGTATTAACCTCATGAACTCTTCAACGTCTTTATTCACTGGTTCTTTTTCTTTCTCTGCAGAAGGCCCACCTTCAACAATCTTGTCTTTACCCTTCGCGAGCCTTTCCGCCACTACCTCGGGTGAAGTAAATATTCTTCCACTACGGGTTATGCCACCCGTTCCAACCACGTTATCGACTGATTCGGTAGGTACCTTATCCAAATTGATTTTCTCTCCGTTACAATAAATCTCCGCCCCATAGCTCCAGGGTACTGCTTTGGTACTTTCGTAGGGGATTGGTTTCGCCTTTGCGATTGTGATTGTCGGCCGCTTCGTGGGCGCCGAAATTGTAATTGATTTAAATGGAATAGTGACAGTAGCGACCTCATTATGCTTCCCCACTTCTGCCTCCACAGGCTTCTCTTGAGCAATAGAGCGATCAAACTGTAAGGTGCCATCATTAATCAAAATCTGAATTCCTTTTTTCAAGTTCTCACAACCCTCTGGCTGAATCAAACATTCGGCGCAATTCTCTTCACAACCAGGGTAGACGCCCCCTTTCAACAAACATTCTTTCACATAACGCAACGGGGTCTTCAACTCTTCTACGTCCATGACCAAATCCAACTCAGCATCTGTTAGAATGGTGTTTGCCCCCGCTGCCCCGTGCTTGGGCATTGGCTGTTGTGTGATGTTGGGCCCATCACGCCCAAAGTTGATGGCCGTACTATCAAGTAGGTCTTGTACCTTATGTTTAAAAGCCTGGCAATTTTCGATATTGTGACCAGGCGCTCCCGAATGGAACTCACAGTGCTCATTAACATCATACACGTACGGGGGTGTGCCCGTCGGTGGGGCTAGAGTTCTTTTTTCGACCAACTGCAATTTCAACAAAACCTAAAGGAGTTCTGCGTAAGACACTGGTGGTACTTCAAATACTCTCCTTGGTCTCGGATTCTGGAATTTCCGCTGATTGGCATTCTGCTGCTGCTGAGCCTGGGGCTGTTGCTGTTGCGGCTGAGGTTGTTGTTGAGGTGCGGGGATAGTTACACTCGCAACCTGCGATTGTTGGTGCCAATTCTGATTAATACTCCTCCGTCGGGCACTATACACGGAATTGGCATCACCTTGTCTCTTATTACCAAAAGCTTTTTTGTTGCTTCCCGCTGAGGTAGACTCCCCGGCCTGGATTTTACCAATTTTAACCCCGTTCTCAATCCGTTCTCCCATCAAGATCAAATCAGAAAAGGTACTCATTGAAAGGTTAAGCAATTTGTCATAGTACATCCCTGAAAATGTACCTATGAACATATCCACTAGCTCTATTTCCACCATCGGAGGGTGTACCCTCGCCGCGAGATCTCGCCACCTTTGGGTGTATTCCTTGAAGCTTTCATTACCCTTTTGAGAGAGGTTCTGCAGCTGAACCCGGTTTGGTGCGAGATCGCTATTATATTGGTAATGCCTTACAAAGGCCTCCGCTAACTCTTTCCAGCTTCTTACCTAAGCGGGTTCCAGGCTCATGTACCATTCCAGTGATGGCCCAGACAGGCTATCCTGGAAAAAATGCATCAGCATTTTCTCGTCGTTAGAATATGCAGACATCTGTCTATAGAAAGATCGCACGTGTACCCTCGGGCACGTGTCTCCCTTGTACTTATCAAAAGAAGGGGCTTTGAACTTCAACGGTACCCTCAGCCCTGGGACTAATCCCATATTTGACATATCCAAACCAACGGAGTTCTGACTGGCTAAACCATCCACCCTCTCTTCCAGCATCTTGATACGGCGGTTACTCTCAGTAGGTCTTTCATAGCCTTCACCCTGACCAGGAAATACATCTTCCTGACAATCCTCCCAGCGAGGAACTTTTTCATCATATCCAGCATTATGGCCCGGACCGGTTTGAAAGTACCTGGGGTCATATCTCAGGTTCCCCATTTCTTGAGCAGCAGTGGGCCCAAACCCAGCATTGTAGATACCTATACCATACCCGTTGTTACCATAGCCTTGGTCACCAAACCCGGTCTTGACACCAGCAGCATTACCATACCCCACATTCACACCAGCGAAACCCAGATTACCGTTACCTAGATTCATACCAACATTTTCAGCACCGCCCATATTGAAACCAGTGTTGCCATTACCAACAAACACCCCAGCAGTTTCTCCATTACCGTTCATGTCTCCCGTATTTCCATTTCCAGCTACAGGGCCAATTCCTCCAGCATTCAGACCAACTACTGGAATAGCGTCAGCACCCTGAGGGATTTCAATTCGAGGGGAGTTAGTAACATTATCCCCGTGTGGTGTACCATTGACCTCGGTACGTGCAACCAGCGGTTGCACCAGAGTTTGAAGTTGCTCTTGCCCCTTGGCAACAGTCTCCATAGCTTGCATGAGCAGGGCCATCCTGTCACGCATCTCTTGCATCTCAGTTTGCATGCTATCCATAGCTTTCTTGCAGTTGGTTCTTGTAGAGTACCGGTGAACTCGCTGTTCTGCAATCCTGACACAACCTGAGTAATGGATGCAAGAGATAAGATACTAAGGTTAAGATTCTTGTAATGCAGTATGATTATGCAAACAATTATGCAAAAATGTTAACATGCATGTGTGCGTTGGAGATGTTTCCACTCCAATTCTAGTGTCAAAGCAGCCAGACAAGAGAAACCATAAAGATAAATATTTATAAAAACCCTTATATATTCATTGGAGCAGAAAGCCCATCAAACTAGTACACAACTGTGTTGATTACAACTGGAATAACCAAAGGGGGATCCCAAACCAACATGTCTGGTGGTGATCACAGCATACAAAGAATACAAGAGAATCAAGTGCGATCACGAGCACAGAACTCTTCAAACAGCCTCTTCGTATCTGGGTGATCTGGCCTATCAATCAAGCCCTCTATCAACAGGTCTCTCTTTCTAACGATGCCTTGGATGTCTCGGACGAAACCCTCCCAGGCTTTATTCTTTAACACAATCCTCAGACTTGTGCCTTTTAGCATCCGCTTGGTGCTGACAATCTTCCAAGTTTTCCAAGGCGTCACTTAGTTTGCGCTCGATATCGTATAGGAGAGATGCTTCTGCTTCAAGCTCTTCGTTCTTGACCTTAACCTGATCTACTAGCTGAGCAACCTGTTTCTTCAACTCTTCCTCCCGCTCTTTTCGCTTGGCCATGATCACCTCCCAATGATCCCTGTACTTGGCTAACTTCATATAGGCTTTGTCCAGCTCTTGTTTCTTGGTGGTCAACACACTGCTCACAGAGTCCACATCTAACTCAAGACGCTTTTTGGTTTTAGACAGCTCTATTAAAGTATCTTTCAAGTGTTTCAATGATTCGGCCTGCTACCTGAAGGAATATGCTGATTCGATCTTCTCGTGACGAAGTTGGGCGTTTTCCTTCTCTAAAGCTTCATTAGCCCTTGCTAACTCCTCTTTCTCAGCCAGTAGCTGCTTGCACGTCTGCATATCTATGGTAGTAGGCTCTTCCACTGTAGGAGGATATAGTGGCTGGACTGTAGGGTAAGGCATCAGAAACTTTGTAGCTCGTTCACGAATCCATTCCATATAAGGACCAAAAGCTTTGTTGCCACTCTTGCCTAACAAAGACTTCCCTTTTCTATGAAAATTCCTCCATGCTCTCTCAAGTCTGACCAAAGTGCCTCTATCTATGGCCCCAGTAAGATACAGAGATTCCTGTACCTCTTCCGGTCTTGGTGCTTCTCGAAGTGCATACCCAAACTGCCTAATCAATAATGAGGGATTGTAGTTGACACACCCTTTCCTTCCTATCAACGGAACATTCGGAAACCCATCACAACTGTATATGACATCAACCCCTAACAAATCCTTATTGCACCAGATAATGTTCTTTGAAGTCAATCCCATCAAACGCTCGGGCCATCCCAAAGAATCAATAGAAGTGACGAAGGGCCCTGACTTAGGCATATGGCTAGCAAACCACTTATACAATAAAGGTACGCAGCAAGAGACATTCTTTCCTCGACGATTCTCGTTCTTGTAGTGAGTGGAATGGTAAACATCACCCAATAACATAGGGACTGGATTCCCTAAAGCCAAGATGTAGAAAGCATCTGTATCAACGAAGTCGGGTAGGTTCGGAAACAACACAATACCATAGATACACAAAGCAAGAATGGCGTCAAAGACAATCCAGCAACCATCATTTGCACACTGTTGAGCCTTCTCAACCAACATAGTTAACGGAACCCCCATACTTCTCCTCTCTTAAGCATCTTCCCAGTCAACTCAGACTCCTCTAAATGCAGAATAGCAGAAAGCTTAGCCAGATTAGGCTCAGCGTCTGTGTGGAAGAAAGGCATCTGTTCACGAATGGGTATATCCAATAATGCAGAATACTCCTCCAGAGTGGGAGCCAAGACAAAGTCAGGGAATACAAAACATCTGAGCTAAGCGTCGTAGAACTGCAGCAGGGTGTAAATACCACTAATCTCAAAAGCATAGGGCTGGTAGACATAAGTCAGAATCCTCCCATAGGTCCTCCTGAAATTCCCCATCACATTTTTTCCAGCAGTGGTAATCAACTCCGACAACAGACTGATGTCCGGAGATGGAAATATGTAGGGCAATACTCTCTTCATGGCTTCCATGTCACACTACTAGGTAGAGACAACCAGAATTGGGGGGAAATATGTACCTGCAAGACACACACACGTTAGTGGGATGCAAATGAGAATGCAATGGTGCAATATGCTAAATGATGCAAACAGGGGATCAAAAGTTCCATGTTGCAGCCTGAAGAGGAACATTTCTGTAATATCAAGGTTAAAACACCTCCAAGGTCACCAAAACCCCATGATACTGACTATCCGTCAAGAAGACCATCTGATACTCATAATATCAATTCTTTGCTAAGAAATCCATCTGAACCTATGTCTCTGGTAAGAGAACCATCTAGTACTGGTAACACACTGATTTGTGAACAAGGAACCCTCTGATACTGATGATACATATCCTCTGACAAGAAAACCAAGGTTTCTGGAGGTTACGGTTTCCTGCAATAACCCAACCCCTCTCACAGGTATGGACCTAATCCACGGACAAAGGTACGGCATCCTATGCGGTCATCAGCGTCACAGACTTTCATGAGTAATGATACGATACCCAGAAGGTGTGGCATCATCATCTCATGAAGCGGCCTCACTTAGTTGAATCCCAAATGATCGGTCCCCAGAGTCGACAATCCTCTCGTCTGGAATCCTCTCAGATCCTCAGGACCGGAAAGGAAAACTTCGGAGAGAATCTCGTCTGAGCGTGAATTTCGTAGGGAACTGTGTCTGCTCAGCAAACAGGTTCGTCCACTAATCTCCACAACTATGTCTAATGTGCATACTCAAGCCCAGGTCCGGCTTATCACTCACAGTAACCTCCCTCTCCCACAACAATAATCACAATAACATAATGCTGAGAATAAATGTGGAAAGGTAAAGGTACAGAAAAGTAAAGCACGTATATACAACACCCAACAGGTAAACAAGAAAGCGCTAGGATTGACTCGCATAGGGGACGGGAAACGGTCCCAGCATAAGGGATGGGAAAAGTCCCAAGATGCTATAAGAGTCCCCAGCAGAGTCGCCAGCTGTCGCTACTGCGAAAATCGGCGCCGGCAAAACAGAAGAGTCGTCATCGTGCGTTATTTATCCCAAAGGAGGGAAAGGAAACGCTCAGAGAAAACCTAACGAAAACGGGGAAAGGTATGGTCATCGCAACCAAAACCTGGGTTCGGGAGTCGGTTACGCAAGGGGAAGGTGTTAGCACCCCTCACGTCCATCGTACTCGATGGGATCCACGCTTGCTTGGTTTCTGAAAAGGGTGTTTAACTATCTATCTAAAGGCCAGTCTGAAAAGAAAAGAAAAGTGACTCGGCAAAGTATCGCACTTTATGCCTACGTATTCCCGTCTGGAACGAGAAATCAGAGTCAACGTAGTTCGGCTAACTACGGGTCAAGGTGGGGAAGGTTGCTCGCTAGGATATCGCATCCTATGCCTACGTACTTTCATACGGCATGAAAGATCAGAGCAAACGTAGTTCGGGAAACTACGGAAACCACAGGCAGGTTTTACTGTTTTTTATCCTTGAAAAGGTTTTCCTGATTAAAAGGTCCCAGAGGACAAAAATGGTTTGCTGTTTGTTTCAGTCTTTTACGGAAGAACTGTTTTTTAGGATGTTTACAATCTCTGTCGAACTGGAGACTATGACCTAGGAGTGAATGCGTCGTATGTCACCCAAAGGGTACCATACTAAACATCCAGGTTACGGGAGAGAGACCCTCCAACAACCCTTTCCCAGATAGCTTAAGGCTCGTAGCGTACGACGTCAATTAACCTTATTACTGTGTTTTTGAATTGTTTTGAGATGAGAAAAGAAACGGACTCTCTAAGGGGAAACTGACTCGATCCTACAGTTATCATGCAATATTTATCATAGGGTTAGGTTTGAAAGGGAAATTATATCCTAGTGTCATCATGCATGGTTAAAGAACCTAATGTTATCATAATTCCTCCACATCAGAGAAATCAGAGCTCCTAAGGGATCATGGCATAAGAACTAAACAGCAAACAGGCAGTACTGTAAAGAATACTGTAAGTAAAGATGCATGAATGCAACATCCAAGCAGAAGGAGGACACCTCAACTTCTAGACAAGCAAGGCACAAGGGCCACACACCACAAGGCAAGGGAGCACAGCTCAACCAAATACCCACAAGCAAAAGCCACTCAATAACAATCAAGCAGAAGGAGTCAGACACTCAACTTCTCATGCACACAAGCTTATCTCTAAGATGCTCCTAGGCTGGAAATCATCTATATGAAGACCTGAGTCTAATGCAGTACATATCACACAAATCAATCAAAACAAAAGAACAAGCTAAACAGCAAAGCAAGCTCCAAGGGGAGACTTTAAAGGGAGAGATTCTAATCCAAACTCAAGCTCTAAGGCACACTCACAAAGGGATAGGAACTGAGTGGAGAAGATCATAGTGCCTTCCTCAAGAAAGTACTGTGAGCTTTCAACTTAGGAGGTATATCCTATGTGGCTCAACAACTGTGAATGGTTTACATTCCTCCTCAAGAGAAACTAAACTCACATGAAGGCTCCAACATCATTGGACAATTAGAAAGGGAGAAAAGGGTGAACTAAGTGAATAAAATCATAGTGCCTTCCTCAGGAAAGTACTATGAAAATCCCACTTAGAAGGCATGCCCTATGTGGCTCAACAACTGTGAATGGTTTGCATTTCCTCCTCAGGAGAAAACCAAACTCACATCGAGGCTCCAACATCATTTGACACTTGAGAAAACCTAGAGAACTAAGTGAACTAAGTGGATAAAATCATAGTGCCTTCCTCAGGAAAGCACTATGAAGATCCCACTTAGGAGGCATGTCCCATGTGGCTCAACAACTGTGAATGGTTTACATTCCTCCTCAGGAGAAACTAAACTCACATGAAGGCTCCAACATCATTGGACACTTAAGAAGAGAGGAGAGAAAAAGGAATGGAAGAAGATCATAGTGCCTTCCTCAGGAAAGTACCATGAGCTTCAACCAAACCTAGGGAACTCAATCCTCAAAGAAAAAAAAGAGCAAGCTTCCAAGCTAAGTCTTCATTCCAAGCATCCTTGCAAGCTCCATCAAGCCTCCATCATCAATAAGAAGAAACCACAACTCCTCAAGCAAAACAAGTTACTCTTGAAGTCCATCCATAGCATAATCCAAAGCTAAAAGCCACCAAAGCTCACTCCATTTCCACACTCAAGCAAAAATAGCAAATCACAACCTAAAAATCTAACAAAATTTCTAGGGGAACCTATATGTATTAATATTCTAAAGATCAAATGTCCAAACCTAGATCAACTTCTAAGGCATCTAAACAAATTCTAAGATGGAGAAAGTCAAGGTTATCCATAATTTGGGGAAAGCTCTAATCATCAACCCTAAATCAGAACCAAATAACATCTAAAAAAATCTACAAAAAATCCTATGGGAGCATGCATTTGTTAGACATAACATACTAAAAGAGCTAAGCAAAAAACAACACCAATCAAGAGAACCAAAATCAGCAAGGCAGATGAGTATTTAAAACAAAATTCAAGAACAAATAAAATGTAAAAAATGCAAATAAAATGAAAATGCATGATTTATCTAATATTTTTACTCATTAAAATTCTACATTCAATTAGGAATCAAGGAAAAAAACATGGAATTAATTGATTCATTTTTCTATTTTTTATGAATTAATTGCAAACTAATATGAAATAAAGAAATAAAATGGAAAAGAAAATAAAATGAGAAAGGGGCGTGGCATATAGCAATCCAAATCAATTCAAATCATGGTCTGGGCCAGAGGGGGGGGGTGGATATCACTCAGCGCACTAAGCCCAAAACCAACAGTTAAGTGAAACGCAACGTTTCACTTAACTCTCTCCTTCAGAAATGTAATCAAATCGTGGCCGTCCAAAGCTTGCCTGAGTCAAAGGTCCAAGCATGATCCAAAGGTCCACAGTCATCGTCCTCATTTAAAACCAAAACGGAGGGAAAGTTCAGACGGTGGTTCACGGTGGAAACCACCGTCTTCTCCGGTGAGGCTTCTCCCACAGGTCATCAAAAATGACAAACCAAAACCCTCTCTCACTCAGTTTTCCACGTAGATCATGAATCCACTCTCAGAATCTCCTAACTCTCACTCTATCTCAAAACACGAAGAGATTTTCAGAAACGGTCAAGAACTTGATCATCAAAATTCTTTAAATCAAAGGTACCAATCCAATCTGCATCCTTCAGAGATCATGTTCCACTATTCAAACACAATTAAAGCTCCAAGAATCGTGAGAAATCAGGCTCAACAGAATCTAGTCATCATCATAAATCATCTCAATTCTCCAATCTTATGACCTAGAATCCATCTACTAGTTGCAAGGAACCTAACCACCTATAGATTGCTAGCTAAATCCTCACGAATCATGCATAATGAAGATAGTTGCTAACCTGAGTTCAGAAGATCAACAGAGGTTGTTCTTGCTCAATCTCTCCTTCCAGATGATCCAAACACGTTCCAAATCTTCCTCTAAAGCTAATGCCACCTTTGATTTCCCTTGATTTCCTCTTGAACTTCAAAACCGATTCTGAGTTGAACCTTGGAAAATTCAGTTACAAACTCTCTGCTCAGCACCAAATGATCTCCAACCTCTAACTGAATTCACTCTATCCCTCTTATAGAACTTGTTGGTGGGCTTTTGATCCAACTTTGAAGCCCAAAACAGCTGATCTAAAATTCTGTCATGTGCTTGAAACTCCAATGCAACAGTCACGATTCTGAGCTCCCAGCTAGCTCTAGGATGTTCTAATCAACTCCAAATGGATTATGGAGTGTGTTTGGATAGCTAACTCAGCCTGAAATGCCTTGTGTAAGGTTTTGGTTTGATGACTTGTAATGTAAGCAAGAACTTTCCAAAGCAAGTCATTGATTCTGACCTCAATTCAAAATTGTGCTAATGCCATTAGGTTTGAAATGTGTTTTCCATTCAATTTGAGTATTTATTTGAGGCATTTTGGACCTATAAATCAAAATTCCCAATTTCCATCTTTTGATCCTTTTGAAAAACCTTCATTTTTAGGCCATTTTGGGGCATTTCTTGATACAAGTCATTTCAACTCACCATGACCTCTGATCTAGCCTAAAAACATCATTTTAAACACATCTCATGTTGCACAAAATTTCATCTGAAGAGTGGAAGAGGGAGATTTTGACCCATGTTGAAAAAGGACCTATAATCTCACTTTCCCAAAATACCCCTGGCTTGTACAAGCTATAACTGGAGCTCTACAACTCATCTCAAGGAGTTCCATACCTTTTTGGAAAGGTAAGATCATAAGGAACAACTTTCATGTTCATCAAAAGTCTATGAGAAACCTCCTTCAAGGCCAAAAGTTGCTTGGAAGTCAAGTGACTTTCACAGATAAATTTCAGATGCCTCTGAGGACCTGTAACTTGTCTGGGCTATAACTTGAGTTCTATAAATCCCCTTAAGGACTTCTAGTACTCAAATTAAATATATGAACCTCCTCTACAACATTCATGTGGAGGTCCAAGTCATTTTAAGCTTGCATCTTGAATTACATGGCTTGGAAGTTCAGTGCAAAACAAGGGATTTTACCCTAGGAACCCTATCTTATCAACCTCAATCCTTCTTGATTCTTTTTGATTGACTTTTGGCACAACACCATAAATGCTTCAACACATAATCCCATGGCTTGAATGATCTAGAGCTGGGCCTTGATGCCTTTCAACTATCCTCCTTGAGCTAGGGTTACTCAAATGAAACCCTAATTGCACATACCTCCACCATGGCTCTTGAATTTGGTACAAAGACTTGTTTGAGCTCCTTCTTGGATCTCTAGAGACTCATTAAGCTTCATTCACACATAATACCCTTGATCAAGATTTCATAGACCTCTGAGGCCCCTTCACATACCCTCTCATCCTTGGAGATAGACCTCATACAATCAATGAAACTTCTCAAGCACTCAAACCTTGGACTGATGACCCTGATGGCTTCTTTAACTTGTATGAACCTCTGGCTAGGCTCCTTTATTTCATACCTCACCCTTGATCCCCTGCACAAATGATGATGTTATGCTATGCAAAATGCTTAGAATTATGCTATGCAATGTGTTGCACCCCAAAATTTGCCCAACCTTTTTTAGCCTAGGCTTATGTTTCAATTGCATAGTCATTTGCATTGTCATTGTGTACATAGCGTATTCATCTGCATAGCATAACATAGGCAGGTTATCTCAATCAGGGGATCAAGTGCTATCCTTGTCTTAAGAAGCATATTCAAGGGGTTTCATTCATGTTCAAGACTATTCATGTCATCAGAAAAGAATTTGAGCTTCAAAGAGTTGACAGATCATTCATGGGATTCCCTCCTAGCTTGAGGTTGTTTGGGGATCATCAGAGGATGTATGAGCTATGAACCAAGAGCATGGGGTGTGTATGGATGTTATGGAAAGCCTAGATGATCATTTTAAAGATGAACCAAGTCATTGGAAGGATTGCAAGAACCTCAGTTGAAGTCAGTCAACTAGGGTTTCATCTAGGTCAACCCTAGGTCAAAGACTTGATTTGAAAGGCATTAAAGCTCAATTGAAGGATGTGGGATTCAATATTTGATATATGGATATGGATGTAGTGTTGTGCCAAAGAAGAATCAAAGAAGTCAAGGAGAAGAGGAGTTACCAAATTAGGGTTTCAGTGCAAAATCCCCTATTTAGGTCAAACTTCCAAGCAGTGTAATTCAAAATGAGAGCTTCATATGAACTTTTTCTATACATGAAAATTGTAGAGCATCTTCATAGCTTTAATTTGAGTGGTGGAAGTCATCAAGATGATTTACATAGCTCAAGTTATAGTTCTTGCAAGTTATAGGTCATCTGAGGGCACTGAATTTTGTCTGTGAAAGTTGTCTGCCTTCCAACCAACTTTTGACCTTCAAGGAAGTTTCAAATGAATTTGGACCCAACACAAGAATTGTTCCTCATGATCTCCCCTTTCTAAAAAGGTATGGTATGCCTTCATCTGATTTGTGAAGCTCAAGTTATAGCTTGTGCAAGTCAGGGGTATTTTGGGAAAGTGGAATTATAGGTCATTCTTAGCCTATGCCTAAAACTCATACAAGGGAGCTTCAAATGAAAAACTTCACAACATCAAAGTTGTTCAAAATGGCATTTTGAGTCTAGAAAAGAGGTTATGGAAGTTTGGAAATGCATAGAACAAGAATTGACAAAAGGTGGTGAAAATGACTTAAAAATGGCATATAAGTTGAAAAAGTTGAGATTGGAAAATGGTATGGGCAATCTACACATCCAAAATGGGGCATATGATATATGATTTTGAGTCTAAGGAACATTTTAAAGACATTGGTTCATCCACAATTTTGATTTGAGGTCTTAAAAATGGACTTGCTTTGGAAATCCATTACTTGCATAATAAGGCATTCATGTGAAACTTAACACAAGGCAAGGGATTAGTTTGGTAAGCATCATATTCTCTTCAATAACTCATGGAATGATATTTTCAAAGGTGTTTAAGTGGATTGAAGTGAGATATCATGAGATGAGCCAAAATGCCATAACATGAGAAATGCATGAAAGTTCTAGAATCCTCCAAGATGGATCCAGAAGTTTCTAGACTCTTCTATCTTCTTCTATATATTGAGTTGAGCTCATTGGTGCAAAAGGTTGGTGCATAGAGAGAGAGGATAGTGAGAATTGTGAGATTCCTTCATTTGCAAGTAAGAAGAAAATCCTTCAATCCACTCCATTTCTGTTCAAAGTCTTGATTCATCTTCAACACATAGTGCATAGTGAGTGATTACAAGCAAATTCAGAGGTCCAACAATGGAGTTTTGAGGAGCTAGCATTGAAAGTGCAAGATTCTACACCAGATCTACAGCCCTCACTACAAGCTGTTTCACACGATTTCTTTGCATACGGAAGCAACAATACCTTCTAAGGACCATTCTTGAAGATTTGCCAAGCTTGAAGTGCAAGAATCCTCCACTGTTTTCATCAACATAGAAGGTATGCATCTTGATTCCTTCAGCTTTAATTATGGCCTGTTAGCATGTTTCTTTAGGTTAGATTTGCTAGGGTTGAGTAGGTGATGATATCCACGAGCTTAGAGAGCCATTAGTGAAGTTTTGTTTTAGGGCATTGAAACTTTGATGACTTAGAACATTGAGATTAGGGCATGATAATCCTTGCTAGATAGCTTAAAACACCCAGCATAATGTGTAGAGTAGTTTAGTACAAGAGTTAGCAGGAATCTTTGGAGTGCATCTCAGTGTAATTCAAGTGTGCCCAAGATTTACAGCTATCGGGTTTGGCTTTAGGTTGAGAATTAGAAAAAACTAGAAGTAGGGTTTTGTAGAGGGAGGAATATAGCACGTTTTTGGTCTTTGAAGTTTTGAGTTTTATGGAGGTATGAGGGAGAACAGAGAGGGGGAAGGTTCGTGCATGGGGAGTATTTTTTCTGGCTTAGGGTTTGTCCAAGGTAGACGATGAAGGAGTATCGTTGGATCATGCATAAGACCATTGACTCAAAGAACGATCCTAAGGCTCAGATTTAATTGGAGATTTGGAGGGAAGTGGCTGAAAGGATGAAACGATGCGTTTCATTTAACGCATCCTGGGCCTAAGTCAAGAAGTAACTATCCACACCCTCAATGAGCCCAACATCAAAATGCACTGAATGTCATTGCTATCCACACCGCATCATTTTCTTTTTCTTTTATTTTTTTTATTTGAATTTCTGAATCCATTGGGCCCTGCGCATGTTGCTTTCCACACCATCCAGTCTGAGCCCAACTTTATATTACCCTTAGCGCATCTACTGAATACACCCCCCTCCCTTTTCATTTTAATTTCTTTTATTTTAATTCTTTAATTTTCTTTTGATTTTGTAAAAATCATAACTAAATGAAAAATTAATGTTTTTGATTTCTTCTTTTTGTGCGAGGTTTATAATGCTGTTAAGAAAAATTAGAAAATATTAAAAGTCCATTTTATTTTGTTTTAGTATGTTTTGTGCATTTTTCTTTTAAATAGCTTTTTAATGAGTTTAGGTTAATACATGATTTTGTTGATTTTAATTCTAATAGTTCCCTTTAGATTTAGGACCCATTCTTTTTAGGGTATTTCACTTAGGACCTCAACTAGTGTAGAAGATTTTATTCATAATTTTTAGGGTTAATTGTGAGGTAGTTTGATTAGGTGAGACTGGTATGTTAAAATTAGGGTTTTATATTTGACATAGGTGAGTAATCATTTCTTTTAGGAGTTTTGATTTGATTTTTGGGCATGGGACTATAGGGGTATTATGGGTAAGTATAATAGACCCTTGTAAATTAATGTTAGAATTTTCCCACTTGTCTTTAGTATTTTTAGGGTATTTTCTGAAATTGACTGATTGCATTGATTGCTTTTGTGATGGTTGTCTGTTTTTGGGGTTTCATTTTGAGTTTGTTTTGGGGGCTTGGCTTGTTTTGAGGAGCATGATGAAGATTGAAGGTTGAAGATCAAAGATCCAGAGATTGAGGATGATTGAAGCTTGCCTGTAGCTATTGAAGACTTTAGGGTTTAGGAGCTAGGTAGAGCTCTAGATTAGAAACTTGATTCATGAAATATGGAATGCCTCCTTTGCTTCCATTCTTTCCCAGTGACTAAAAGTCCCTCTAAGAACCCACCTCCCTCCTTTGGAGGGATAAGTGATTGGTCTTAGAGGTAGAACTTTGAGGGAACCTGTCCCATTATGCTAATCCCTTGTGCACTTCCTTTGGTTGTCCATGAGCTGATTAGCATGCCACTATCTCTTGATCCTATTCTGTTATCCTGGAGTGTTTACCCTTGAAGATGGAGATCATTGAAGATGAAGATTGTCAAAGCAAGAAGCTAGCTAGAGCTTGGGGGTCTGATGAAGATAGAGCTTGGAGGTTCATTTAGAGGATGTGTTGTGCATCAACTTGGGAGTTTGCTGTCAGAGCTTGGGGCTTTTCTGTATTGTGTGATAATTCCCCTAGGTTTAAAGTGAAATGTGCTTCACTTTTACCTATTGTATTCAGGTTCGAGGTAGAGTTTGGCTCCCTTGCCTAGCTTGTTTGCTGTATTCATTCATTATTTTACCGCTTTACTGTATTTTGTTTCTGTTTCCGTTGATTCCCTTAGGAGCTCTGTTTCTCTCCGTGCAAGAGAGTAACATGACAGGCATTAGGAGCTAACCCATGTATGATAACATTAGGGTAGATTTTATTCCCTTTTCAACCCTAGGTTTTTGTAGAGTGTCATCTCTTCTTTCTTCAAACAACAGAAAAACATTAATAAAGGTTATAACAGAGATCAATTCATTTCTTCCGTCAAAAGATTTGAACAAACACAAACTTTTTTGTCCTTCAGGGACTGATAATAAGAAAACCCTTGTTTAAGGTGAGATTTTTCATAAAAGACACTTGAACAGCTTGTGTCGTGCGTAGCCCGAACTACGTTTGCTCTGATCTTCCATGCAGTGTGGAAGTACGTAGGCATAGGATGCAGTGTCCTAGCGAGCAACCTTCACCCATCTTCCCCCGTAGTTAGGCGAACTACGTTGACTCTGATTTCTCGTTCCAGACAGGAATACGTAGGCATAAAGTGAGATGCTTTGTCGAGTCATCTTTTTCTTTTCTTTTCAGACCTCATCCTTTAGTTTAGATAGAAGTGTAATCCGTACAAACAAACAAGCGTGGATCCCATCGAGTACGATGGACGTGAGGGGTGCTAATACCTTCCCCTTGCGTAACCGACTCCCGAATCCAGGTTTTGGTTGCGACGACCATACCTTTTCCCGTCTTTGCGTTAGGTTTACTTCGAGCGTTTCCTTTCCCTCCTTTGGGATAAATAACGCGCGGTGGCGACTCTTCTGTATTGCCGACGCCGATTTTCGCAGTAGCGACACTATGCAATGAAACATAAAACCAGGTAATGAGAAGGTTGAGCAAATTTTGGGGTGCAACACTTGGATGACTTCATCCGCCCATTAAAAAGGGGGTACTTAACGCACAAGTACAAAATGCACAAGACAACGCCCAACAGATTAAAAGTAAGACATCCTATAATCATAGTATAAGAAGAGGGGGCGTTAACAATCAAATAGCTGACCTTAATATTTTAGGCATGCTCATCTACTCCAAAGGTGGTCTTTAGCATTTTTAGCCTTTCACTTGAAACTATTCCTCAGAGAATCCAACTAGCGATTCCTTGAAGAGTTTTAGGTCATATGGGTCGAGGCGAAGCCTCCAAAATGCATCCCAGTATAGGATATTTGCGGGACTTCCTTAATATACGACATTGGGTTATGATCGCGTAATGTAAACTTATTTCATGTGATAAATTATTTTCCAATATCAATGTGTACAACATTGGGTTGGGGATTTTCTGACACATTATCCTCTGATGCTTTAACATGAGGATAATATCAGGGTGCACTACATCTACAACCATTGAAAACAAAGAAAATTGAGGTAATCGTTCTAAACACCCAAAAGTTACAAGTCGAAGGCATTTTATAAGGTTTTTGATGATACTATTCGAACAACTTGATAAATGATACAATGTAAATTAGTTGTAATTTAGGACAATTATGATGTAGAAATACAGATGAATTGTGTTATCGAACACAATTATTTAATGAGAAAGGAAGATTTTTAAAGGGTTTAAAGAAATATATTTTGGGTTTTGAGTGAGAAGAGGTTTAAGAAATTATTTATGCAATGAATGTGATGCTCCAGATTGTAATATCCTGACTATGTAACTTGTTGTTCGGATGAGTCATCGAAGACATAAATTTATTTCTCAAAAAAGTCATTTCAAATAACCAATGTAGTATTGATTGATTAGGTTGCTTCCAAATCATATTATTCGGACGAGGCAAAAGAGATAATTTCATAAATTCACAAGATTTGGGAGAAACATATGGTATAATGAAGAACCTCTTCATGATTTAATCAAATCTCAAATATCAAATACTCAACGTTTTTGAGTTGTCCATGGTTCAATCACCGGTTCTATAGTTCTAAACCGAACCAAAACTACATTCACTAAAATCTAAATGTACTTTTCTAACCACAATGCCATTATTAACTAATAACTTGGATCATTACAAACAAAATAAAAATAAAAAACTAAACCAAATCTTATAATAAGACTATTATTTTTATAATAAATGAACTGAACCTCATGGATGACTCGTCAACCAACCCAAACCAATTGCAGTTCAGTTTACCATTGGTCAAGTTTTCCGGTTCAATTCAGACTTATTTTTCAATTATCTCTTAATATATAACTTTATATCATAGGCAAACCCATCAATTGGAACGAGAACCTTAAATAAATACATATTATAGTTATTGTCCCAAAGGTTAGCCTTAGGAACTCATATCACCAATAACAGATGAAACTCCTTTCACATATATGTACAAAAAAACTGCTTTTAGTGACTCATACCAGAAAATCAATATACAATGCAACTAACAAGAACTTTTGAGCTCTTTTCCTGAATAACTGAAAACACTTTACATTTAACAAAATGGTTAGTAGGAGTATAACTCAGTATTGAAACAAGTCATATCAAAGTGTTCAGCTGGCATCAGTCACCTAAGCATCATATATTTTTTCTAATTAAGTTATACCTCCATAATTGGATTCAGTAGCTAAAGTAAGCACCATATCTGTGCAATATATAGTCACTCTAACTTCAAGGCTCAAAATGTATTCCCAAAGTCCATTCAACCTACTACCAGTTAGTCCCATCCCACTGAAATTACCATGGACCGTCATTTCTTGCCCTCGATTGGAGGTTTTGCAGTATCCTGTCATCTGGAAAATCAAATGTTCACACATACATTCGTAAAAACAAGTTATAGAGGAAGCTAAGTAAGAATATCAGGAAAAGATCATTACCCCCGTCTAACACGTCTGTCAGTTTACCGAGTGCTTCAAGTAAAGCTCTTTCTTGCTCCTGAACCAAAGTATACATCCATATAATAAATTTTGTCAGAATTTTCTAAAGACAGATATGTAAGATGATTTCAATGCATTTCAAAAGGCAGAAATTACATCAAGAGCTTTTTTCGCATTCTCAATATCAACTGGACTAGGCTTCTCTCTACCAAAAAGCATCTTTTCAACCTGCCAAATGTAAAAAATTAACACATCAGAATGAGAACTAAAGAACGCCTGAAATACAGGGAAAATGTAACTAGCATAAATCCAATCAAAAATAGATACGAAATCAGAATTTTCTTACATCATGGATAACCCTATCTGTTGCACGGATTTCAATTAAGTTATCCCTGTTGTTTAAAGTGAGAAACTCGGATGGTTGACAGTACTGCTTAAACTGATAATTTCCTTCCGGCGCACTCCCTCTTGCAATAGGTGGCAGCTGAACGTCATAATTGAACATTTCCTTGGATTGCTCAGCATTCCCATAGACCTATTCCACAATCAACAAACTGTCATTAAATTTTGGCTGCAGTCACAAAATGGAAATAATAAGCCAGATTCAACTATTATTATTCAGTAATTAAAATAATGATAGATAAACAGCGCATGTGTTTCCTTTTAAACAGTCTGTGTTCACATGTATTTGGTAAAACAATCATGTGATAGCTAATAACCTAATCATAGTGTTGCCTCTTTAAAATGCATTTTGAAGTTCCATGAAGAAACATCAGCAGGAAGTATGAACAGAAGCGACACTGGTTCTGAGCAATCACCACACTCGACACATAACATAAGACGTATATCAGTGAAACAAGCCTTATGCCTCCTACGGACCTATAATATATCTATAGGTAATTCTATTAAGGACCATAGAGTGAATAAAATAGTTGACTTCAGAGGGAGCTCCGGACTCCATAACACATCTAGAACCTAAACCATAAACCAAACAGGCTCTAAACACAGAGCAACATAAACAATTTTCACAGTTGTATCAGGGCTGGTTTTACTTACAGACATTGGAGCAGAAACATGAATAGAATTAAGAGAAGCTTGACTGTGCGACATGTTGTTGTGAGCATAAAATGTAGCCGAGGATGGTGTTTTCAATCTTATAACTGAATTTCCAATTGAGGCGGAAGGACACCCAGAAGTATTAGCTTTAATATAACCCTGAGCATGCGAATGAGATGCCCTTTTCCTTTGCTCCCTGCAACATAAAATGTTTAAAAAAAAAAGGTACTGAAGCTTCTGCATTTACAATGCCATATCATAATAATCAACACAACTGTGCAAACACCTTATCCATCTAATTGACTCATCGGAATTTATTTTAGACAGAATTTGCCCATGTTCAGAATCTGCAATATTCAGTTCCTTTCGTAGTTCGGTCAAGAGCTCCTCTTTTCCCTACCGCCACAAACAAATCACAATCATATATACATAAAAAGAAAGAGGATTTGCAAGAGCATATTCAATGAGAGAAACTCAACCACAGATAACGCGTTTAGAACAAATATTTACCCAAGTAAGAAGATCCGACTGAGCAATAAAAGCCTTCAACATGGAACTGTAAGCCTCAATTTCCATATAGTGAATATGATGTTCCAAGTTCACTACATCTCTCATCCCACTTGGATCTGCAATCAATGAGCTTAACATCAATAATCACATCTAAGATCAATAACCTGAAAAGATTTAAACTAGATGAAGTATAAATGCTACAAAATCTAGAGCATAAGAACACATCTTACCAGGATATCAGAAGTACAAAGAAAATGAATGCATCATATAACAAAATGAGCAAGAGGTGAAATCTACCATAATATCATGCCAAAGAGATGCTACTTCTCATGCATCACATAAAAATTCATAAAGAATCATTGTCAAGGGTCCAGTGGGGGCACAATATATAAAAAAGCAACTATGATATCCTACTATGAAATGCTTCATGGGTCCCATTTTTTCAATAAACAACAACACCAACAAATATTAAAATAATACTTTGTTTCCCCTTTCCAACCCCAAATACAAAACCACAGAAATAATCATAAACAAAAAGGAACAAAATCAAATACATGTCACGAATAACCTAGGCAACAAAACACAAGTACTGTCGGCCATCAAAATCTCAAAAATCAAACTTTTACTTGAAAATTGAAAAACAAAACTGTGTATTTGCTTAATCACACTTCAGTTCCATAAAATAAAGAAAAAAAATGGACAATGTTGCTATAAACAAAGCTCTTTTAAGTTCTGAAATTTGCATTTCACTTTTAGGGGTCCCACGCTTTTTTTGTTGTTGTGAAAATCAGTGAATGCAGAAAAGTGAGAGTAATGGATGAAGCTAGCATTAGACAGAAAAGAAAAAGAAAATGTCGCCGGAGAAGAGAGGAAAGTTTACCGGCGATGCGGTGGTTGTTGGTGGCGTGATGAATGAGAGTGTAGTCCATAATGAGTAAACCACCTTTCGTTCTCTCTGTTAAAAACTGATACTGCGGAGCGAGTTTTTAGCAATGTTAAAAAAGTTAAAAGAATTTTAATATTTCAATAAAATAAAAGGAAAAAAAATTAACATTTTTTTTAATAAAAAATTTAATGATTGAAATTTATCAAAATAAATAAATAAGATATTACATATTCAAAATCACGTTTTAATATCTGATATTTTAGCCAACTATCAATTAAAGTGTTTTAACGGAACATATACTAGATTTTATTTTATCATATAAATATATATGAAATTAATTTTGATGACATATTATATTAGGGTGTCATGATACATGCTTTAAGAAAAGAAATTTATTGGATGTTATTTTGACTAACCGTTATAATTTATCAATCTAGAGTAACCGTTACAACTTTCCATAATTTACTCAACAATTTTCAATGTTAAAAAAAAAATATATGTAAAACAATGCTCACGATTTGCGTATCAATTACTTAAATATGGTTGAAGTCATTAAAAATAGAAATGGCTAGGTAAAATTTAGATGAGAGGGTGTCAAAATAGATGGATATAAATTGTTAATAAATAGATTAAAATAATTCATTATTCCATTAACAATTCAGTTTTTTTTTTTTAAATTATCCAGTCTAATTCATCCATTAAAAATAAAATTCATTCAATCCATCCATTAACATATTTATAATAGATGGATATCTATCTATCCAACTTTTTTTTATTTCTAAATAATAAATATATTTTTTTATTTTTAAAAATCAATTTTATTTTATTTTCAAAAAATTATTTTTGTATTTAAAAAAATTGAATTTTTTGTATTTTCAAAAAAAATTGATATTTTAATTTTTAGAAAATATCAATTTTTTTATAAAAAAAAATTTGGTTTTTTGTTTCGAAAAAAATTGTTTTTATACAAATTAGTTGTTTATTTTGGAAAAAAATCGATTTTTTTCAAAAAAAAAAAAGAATTTTTTTTTTAAAAAATATTATTTTTTTGGAAAATTTTCGGTTTTTTATTGGAAAAAAATTAATTCTTTTCTTTTAAAAAATTTATTTTTAATTATTTTTATAAAAATAAATCTAACGAAAATAAAAATAATTCATTATATCCTTAAAATATGTTGGATTGTTCGAATTCATCTATGTTATAAATGGATATATTTAATCAAATTCATTAACTTATTTTTTATGCGGTGGGATTGAATGAATTTTTTGATTGACGGATGTGATGGATTTTGCCTTAATGGATCCAATTGCCACCTCAATATTATAAACGATACATTTTTTAAAATTTTTAAAGTTTAGTTAAAGTCATTTTTAAAAAATAATCAAACTCAAAAATCAATGATACAACTTTAAAACTATTTTAATTATTTTAAAATAAAAAATATATATTTATCAACAATCACATATTTTTAAAAACGTTTAATTATCTTTATATATATTTAAATATGTAATGAATATTTTTTTTAATCATTCATTTATTCCTAAATTATTAGAAAACAGCTTTTTTTAATATTTAAATCTTAAAGTTAGTTTTTTTAGCAATTTTATTAGTTGAGGAATATTAGAACATAAACATATTTTAAATATCATTGTTTTTTATTTTATAACATTCTCTTTCTTCTATAAATTGAGAATTGATCTCTTTCTTCTTTATTGATGATTAAACCATTTTCTGCAACATTCTATTTCTTCTATCATTAAAATTAATTTGCAATATTCTCTTTCTTATATCAATATAATTAATTTGTAATCAATTTTATATAAGAGGTTGTGATTATTTGCTCAAGTAGTTGAGATATATTTTTTTTAATTTAACACAAAAATAAATTAAAGAAACTCCAACGATCATAAGATATGTTGTGGGAAGTTACACCAGTATAAGAACAAAAAAACACAAACACAAAGCAACCACCTAATACATAAATTCCTTAAAAACAAATCAGCCCCTAATTTTAACTAAAATCAAACCAAAACTGTATTTTAGATTCTCCCAACTCTGAACCAACAGCCCTACAACATATTCTAAAAAATAACAGTGACAACACATTTCATTAAACCCCATCTAGTTACACAACACCGGACATTTTAAATTACAATATTTGAAGCTTTTGATTGACCATGACATTTCAATTTCCTTAATCATCTTATCGTTTCCATATTTCACAATCTGTTTAGAAAAAGATGTTACATTTGTTATATATTATTCCACTTGTACTTCCTGATTCATGTTAAAATATACTATAATTATCAAATATTTATCACAATAATGCAAGCATTTTCTATCAGGATGAAAAAATGCATACATTATATCCACCTTAAAATGAGGCTGCAGATGGTATAGTATCTTCAAAGATATCATCTAAAAAGAAAGCTAATGAAAATATATTAAAATAAGTTAATGCTTTTGATCTGACCTGATCAGAAGGGGAGTCACAGTCCGGCCACACTCTGCTGGGCTGAAATCTGTTCACCGGTGGGCTGAAATCTGTTCACCGGTGTTGGAAAGAAGATGGGGAATGTACCTGCAAGACACTCTGATGCCAAAGTAAGAGCTTAGACAGAGCTATAGCAAGTACGGAAAAAGGTAGAAGTGAATTACCTGACCCTCTAGTGAAAGAGGGTATTTATAGAGAGACTCCAACGTTGGGCCAACGGTCATCTGAGTTGGGCTGGATGGCTAGGCCCAACCCAAGTGACTGCTAGGGCTTACGTGGCGTAGTGAAGACCAGAACGTGGTCTTCGCCCTAGTTCAACTGCTTCGTGAACTCCGGAAAGTGGGTTTGACCTGCTCTTTCGGAGGTGGGCAATTGGTGAGTGACGTATCCCCGCAGAGGGGGGGCACGTGGAGAACGTGTGAGGGACACGTTGTGCTGCCCGACGGGGAGAGGTGTGCTGCCCACGGAGGGCATGCGTGAATAACACGGAGGACACGTTATTCTTCCTGTCGGGGAGGATGCGCTCCCCGCTGAGGGTTGCGCCTGCTCGACGAGTAATGCGCTGCTCGATGACAGGGAGAACCTCCTTTGGGCCTGTGCTCGGCATAGTTGGGTTGGGCCTCTTCGTCAGCCCGGGGCCCAGGCCAAAACAGGAGCCCCTAAGTCGAAGCTCCGAGATGGAGGAGCGAGGACTTGATCATGTATCGCTGAGATGTCAGGCGGGGAAGCGTTGTGACGGGCATTCCTGACCTGGCTCACACGAGGATGGAGTCTGCGGCGTCCGTGGAGGGAGAT
This sequence comes from Lathyrus sativus, assembly GCA_963859935.3. Lineage (NCBI taxonomy): Eukaryota > Viridiplantae > Streptophyta > Magnoliopsida > Fabales > Fabaceae > Lathyrus > Lathyrus sativus. Next base: position 557,296,344 of record OZ012737.1, read on the forward strand.
GGAGAGTCGCGACCCTGTGCCTTCGCCACGTGTCAGTTGAGGAGTGGGACAGATAGGGCAGCTACCCTAGGGCACTTGAGTGCCTAGGGACGCTTAGAATTCCGCGCTGAGGGTATAAGTACATGGGTCCCTGCCCATTTGTCATTTTTCGCTTCTGCCTCCCATATCCGAGACGCTTGTTTTTTCGCTCCTGCTCGACATCTCCGCCACTGCAACCGCCGCATATTCCGCCGCTACTAAAAATCCGGTAAGCTTTATGTGTCTTGATCCTTGTTTATGTTTTGTTAATGATTGTCGTCGGGGTGCTTTGAATTCCCCGGGGAGAGACGGATCTTTCTGCCGCCGTATGCGATGGTTTCTAGGGTTTTGTAGATGATTAGGCCGAGGAGAGCAGGAGTGCTTTTTGAGTGTCCCGGGGATAAATGCTAGGTTTATATGAATCCCCCGAGGCCGGTAGTTTAGAACTAGTTGAATGCCTTGGGGAAGGACGTTAGTGTAGACGAGTATCCTGGGGACGAATGTAGTGTTATACACGGATGTCCCGAGGACGGACTGATGGTCGGTCGTATCCTCGAGGACGGGGGAGGGCGTTGTCCATGTCGCCCTTTCACTTGTCTTGCGGTGGAAGGGTGAATTTGATCGGATAATCGAATTCACCGTTGCCTTCTGCTTTTCAGGTGTTAATGACGACTTGGGTCCCGGGGGCAATGGACGTCGATGAAGAATCGGACACTCCTTATACCCGGGCGCGGGCACGCCGTGTTTCTAAGTGGGTTGTCGAGGAGCCCTTGACCACCCCCTCGTGCTTTGCTGCGAACCCGTTTGGAGCGTTCGCGACCGTCGATGACAGGACGGCGGACGAACCTATCAGCTGGCAGGTGTACCGACCGTGGGACACCCACTGTATATGCTCATCTTACGGGAGGATGCGTTTCCCCATGTACAATTTTATTTCCGGGAGGCCGGGCTCAGACTGCCCTTCTCGGATCTTCAAATGGGAATCTTCGATTGGCTTCGGTTAGCCCCTTCTCAATTGCATCCTAACGCGGTAGCGTTTATCCGGGCATTCGAGATTCTCTGCCGGTACCTGGAGATCGGGGCCACGCTGTCGTTGTTCTTTCATCTTTTTCGTCTGCAACGACAGACGGTAGATGGCCAACATGGATGGGTCTTGTAACACCCCGTTCCCAAAATGATAATAAATACAATTAAAATAAACAATTATCAGAGTCATCACACACAACGGGAATGTCACAGAAGAAAAACCAACCAAACACATTTTTGTTCCACGATTATAAACGTATGAGCATGTAAACAGCGGAAATCTTCATCATATATATATATATATATATATATATATATATATATATATATATATATATATATATATATATATATATATATATATATATATATATATATATATATATATATCACGTCACATACATCATGTATGGCCAACGGCCCAAAATATACAACATGTGCAACTATACACCAAGGGATCCATCAAAACATACTATAAAACAAGATATACCACAGGGGCACACAAATCATCAGGTAAATGAAAAACTCCCAAAAGCCCCGGTGTTACGTATCAGAGCATCCCCACGACTCGCCACAGACCACTAGCTAAACACCTGAAATATTTGTACTTCCGAAGAAGCACAGACCACAACAAAAGCAAAGGGGTGAGAAATCTCGAGCAAAACATAACGGTAATAGTATACATGAATATAAAGGCAGTAAACACATAACATTAATTCATACACATCAACTCGGACCTACAGTCCCACACCATAACAACAAACACAAGACAATGCAACACATGCAACTCGACACATGAAATGCGGTACCGACTATCGGTTCATCATCGAACCTGGATAGATCACATAAGCCACCCTAGGCAACGATCTATCCCATCACTGAGTATATCTCATACACCCCACCGAGCAATATGATTAACCCCCTGCATCCACTCCTTTTCGGAGCCTGAGTTTATTTCATACGCTCCACCGAGCAATATGATCAACCCTTTCTCACTCCCTTATGGAGTCCTGAGTCTATCTCATTTGCCCCGCCGAGCAAATGATCAACCCCTGTTCACTCCCTTACGGAGTCCTGAGTCTATCTCATTTGCCCCACCGAGCAAATGATCAACCCCTGCTCACTCCCTTACGGAGTCCTGAGTTTATCTCATTTGCCCCACCGAGCAAATGATCAACCCCTGCTCATGCCATGCATAACACCAATGCACCATGACAAATGTAAGCACACACGCTGCACGTGATCCCCAGATCAAATTCATCACATATCACATGTAACACATACTTATTTCAAGTATTTCATACCATATCACATGCACACATAATACATATCAGTTCACTTATTCGATTATAAAATTACCACGGAGATCACCCTCCCGCATCGTACGTACACTCTCCACAGTGTCATACTAACTCTCAAAACCAACCACTACCAACTGAGGTCTAACGGCACGAGAACGGAACAACACAACACAAAATGCCAAAATACTGTCATGCTCGCTGGCCCCATCGCCCAGCGAGTGCTCGCTGCAAGCTCGCTCAGCGAGCTGCCCAGCGAACCCAAACAGAAACATTATGTTTTCACTCGCTACTTCCCTCGCCCAGCGATGGCCTAGCGAAGGCTCGTCACTCGCTCGCCCAGCGATGGCCTAGCAAACGTCTGCGATTTTCCAAAAATTCTGCAGCTCAGAATTAACTCACCACTACGATCCCGCCCGATTAAATCCAAATGAGTTCCCAACTATAACAATGCAACATAAAGCAACAAGCTACACTACCCATCATAGTTTCTACCCGATAAAAGACACAGTTCTGATAATTTGCTCAGTTCCGGCATAACAATGGCAGTTTTCTCGGAAACCCCAATTCTTTCAACAATCCAACACCAACACATACAATAGAATCAACATAACCAGAATTACAATAAAATCATGCCAACATTAACATGCACATCAAAATTCATGGGATTAGGGGAAATCCCTACTACCTAACATTCATGCTATCTACGTGTTTTGATCAATTTCTCCCCCCCCCCCCTTACCTCGAATTCTTGATCAGATTGAAGAAACATTGCTCCAAACGAAATCCCTAGCTTCTTCTTCTTCCAATTGCTCAAGCTTCTCTTCCAATTTCTCTTTCACGTTCCTCTCCTCTTCTTCTCCTTCACGCGTTTCTCCTTTCTTCCAATTTCCAAATACCCTTTTCTTCTTTTTTCCAATTTGCCCTTACTAACTTATCTCTTATTCTTTTAATCCATTATATTATCATAATAATATATTAACAATAATAATAATAATAATAATAATAATTGTAATATTATATTAATAATAACATTACTAACAATATTACTATTATTTATTAATTATTATTTACCGTCAATAATATCATTATTCTTAAGGTCCAATTCCATTAGATCAAATTCCAATTTAATGCCTACACCCAACCGCACTCGAACACACCCCCACAAACATGCCGAAAATGAATAACACAAAAAGCACGGAAAAACTAGATAATTAAAATGGGCGTTACAACTCTCCCCCACTTTAATTATTTTCGTCCTCGAAAATACCCGACGGAAACAATTCTGGATACGCATCTCGCATCCTGCTTTCCATCTCCCAGGTTACACTGCCTCCTGCAGGACCTCCCCAAGCTACTCTTACCAAGGGTATCTCCTTCCCTCTGAGTCTCTTCATCTTGCGATCCTCGATCCTCAACGGATCGCTTCCACGGTAAGATTCTCCTGGACTTACACTTCATCTCTCGGAATCACATGAGATAGATCTGGGACGTACTTCCGAAGTTGCGATACATGGAACACATCATGCAAGTTCGAAAGCTCAGGTGGCAACGCCACCTTATAATCCACAACACCAACCTTCTACAAAATCTGATACGGCCCAATAAACTTCGGATCCAACTTCTTAGACTTTAACGCACGACCTACACCGGTCACCGGATTAACCCTCAAGAACACATGATCACCTTCACTAAATTCCAACTCTTTCCTACGGTTATCATAATAACTCTTCTGCCTATCCTGAGAGGATTTCATCTTCTCACGGATCATCTGAACTGTCTCAGTGGTCTGCTGCACAATCTCTGGTCCCCAAACAACATTCTCACTTGTCTCATACCAACACAGGGGAGTTCTACACCTCCTACCATACAGAGCCTCAAACGGTGCCATCCCGATACTGGAATGGTAACTGATGTTGTACGTGAACTCAATCAATGGTAAATGAGTATCCCACGCACCACCTTTTTCCAATACATAAGCCCGCAACAAATCCTCCAGAGTCTGAATAGTCTTATTCGATTGACCATCAGTTTGTGGATGATATGCTGAACTCAGCTTCAACTTGGTACCCAAAGCTTCTTGCAAACTCTTCCAAAATTTTGAAGTGAACCTCGGATCTCTATCCGACATAATACTCGACGGCACACCATGCAGTTTCACAATCACCCGAACATAGATCTCTGCTAGCTTCTCAAACGAAAAACTAATACTGATCGGCACAAAGTATGCAGACTTCGTCAGCCGATCCATAATCACCCATATGGCGTCAAAACCTCTCGCCGTACATGGAAATCCTGTAACAAAATCCATACTGATGCAATCCCATTTCCAAACTGAAATCTCTAACGGTTGCATAAAACCACTAGGCTTATGATGCTCCACTTTCGATTTCTGGCACGTCAAACAAGCATAAACGAACTGAGTTATGTCCCTCTTCATTCCTGACCACCAAAACATCTTCCTCAAGTCATGGTACATCTTCGTAGCTCCCGGGTGTATACTCAACCCACTACGATGTCCCTCACTCAAGATCGACTTCCTCAGCTCATCATCATCCGGTACACAAATTCTGCCCCGAAATCTCAACACACCGGCACTATCCAACTCAAAAACTCTATCTGAGTCTCTCCCCACTCCAGACATCAAATCCACAAGCTTCATATCTAGCTTTTGACCTTCTCTAATCCTGTCTAAGAAATCATTGTTCACTTGCAACTTACCCAACATCACACAATCTGTCGAAATCTCACAAACCATGCTCAAATCTCTGAACTGCTCAATAAGCTTCATCTCTTTCACCATCATAGTTGACATATGAATCACTTTTCTACTCAAAGCATCGGCCACCACATTATCTTTTCCGGGATGATAACTTAGGTTAAAATCATAATCTTTCAAGAACTCTAACCATCTTCTCTGCCTCATATTCAGCTCTTTCTGATCAAACAAATACTTCAGACTTTTATGATCGTTGAACACCTCAAATCTTGAACCATACAGATAGTGTCTCTAAATCTTCAACACAAAAACAACTGCAGCCAACTCAAGATCATGAGTAGGATAATTCCGCTTATGCACCCTCAGTTGTCGCGAAGTGTTGCACCCCAAAATTTGCCCTCACAATACAAGACTTTGTGTTCTAAGAAGGTTCACAAGGTTCACAAAGTTCACAATTGGTCAGAAGAGTTGACAATTCCCTCAGACAATGCACCTCCTAAGCAGTGCATCCAAAACTAGGGTTTTGACTTTAATCAGGCTAAATGGACTTCCAAGACTTCAAGTGAGCTTCATAACATCTTATATGTGTATAAGAACCCCCATGTCAAGTTTCAAGACTTTTCTCAAAAGTTTGCTCAGTCAGATGATCAGATAAGTCAAAAGCAGTCAATGCAGTTAAAAAGTCAAACTGAGGTCAACTGTGGTCAAACTAAAGTCAAACTTCATGATTTTTTGCCAACATCAAAGAGAGATTTGGTCCCAGGGGTATTTTGGTCATTTTACACAAATTCTACCAATTCCTTGAAGACGGGCTGTTATTAAAATTCTGAGGCATTTGATGCGTTATGGTTTTGAGGCATTTATCAATCACCAGTTCTGATCATATTGAGATTTGGCATTTGGTCAGTGGAGTTTAATTACGATTAGTTTTGCTGTTGATGCTGAAAATGTTGTGACCATGGTGCCCATATGAGTTTGGTTATGAAACAATTGGTTAACATTTTAATCGGATGATGAGATTAGGATCACAAATACCACTTG